>CM056194.1:27896855-28567855 GCA_029692085.1 Gymnothorax javanicus | reverse complement strand
CTACTTGCAACCCACATCAGGAAACGCAAAGGATAATTATTCTTTTATGTTCATATAAACATATCATTTTCTTTTCTGCTACAATTAAAAAAATTAGAAATAAAAACATGATTTACTCAACATACATCTTCCCTTCTAAAGAAAAGACTTTATGTGTTTAAAGAGTACTGGTGGCTTCCTTGTTCTCATAATTGCCCAGGATCATGAAACAAATGAGCTTATTTTATGCATTAGTTTACTGGGTAATTATATTTCCACATCTAGTGTATTACTGAAAGTCACCTTGTGGTGCTGAAGATCACTTGTGGGTCAAGAAAACCTGTGACCTTTGACTTGTGGTCATGCCCTCACTGTGCTGCCGCAGGCTCTCTCAGATCTTCATGTCATTAGCCAATCAATAATCCATTAGGGCACGGGTCCTCTTCCAATGTGTATGTATTAGTGGGCCTCATCCCTTACCAGGGCCATAACAGACAACCCATTTTTAATGCTGTAGGTCAGTGTGATGGGGGGAGAAAAGCTAAGCAAAAAGTCATCATTTTAATTCATATACGAGTACAACGTTGTAAAATAAAACCATTTTTACCGGAGAATGGAATGACCAGGAGGGACTGTTACCTGCTTGAGGTGAGGGCTGTAGAAGTTTCGACTCCGATGTTCTGTGATAAGGTTATGTACAGCTGTCTCTTAAGCCAAGCATCTACTGACCATTGTGACAATTGGAGTTGATTAACAATAGATATAGATAGTTAATCACGAGCAAAAATTAAACCAATTCATACGTGGCGTCACGGGTCAGTGAAAAACAGGCATGGAATTAGTGTATAGCCATCTTGCTGCTAAACAAACAGCTGGCTTACCTGGCATTGATGACTGTAACTCACCATCCATTCTGTCTGTTCGTGGGGGAAACAATACCAGAAACCTTAATTGCTGAAAGCAACCCTTTAAGCTGTCTGATAACACCTCAACAAATCCAGATTATTCGATGAAAATTTCATTGCTGTACCATTTCATGAACTGTGTCATCATCAAATTTGGTGATAAAGCAAGAATTGACAGGTTTTTTTTTTTCTATGATCTTTTTTACAATCTCTCAAGTGCTCAAATTTTCTGCTGAACTATTCAAAGTCTCTCAAATAGTACAACAATGTGATTTAGTCCGGACTAGGGGTGCAGATATCCAACATTTTCATCCCATTGCGTGAAAGAGTCCTTGAATAACCACTTTGTTGATCCCCCCCCCCCAAAACAGTTCAGTCTACTAAGGTTGTGCATTACAATCAATGCAAACAACATTAGGCTGTTGTTCACTGTGATATTTTTAAAGTCTATTTTGAAATTATGGCAAAGATCATGACACTCTTGCAACTGATAAATCACATCCTTTCCTTTTTCAATGGAATAATTGAATACATCCATGATTTTACTGATTGCAATTTTACTTCAATACCTGTTTTATTTTAATGGCGCGCAGCACTGTATGCATGTCCCTTATTGTACAGTGGCCTCACAAATTACTGGCACCCCTGACTGGCAATGCACAAAAAATACTTAAAATTGAAAAAATATATATTTTAAGAGAAACTCTAAGTGACAATATGTGAAAAAAAATTGTACGATATAAATGTTCCAATGGAATTTACCAAAATTATTCACAGATTTAATTAAAAATTAATTTCCTCCATATCAACGTTTCACAATTAATGGCACCCTTTAAGATTATTGTAAATAACATCTTCCAAAATTAAACCAGGTATTAAATTCCACTTATTTAATTTTTATCTAAGTGTTAAGGGACTATATTGATCCACTACATCACTTCCTGTTATATGAGGACATAAAATTGAGGTAACACACGTGTAATATCCCTTTGTCATCCAGCACCATGAAGAAAACAAAACAGAAGCCAGTTCAAAAGGCTGCAAAAGTCTTGGAAGGCTGCATTTTTAGGGATCGTCACTTATTACCATTTGCCAAACTAACATTTAGGGTTAGGAATAAGAAGAAATTTACGGTTAGGTTTAGGGCTAGGTGTTAGAGTCAAGGTTAGGATTAGGGAAACCAGTGAAGACTCACTTAAACCAAGGCTGTTCAGCAGAGATGAAAAGACATCATGTCAGTTTGGCGGATGAAATTAAGTGACGACCCCTAAAAATGCAGCCTACAAAGGATGTAGCCTATGCTTTGAGATGCACCCACTGTAAAGGCATTGCAGGCCTTGATGGCATCTTGGGATCACCAGGTTCCAAAAAGCACAATTAGGTCCCACCTCCACAACCACAGGGTCTTTGAAAGGATTGCCAGAAGAAAGCCTTTTCTGACCAGAAGACACTGAAACAAACACTTGGAGTTTGCCAAACGTCATCTAAATTATGACTGAAACAAGGTGCTTTGGTCAGATGAGACCAAATTGCACGTTTTGGTTTGATACAGCACTGGCATGTTTGGCGTCGAAACAGAGATGGATACAAGGAGAAGCACCTCTCACCCATAGTGAAATATGATGGTGGGTCAGTCATTTTTGGGGCTGTTTAATTCAAGAGGTCCAGGGGTACTGGTTAAGATTAATGTCATAATGAATTCCACCAAGTATCAGGATATTTTGGCTGACAATCTGGTTGCCTCCTCCAGAAGGCTGGGACTTGCCCGTCGGTGGACTTTCCTACAAGATAATGACCCAAAGCATACCTCAAGATCCACGCAGAAATGGTTCTTTGACAACAAAATCAACATTCAGCAATGGCCATCTCAGTTGCCAGACCTCAATCCAATTAAAAACCTGTGGGCTGAGTTGAAGAGGGCAGTTGATAAATGCAAACCCAAGAATGAGAAGTATCTTGAAAGGATTTGCTGTCATGGTTTGTGAAGTGTGCATGTTGTTTGGAATTTTCTTTGCGGCTCTCGTCCCGGGGCGATATCGAATTCCTGGGCTATCGAATTCTTTACCCGGCTGGCTGATTGAGCTGGGGCCAGAATCTATGTAAGCAGGAAGTCCTGTAGTCAGGTTTTGCATGACTTTATATCTTCTGGTTGTTGTAATTTCTTCTCCCTTTTATATCTCGCTTTGCTTCCGTGGTTCGGACTATTATACGTCCTTTGGAAGCGCGAGTACTTTCGTTTGGTCTTTATTATTCTCTGTGTTTGTACTGTGTCCGAGCTACTCTCTTTCTCTCTGGTCGTTGCGCTTGGCCTCCGTATACTACCGGCCATTACAGAACACTCTAGCCGACATGGAGTCATCAGCAATGGCTGCATTAGAGAAAGTTGTGGCTAACCAACAAGCTGTTCTCTCTGGTTATGGCAAGGGTCTTTCTAGCCTGAACAATCAACAGGCAGAGTTGGCGAAGAGAGTCTGCCTTCAGGCGAATGCCATAGAGAGACAGGAGAATGTTCTGTTAACTCTCACTGAGAGTGTTAGATCCTTGTCCACGCAAATCACACAAAATGTTACACAAGCACAGTCCGTACATCTTCCCCGAGAGCCAAAGCTTCAGTTACCCCGAAGATTTGGAGGCAAGGCTGGAAGATGTAAAGATTTCATTGCCCAATGTGAGATATTTTTTAAAGCGCAGCCTTCACGGTTCGTGAATGAAGAGTCTCGGGTTTCATTTATTTTATCCCTGTTAACCGACACAGCACTCACTTGGGTCGGCCCACTTATTCGATCTAATTCACTGGTAGTGAATACTGTGGAGACTCTCATGAGAGAAATGGTATCGGTGTTTGATCAGGAAGTTTGTGGTCAGGACGCGGCTACGCGTTTAATGCATCTAAGGCAGGGCTCTGAGAGTGTTGCTGCGTTTTCAATCACATTTCACTCCTTGGCGACAGAGACAGGCTGGCCAGAAGCGCCTCTTATGACAGTGTTCGTTCATGCTTTGGCTGAGGAGGTTAAGGATGCTCTGGCTACATTGGAGCCTTGTTTGTCTCTAGATTTGTTGGTTCGCATTGTGGTGCGAATTGATAATCGCATCCACGAACGTAACAGGGAGAAATGTACTGCATTGACTCTTGCTGGCAACGGGGCTAATGCTTCTGGCAGCATGCATACAGCTCCCATTCCGCCCACTGAAAATTCCACTCCTGGTGAGCCTATGCAGGTTGATGGCTCATATAAGAACCGTGCTCATAAGCCCGTTCGCAGACGTATAATCTGCTATAATTGTATCAAACCGGGACATATCCGTTCACGCTGCCCTGAGCCTCAGGGAAACGGGAAGTCCCTCTAGCGATATGGGGGGCGCTAGAGGGACAGACCCAATTTCCCCTCCGTACTTTAATCCCTGTAGAATTGACTGTGGGGAGACAGAGAATATTTATTGAAGCTTTTGTGGACTCTGGCGCCGTGGATTGTTTTATGGATGCAGAATGGGCTAGCAGACATTCCATTCCTATCCGCCCTCTTTCACATTCACGCTCTGTTAGATCTTTGGACGGTCGCCCGCTGGGAACTGGATTTATAACCAAAGTTTCTGAATCATTGACTATGTTCATCTCTTTTGGTGGCCATTCTGAGGAGGTCTGGTTTTTTATTATCAGTTCTCCTGTTTTCCCTGTCATTTTAGGACACTCTTGGCTACGGGAACATAGGCCTCATATCATTTGGGGAAGTCAGGATAACCCGATTGTCCAGTGGGGCACTGATTGTAGGTCCCACTGTAGGGAGAGTTTGGCGTGTCATCCCAGGCATCGACCTATGGGGGAGGCTGACGCCTGGAGTGATTCTGAGGATTTTGCCTCACACAACCCTCCTAATCTACAGAAAGGGGCGGAGGAGGGGTTGGAGTGGGATCCTCAATTTGACTGGCGGCAGCCAGAGGAGGATTGCTATTCGGAGGATTTCTCTGACTCGGAATCTGACATAGAGAGGGCAGGTTCCGAACAGGGTGAGAATTTGGGGGCTGTTCTGAACTTTTGTTTGCCTCCTAATGTTCCTGACGATTATGCTGATCTCGCGGAGGTTTTTACTAAGCAACGGGCCTCGACTTTGCCTCCTCATCGCACGTTCGATTGCGAGATCAATCTCCACCCGGGTACCACTCCCCCCAGGGGTTCATAATACTCAATGTCAGGGCCTGAGTGAAAGGCCATGCAAAAATATATTCAGGAGGCTCTGGCTAATGGATTTATTCGGCCCTCCACGTCTCCTGCTGGAGCGGGGTTCTTTTTTGTGGGCAAAAAAGATGGCGGCCTGAGACCCTGTATTGATTACAGGGTCTTGAATAATATCACTATTAAAAACCGATACCCACTTCCGTTGATGAACTCCGCGTTTGAACGGCTGCAGAAGGTGTCATTTTTCACTAAGCTAAACCTCCGGAATGCTTATAACTTGGTTCGGATCAGTGAGGGGGACGAGTGGAAAACGGCATTTAATACGCATGACCGGTACTACGAATATTTGGTCATGCCGTTGAGATTGGTGAACACCCCCTCTGTGTTCCAGGCACTCGTCAATGACGTCCTCTGAGAGAGGTTGGAGAGATTCGTCTTTGTCTACCTTGACAATATTCTGATTTTCTCTTCAACTCTCTCGGAGTATAAACAACACCTCAGACAAGTGCTTGAGGCCCTCCTCAAAGCCAAGCTTTTTGTCAAGGCTGAAAAATGCGTGTTTCATGCTAAGACAGTTTCATTTCTTGGCCTCATTGTTTCGGAAGGGTCGGTCCGCATGGATCCTGACAAAGTGGCAACGATCAGGGATTGGCCTGCCCCTCAAAACGTTAAGGAGGTGCAACGGCCTTTGGGGTTTGCTAACTTTATAGGAGGTTTAACCGTAATGTTAGCGCGGTAGCTGCCCCCATTATCGCGCTCACTAAGAAGAATACCTCCTCGTCATTTGCTTGGTCTCCAGCAGCTGAGGCTGCTTTTCAGGAGTTAAAGAAACGATTTAGCTCAGAACCCATTTTCGTTTTGCTCGACCCCATCCTCCCATTTGTTGTGGAGGTGGATGCGTCGGAAGTTGGGGTAGGTCCCATATTGTCCCAGCGCCCCCTTTGGGACAATAAGTTGCAACTGTGTGCCTACTTCTCCCGGTAGTTGTTGGCGGCCAAACGGAATTACAGCATTGGTGACCGGGAGTTGTTGGCTGTCAAGTTGGCATTAGAAGAGTGGCACCATTAGTTGGACGGGGCTGAACATCCGTTTGTGGTTTGGACGGATCATAAAAATCTCCAATATATCCAACAGACTAAACGACGTAATTCTCGACAGGTGCAGTGTTCGTTGTTTTTCAACCGCTTTAACTTCACGTTAACCTATCGCCTGGGGTCTAAAAACATCAAGCCCAACACTTTGTCGCGCATTTACGACCGCTCCGGTCGCGACCCCATTCCTGAGCCGGTTATCCCGGCAGCTCAGATTGTGGCTCCCATTCAGTGGGACATTGAGTCTGTTGTACGGGAGGCGTTGAGAGATGATCCCGGTCCTGGTGGGGAGCCGCCTGGCTGTTTGTTTGTTCCTTTGGCAGTGCGGTCGCAAGTTCTCC
Organism: Gymnothorax javanicus; assembly: GCA_029692085.1. Lineage (NCBI taxonomy): Eukaryota > Metazoa > Chordata > Actinopteri > Anguilliformes > Muraenidae > Gymnothorax > Gymnothorax javanicus. Next base: position 28,561,365 of record CM056194.1, on the reverse strand, counting down.
AGTGGGGGCACTCTTCCCGTCTGGCGGGTCACCCGGGAGTTCATCGGACCAAGCAGTTCTTGGCCCAACGTTTTTGGTGGCCCAGCATGATTGAGGATATCCAGGAGTTTGTAGCGGCGTGCTGTATTCTCGCTAGGAACAAGATTTCCCACCTCCCTCCCTCTGATCTCTGATCTGCGGTCGTTGCCCGTCCCTAAGCGCCCGTGGAGCCATATCGCTCTTGATTTTGTCACGGGGCTGCCTGTTTCTGAAGGCAACACGGTCATCCTGGTCGTGGTTGACCGTTTTTCTAAGGCCGCCCACTTTATCGCGCTGCCCAAGCTGCCTTCAGCGCAGGAGATGGCCCTTCTTGTTGTGGGCCATGTTTTCAGGCTGCGTGGTCTCCCTCAAGATGTTGTTTCTGACCAGGGCCCTCAATTTACGGCCAAATTCTGGTGTGCGTTTTGCAACCAGTTGGGGGCCACCGTGAGCCTTTCCTCTGGTTTCCACCCAGAGACTAACGGGCAGACAGAGTGAACCAATCAGTCCTTGGAGAATTCTCTTCGATGTTTGGCGGCTGACAACCCATCTTCGTGGAGTCAATTTTTAGCATGGGCCGAATATTCCCACAATTCACTGGGTAACTCCTCCACAGGCCTTTCCCTGTTTGAGGCTCAGTTGGGTTATCAGCCTCCACAGTTTCCTGAGACTGACAGGGATTCAGAGGTTCCTTCGGTAAATCACTTTGTTCGGCGTTGTCGGTCAGTTTGGGCCAGGGTCCGTTCCTCCTTGTTGCGCTCTGGACGGAAACAAAAGACCGCTGCAGATAGAAGGCACCGTTCAGCCCCATCTTATCGGGTTGGCCAAAGGGTCTGGCTTTCCAGGCGGGACCTGCCCTTGAGAGTGGAGTCACGGAAATTGGCTCCCCGCTTTATTGGTCCTTTTAAGATTGTTCGAAGGATCAATCTGGTCACAGTCCGGTTGAAGGTCCCTAGATCCTTAAGGATCCACCCCTCTTTTCATGCTTCCAGGCTCAAAACGGTTTGCACTTGCATCCTGGCTCCTGTTGACAAACCCCGCCGCCGCCGCAGATGATTGAGGGGGGGCTGGTTTACACTGTGCATTGTATTTTAGCCAAGAGGCGTGTGGGTTGTGGAGCTCAGTTTTTAGTCGACTGGGAGGGTTATGGTCCTGAGGAGCGGTGCTGGGTCCCTTCTCGGGATATCCTGGATCCTACCCTTGTCTCGGAATTCCGTGCGCAGGGCTCTCTGGGAACTTCTGGGGCTGTTCCTTAGAGGGGGGGTCCTGTCATGGTTTCTGAGGTGTGCGTGTTGTTTGGACTTTTCTTTGCGGCTCTCCTCCTGGGACGATATTGAAATCCTGGGCTATTGAATTCTTTACCCAGTGGTTGATTGAGCTGGGGCGGCACCTTCCCGGACTCTATATAAGCAGGATGTCCGGCACGCCTCCTTCGCTAGAGTGTCTGTTTTTAGCTTCGCACTATAGCCGAAGATATCTGTAGTCAGGTTTTTTATGACTTTCTATCTTCTGATTGTTGGAATTTCTTCTCCCTTTTCTATCTCGCTTTGCTTCCGTGGTTCGGACTATTATGCATCCTTTGGAAGCGCAAGTACTTTCGTTTGGTCTATATTATTCTCTGTGTTTGTACTGTGTCCAAGCTACTCTCTTTCTCTCTGGTCGTTGCGCTTGGCCTCCGTATACTACCGGCCATTACATTTGCTCAGAGGAATGGTCCAAAATGTGTGCCTTAACCTTGTCAAAAATTACAGGAGAATGCTGTTATCCTTGGCAGAGATGGTTGTACTCAGTACTTAATGAAGAGTACCACTTATTTTGAAACCTTGATTTTGTAGAAATTTATTTTGTGTTAAATGTTTTTTATAATATTAGTTGTTTTCATCAAAACATTAATAAAGTAAAGTATGTTGAACACGTTGATACATTCCGTTTCTCTACAATTATACTGCTTATATTATTACCTCCGCCAAGGAGGTTATTTTTTTGCTTCCGTTTGTTTATTTATTTGTTTGTCTGACTGTTAGCAGGATATCTCAAAAAAGGTTGCATATATTTTAACCAAACTTTGCATAATGTTAAATTAGCAAAAGAGGAACAAGTCATTAAATTTTGGCATATCTAGGCCAAAGTACAGCTGAGATATAGGCCAAAGTTCAAATCCAGCTATGCTGGCGGAGGTATGGGCTCTCGCAAGTCCAGCTCTAGTAATTTTTTTTTGTATTGTTTGTGCATTGCCAGTCAGGGTTGCTAGTAATATTGGAGCCCACAGTAAGTAATGGCAAATATTTGCACTTACTAAGCACTGAATTGGCTCAGCCATTTTGTTGCATATGATACTGCATTACATATAGCTGCGGTATAGTTCCTTTAGTCAAAATGTTGTGTTCATGCAGTATTAAAGCTACTCTCATTTCTTTCAATGTCAACTTTGTGGCTCATTAACTACCCACCAAAGAGGCAAGGGGCACATTAGCAGTAAATACACTTATTCTTGTCATAAAGAAGAAATTATCACGTTTTTGGATTTTTAAAAAATTTGTTATTGTTTTAAGTGTGCACTGCTTTGCCAGGTGTGATTGCAACACTGGGACTAAAATGTGTGGATGGAAATACAACATTCCTCATTAAAAGCTATCCTGAAATTTCCTATGAGAGAATAATTTATCCACTTGATTGCATGCCATATTCTTTTAAAATTAAAGCGAATTAGAAACTGAGAATATAATACTAACTCAATCACCACAAAAACAGCAGAATAGATTAAAGCATGTTGGAGTTCAATCGAATCACAAAGTATATATTATTCCTATTGGAACTGTATGCGCTGTTAGATTTTAAGGAATCAACAGTTGTTGAATATTTTGCAGTATCATGGTGATTGCATGGAGTAATAGGGACGCTAATTTGAACAGAAAACCCCACTGGCTGCCCCGACGTGCTCCAGCACCTAGCATAGTTTGAACAGGCAGCATATACTGTCTGAGAGCGAGGGGATTAAAGCAATAAATCCCAACCCTCCACACATACCGCCAGCTGTTCGTCCGAGAGGAAATGGACACAGACCTGCTTTCTCTCTCCTCTGTTTGGGAAAAAACATCTGTTTTTCAGCACACACAATATCTATACTGTTTAGCTGCGCAGGCAGAGAAGGGGTGTATATGAAACAACAAGTGACAGCGACAGCTGCGGGGATGTCAAATAGGCAGGAAATCATAGAATAAAAGCAAAAAGGAAAATGAAAGGCGGCACTCTCCTCATCTATTTTGCCACCAAATTGGTACTGGTTTAAAGTCTGTAGTCAGAAAAGTTTTCCCTCCATTTTATTTTTTTTTTAACTAGAGTACACATGCTCACTACTGTCATGAAATAAAGGACCACGGAGGTCAGTTATAATTGGACCTGTCATCGCCATGCTGAAAAGCAAATGTGTGAAGACCGCATGCATTGGTGCACTGCAATCTGAAAGAGTGTATTGTGGGTTCTAGGATTGGGTGAGGGTGAGAGTAAGGAGTAGTGGGGTTTCTTGAAGAATCTTCAGAGGAAAGGATGATAAAACCGATGCATTTACAAGCCACAATGGCAGAGAAGAAACAAGCCACCAGAAATGGTCACCACAGTGAAGGAGTTCACATTTTGTTGTCAGAATTGAATATGCATTACATGCTTCCACAAGAAAAAAAAGTAAAAAGAAAAAACATGACAATGATAATGCTTTTAAAAGTGCAAAAATTTGTGCTAAATGAAAAAAGAAATAGATCCATCAGGCCTTTTCTCCATTAATCAGGACCAGGTGGCATGTGTGTTTTCCGCCAGAATGGTCAGAAACAGGTTGCACAGCGAGGTTGTGCACGATGCCGGCAATGGTTTTTAAGCGATTTTGGTGCATGCTGAAGCGATCATGCAGTTCTAGCAAAACTTTTCCCACATGTACACTACTACTCAAAAGTATGGAATCACAACCAACTTTCCAATAGATTAACTGAAGGAAACTTCGTTTTGCAGCAAAACAACAACCAAAAATATAATTCCAAACTCTGCAGGTACTTTCTTGAAAGGAGAGAATAGGAGGGCCAATTAAAACATATCAACATATCGGCATGATCTGTTGCAGGATCACCTTGACAGTAAAATTTGTGGTGTGCCGGTCTTCAAATACACACCCATGGGAAATACTGCAATTCACATGGAAATCCATTGAGAATGGTGCCTAGGAAAAATAAATATCCTGTATGCTGAAAATTTGCATAGCAGTAATTTAATCTCATTGTGGATTCATTAATGAGAAATCACAAAAAAAAAAAAAAATCTGGGTTATCATTTTAGAAATTTTTTGCCCCAACAAACCTGAAATAATGCAATTCTATCTAATTCACTAATATGCAAACACCTTTCTTAAAAAAAAATAGCAAATCTGCTGAAATGACAAGTGATTCCAGGCCTCCTTGTAGCTGTAATGTTTATGCAATGACCATCTGCATGCAAGCTTTTTCGAAAGACGCTTTATTTGAATGCGATCAGGGGGCTGTGCAGGTCATTTAAGTAAAGTATAATGCTTTTGATGCTTGACCAGAGTATGACATGAAGCGGGCATTGTGCTGTGGTGAATTTTCCTACTCGATGCGGTTGTGAGTGAATGCACATGGAACAACAGTCAGGTAGGATGTGGCATTTACGTCATACTCATTTTGTATTACGGTGCCTACGGTGTGGCAAAAAAAAAAAAAAAAAATCTCCACGGTCCACAGCATTATGCAACCCCATACAGTTGGCTTAAAGGGGAATGGATCCATGCATTCGCGCTGAAAGCCTTTACCATCAGCATCCTGAACCAAAATTGAGATTGATCAGAATCAGGCACTTTTTCCCCCAAACTTCTGTCGGCCAGTTTTAGTAACCATAAGTCCATTGCAGGCCACCATTGTTCTTCAGTGTCAGGGACAGAACTGAGAATGTTCCTTTTATTATTTATTCATTCATTTATTTTTTTCTGTTGCCCATCTGCTTCAATATATGAGGTATCTCAGAGTTCAGTGATGTCCAGGAGTATAGGTTGGAACTCTCAATGTGGAGATGCCTCCAGCACAACACTCATAAGCAGCTGTCATTTGCGCAGTTTAGGGCTGTCTATAGGCTGGTACAAGTGCTCTCATTCTCCTGAGACCTCTCAATAACTAGGGGGTGTCTGGCCAGAAAATTCTTCTGATGGACGCTGTTCATTAACTTTTTCTCTCTAAATTCCAGAGACTAGTGCCTAAACATCGATGGAGGGCAGTTGTTTCAGAGATAATGACCAGCACGTCAGGCACCAACCTTTTGTCTCAGACAAAGATATTTTGATGATGAATCTTGCCCATTCCTATTTTGGCCAATAAATAAATAACATAAAACGTAAATAAATAAATAATGAGATAAATCAATCTCCTCACAATTTCGTAGCAAATGCGTATACCCTAGGCTTCAGCCTCACGTTAAGCCTCTTCCAAGAGCGCTATTTGCGTTGACAAGCAGGTGCATCAGGTGCTTATCCTAAGTTTGTCTCCAAATAGCTATTACAACGTTGTCTCACTTGGTCATTTTAAGCCCTTCGGCTCCCCTTGTGGCAGTTTGGAGGCGTAGGCAACATTCAGTTCCAAGCCTCCTTCAAACCATAATGCCTCACTGAAGCCGTCCTACCGACGAATACAAGTTTCATACAGAAACGGTCAAAAGTCTTGAACATGAAGGGTCTTCTATGTATTTCCATGCCTGGTTTAAATTGCACAACCACCAAGCTCAGCCACGATTCAAATTTTATCGTGGTTATGAATTCTTCAACACATTTAGCCTACTTCAGAAACTTCGAATAGCATCTCGACAGTGAACTTAAGGCGACCGCCTACTTTTTTTAAAAGCACGTCTCAGTCTGTATATTATTCATAAGACTACTGTCAGGTGGAAGCTCCGTTATCACATGAACATAAAAGTATGTTGTTAGACATCGACATTTAGAACTAACGCTTTAATAGTAAGGTTTTAATAAAATAAGAATCAAGGCTCGTCGCAGGTGAAGTGTTATTTGCCAACCTTACCGACTGTGAATAAAAGAAATTTGTTTTGGGAAAATCTCAGACCATTTTGAAAAGGAGAATTTTCCAATTGCACACTGGTTTACAAAAAAAATTGCGTCCACTTGTCTGCTGAGACTAAAAGGTCATTCCTGCGCAACTGCAACTTGGATTGGAAAATATTTTTGCATCGAACAATATCATGCAAAAACAGACTCCAGCATGCTTCCTCCGTGGGGTATCACTCGCATTTTCGCATTGGGAAGTAGAGTCTGAATCGTTGGCTGATGCGAGCTCACTGGGGCTCAACTGCTGTCTGGGCGGTGCTTATTGTGTTCATTAGGGGCGGGTGTTCCGCTCAAGCCAAAGGTTAGGTTGATTCGCAATTGATCACTTGGAAAACGGGGTGGCTGGGGAGGCAGATTTTCGTATGTGAGATGTGTTGTGCTAGTGTCAGAGCTGAGTGCTCAGCAGAGATTGATCGGGGTACTGAGACGAGGAACTACAGTATACTGCCAGCACCCGATTCTAAATATAGAAGCATAAACTATCACCCGGGCAGGTGACTTCGCGTGGACTTTAACTGATGAGACTTTTCGCACCAGTTTTGTTCAGTACGTTGTCTTGCTCCCGCAGTTAACTCTGGGTTCTAATTCACCCGCTCAGTTTTTGTTGCAGTTGCCTGTCAGTGGCGTCGGAAGCGCAGTGAATAGGAGGAGATCAGAGGCCCGATTTCCCGGCATCGCCGCAAGTCCACCTCTGTCTCTCCCGTGCTGTATTTGAGACCATCACTACCGCAACCTGGATGGATGGGTATGGGGAAAGCTGGATTTTACTACCCCGGGGCTAACCGCCTCCTCCATCCTCCTCGGCTTTTACATCTCCTTGTATTGATCACTTTCTCCTGCTCAGTCCAAATAGGTAACTTGCTAATTTATAAATCGCTTATGTTTTTTGGTTCTGGCGTATTTGTGATGGATGAAATCCATGTGTGCGGATGTTGACAGAGGCTAAAACTGATGGAAACATTGACTTGGTCATCAGTTGACGGTAATAAAAGAGGCGCTTTGCTGGTTTTCCGTCATTTTTCTTTCTCGTAGTAGGCTATTATTCGCTTATTTGCGCCCTTATTGCCTTCAAATTGCTTGTGGAAGTTATTCCCATTTGGCAGGGCATTTAATGCGGTTTGCCCTGTGCTGTGCACAGAGTTCGGATCGTGTTTCCTTCCGCTGCCTTATCATGCTAAGGAACTGAGGATGAAAAATCACTATTGGAATATAGCCGATACGAAATTAATTATTTACTCGCGATCGGTAGTCTAAAGCAAAGAGTAATTTGAGGCTATTGGTTATGATAAATATTACTTGTTTTACATTGCTAAGATTTTGATTTCTTTTATTTTTATAATTTGTTATCATATATTCTATTTTTGTGTCGCATCTGTAGCCTGTTTGTGCATCGCCTTTTGTTTTCAATTCACTATGAAAATTATAGGCTTAATTTACGGGTAATTTTTATTTATAGGCTATATATTTTTTTAAATGGCCTAATCAAGCTGCTAAAAGTGCTCTGCCGCGATAGTCCACTATATTGGGATTCGCAATAATTAAGGCAATCGACCATAATTGTTTTAAAACGGCGGAAGACTGCGTTTTACCGTTTCAACGTTTTGTAGGATTGAGCAGCCTATTTAAACAGATACATTGTTTTCAATTAGGCTACTTGAGCGAGCTTTCCATCCAAATGCAATTAGTTAAGTCTTTGCCTCGTTAAGGTGTACTTTATTTGATTAATTTTTATATACCCCTCTTGCAGTTGGAGTTGAAATCTCGAATAGATCGGTTAGGATGTGGAGTTCCCGGCTCAGTGACACTCTTAAATGCTATAAATTTCTTTGAATGAAAATAAAAATGAATACTGTGCTTGGTCAGGCCTTTTCAGAAGGACCTTAAAAGCGTAGTACTAAGTGGTTGAGCTGACCAGCGAATTAGTGTCTGTTGTTTCTATTCATCGGGTGTGCTGTTTTCTCTTGGTTTATTGACGGCTCCTGCACTTCGGGTGCCCTGACCAGAGGCAGTGTGCGTTCCCATTGCTATTAATGGAGAGGAAATGCTACTGAATGTTCATTGAGTAGTCACGCCTTTATAATTCATTTAATATGGCCCAGGGCGGTTGAACATAATACTCTGATAATTTCCCTGAGCTATAGAAATTGAGTCCTTTTTTCAATTAGACATTTTGCTAAACTGTGATTTGGTAATTATTTTCTGTTTTTCCAGCTTTTTCTTCTACTGCTGGGGGGATTCTGAATGGAGTGCTGGCTTAATGATGTATCTGAGTATTCCAAGGAACTGTTGTGTCAGAAAAATGCAAGGTGCTAATCAGAAAATGGAAGCTTCTTATATATGATTATGCACTGTGTTTCTCTTGCTGTTTAAATGTGCATTAAACCTGCGTAAAAACACAAGAAATGTTGAATAAATGCCATACAATATTTAATTAACATATGCTGAAGCTGCCAGAAAATGGACACGTTTTACAAAATGAGAAGCCTTTGGATGTTTGATTAATATATTTCGCCCACAAATGACAGCAAGAAGGGTGTCAGAAATCTGATATGTAGAATTTTAGATCCTATCACATATCCTATCACAAATAATTTTTTGTTTATTGCTTTGGTCCATTACACCAGAGGTACTGTTATCTTCTATCTTCTTATCTTCTAAGATGCTTTAAGTCGAGCTGAAATGGAAGGTTGTAAGGTTTGTGTTGATTGTAATTTTGACATATCAAAATAGTGAGGGAGAATGCGGCGATCAACTGAATTATGTCTGCACACTGCATTAAAGACTTTTGAGTTCCCACAAAGGATGAGCAGGGGGGTTGTTGACTCCTTGAAAAAACCTATAATATTTAGAAAGTGGAATGAGTTTTGTATGAAAAAAGTAACAATGTTCAGATTTCCTAATGATGGATCATCTCTCCATAACAAAAGAAGATATACGGACGCAGTAATGACTTCTTAACTTGACAGATTCAAGATATTTGAAGTCAACAAAATGTGTTGTTTGCTTGCTTTAATTCAAAATATGTTTTTGTTTATAAGCACCCAGGTAAAATGAGTATTATGATCCTTCACAGATTTCTGCTTGATTTTTTTTTTTACTTTATTAATGTATACATAACCTGTTTTTATTTTAAAGTAAATGGTATATCTTAATGCCCATAGTTGTATTTTGTAACATTATTAGTAGTGGCTAAAGCTGAAATGATCTCATTCAGTTTTGTCACATGGACTTTTCTTGAGCAGCAAGACTGATATAATATTGATAGGACTTTGAGACTAGTAATTCTCATATAATACAGAGAATTTAGTCTAAACTATTACAAGCAAAATGTGAATTGCAAACTGTAAACACTATAGCAACCTTTAGAAATATGTGTACTTATAGGCAGAGCTCTCAAGGAGTAATGTCATGTACATGAGAAAAAAAACATGCCTACAGATGGTGTTTACGGGAAATATCAACACTAATATCCAGTTTCCAACAGGTTTTTTCAGAAGAATTGCTGATTTTTGTAAACAAGGCATAATTACTGTGGCTCTTTCTTTAAAAGAAAATGAAGTTCAAAGCAGTGGGCAGGCTAAAGATATTCAGCTAGACACCAAGGCTTGAGGAACCAGCCTCTCACCTACTTTGCAGTTGTTAAAATTCTCTCCTTAAGGAGGTGTGGGAGCTATTGACCTTTCTGCCCTGGTCAAATTCCACGTCTTGAAATTTTACTCCGGTACACACAGGCTGGGCCCCTTTGCAGTTTAGGAATAGCTGCTATGAGGACTACCTTCAAGCAGTATTCCTACCCATCTTTGCAAATTGTGTTAGAGGCATTTTCTGTGTTCTTACCGAACTCTTGAACTCATTTTGGCTTGAATAAAATGTCAGTAAGCTAGTACTGGAATGAAAAGGAAGCTGCATATATTCCATCTGTATTTTTTCTTTTATGCTGGCTTCAGTTTTATGAGCTTGCAAGAGTAGCTGTGTGCAAACATGCAATGTGTTTTTTCTTCAGTCCCCCAGGCAAATTCTGGTTTTAACTGGTCGTCAAGAATGGCAGCTTAGATTGGTGTATTTGTTAGCAGTTGTAACACCCTCAGTTGTTAAGTCTGTGTTGTCTCAATAACCCAAAATCTACTTGTCAGCTATGAATCTACTGCTTCTTCATGTTTTAACCAAGATAAGACAAGTTAAAATGTCTCAAAGGTTGGAAAAATCCAGTGCACTAAAAACAGCTTTCAGTTGCATATCACTTTTAGCACAAGGGTGTGTTCCTGGCAATGGTCAACAAAGTGAGAGTGTTGACATCTGTTCCAAGTTTCCTTGGAACTACCTGTTATATCAGTTGACTTGGAAATTAACACAGACTGCAGAGAAAACCGTTTTAGAGAATGTTTGGGCTAGTTTTTGCAGTCTACACTTTGAACCTGAACAGATAGCTGCAGCACTCAGAACATGGAACACTTAAGCACACAGGCTATTAATTTGAGTGAGGAATTTGATAAACATTGCATTGGTTTGTTAATTGAGTAAGTTATAGGTATACCATTTCAATTGAAAGCTTCATTTATTTTTGGGGGAATTCAAATGTCTTGAACTTTTTGTCATTTGAAATCATCTGGCGAGGAGGTGGGCGGGGTGCGTGTGTGTGTGTGTATGTGTGCGTGTGCGTGTGTTCTTGTACTTGCTATGTACTGAGGACCGGCATGAGTTTTAAACCAACAAAGTGAAGTCTTTTTTCGGAAGTGAAGACATTTTGGCCGGTCCTCACAACTACAAAGGCAAATTGTGACTTATTAGTTAAGGTTAGGGGTAAGGTTAGAATTAGGGATAGGTTAAGGTTAGGGTAAGGGTTTGGGTTTGGCATACATTGCTTATTGTTAAGATTAGGGAAAGGCTGTAGAGACACAGGAAGAATGAATGGAAGTCAATGTAATGTCCTCACAAAGATATAAGTACAAGGCTGTGTGTGTGTGTGTGTGTGTGTGTGCGCGTGTGTGTGTGTGTGTGTGTGCGTGTGTGTGTTGGCTACCAGTCCTACAAGTCTCCATGCTGTAGATCCTTAATTTAATGATAATTTACTGAACCGTTTTGTTGCTGGGTGTAATTAAGTCTGAACTAAAGACCTAATCTGAATATTAGTGCTGCAATTTTTCACGGAATTGAGAAACCTTGACTTTTAATGTCATTGCAACTTTTCTGTACTTTTTATTCTATGGATCTGCTGCCCCCATCTGGTAAGAATTTTTTTTTGTCGCCTGTATCCGTTTTACGAGGTCAAAACTGATTCTGATTCCAGAAACAAATCTAAATAAATAAATGAATGAGCAAATAAATTTTAAAAATTGCATTTTGTGCAAAGTGTGTATCTTCATGTATCATCATGACAATATCCTGTGGGCATCGAAGTGGCTTTTTTGTTGGTGCGTGCAGGAGGGGTGGGATAATTATTTACCGTACATTGTTTCAGCAGCATGCCCTGGTGTATAAATGGAGTGTTTGCAAAAGAATTATCTGTGTAGTTTTCTTGAGGGAAGAACATCTGCTAAATGCAGTAATGAAGTGTAATGTCAATAGCTTGGAATGCCTGATCGGTAAAACTGTTCATAGTGATAAAACTGAGCTTTTGTTAATTTGGTGAGTCTCAAGCAGAGTCCTTTGTAGTACCTGCTGATTGGCCCTGCGGGCCAGATGGTTATATCACTCCTGATACAGTCACTGGATGCTGACATGAGCCTGGACAGTCATGTGCTGGATGGGGAGATGGGGTCACGTTGGCTGGCTGGGCCACGATGAAAAGATCATCTGTCCTGCGGTGGGCTCAAAACCTTAGGAAATGACTGCTGTTCCTTCACTGAGCAAGTGTATCTGATGTATTTCTTCAGACCAGATCTTCTTTTATTCCAAAACGCACAGCTAAAAGTGTAGGCCTTTGGCCCATGCACAGGGTGTGATTGCAGATGTCTGGTAAAATGGCATCTTTTGTGATTTCTCTTGTGACACAGGGAAGGCACTGAATCATTTAGTTTCTCAGCTGAGATGAGTAGCAAAAGGAGGTTGTTCTAATTGTGTAACTAAGTTTTCTTGATTATAGGCTGAGGATTTAAATTTATCCCGTGGATTGCTCAGTGATGGATGTCTTGGGGACCTTCAAAATATGCTGAGTGGTAGGCAGAGGGGAGGAGGATAGCATCACTACTTTTGCACTCTGTCATGTGTATTAATTATTCTAACAGCCTTTATCTATACCAAATGGGTTTACTGAGAATCTGTGCTCTATTACAGAAATTCCTCATTTATCCCCCTAAAGTAACCTGTCCTTCATTCAAGTTTTTATTGCCCTTCCAAGATGATCTGACAAGGGGCTTGGTTTTTTTTTTTTTTGTCATTTTAATGCTGTTTTTCCAGTCTCATTCTTAAATTCAACCATCAGAAATGGTTTGGTATTCTATTTTTTTCAGGTCTATGCTAGGGAATTTACTGCAACCTAATTGGTCGGCCTTGAATCCATCCTGGTGTGAGTTTGAGATTGCTGTCTTGCTATGTGTAAGATCCAGTGATTAAAGGCGTGTTAATGGACAGACTGTGGTTGGCATCAGATTAGAGTGCCTCTCTCTGTAATAATTGGATTTTGCTATACTTTGCTGTTGCATTAAGGCACTCTAAAATCTCTGATGACTGGATGGATGGGATCTGTTTTTATTTTGCACATAATACTGCTGTACTGTTTGTTTATGTTGGGATATTTTTTGGGACGTAAAGAACACATACTGTATGTGTCGGGGTTGATTCACAAAGGGCATCTACTTGGATCTGAGGTCAAGTGGCTGAAATGGGTTCATGACTTGAATTGGAAGTGAGAGCTGCAATCTGACTGAAGTCAATACAAACAACCATGTCTCTGTTCAGCCAATAAATGGAGCTGGTGTTCAGATTCAGCTTTTTAACCCAGCTTTGCATGCTGATATTTTTGCAATCTGGTGTTCAGTCCTTCATGCTTACACATTTGTAATGCCAGCTAAGAGAACTACGAGCTGTAAACTTGTTTTATACAAATAATATGTAGCTACATTGCTGTATGCCAAGTGTTTGGAAGATTAGTTGATTTTTTTTTAAGTTAACAGAGCATGCATACAGTATATGCATGCTTGTTTGAATGTATATCTGAAAAAACAGATGACTACTATTTGTAAAAATATGCAGCTTGCAGTTTGATTGAGTGCACCTGAATAATAAAAAAAAAACAACTATTTGCCACTTGAGCTTTTCAACCTGAGTAGCAAGCAGTGGTGACATTATCTATAGTTTTTATTGAACCTAATCTCTGAATGCAATTTATGGTTTCTCCCCTGTGGTTTGGCCTTTATTTAGGTTGTATAGCTTCTTTCAAAGATTAAAGGGAATTTCACACTCTTTTGGAGTTGACCTTGTGAATATGAGGCACTGTTATCAACATCAAGATTAACTTTATGCAAGTGGCTGATAAAGGCGCTGACAGAAGCAGAGAGAGCAGCTTGTCATAAGAGAGGACTTTGACATTTATCCTGTATGGACTGTCATACTGTCTTCAAACATAGTTTAATAACTTGTGTTTTCAAACTGTAGTATTCATCTTTGTTTGCAACATTGTGAGTTTTTTTTTTTTTTTTTTTTTACCTTTAGGGTTGTGCTGCGATTTCTTTTAACTTCATAAGTCCACTAACTTTATTTCAGTGAATTTCATGTTTGTGAACCATCTTCTTTTCATGATCTCATTACATTGTGTTCACTTATTCAGGCCTCTTGAATATCTTAATATGGTCTGTTTACAATTTTCTCATTCCACAACTTTCAATGTGTGGAAAATTATGATCAAATTTTAAGGCAAACTCCAGGGTTCCGAAAGTTTAAGTTATGCCTTGTTTTTTTTTCCCCACCCCATGAACTTGGGTGACTTATAATGTCTGAATAATTGTGCTAATTGGCAAACATGGCAGTTTGCACAAGAATCTGCGGAGGACTTTTACTTTTGAACCTGCATTTGACACCATGGGTTTGAGTAATGGGAATAATTCCCCTGTTGCTGTTGGGTTTTCTCCTCCACAGGGGTGTGCCAGGTTCAGACCCCACAGTGCCGCATTCAGAAGTGCACCACCGACTTTGTGTCTCTCACATCTCACCTGAACCCCTCCCTGGATGGCTTTGACACCGAATTCTGCAAGGCCTTGCGGGCCTACTCGGCTTGCACCCAGCGGACCGCCAAGAGCTGCCGCGGAAACCTGGTCTTCCACTCAGCTGTGCTGGGCATCAGTGACCTCATGACACAGCGAAACTGCTCAAAAGATGGGCCCACGTCCTCCACTCACCCGGAGACCACAGTGGAGCCCTGCAACTACCACAGCCGCCAACATAGCTCAAAGGCTGGGGAGCATATACGCCCCACATACCTCTTCTGCGGCCTATTCGGGGACCCCCACCTCAGGACTTTCAAGGACCACTTTCAGACCTGCAAGGTGGAGGGCGCGTGGCCACTCATTGACAACAACTACCTGTCAGTGCAGGTGACCAATGTTCCCGTGGTCCCTGGGTCCAGTGCCACGGCAACCAACAAGGTGAATATTTGCTTGTGTTTGTTTTGGTTGAAAGTCTTCCCTGCTGTATTTCATCTGAGAAAGGTCATACCTTTATCGGAGCTTGGAAAAGTGCCTTATCGTTCCTTATCAAATGTGTGGCTGTTATGCAACTACAGCTCCCTCAATCTGACAAGATAACTGAAAAAGAATACAGACTTAACGACCGATCTCACCTTGACTGCTTTGGTTGATGGAATCAGTTCCACTTATATTCTGGTTTCTGGGAAGGAGACGGGTCGATGTTATCATAAATGCTCTTGGTCTGATCCCCTGTGGTAATTTGTTTGGCTCTGAAGGCTGAGAAAGCCTGCAGATTGATCTGTTGATATGCAAAAATAAAAATTCTTAGCTGGCATTGGTCCAGTTGAGCGTGGCAAAGTCAAAGGGAAGGTTGCCAGTGCAAACCCTGATCTTTCCAAGATCGAAAGCGGCTGCTGGGTTTAGTGCCAAAAATGAAACGGAGCCACATTTTTTAAACAACCTCTTGTTGACTGACCAGAGAAATGCTACACTAAGGTGTCCGAGCTCTGGGGAAGTCTCCTTTCCATTACCAGAACAGAACTTTAATTGAGTTCAATGTGGTGTTGAATAATTGTAGATTTCCCCAGACATGCTTGTAGACAGTATTCTGACGGATGTCTGGGTACTGTCACCTTGTGTGAGAGCCACTCAAAAAGCCTGTTGGCTTTTCCCACCATAGTGGTCAGTGCAGTGGCCCTCAAAACATTTGTGTCATTATCAGAAAGCTGCAAAACACTTGGCAAGAGCTCTTGGCAGCTCGAAAGCATAGCCTGTATATGAAGATGGATGACGCGTCTCCACTTCCCAATGCTGTACACAGATGTACCTCATACAACCCATCTTCAAAATCTGTGACAATCCTTCAAAATAAGGTAAATGGCATGCTAGAGTCTGCGAGTAAATGGACTCCCAGCTGTGATGCATTTTAACGTTGGTCCTATAATATTCGGTAGATAGCTATCTTACCAGCGAAGTGATTTGTTGCTGAATCTTAATTTACGAGCCAGATTGCTAGCTAGCTAGCTGGCTAACCGTTTTTAACCAATAACAATGTTCTTTGACCAGAACATAGCTTATCGGCTAATATTACATAACACTATGTTCTGAGTGAAGAGATTTTTTATAATATGTTTCCGTTGCTACCTAAGTTACTGCGACCTGTTCTAGAATCTTGCGAAACAAGCTAGCTAGCCAGCAAACTGGCTTTACTTGTCAGGAATAGTATCACGGCACACTGTACATGATGCCATGTTCAGAGCAAAGACAATTCTACCGTCAATTTTCTTTGGACTTTCAAAATCGGAGTGGGTTATATTCAGTTGTACTGGACCCTAGCAACTTGTATATGTGTTAAGTTAACAATATATCTTGTCTCGACGATTGCATTTCGGCGCCAAAGAATTCCCGAAAATTTGCCATTGGGCGACTTCCTCCCTTAGTTGTTGTCAATCACGTCCGTCAGGCATGATGTTACTACTCATTTTGTAGTGTGAAATAACTAAATAAAATCAAACTTATCGGCAAAAATGAACACTTGAAAATAAATCAGCATGGTAAAAATTATTTACAATGACAGAAACCATCTTCAGAAAAAATGGTTTGGCACATACTGAAATTTTTTTGTGTGGTCCAAGTCCCATCCACAAACATGGAGGGGTGGGATTATAATTCATACTGCTGCCAGCCACTAGATGGCAATCAAGACATTTTGGCTGCACTTTTGAGGCGCTGTGAGGTTGTCCATATTTATATTCAGTCAATGCTCATAACCCTCATTTTGTTTGGTATACTTTGGGTTAACCGTATATGGACCTGAATATTTAGGATGGCTTGAATTAATGCACTCTGAACAATGTATGGACTATGGTTTTTTTTATCCCCTCCGCGCAGAAGCCAAATCTGGCTATTTATGCATTACCCTATTTAAGGCTTTATAATTCAAGATTTGAGCTTCACCGAGAGGGGAAAATGGCTTTCATGAAACAAGACAATTGCAGCATTTAGAATTCCTTCGTATTTCAGTTTCTTTTCATAACCTCAGTATGGAGTAAGGCGGCAAACACAAAAAATTTTAATGAAAATTCAGCAATGCAATTATTTAAAAATACTGAGAATTAAAAATGACTGGGAGTTCAAACAATACATTTCTGGGATCATGAACTCCTTTATCACAAGTGCACTTCATCTGACCGTGATGGTCAAAATTATCTACTGTTCTTGAGCCAAATACAACCCCAATTCCAATGAAGTTGGAAAGTTGTGTAAAACGTGCATAAAGACAGAATACAATGATTTGCAAATCTCATAAACCCATATTTTATTCACAATAGAACATTGAAGTTGAAAGTGAGACATTTTAACATTTTATGAAAAACATTAGCTCATTTTCAATTTGATGGCAGCAACACAACATACTCAACAAATTAATATGAAATAATGATTTTCTAGTGGAATTTAGCATGAGTTTATCAATATGGGTGCGGATAGACATCAATTGTCGCCAGTAACCTCTCCAAACCAAAAACATGCCTTTTCTCCATGATAAGGTTTAGAATTTTGTCAATTTCTCCTCAGAGCCCCTTAAGCCAGCACAGGTACTCATTAAAGGAACTGCTTATTTTGCGGTCAGAACGTAACTGCTTTAGCTAGCAGCTCCAAGCACCCGAAGCGAAACGCAAGCTAGTAGCTATAAACACTTTCCACGCCTTATTAGGAGCAGTAACAGTAATACTCAGTAACACAGTCATATCTGAAATATACTTTATTTTAACAAAACAGATATTCCACTATCAGGAAAAAGCAGGCAATATGCTACCCTGAACAGGTAGCAACAGGTTGAACAGAATCGGTGCCACAAACGTAGCCGGGGATTTTCCGAAGTCTTCAAGCTGTTCACATTTTAAACGATTGAATACCAAGGTGTTCTATGTGGTTGCATGTTGTATAATTCTCAAACAAATTGGCACACTGAGTAAAATGCCACCACATGCAGTATTATTAGCAAAGGCTAACCGTTACTCTCATTACATAATGTGGCAAACAAGCTCTGTCATCATCATGTCTATTGTAAACTGAAAATAAAAAAATAAAGAAAACAGCTAGCCTAAGTAATGCACAGTCCATTGTACTCACAAAAAACGAAGAAAAACACTATCATATAATTCCTCCTCCATACGAACATAGAAATCTGGTACAAGTAACCCTCCGGTCCTGTTCCATTTAGAAAAACTCTCATTGACCATGTCGATATCACACTTCCATCTCTTACATGTAACCTAAGCACCACTGGGTTGGTTTTGGAAGTCTTTTCTTGTATGCATTCACGTCATTCGGCTGTGCTGGTTGAGAGAATATGACCAAACTTGCTGTTGCGCCAGGATTTAAATACTTCTCTGGGGGTCCAATCAATGTCTTTCAATTACTGTGGAAAGCTTATACTATCTGGAATTGGATGAAAAAACGTCTCAATTAATAGATAATTACCGGGAAAGTTTCACATGGGCGTGAAGTATTATTGTGCTTTATGCAGATAAGCCTGAGCAAGCATTAAAGTGACTGGATTTCAGTGAGAGGTCATCTGAGGATTTAAGTGACTACTGAATTCTTCGAGGGAGGAATCTACACGTAAATCATTGGTGGGGAATTGCGCGTTTTGAATATCTGTTGCTTATAATTGATAGTGGAATGACATAGTAGCAATACCTTGTTGAATTTTTGCTTCAGAAAACTCCCTTTTTTTTTTTTTTTCCACTCGTTAATTGGGATACCTTTGCTCAATTATAGCTGAAATGGTTACAACAAAGGACAATGATTTTTTTTCTGTTGCAAGGGATCATTTGAATTGACTGCTGGATATATACTATAGGCAAGTATATTTGGCAGTTTGCATATCAGGCTTGACTGAGTTCAATGCATACAATTCCTGAGAAACGGCATTGGGACTTAACTTCTCCATATTCTAAATTTTTTACAGGCACCGCTTCCTTGTGAATATTCAATAACCATTTCGGTTGTATGACCGATTGATAATATAGTGTAACTGCATGCATAAATAGAGCAGTTCCATGTCTGCAGTATCTACATCTGCTCAGTGGGGTTAAATATGTATTTTGTATATTTGGTGCGTAAGTTTAATGGTGCTGTAAGTTGGGTATTTCTCCGGCCGGTAGGCAGGCTCAGCTATTTGGATCAGGTGAATTCATCATGGTCATAGTCAGTGCCGGCCTTAAGCATCTGGGGGCCCGTTTCAAAAGCAAATGTGGGGCCCTATAAAACATAAGAGCTTCATCATTTTGCTGGATGAAAGCTTACACCTTAGCCTGTCCAGTGAAATTTCAACTTTTCTGGCTGAAACTTGATGTTTATTTGTGATGATTTAATAAAATATTGGCAATAAAAATACAAGCGTATGTGAATATGACAAATTTCTCAAAAACTGAAATATGCAACTCAGCCCAACAAGCTAGCTGCATTGCAAACTGCACTGCAAACTTATTCTTGCATTTCTTCTGAGGGGACGTGGTTACTGGATAGCTCTATAACATAATCAGTATAGGATAATGATACGGTAAAATTTTGATGTAATTCAAACTTCGACATTCCACCAATATAATTTAATTTTATTATTTAATTGAGTGGAGTAGGTTTAGAAGCACAAGACGACACGACACTAGGTGACGGGATATCCCTCCGCTTTGTCAGAGAATGAGGCTGCCTTTGCCATAGCCATGATTATAATGATATATACAAAACCATCAATACTTTTTCCGCGTGTTCACCATGTTAATGTTTTCATTCAGTTGCGATGCCATGTGAATGAAAGAGCATGTTTTCTTTCGCTCAAAGTACATTTGGCTAATGTTATATTAAAACGCAGTACAGTGTGTAACGTTAATGTTATGGTTTGATAACAGATATGTGAAAATTGAACAGGTCCACACCTTTAATTTTCTGCCGGAAAACATGCTTTTCGTTGGCTTTGGTTGGGTTATGTCCCGAAACTCATTGGGTATTGAGTAGCTGGAAGTTCACTTATAGCCTTAACTTCTAATTTTATAAATCTGCACACATTATATGAATTTTGATTTAAGGTTGGAAACGAACGTTCGTTTTCAAGGTGCCCAAATTCCGTCAAATAGGCTACTGATCAGACACCAATAAAAGCTAAGTAGACGAGTTATTTGACTCTGCAACTTAAATTTTGCGAATTATCAACGCAGCATATCGATCAGAAACTATTGAGACTGGGACCCGTGACCTGGCCTGAATCCAGAAATCTCTACAATGTTCATTGATAATTTTATGCGTAAAAAACGCATAAAAGTTTGAGATGATGCTTTAAAATGTACATATCAAGGCTCGCCGTTTTATAAAATATTAAATACCCCGGGAATGCAGCAAGCGAATAACTTTTTTTTTTTTTCACATGCCAACAGATAAGTCCGAGGCGCTAGCAACATTGGCTAAGGTGACAACTGTAATTTCCGATATTTTCAGAGTATCAGCAACCAAAGCTCTTTAGCTGCTATCATTTGTAGACGATGAATAATCATTACACTTCTTGGCCAACTCAATCTTCGTGCAACTAATATACCTGACGGAGAAAACCAGCAACTCCGACCACGGAAAGCCGTGTATTCTCCCCATTTGCCATAACTCCAAGAAGGAGTATCGGCCGGGGTGCGCTATAATTCCTTAATAGAAGGCTTAATGCGGTTTTCAGAAGTCATTACAAAATGTGCTGATTTGAGTGGCTATCGGGGATCCCAACCATTTGCCTTTTTGGGGGGCTTCTAATATTTTCCCGGTTTGCCTCTCCTGGCTGTGCGCCTCTGCATCTTTTCATACAGTCAAGGTTTCGGATGTTAACTCTTGCCTGGCAGTTGGGGGCCCCCTGGAGGGCGGGGCCCGTTTCAACTGAAACGGTTGAAACATAGGTAAGGCCGCCTATGGTCATAGTAGTGTTTGGATTTTCATGTTTGGATTCTTAGCAGAATTTTTTCTGATAAATTTCCACATTTACGCAGTATGTCTAGTTAATTTATGGCTAAAAGTGATACAACTATGCCCTCTAGTAGCTGCTCAGTATGCTGTGACATACTGGGATTCACATGGGTTTTGTGCAGACTGATTTTTATTGCTATTGAATAACACACTCTTCTGGAGGTCTGGGATAAATCTTGATTTTTTTTTCATTTGCAAATGCTTCTGTCTCTTATTTTGTTGTGTTGTGTACTCTTTATGATACAAGCTACCCATTTTAAGTTCAGTCAATGATTTATCCATTTCCTGTCTGATGAAACATTCACGAGTGTAAACGAAACAAGTTAACTGGAACAAAAAATTGGAATCCTATTTGCTTGATCCTAATTCTGCCAACAGCTGTGTGCATCCACTGACTCAGTGGTAGTGAAGCAGATTTGTAAAGGATTGTTCAGCTACCATGTCATGTGTTACCTGAAATGGTGGTTTCTCCTGTGCCTTTCAAATGGACACAAACAGTTTCTATCACAAGGAAAAGCTAAAGGCTTTCTGAATGAACACAATGGGGTATGCTGTTGTTTTCATTTTGGGATGGGAGGTAGGGGTAGATATTTAGGGATCACTGGAAAATCCATCCCCTTTACTAAGAGGAGAGCAAGTGTGGTTTAAAATACACACTGGCTGTTTGTCCTAGATTTACTTCCACTAGGGTCATCAAGAGCTGATGTCTATAGCCTCTTTTCCTGCCTTGTGACTCAGGCAGGGGGGAGGTGGGGGGTTATTATCAGTGATTTCTAATGGTGAACAATTCATCATTCTTTAGCCCCTGTCATTTTGACAAAGCTGCCATTCAGTTGCTGGCTAATGCAGTGCCACGCCACTCATTTGCTAGCTAACTGCTATTCTATCTGCCCAGGGAACAGCAGTTTGTGTTTTACTTCAGCACAGGCAAGCACAATCAAGTTAACTTGCAGTCTGGAACTCTGGGCATCCATCTTTGAGGAAACAGTGAAACACAGTTATGCTTTTTCAAATGAGGGCAAATGTGTCCATTATGGTGTTGATATTAAAAATGTATTCAAAATGGAGGCAAGAATTCACTGTTTTCCCCACTTCAGAATCAGTTGAGAAGTATGAGCAGAATGGACAATTTTGGAGAGAAATTGTTTGCAGACTCATTCTCTTCTTACGCTGGGAATGAAACTTTGAAGCTGAGAGGGAGAGCTTGTTAAGTTTGTTGCCAAAAACAAATTGGGAGCTCAAGGCTGTAAATTACATTGGTATATTGTTTCAGTGTGAAATATAGAAGTCGGTGTTTAGCACTGGATACTGAATTTACTTTGCACGACTTACATGGGTTTTGCTGTCCAAGAAGAGCAGAATTATGATTTTATTGTTTTGAGCCGATCCTCTAATTATTCTACCATTGCCATGTAGACGGGCATTGTGAATTACTTAGGGACACATTGTACAGTTCATTAGTGTTAGGGGAGTAACACTCTTCGAAAAGGATGCAAGCCCTATGTGGTTCACTCGATTATGGATGTTCTACAAAAAATGGAGGTAAAGGATATCTCTGTTTTAATCCCTTAGTCTCCATTTTCAAATCCAGTCTGCTGGCGCTGGGCCAAAAATGCAAAAAATGTGTGAATCCGTTTCGATATGATGTTGTGTTCCTCCCCAGATTACAATCATCTTCAAACCATACCAGGCATGCACAGATCAGAAGGTGTACCAGGCAGTGACAGACGACTTGCCAGCGGCGTTCGTAGATGGGACGGTGAGCGGTGGCGACGGTGACACGCGGAGCCTGTGGGTGCTGGAGAAGGAGTCTGGACGGCACGTTGAGATTCAAGCCAGCTACATGGGTGTGACAGTGATTGTGCGGCAGCAGGGTCACTACCTGACTTTGGCGGTTCGCATGCCCGAAGAGCTGGCCTCGGCCTATGATGACACGCAGGACCTGCAGCTCTGCATGAATGGCTGCCCAACCTCGGAACGCATCGACCAGGATGGCCTCCTCCCGCTGCCTGCCATGGGCCTTCAGCAACCAGGGCTCCAGCACCAGCAGCACCTCCCTCACACCAACCTCAACCACCAGGGGGCGCCTTTTACCCCACAGAGCGCCATGGCCAAGTGCCGCGAACAGCTACAGGTGAAGGACATCTACTTCCACTCCTGTGTCTTCGACCTCCTGACCACCGGAGACATCAACTTCACCTCTGCTGCCTACCATGCCCTGAAGGACATGGAGATGCTGCACCCCAAGAGAGAATGCTGGCACATTTTCCCCCGAGCCAACTCTGGCCTCTCGCTCATAATCCCCTTCCATAACTTACTGCTCCTCATCCTCATTACAGTCATAGTTTTGTAGGATTTTTGTGTACGGACTCACAGAAGATTTATATAGTCATAATATATTGAATAAACGTAAATAAAGAGACGAAGGAGATGTATGTATATACTGTGTATATGAAGGGAGGCATGGACCTGAAAAAGGAGAAGCATTCCTGCCTGTAAATATGGTATTCATTTAATTTTCAAGAATGCTGGATGTAGTTTTTGTTTTTCAGGTCACTTTTGTGATTCTCGTATACCTCAAATTTGAGGCTGTTGTTGAAAGCACTTTATTTTTATCTTTGTTTTATTTATTTATGTGTGTGTATTTTTTTTGCAAATGCAAAGCAGTGTTCCCATAAAATGTGTCTACTTGGATCTTTGCTGAGTTTTCCCCTTTCTGTCTTTAGTGCTTTCATTAAGTTTTTCTGTGAGTCTGTATATAGATGTTGCCACCCTCATGCTAACTGCTCAGTCATCCAAAATGGTTTTCACAGGAATGCAATTTACCTGTCGTGTATGTTGATTAGAAGAGCAAGCAGAACACTGATGGCTTGTGAATAATATCTGCACATCAACACATTCATGCTTGCTGTGTCTCTTTAGGATATTTTACATCTGTTATAGTTCATAATCTGTGTGTTAATAATGCAGTTTAACTACAGTAGTGGGCAGTGATGATTATACACCACCACTTTTGTATAAAGAGGGTCCTAATATATTACTTCTCTATAAGTTTTTGGTGAAAATGTATTCAAAAATGCTATTGTGGCCAAAGGAACAAAAAAAAAAAAATCATTCCCACCTGCATACTGAGGTAAAAAATATGGGTAACAAAAAACACAGAACATTAATGTTTTATAACAATTGAAAGGTGTTACATATTTTATTTTTTTGACTACTGCATAGCCTGAATGGATGTTTGAAGGCTCATTTCATGATTAGTGATGCTAAAAAATATGTTTGAACTGGTTTGATGCAAATTACCTCTGATGGTCAGATGTTCCAGAACATAAGGTGACATGAACTTTGAGCAGTGTCACAGTGTTAAACACGATGGCATGACAGAAGGAGCTCTTTGAGATTGTTCGTGGCCGCATTGAGGTCTTACCTGATGCTGAAGATGTTACCTGCTGCTATGGCACTGTAAGAAACACCATCAAGCGTTTGAAGTGCCTCTGACGTTCGCTATCTGTGTTTGACACATAAAAAAAATAAAATTGGCTGTTGACAGCAAAACGACTCCGTTATAATATTAATAGTACCAGAAGTAAAGAGATCAAAGTATCAAGATTCACTATTTCCAGACACCTGTGTGAATATGTTCTGATTGGTCGTGTTGCTGCCAAGAGCTGGCAACATCAAAAAAAGACTTGAGTTTGCCAAGAAATTCAAGGATTGGACTCCAGTGGACTGGGAACAAGTCCTTTGGACCGATTAATCAAATTTTGAAATTTTCTCACCCAAACACAGAACTTACGTGCACTGTAGAGTTGGAGAACATTTCAAAAATGACTGTTTAACCCCTTCAGTAGACCATTGAGGTGGTAATATTATGGTTTTGGGCTCAGTCTGCTTGAAAGGAGCTGGTGATCTCATAAAAATTAACAGAATCATGGATCAAAAGAAGTATCACAGCATCCTTGTGAGACATGCATTGTCATCTGGAAAGAGACTGATTGGTTGGGGATTTTAATTTTAACAAGATTTGACCCTAAACACTTTTCTAAGTTGTGCAAGAATAATCTCAGTCGGAAAGATACATTTAGTGACATAAAAGTTATGACTTGCTCTGCTCAAAGTCCAGACCTTACTCCAATTGAGCAAATCAGTTGTAACATCGAAATAATCTCTTTGGAATGAACTTCAAATGATATGGAATGGTTTAGCGAGCTAGGAAATGAAAAAAATGTGAAAACTATGCCTGAAAGATTGAATGCTTTAATCAAAGCAAAGGGTGGCCGCACTAGATATTGAATATGTGTCTCAGAAAGGCATTATTTTTGTTTTTACGATATGTTGTTATCGTTTTACTTATTTTTATCCATATGATCTAATATTACATGAAATAAATACTTGAATAGTTCCTGGTTTTCGAATTATCTTCATTTTGGTGAGTGTATAATCATCACTGCGCACTACTGTAAAGCTTTCAAGTGATTCTGTTAGGGTGCCAGTGCACTTCGTAGAATTTTCAAAAAAGGACTCCATCACAGATTGGAGCTGGTGCACCAGACTCCCAAATGAAGGGAGTAATAATTCTGTACATATGAGTGATTACTGAGTAGCTTTCTGGGGAAGCCTTTGTCTGATCCCAGGGCCGATGACCAGTCTCGAAAAGAAAAAAAAAGAAAAAAAATCTATATTGTCAGCCCTGGGATCACCTCTTCTTTGAGAGGAATCTGAAGCATTTATACTTTCGGGAACAAATACAGCATTTATTGAAAAACTGAGAATATGTTGACCTATATAGATTTTTTTACTTCATAATGTATGATTGAAGTGAAAAGACTGTTGACATACAAACACTTAATACCTGGCTGGGCTTTTTTCATTATTACGTATTGATGGTTTGCCAAAATCTTCTATTTTTACCAAAACACGTCACAGGTTCTTTCTACAGGAATTTCAGAGACGATATATGAATGACCTGTTTCATGCCTCAAAAGCATGAACATGCTTTGATGGACACAGCACCTGTGCTCCAGGAGCTATGGCTTTGCGCCATCTTCCAAAATAGGATGGGCAAATCTTAATTTTGTGTGGGAACAGAATTGGTCCAATAATATAGATCGAGGCATGTGCTATTGATGTTGGGATGATATCTCATGGTATGTTTTCTTGACAGCTGCATCTGTCCTGGAATGTGGCTGGCGTGGAATCTTTTATACTCTCTACATTCAATGCAGTTTTGAGCAGAACACTAGGTGCTCTGAATCCAGGTGACAGAAACTTCAGTAGAACCTCAGATTAAAATCTCATGGGTTTTGTCTGCCCTTGCTGTGGCTAGACATTCCAGCAATTTGTAATGGACCTTCTTGGTAAATGTTCTTTAAAAGGGTGCCGAAACCGAGTGATTGTCTCCTGCACTTTCCAGAAGCCTCATTCCAGCCCTTCTCTTTTGTCAATCAGGTAGAAATACTGCATTTTTTTCCATTGTCAATCTTTGATGTTGTTTACAAGCAAAGCCATTCTAATCTGCTGGTCTTATTCTCCAAACATCCTAAGTACTCCGCTACTTGTAGCGCCTTTTCCCTTGTACAAGCCCTGTCTGTGTAGCTGTAGTACCCGCACCAGTGAAAGCACAAAGGAGGCGTGTCTGCATTTAATGTGCATTATCATACGGCCAGCTTTGCGGAGGTGTGACCTTTCTCAGACATGTTTGTTCTGCTGGTTAAGCCGTGTTCTGGGTTGTCTTTCAGAGTGAGCATCCATTGAATTCACTTATATTTGAGCCTATATGAAAGAAGGCCAGGTGTGGAATGGCAGTTATCCAAGATAAATTGAACACGAAAGGTTATGTCGGACTCAATTTATCATCCCACACATCAGTGCTACAGACCAGAAGAAAACTGAATTTAATTTCAACCTCTGGCTGACATTGAAACCCATTTGCCAGGGCCCGGTAGGAGCTGAAATCTTATGAAATTGCATTTCAGGAAAATTGCCCATTGGTTCAGTTCTCTTGTAAAAGCACTTCAGGTCATGAGGTCTTCACTTGTGGCTAGTACTTGGTCCATTCTGTTACGAACAGATTAGCAGCATTTAACTCAACACACCCACTCTCTTAACCCTGGAATATTGCTACTGAAGAGTCATTCTAATTCCTTGCAACTACTGCAATTAGCAACAAGCTGCTACCATACTGTGACAACTTTTATAGTTTGTAGATGGAACACTGTTGGTTTTTTAACACAGGCAGTGATTTGCAGAACCATAGATATCCCATATCCCTCAATGCATTGCTGGGTGGCATATCTACGGCTAGAACAAAACCTCCGAGTGCAATTAATGCAAAATAAGCCTTCATCCTGTGTTTTACCTTGTCAGCATTTTACTTTGTGACATTTTATGTTGTATATGAATAATTGTTATCCGTTTAGTGAAGAGTGACTGCTCAGTGTTTAAATTATTTATAAATGTAGTGTCCTGCTAGAGGATATTGAGCTCCATATTGCTGTTGGGAAGAAAAAAAAAAAAAAAAAAAAGAAATGTGATTGTACTGCTCCCTAATGGACAATGGTTGTTACGTCAGTGTTTTACTATTTTAGTGGATGCAGTAAAAACAATTTAAAAAAAAAGTGTGGAAGTGTTTTATTTAAAAACTCAATAAATGACTAGAACAAAATGCATGTTTCTTTTTTGTTTGAAATTGTTGTAATTGACTGAAAGTTCTATTTAATCTGATTATTATACAGGAAAACATATAGTACTGTGAAAATTTTGCACTTATAAAACAATTTCATGAAGCAAAGATGCACGCACAAATGTGATGAGTCAAAAAAAGCGGAAAACAAACTACTTCAAATCAGTTTCAAGTTTCCTTCGTTCACCTAAAATAGGTATATGGTCATGTAGTTTCATACTCTCATGAGATAACAGGCTTGTAGGTTGTTCAAGGCATATTGCAGTGAAGTGCTCACTATGCTTCTTTTTATTGTTATTTTTTGATCTGAAATGTGTTCTTTCTTAAAGACAGATGAATGCACATCTAACACTCAATTTATATTTTTATTTGACTTCTGCACTGTACTGTTTATAGCATGCAAATTGTAAAATACTTCTGATTTAAGCTTTAACAATCACATTTACCCCAAATGAAGATCAAACTAGAGTTTTTTGATGCACTCAATACATAAAAACAAATGTGAATAAATTGTTTACTTGAGAAAGGAAATTTGCATA
This sequence comes from Gymnothorax javanicus, assembly GCA_029692085.1. Classification (NCBI taxonomy): domain Eukaryota; kingdom Metazoa; phylum Chordata; class Actinopteri; order Anguilliformes; family Muraenidae; genus Gymnothorax; species Gymnothorax javanicus. Next base: position 28,533,390 of record CM056194.1, on the reverse strand, counting down.
TTTACCGCTTTGTACTGTTGCCATTCCTTTTCACAACACTTAATAAATGTTTAGGGACTGAAGAAACCACGCGCTTACAGGTGTAATTTTTGTCCTTTTTCTCGCAAACTAGTCTTAGGGTGCCTTTGTTGTTGCTATTCACATTTCAAGACGTGTCGTTCACTGGGGACAAGTCTGAACTGCAGGCAGGCCAGTCCAGCACTCCCTCCTCATGCAGCCATCCCTTTGTAATGTGTGGGTAGTGTGGTTTTGCTCTCTCATTTCAAAATCTGCATGAGCTTCCCTGGAAAAGATGTTGTTTTGAAGGCCGCATATGTTGCTCCAAAATCTCGGAGAACTTTTCACCGTTAATGGTGCCATGCAAGTAATTTTTGCTGAGGGCATTGACACAAACGCATACCATGACAGTGCATGGCTTTTAGACTTGTTTCTGTAACAGTCTGGATGGTACTTCTCTTCTTTGGTCAGAGGCACATGGTATCCCTTTCTGTCACGACCACGATGCATGTTTCCACTGCAGATGCCTCTAAGCCCAGAGAAGGCACCTTGCTTCTGGACATTGTAAACGTAAGGCTTCCATGTACAGTAAAGTTTTAACTGGCATTTTCAGTTGTAACTATGTATTGAAGTACTAAGCAAAGGTTTACCAAAACCTTTGAGTCCATGTGGTGTTGTCACTGAGAGATAATTGACAGTTCTTGATACAATACCGTCTAAGTGATTGGTAATCGCTGGTATTCAGCTGAGGCTTGCGTCCTTGTCCTTTATGCTCAGAAATTCTTCCAGATTCCTTGAATCTTTTAATTAATACGCACCATAAAGGGTGAAATATTTAGATCTCTTCCTGTTTTTCCTCAGAGAAATAGAAGATCTTACACAAGTGGGTATGTCATATGAAAGCTATGAAACGAGCTGAGTAAATTTGCATTAAAGCTTGCAACAAACCAAACATTTACCCAAATCGTTTCATTGCTTTCATATGACACGACGGAGAGTATAAGATTTTATTTATCACATGACTGAATCGCGTAATTTAATAGAAAACAAACACAGTGCCTTAATGCTAATTCCCATTATGTTAGCACAGAGCTAACTCCATCGCTATGATACTCCGTCACTGAATCAGACATTCATGTTTGCATTAGCCCTGGCTTTTAGATTCACAGACAACTATGTAGCTAGCTAACAAACTAATGTTACATAGTGGTCATGGAAAGGTACTGCGTGCATGCTAGCTAGCGGAGTAATGTTAACTTAGTTATGAGAGGGGCACTTAGCTAGCTCGCTAAAGCACTAAGCCATATCAATCTAACCAACGTTACACGTGGTGTTCAGTGAGGCTGAATATTAAGAGCGTGACATGACACAGAGAAATTTTTTTCCCATGATCTTGGCCAATGAAATTTTGCAAAAATGATATTACCCCAGGGTAATATCAAACATATGTCATGAGCTGGGCTATGGGAAAAGTACTGCAGTTATGTGATAAGCATTGTTTTAAAGCCTTTCAATGATTTTCTCATGCATTTGTGGGCAAATTGGCAATCTTCAACCCACCTTTGCTGCTGAAGAAAAAGGCCATTCCTGGATGCTGCTTTTACCACATCATAATTACAATAACCTTACGTTAAAATTGTTGAATAGCCGCCTTAAGTTACAGTTATCAAGTTCTTGAAAGTCAGCTAATGTTTGAGATTTGTTCACTTACCGCAATCTTCACTGACCAAATTTGCTCTGGGCACTTCTAAATCCCTATAAGTTCTGGGTGACATTAAACAAAAAAAAAAACAAAAAACATATATTTAACCATATTAGCTCACCGGCTTGCAATCTTTCCTACCACGCCTCTAAGTGTGGTTTTGTATTCTTGAAACAGTGTTAGTTATGCAATTACAGCCAAGATAAAAACTACAGACTGACAAACAAACAGCGGCAAGCCACAGAGATGGAATTTTACACTGGACTGGAGCATGTTAGATTTATCGTTCTCATTTCTTATGTTTTACTCATTGAGCAAAAGTTGGGTGGGATGTTCTCAATAGGCCTACGTCTGGAAGTTGCTCGGGACATGTCCCGACCATCCCTGCCCAAATCTACGCCTATCCATAGTGGGCCTGGTGGTGTAAGTTTACATTAAGACTCATTAAATGTTCACTTTGGACATCACTGTTAGAGAGAAAAGAATTGTGGCCAGAATAACACAAAGCTTCACAGAAAGAGTACTAATAAAATGTCTGATTGCCTCATTCTTTTGTGCCATGAAATATTCTTGTATTTTATTTTCTCTGTTTTCCTTGTTACATAAGGTGACCAGACATCCCGGTTTTGCCGGGACAGTCCCAATTTTGAGTTGTGAAATGTCCCGGTTTCCACCAACCACTATGAAATGTCCCCTGTTGTCAGCGATTACATAGCCAACGTGGTCTTATTATAGCCCCATCATTAACTAAAAAATACATAGAGAGAATAAAGCAATGTTACATTGTACAAATAACACAAAGTAATAATTAACACATAATGAGGCCTTTAAATCAACTGTGTTGTACGCAGGGGTGATGGGAATCCGGCACCATGCCAGATTTCCGGCGTGCAGCGATCGGCGAGGGAAAAAATAAAATGCGAGATACATGCGTGCAGAAAGATCGCAGCCAGTAGACCTAGATGGGCTTTGATAGACCTCTCGCTCTCAGCCTATGGCTTTCGCTCCCAACCAGTCCAAAGCATGGATGTATTATTAGAACTGGATACTGAACCAGGACTGAGACACGCCGACAAGGGCTTAGCGGTCAAGCTGATATTGCAAGTCACGTGATGCCATGGGGGGGCAAAAAGAAATTTTTCCATGGGGAACAATTGAAAAAGACACTGAAAAATCCGTGAATAATTTTTTTTTGACTGCCACAAATGATTAATATATAATCTGTTGATTTTTCTCTTTCAAATCATTGGTGTCTTTTTTTTCACGGCAGCGACAATTTTTTAAATTTTTATTCAGGCTACGTGAACACCAAGGGGACCTTATCTTGAAGCGCGTTCTCATAAGCAATGCAGCAGCTGCGGTTCTCTGCGTGTAGCACAGGTCAGGAGATTTCGTGCTTTTGGCTTACGTTATTGCCAAGTCGGTAAAGTGAGCAGGTGTAACGACACCAATGTTTTCAGTTATTGTAGGCTATTTGATGAATGGCTTTGTTATATAGCGACTCGACTGCTTCATCCATCTTTTATGTAACGTTACAGTTAACTATGGTTGGATAACAGGCGTGTATTCGGAAACAAGGTAACATCCTATAATCACGCATGTCGCTAACACTTGCTTTGCTTTTTCGTATTAAAATGTTCAAGATGCACCTAAACTGAGTTGTATATTTCCATTACATTGAATATCTTACACCAATTCATGGTACTGTGTTTTGCTGCTTCATGTATGCTGGCTACGTACCTAGCTAAGTTGCATTAACAAAGTCCTTATGTGCACTTTCAGCACGGTATAAATTCAGCCCAAAGAACTGCACAGCTAATCATTTATTTACCATTGCATGCATGTTCTTAATTATTAGAACAATAGCAGATGTGCATATTTGATATCGAAACTTTTCGGCAACTTTTAAGATAAGACACAAAATATGAAGTATCTAGTATTATTTTTATGCATGCCCTGAACTTGCATGACAGTACTGCACAAACAGACAGTATTTGTAGTTCAGCCTTTATTAGCTAGAAGTGTTGAGTGGGATGGAAACGCCGGACAAGATGAGATGTGAACGTCACACTGTTAGTGAGCAGCATCAGTGCACGGGAGTGATGCTGCGGAGATTCACTGATGTGGTCGAACTCCATCTGCACAGAGAAAATACGAGAGTCCCAGAAGAAAGAAACAGATGAGAATGAAACGAAGATCGGCTTCATATATATTTTTTGGAAGTGGCTATTTGCCCCTCAGTGGAGTGAATCGGGAGAGAGATCACCTATCTGCCCCGCAGCAGGGCCGACAAGAGAAGCAGTTCTGCTATTTGCGCCGCAGTGGGACGGATAAGAGAAGCACTTCTGCTATTTGCCCCGCAGTTGGGCCAATAAGAGATTTAATTTCATAATCCGCCACACTCTTTGATCTTTCGCGCTGAACTGCCGCGGGGCGAATAGCCTTTTCCATATTTTATAACTGGGCTGCTGATTGTGAGGACTTCGAATTTACTAATTCTGTATAAGGGGAAGGGAAATAATTCTGAATTCAAACTCCACTAATATCGAATAAAATCAGCACTTTTTCGGCTTACGTTGATGTTTGAGTACCCAGAGAAACATTCGGGTGTGCAAAAACGTCAAGCGTGCATTTAGTCAAGAAAAGTTTAATTTCTAGTACTGATAAACGTGGTAATACCATATAACTGCAGCAGCTATGTTACTGATGACACACTGGGTTGCGAGGGCATGCGCAGTTCATGTATTCGCAATATTGAATATTAATATTAAATTCTAATGAATGGTGTGTGCACCCTGCGAAGGATTGGCAAGCTGTCTAGAGTGGGTCCCTGCCTTTCGCCCAGAGTCAGCTGGGATGGGCTCCAGTTCCAGGTATAAAAAATGGATGTATTTAATGAGCTTTGAGCATACGTACACTAAAAGTAATTTCGCTTTTCAGAATTGGCTAAATACTTTAATTATCATCATCTACTTTAAAACTTATCAGTTCATAAAGCACGGGCAGCGCTCTGTGCGGTTGGGTTATCGTCTTAAATCCAGTAAGAGAAGAGGCAGTTGCAAGCTAACAAGCTTGAAACGTCTCGCTTTCTACGAATCCATTTAGCTTTGAACTGCGTGGAAAATTAGATTGAACTGTCATCTTATAGAGCAGCAAGTCAACTATTTTGCTGACATTGTTTGCGACGTAGTGAATAATTTTATTTCCCTGTTAAATAAAAATAGTTTATCAACATTTTATATCCCTCGATAGCTTCCGAACTGTATTTAAGCCTTCACTGAGTGCTACGTTTATTTATTATTTTCAAAAAAATGTCTTGCATGTTTTAAAAGTGTGTTAATTAGTTAGTGGGTAAGTTCGAAAAAAATCATTCTAGATATAAAGTTAGTCATCCGATGTGAATTCAAAAGCAGTGGAAAAATAAGATTTTCTTTAATAATATTGTGCTGAAAATTCTGATCAATCCTTATAGTGGTGTCAATTGAGGAACTTGGGTTACTAATCCAAGAATAACCCATCATGAACCTAGCTTGACTTTAGAGCCATTGTTTAGGCCCTGATGTCCTAGTTATGAGGCAGTTAAAGCCCAAACCCAGTGTAATTACATCACTGTTGAAAGCTCAGCTCATACTTCCTCATGCCGACCCACGAAATGCAGGATGTAGGCCCATCAACGACCCATTCCTCATGACCCGACCTGAAGAAAAATTTTCAGGCTTGAGAATTTTTTTTTGCAATCACCCCTGGTTGTACACCATCTAACCTTTAGAGTGGCATTCATGCCTCATTAAACCTCATGCGTCTGATGTTTTAAACGAAGATGTTATTGATAAATCACACTCATTGGGCATCGAACAGGAAAAAAATAATAATCTTTAATTCGCACAGTAGTACACAGTCCTCTTTCTTTGGCTCGCCATCCAGTTCAATTTTCCAGCTTAAAGAGCCTAGCCTGTTTAGTCAAACAGGCACAAGTAAATTATTAACATCAAACCAAACATTTTAATCATACATCATACGATCATGTCTCCGGTAATTTGCAATCATTTTGCTCACCGTCCGTCAGCAAGACCCAGCTGTTCGACGAAACCTCATCCGTCAGGGCATACGCAACAGGGATGGTCGCACTGTGGAATGCTGATGGAAAACCAGCGGACGAACGCTGGGCGGAATGTTTGCGCGTTTCAGAAGCAGGGACATTCCGTACAAAAATATATGTGTAATTTGTCAGTTTGCCACGTGTCTGCCTGTCTAATGAACAATACTTGGACTGACGAGAGGAACCGCGTGACCATTCCCACCTTAAAGGCGTTGATTGTTACTCGGGCCAATTTTGATGACACCTGCCCGCAATTCCACAGCAGGCTGTCAGCCAACAATTCGATTTTGGAGCAAATTCACTCCTCAGACAAATACATGTAAGTTCATTTGAAGAGCGTTTGTCTCTGTATTGAGGTCATGTTTTCGGAGATCTATGAGGTTGACATCTCACACACACACACACACACAAACGCAGACATAGCCTACTAGAGATCTAAGAGATCAAAGAGATAAAATGTGTTACAATGCTTTGTTTAAAAAAAAAAAAAAAAAAAAAAAACGTTCAGTTGGTGTATTTTCCAAAACTTTCTTCAGCTTCAGGCTAATTCCTAAAAATAAAGATAGTCCCACACAAAACTCATTCAATGTCTTTTCATATTTTCTTTTAAATGTGTAAATAGGCCTACCAAAAACATACATGATTTTTCCCCATTAGGCTATGTTGTGAGCAGTAGTCCTATGTGCTGAAATTGAGCCTAATATCTGTGTCTATGACCTCACATGCACACGCACTACGGTCACGCGCCAAGTGTCCCGGTTTTAGTTTCAGGAAATATGGTCACCCTATTGCTACAGCATATCGATACACAGTCTACCTCCAGGGAAGACAACCAATATGGTTGCATGCTGCCAGTGGTGGTAACTGACAATGCAGGTGGTGAATGAAGACTAAACCACAGCCACAGAATACTGCCACTACGCCACTATATGATGTGTCTTCTACCGAGATAAACAATGGCTCGTTATAAGCACGTGCAGCAGCTTCAGTCAAATGTTTCACATGAATTAGCATTAAAAAAGAGAAAACCTCATGAGATTATGGAGAGAACAATGCAATCACCTGCAGACATTATTGTGAATATCGCAACATATCCGTAATACAAGATGATTCTGTATACCTTAAAAATATTGACAATATTCTATAGAGATTCTGATCTATAACACTGTTGAACGAAATACAGAATTGTTTTGTGTGTCTACAACCTCATCTGCTGCAATTTATATGTATTTGCCCATGTCTGCTTGTTTGACTATTTATCTTTTTATTTGTTTGTCTAGACAATATCTCTCAAATTTCTCAATGGATTTTGTGATTATTGTGGAAGTGTGGGCCATGGGAAAAGGAGCAAAGGATTACATTTTGGTATGGATTTTCAATCAGGGAATCTGGAACCTTCTTGCTCAATTTTTAGTGACAAATATGTTGGCAGATGTATGTGCTCTCTGCTTTCAAGTTCAATTAAAACCAATTGCAATGTTTATTATTGCATTTGAATGAGAAAAATCCAATGATTCACAATCTGTTTTGTTCATAATTTTGAAAAATATAGAATTATAAGCCTAATTCATCTCAGAATACATCTGCTTTGTGTTGATTATATTTGATGTTGCCAACAGATGTTATCACAAAGCAAACAGTTAAGTCTTTTTTCCTCAATAGTTCAGTATCTGTTCTATGAATAATTGTTTATTTATTTATTTAATTTTATTTTACCTGGCATAGTTATTCGAATCAATCATTGACTGATTGAGCACTTCTTAGAAAAAAAAAATCAGAGATTAATTTGCTCTAAAAAAGAATAAAAATAATCATAAAGCACTGTTCTGATCATATAAACTGGTGTGACATAGATGGTTTACTTTACAAGCGGTCTGAAGTCATATTCCAAAAAAAAAAAAAAAAAAATGTAACACCGTATAAATTCCAAGGGTATACTTGAATGAGTAGCTAGTAGTTTTTAATGATATCAGCAAATGGACCTGGAATTCTGACCATTTTTTTTTTTAACATTGTTATTAAAAGTTAGAATTGGCAAGCACCATCTTCAGTGAGAACTAATATAATACTGTTAATTAAACGCATCCTGTAAATTAAAATTGAGAGGCTGATCGTATGTGTCCCTTTGGTTTATCTTTCTGGAAACATCCAGCTCTACAGTGCAAAAGCAAAAAATCTAATTGAGGATTTTAATTTTTTATTTAGACATTTGGACTTAAAACACATATCTCTGTTATCTATTTTTCTCAGTAAAACAAATTCTACAATTGATGCAAGCTCATTTTGGTTCATTTCTAGATTTGTCCATGGTGTAAGAAAATTTCTCTTGTCAAGCACCTGGAAACTGGCCCTCAATGTTGCAAGCTAACATACTTCAACAAACAAATAATGCTAATGTTAATGACTGCATTAGGACATAGCCATTTACTGGACTATTTTTCTGTGATGACCACTCTGACATTGCTCTCTGTCATTTTCTTGGCTCCCCACAACAAAAGAGCCAAAGGCATGTGTATATAAATATTGTAATATTATACTTTGAAAATGTGGGATTAGAATGATGATCGTAACTTGAAGCCACTAGGCTTTCAGACACCTCATCGGAAAAGCACTTCCCATTTCGCAGCATGTGATGACCTCTAAACAAAACCCACCCCCAGCCCTAGTACTGTGGGATTATGGGTGAGCCCAGTTGTATTTATGGTAAGCCAGCAGGTGTCGATCCAAGTGGAAGTGCCAGGGGGAACTTAATATTGCAGAATCTTCCTTGCAATCAAAAGGAATGCATTTGGAAGCCCACAAAGTCACAGTAATTAAACATTTTAAGGCCTTCTGGCAACAATAAAAATGTCCTGGTTTCCAAACGTTTGGAATAATAACCTACAATTCAAATTTATGGATATGGTGGAGAGGGAAGACCAATAAGGCAAGGGGAACTATTACTGCACGATCAATTCACACTGGCAATTTTATAGAAGGTGTCAATATAGACATTAAAATCAGTCATTATAAAACGGGTGCTTCCCATCCTTAAATGTGATTGGCTGAGCCGCATTTCATGCCGGTATAAAATCAGTGTAACCCACTGTATTCTGAGGCAGACCCCAGCACAAAATATCCCTGCGCGCCTGGCCTAGCAACCAACTACTCTGCACTCAACTGACTCGTTAGGTTACATTTGTTTCAAGACTTTTAGCTCGCTATTTCGGTGTTAGCGAAGTTTAGCCTTTAAACCCGCTAACCAGTTGGCTATCTACCTAGTTAGCTATAGCATTATAGAGTTCGATATCACTTTAGCTTGCTGTCTACGTTGCTAACTAGCTCACTATTTCAGTATTAGCGATAAATTGTTGATTTTTTTTCTTGTGTGTTTATTTTATGGGCTATGTGTAGGGTAACCACATCCATTGTAGTGAACGCTAGCTAGTTGACAAGCTGGCTAGCAAACTAATGCACAATTCAAAATATTTTCCTGGACGCCAGTGAGTGTGGAGGACAAAAGTCAATCTTGTTCCCTACTCTCGCTGCTGGATGTAATGATATGGCCGATCGGCCCCATTTGAGAACAAGGAAACTTGAAAACCGAAACGAACTTATTTAACGGGGCCTTCGGGAGACCCAAGGAGACATTCCAAATAGCCTGCTTTCATAGTATATATACATTAACGAGCCAAAATAGCCTGATGTGACATGATAATGGCGCTAGATGAAAAAGCGATCTTAGCGTCTGTGTTGCTTGCCAACCATTCTGTCCACTCGATCTTGCTTGGTGGAAGAACGAATAGTTCTCAATTTTGTTGTAGCATTATTACCAATAAATTGTTGATTTTTTTTCTTGTGTGTTTATTTAATGGGCTATATGTAGGGTAACCATTTTATAAAAGCAATAAGCCCCTTGAAGCAGTGGGTTACAGTGATTTTATAACGGCAGAGGGGCACTAAGGCACTCCGCTGCGCGTCGTGCCTTAGAACGCCCCTCCGCCATTATAAAATCACTGTAACCCACTGCTTCTCGGGGCTTATTCCTTTAATACCACATACAAGTTTTGGCTGCATTAAGGCCTATGTTGATGTGAATAAAACATCACAGTGTGGTGACTTAGTGATATTCACGCCAAAGTGCATATCTCCACATGAAAACTAGAAATGGAGCACAATCTTTCAGGCCTGTTATGAACACTGCCCTTTTGCTGCTCAGGTCATTCATCTTGGTCAGTTTAATATGGTGAATGTGCCTGGTTTTGTTTCCATTATTTTGTCACACATTTGCCATATGACCGATACATAAAAATAGCTTCCCTGATTCTATTGCAAAAGTTCTCAGGACATGAAGCAAAACATTCTGTCTCCATCCTCTCCAGATCACATTGCTTGACAAAATGATGGAGGATGAGCAGTCCTTCACATCTTCCCAGGCAGCATTTTGGGATATCACTCCGAGAGCAGTATTACCATCTGGCAAACAGAAAAAAAGATTTCTTATTTTGAAAATGGATCGTGTAACAAGTTTGATCTTGTCTGTATTCAACTGTGCACTTCACCTCAATGTTTACTAAGATGGTCACAGTTGTTCTTTCCAAATAATAATAGCATGCAGGCCAGTCACAAAAGCCAGGGCTTACACATTCAACAAACTTGCATACAAGGAAAACAAGCTATACTGGTAATCTTTTTTTTTATCTAAATCAAGGGCTACTTACCATTTTATAACAGCATTTGTGGTCATCAGCAGGTTGAAAATCGTTACTTTTAAAAGTAGAATTCTGAGAGCCAGGATGAAAACCGCATCAGATTGTGCCTGGATAACTTGGGGAAAAAAACAAAATTTTGGTTACAAACATCTACACTACCGGCCAGAAGTTTGGAAACAAGGCCAATACAGGTCAAAAATTTGGAAGCAACTTCAAGTTTCTGTTCGCAATGCTTTCGTTAAAAACCAATATGAAATCTATGGATTTTGGGATGTATTTACTGCATTATTAGACTTTTCTTTCATTATTGATATGCACCATTTTCCTCTGTTTACCTTTAGGTTCTGTATACATTGAAGTCACCAGACCATTGCTGAATAAATGTCAACAAAAGAAAGGAGGGGCTAAGTTTTTGGGTTGAGAAGATTTAGAAGAGTTACAACTTCAGTGAAAAAGTAAAAAACAAATCACAGTTTGCATTAGTCACTTTATGTCATGGTTTACAGCCCACCGGATGCCAACGGGCACTAGGACCATGGGCCTAGTAGTATGGGCCTGATAATTTGAGTAAAAATGTATTCTGATAAGTGACTCGTTATATAATAATCATGTTTATTTTGTTGCAAAGTATGCCAATGAAACTATGATTGTTTTTTGTACAAATTTGATCTTGCTTCAAAACTTTTGGCCTGTAGTGTATGTCTGATGACTACGTATAACACTACAATGGGGAAAAAAGCATTTCAAATAAATGAAATTAATTTTGTTAGATAAGTTTTGGAACATCAATAAACAATTATGCTAGATCCACTGTATTTTCTAGATATTACGTTTGTAGTCTCTCAAACTTATACAGTTCCAGTTATGTTTAACTTTGCGGCATTTCAAATGAATAAAAATTTACCATTAGATGCATCTTCATAACAGCTGCCATCAGGTTCATCGTCTAAAACAAAGGTATTTTTAAGCTGTAAAACATGCCATTCTTTTGATGGACTCTCCCCCCAAAATCCTCGAAATGAGCAGAGGTGATTTTTTACTTAATCATTTACTAGCTGGTTTCACACAAAGATGCATACACAAAACATTATGTAAAGCATTTAAAACATAATACGGTGTGTCAAAATGCAAAAAAAAAAAAATTTTATTTTGACTGAAATATAGCATTTATTGTCTCAACTTTAACTTTCCCCTGCCTACAGTCACAAAAGAGAAAGTATGTATATCAAGTGTGACTCATTCAACCACAAATTATAAATCTCAAATGCTCACCCAAGTAGTCGATGTAGCGTCGATGGATTATTGTCGTTGGATTACTGTAAGCAATAAAGCAGGTGTACGAGTCCCATTCTTTGGTTGGCACTGATACAACTGACACAGTGCTGCTTGTGCCGTCTTCTTCCTTTGCATTGCTGAGAGCTATTTGATGGGTCTTCCCAGCCCGCTTGGAGAGCCAGGTGATTACCATGTTTCCCTGCAGAGGGCTGCTGACCAGACACACCAGGATCGTCCTGCCACTCCTGTCCCTTGAGAGGTGGAGTGGGGGTGCCAGGCTGGCAAACACTTCAGCCATCACTCCCACTTAACACACACAGAAAAAATATGCCAAGTAGCAAGACTTTAATTAACAACTTCATGACAGTAAAAGGTGTGGTGAACCAACTAGATGAATATATTCATAAGAAATTGTTCTAAATAACAGGCCGCATTGACAAGGAACAGGAGGTCTCAAATAATCATCATGTGTATTTGGAACAGCAGTTGAAGAGATTTCTGACAATTAAAACATTTCTGTACAAAAACTTGCAGACAAATAATGAGGCACACTCCTCAAGACAGGCCATAGTACATTATTTCTGGATCTTGCACAGCTAGAAGCTGAAAACTAAAGGAAACAACTCACTGTTTGGCAAATACTCACTTGCCATGAAATGGATGATGAGAAAGCTGAGAAGCATCCTGCTGCTCCGTGCAGTATCACTGGGCTGGATGTAGCAGGCCTGGGGATTAGTAGTGTTGGGTCTCGTGACTCCACACCCGCGCTCTGGATTCTCGCGACACTGTCTCTTATTTTTCTGGGGCACTAAGCCAAGTAACCCGAGAGCTGTTTTGAGAGAGAGACAGAAACAAAGGCAGAGAGAGAGAGAGAGAGAGAGAGAGAGAACACATTTCTTTTCTGAAATTAAACTGATTTTCTCAAGTTTCCCCAGTTACCACAACATATAAAAACTCTCCTATATACTTAGGGAAAAAGCAAATGTGTGGCATTGGCTGTAAGTTACGTGAATCACAAAAGGACGGACAATGAGGGTGACACCATCTCAGCTGCTCAGTTGGTATTAAATTCCCCATCAGGGTCTGTTACTCAATCAATGCAGGTTTGTCTTTAGTTACTTATTAATTTATTGGTATTTTATTTATTTTATTCTACTCATATTAATCATTTGTTTTATGTTTCATTGTAAAGTTTCTTGATCATTAATTGTTTTGGCGATAATGCTATTATAGTCAAGGCATTGTTGAATTCAACTGAGAAAGCGAGACAGCAATTCAGAATTTGCTTTCAATTGTTATTTTTATTTGTATTTTCTTAAATTAAAAATAAGAACTTAAACCGCTCACAGGTTATTGTTCTGGGCAATACATTGCTGTTTTCAGTGACAGTACGCTCTTATAGTTTAATTTGAGGGGACGTTAACCAGAGGCATTAGATGTGTGACACCTGGTTCTGGTGAACTCTTGAGGTAGCACACTGATAGCATCACAAGCTGCTGCAGTCTCTCTTTACTGAATAGTTAACTCCTTGAAAAACCATGCACCTGCAGAGAAGTTACTCAAAACATCTTTGTTTATTCTGTTAGTTGCCAAACTCCTTGTCAGGTTTGACAAATAAAACACATCTTTTCATGTATTTGCTAAATTAAATGTGGTTGAAGAAAGTGTAATACACTCGACTATATAGGCTTTCATGAATTTAAAGAATCACACAAAAAAAGTAAAACACTTATTACTCTTGAGAAATGTCACCAACAGATAAAGAATGAAAATGTTTAATATCAAAAATTATAAAAACTTATTGCTCATACCAACATTCTCAGTCAAGCTGCACTGCACAAAAGGTCAGAGAACAAAATGCCTCAACACCATTTCAGTTTCACTCATTGAGCATTAGACATGTTTGTTGTACCCTTTTTCATTTTCACAAGACAATGTTTTGTCTAATAAAACTTCTGTGATCCTATCCAGCCTAATATGTTTAACTGTGTGTATGTATACAGTCCAGACCTCTTATGAAGTAACAAGAAAATGCATAGCGCAAGGTCCCTTGTTTGCAGAGAAGAAAAGCCGGCGTAAGCATAATTTGTGTCTTTACTGACATTAAAAACCTGACAATTAAATTCCTCTTTCATGAATTAGAAAATATAGTATTTTATGGAAAGGAGAGATATTATTATAAACACTTTTAAAGCTGAGATTTTGAAATAACCGAACAGAAGGAGCAGCATTTTGTCCTCTGCACCTTTTGCTCAGCAGAGTGCAGTACAGTTTAGTTGCGCTGTCATTTGCATACAGGACAGAGTGAGGCAGCAGCGCTAACAGCGGTGGCTCTACAACAGGGAATTCTGGGTCATAGCAGTGAAAGAGAAAATGAAAGCTAAGAGCAGGAGGAGAAAAAAAGGCCTGAATGATGCAGCTGAATTGAAGGTAAATATGCCCATTACACACCCCTCCGAATACGGTGATATCGTGTTCTGTCCGAGCATGTTGTAGTAGTGCTGCGGGGGTTTGTAGTGCCAGAGGGGGAGGATGGGGGAGGGGGGATAGAGTGCACTGATCGCCTCTGCTAAAAGCAGGACCCAGCTTGGCTTGCACTGCGAGGAGAGCAGCACGCGTCCTCCCTGCATGGATTGCAGTTGGTAGGTCTAATCCACATCAGACGAGCTCACACAGACACGTCCGATTCTCTGTTTCATCTGCACGCTGAGAGTAAATCTGTAAATATACTGTGCATTCTGACCTTGTGCTGTTTACACAGGCGATAAGTAGCCAGTCCTAAACTCAGTACTCACTCTCTTTACTTATGTTCATGAGAACAGTTCGGCTTATTTACGGTTCTGTAGTGCGCCCATTGTGTTGTTTTCAAAGAAAGGTCAAACACAACACAAATGTATTTTTAGAACACTACCTTCATGTTTGTCAAATTGTGTGTGTGTGTGTGTGTGTGTGTGTGTGTGTGTGTGTGTGTGCGTGTTCTTGTACATGCTACAAAGTCAGAACCTGAATATGTTTTCTTTTCCCCTACAGAGTGGGGACATTACTGGGAAGTGAGGACATTTTTACATGTCCTGACAATTACAAAGACAAATTGTGACTTATTAGTTTAGGTAAGGGGTACGGTTAGAATTAAGGTTAGTTAAGGTTAGGGTAAGGGTTTGGGTTAGGCAAACATTGCTTATTGTTAAGACTAGGGAAAGGCTATAGACATAGAAAGAATGAATGGAAGTCGATGTAATGTCCTCACAAATATAGAAATATAAGGATGCGTGTGTGTGTGTGTGTGTGTGTGTGTGCACGTGTGTGTGTGTGTGTTCTTGTACTTGCTACGTACTGACGAGCGGAATGAGTTTTTCACCAACAAAGTGAAGTCTTTTTTGGGAAGTGATGACATTTTGGCCGGTCGTCACAACTACAAAGGCAAATTGTGACTTATTAGTTAAGGTTAGGGGTAAGGTTAGAATTAGGGATAGGTTAAGGTTAGGGTAAGGGTTTGGGTTAGGCATACATTGCTTATTGTTAAGATTAGGGAAAGGCTGTAGAGACACAAGAAGAATGAATGGAAGTCAATGTAATGCCGTCACTAAGATATAAGGACGAGTGTGTGTGTGTGTGTGTGTGTCTTAGTGTGAAAGTGTGAGAGAGACAGAGGATGGGAGAGGAGAGAGTGAGACAGAGCTCTGACCTTTCTCCTTTTCTGTCTGATAGGTATAAATCTTTGTGGAGAAGCATTTCTGGATATTGCTACTCAAGCCATTTGGAATGTGATGAAAGCCAAATAGAGACCCTCCATCACAGCCCGGCAATTGTCCGCTTTAAGACCTTTGAAAAACTCTTCTTAGATTAGGCCATAACAGTAAATTTACAATTTAATTTTAGATCATGTTTCTACTGCTTTTAGTCTTGCTGCCATTATCTGTTGTCAGTTTAAGTTATACCAACGAAAGCCATGACACCTCAAGGCATGTGGCCACAAATGGCCTACCATTTCCATGGAGCAAAGTCAGGCTTCCAAACTATATAATACCTATCCACTACCACCTCCTCATCCACCCAAACCTGACAACTCTGAACTTCACGGGGTCTGTGAGAATTGAAATTGACGTCAAGAACAACACCAACTGGGTAGTCCTGCACAGCAAGAACCTTAAAATCACCATGGCAACAGTTCTTGATGAAAGTGAGGCACTCCTATCCGACAAGCAGCTGCCTGTGCTGGAGTACCCAGCCCATGAACAGATTGCCATTTTCTCTCCAAAAATTTTGATCAGCGGAGAAAAATACTTCCTTCACCTCGAGTTCGCCGCGAAGTTAGCTGATGGATTTTATGGCTTCTACAGAAGTACTTATAAAACAAAAAGTGGTGAAACAAGGTAAAAACATTTCTACACATGACAGCTCGGCTGATATATTGCTGTGTTCCAGGGAGGTTAATCAAGAGCTCACTACACTGAATATTGTCAGCTGTGGCCCAGTATGGACAGTTTCACTTATTTTAAGTATACGAGACATGAAGAGTCAGTCTTACAGTTAGATTAATAAGTATTTGAACAATGAAACAATTTTAAGTGTCTGATTTCATTCTGTTATTGTAAAGTTATCATACCCTTGGATTTCGAAAAAGGAAATTTCTAACAAATTTAAGGAATTAAATATTTAAAAAATGCATGATTTCTTGGCCATTCGCTGCATGCCTGTCATTCATGGCTGTGTGGGTTTCCCCTCTTTGACAATGAGTTCGGCTTTGATTAGCCAGTGAACTGAGGTAAATGTGAGAAAAGTAGAGTTAGTGCTAACATGGAGAGTGGTGGTAATGGTAGTGCTGTTGGTGTTGGGGGGGGGTTATGAAGGCTGTGGGAGGGCGCACGGCACAAAGACAGAGCTGGTAGTTGTGAACCATGAAGAACAGGTCTGTTTGAGACTTGGAAAACTAAAAATATCTCACTATGTGTTCCAAACAATGAAGTGGAAAAGGGGGGTCTAACGGCTAAATTGGAGGGCCTTCACAGTCAGCTTTCTCTCGGCTATTAGATTCAGTGGAGACCAATGTACAGGTTCAGTGAACTGGGAAAAGGATTTCTAATAATTTTGGCCTTTCAAAGGGTTATAATTATCTTACATGGGTGTGCTGTGAATGCACTTGCAATTAGATTGCAGACTGCATGCATTTTATGTGAACTGTGTTAGAAGCACAACCTATTAAAACTTTGTCAATGTCAAAATATTGTCTGACCCCACTGTGTTTAGGCTTCAGCAAATGTGTGCTGTACAATATTGACTAATGTGGGCTGATTGAAAAATTTGATTAATTGTTTGTATTTGATGTGATTATGGGCCTGATTAAATAAGATTGCTTGTATATGCAAGACATTTTAGCATGTGCTAAACTAATGTCATGGCCACCGATTTGCAAAAAAAATACAAACAAATACAAACAAGACCATGTTATCAGTTTGTGTGAGCTGTAAGTTTTTGTAGATGCTGGAGGATGTACTTTATAAATCAGGCCATGTGCATCCTCTCGTTTTTATGTTATCTATTCATGCATTTTCTCTCTATGCAGGGTGCTGGCATCAACACACTTTGAACCCACGTCTGCTCGAATGGCTTTCCCATGCTTTGACGAACCCACTTTTAAGGCGAACTACTCGGTTAAAATAAGGAGGGGACCGGCACACATTGCACTGTCCAACATGCCTATTGTATGGATGCACCTTTTGCTTATCACATTTAGAAAGTGGTGGAAATTGCTTTGGGTTGGGTGTTATGGTGTTGTTTACCTCATCTAATGCAATAATGTACTCAGTGAAATTGAAATAGAATGTCATCATTTACAGTAATAAGGATTACTTTCAAGAGTCAAAGAAAATGTATGTTTTAAAATGCAAGTAAAATTTGATAACATTGAAATAAAGTAATGAAATTAGCATACTTGCTTGTCAGTAGCAAAGGAAGTGTATATGTTACACTCAGATTGTGAAACCAGACATTTCATGAAATGACCAAATATTTCAGTCATTTCGTGAAATGACTAGCGCTAAACTGAAGTCATTTCACAAAATACATAAACATTTTTGGTCATTTCACGAAATGACTGGTTTCAAAATATGACTGTGACATATACACTTCCTTTGCTACTGACCAAAAAGTATGCCATTTTCATGACTTTATTGCAATCACATTCATCTTGCAGGAGCAAACCATTCAACTGGAAAATGGTCTTTTTGAAGATCACTTTGAAGCGAGTGTGCGGATGAGCACATATCTGGTGGCATTCATTGTGTGTGACTTCAAGTCTGTCTCAGGAAGAACCGCATCTGGAATAGATGTATGTGCTACAAGCAAAATCCCAGTTGACTTTAAGTCTTCTTTCAGTGAATACTCAGAATAACATTTGACATATGGTAGACAGATTAAGATCAAAGAAATCCACAAGGATAAAGTACATTACAAAGGAGCAACTGAGGATGATTTATGTTTTGAAAGCCTCTGTGTCTTCTGTGAAAACAGTAGATCAATATTTAGTTCCTTCCGACTGCAGGTCGCAATATTTGCAGTCCCAGACAAATGGCATCAAACACATTATGCCCTGGAGGCTGCCGTGAAGCTGCTGGAGTTCTATGAGACGTACTTCAACATCTACTATCCTCTACCAAAGCAGGGTAATGTCAGCTGTGTCAGACGCATCTTTGTTGCCTCATAGCAAGAAGATCACAAGTTCAAATCTGGTCTGGGCTCCTTTTTGTGGAGTTTGCATGTTCCCCTTGGGTTTGTGTGGGTATTGCCCTGGCACACTGGGTTCTTCCCACAGTTCAAAAAACATGCTTGATGATGATATTAATATTATTAGATACCTTTCTAAGAAGTTTTTTTTTTTTTTTTTAATTATCACACTACTGTGTGATGCAGCAATAATTATCTAACTGCAGGGAGCTGAAGGTTTGGTCATATTTGAACTAATGATCTTCGTTCTTATATCCACTAGATCTGATTGCAATCCCAGATTTCCAGTCCGGTGCCATGGAAAACTGGGGTCTGACCACCTACAGGGAGACTTCTCTCCTGTTCGATCCGAAGACATCATCAGCCACTGACATGCTGTGGGTCACCATGGTGATTGGACACGAGCTGGCCCATCAGGCGAGTATAAACTTTTAGACCTCCAGTTTTACCGTATGCCTATAAATCTCTAAATCAATTAAATGTATTGCAATTGCGTTTGCCTAAAGTAGATGCCTTTTTAAATAAGAGACAACTCCAGCAATTGCAACCCTAGATCAGAAAAAGTTGGAACGATATGTTAAAACAACTGAAAGCAATGATCTGTAAATTGTCTTCGACCTGTATTACGTTGAAAACAATTCAAGCAGCACATTATGTCATGTTTCATCACATTAATTTTATTGATCTTCAAAATAAACACATTTCAATTTAGATTTTTGCAATATATTTCAAAAAACTTGGGACAGAACAGTATTTACCACTTCGTAATAATTTGCATTCTTTTTCACAATACTTGGAGATTGAAGACGCCAAGTCATTCAGGCCTCTATCTTACACCCAACGCAAAGCATAAAGCGCGTATTTTTGCAAATTTCCAACGAACACAAATACCATTAACCCATCCAGCATCCAGTCTGCCAACATACGGAATGGATTTGCGCCAAATTGAATGTCCATGGGCGTGTTGGTCTTAAAATGAGGTGTGGTCAAGCGCATTGCTATCTTGAAACTGCAAAAAGCGATCGCGCTACTGACCAACAAAAACCGGTCAGTTTTTGACTGCTCATTTCAGTGCGGATAGTCAGATAGTATGAAGTGTCTTTGAAGGCGAGTGCACAATGTACATACACTCTGCTTGCTACATACTACCCATGCTAGGATGAGCAGCAGCGCCCACTCATGCAAACAATTAAACATAAAGAGATTACGATGTGAAAGATTTTGTCTAGATATTTTTAAAAATGCATGTCAGATTGGTTAGTGCGACCAACGTCCGCACATCAGGGCATGCTGTGATACAGGCTATTTAACTTGTGAGTGAACCCATTCAATCAGGTAATTTGCGATTCAGCATGAGAGGTTATACATGTAGGTGTTCGCAAATTCTTCTGGATAAAGCCACGACCGCTAGATATTGGCGAGCTCTGTCATTCCCGCTGTTCTCCAGGAGATCCCTCCTGGAGGGGTGGCTGTTCGGGGACAATGATTAGCCTATGTATTCTTTACATGACACATCGTCTAAAACAGGGCGTGGATTTTCCTTCCATCACACGAAATTCTAACTGTAACAGAACAAATGCTTGAAGTGCTGAAAATGCGATAAGTCATGGATAAGTCATGCATGGGACGACCCATTGTCCGCAGTTATCTGAAAAATGAATTTTGAATCCGACCTGATTCATTAATACTGTGCCTGCAACCCATCTGTCCCGCTTCTGTTATGAAATACAAAACCTCGCACTTCATTTGAAAAGTCTTCATTATTATTTACAGTTTGGCTGAAAAACAAAAAACAACCCTTTTAGTTGCAGCAAAAGAAATGGAGACATTGTCACCATCTGTAATTAATTTTTATCTATTTATTTGACTCTACCTTCAATCGTCAGCCAATCGTAAGCAAGTTTTTTTTTTCACTCTTGGCAGATATTATTCAAGGGGTTACGGTAGAGCAATCAAAATAACATTTTCATCTCTTTCTCGCAGGTTGTTTTTCTCACTCGTTTTAATTAGTGGTCGTCCCCCACTAGTGCGCAATTATTGATTTTCCTGCGACCCTAAATTAATCTCTTTTTTTTTTAATGTACAGTTCAAATGTAGCCCTGGAAATTCACTATGATTACTTTTAACATCAGGGTATGAATAAAACAATTTTGAACAATATTTTAAAAATGTTTTTATTACATTTTTGTAGATTACTGTGTTCCGGTTTTCAAACTTTAAGGAATGGTTTACTTGTGCGCTTCATAGACCCTTTCATATGCAGCATAGACTTTATTTTTCCCCTGCCACTAAGCAAGTACGCCCTTACAATAGCAATTTGCCAAGGTGCAAGGGTATCTGGCATTTAAAGGACATGGGAGATGACACTCTGATTGGCTTATTTAGTGTTACGCCTAAAACACGCTATGATTAATTAAGAGATTAAGTACGACCCCTTTGAGCCTTGCGCCTTGCATTACGCCCTGATAACCCGCCGTTAAACTAGCAAAAATGGATTTGGACGCACCTTAAATACACTTGCGCCACGCACTTCAGGCTGCGCGCTTCGATTGTTAAAATAGGGCCCTCAGTATTCTACGCGAATTTTATTCCATTTTTCATGCAAACAAGTCCTAGTTCCACAACAGCAGAATGTCTTCATTGTCATTCATTTCAAAATGCACTACGTGTTCTCTATCGAGGAAAAGTTGGGACTGCAGGCAGGCCAGTCAAGTACCTGCACTCTCTTATTATGCAGCCATGCCTTCGTAATGCATGCAGAATATGGTTTTGTGATGTCTGGTAGAAATTTGCACAGGCCTCCCTGGAAAAGATGTCATCTTGAAGGCAGCATTGCTCCAAAATCTCAGTGCACTCCATGGAAGATGCAAGTTACCCTTACCAAGGGCACTGACACAACCCTGTACCATGAACTTGTTGCTGACAACAGTCTAGATGGTCCTTTTATTTTTTCACATGGAGCACATGGCATCAATTTCTTCCAAAATAACCGGAAATATTGATTTGTCTGACCTAAATACACCTTTTCACTATGTTATGGTCCACCACTGATTCTTATGAGCCCAGTTGCTGCCATTTCTGGACACTGTTAACACAAGGCTTTCTTTTTTGCACTTTAAAGTTTTAACTGGTACTATGTATTGTAGTACTTGACAAAGGTTTGCCAAAGCAATCCAGAGCCCAAGCAGTCATATCACATAGGCAATTGACAGTTCTTGATGGTGTGTTGTCTGAAAGATCATAGATCTCAAGTATTCAGCTTAGGCTGGCACTCCTGCCCGTTATGTACTGAAATTTCTCCATAGTCCTTGAAGCTTTTAATTCAGTTATGTACCATAGAGGGTGAAATATCCAAATTCCTTCCTATCTTTCTTTGATGCACATTGTTTTTAAATTATTGAATGATTTTCTCTCGCATTTGTGGGCAAATTGGTGATCCTCGGCCCGCCTTTGTTCCTGAAGGACTAAACTTTCCCTGCATGCTGCTTTTCTACCAAATATGATTACAATCACCATCTGCCATCAGCTGTTTTATACTGTCTGCAATTAAATGCAAGTTTTGTAGAGCCCACTGCTTTTAGTTTTTATGAGCACTGTCCGTACCGCTCCAGCTTTTTCCAGCTTGGGGTTATACTCTGTGTCATTAGTGGGAGATAAGTTTACGCAGCTAAGATTCAGAGCCACACACAATCAAAATGTGCAAGCAACCTGGATTGTATCAATTCGACAGTGTGCCACATTGTCAAGGAATGATTCCATTCCATGCTAAAAACATTAAAGTTGAACTTTAGCATATCACAGAGAGAAGTACAGGCATTGGCCTTTCTCTGAGAGCACGTTTGTTTTTTTCAGTAAGGTTTCAAACTTCCATGACTGGCAAGCTGTCTGTAAAGGACACTTTGATTGGAATTATATTGCAAGAATTAGGCAATATAGTAGGTTTTTAATACTGAAGTGTTTCCTCAAAGAACTAATTGCAGTTCACATATTTGGGCTTGAATCAGGTATAAACAGCAGACCATGCGTAATTACTGTGCATAAAAAAGACATCAAATGCATTATTTTTTTTTCCTTTGTAATTTTACACTAGGAAGTCAACAGTCTATTAAACTCTTCTGCTCAAATATTTTAATTCAACTGATTTTTTTTAAAAATGATAATATTTGCTGCAATGAACTTAATTTCTTAACTTCTGAGATTTTTTTTAAAAATTTACATTCTTCTGCTTTCTCTCCTCCAGTGGTTTGGAAACCTTGTCACAATGGAGTGGTGGAATGACATTTGGCTCAATGAAGGATTTGCCCGATACATGGAGTTTGTGTCTGTGGATGCTACCTATCCTGATTTGAGAGTGGTATGGTCCAATTAATCCAGAAGTCACTTCATGAACTTAAACCAATGGTAGCTGCCATAATGGCCTGAGCAGTTGCAGTTTATTACTCAGTAGGCTCATTTGAGATGAATTGCGCCTCGCCTGGAAAATAGACGAGATCGGGCGGCAGCAGCAGGGGGAGGCGACAAAAAGCTGCCATCAAGTCAGACAGTATCCAGCAGCCTTCAAAAATATACACGGGGTCACTGAAATATTTCGCATCCTCTTTGATCCATACCTGTTGCTTGCAGACTACATTTGGAGCAGTATATGGCTGAAGATATTGCATATGTGTTCAGTATTATCAACTGCCCAAGATTTGTTTGCCAGCAAATTAAACACTCAATGCAGCACATGAGACTACCAAAATCTAGCATTAAATATTGCAATCACATCGAAAATTAAGATTTCCTACTAAACCTGGTGTTTAGGTCAAAAGTAAGCCAATCTGTTCCTATAACTGGGGACAGTCAGGCATTCCCCATCATAGCCTGATCCTTGCAGTTGGTGGTGAGCAACTGCAGTGCCTGGCTCTAAAAACTGCAGCCAATTTGATTGTGTGAGGTTATCACAAGTGCATCTCATCAGAGCAAGTTTGGATTACAATTCTAACCAGCCTGCATTGTGTGGCAGTCGTTGGTGATCAATTCTGCACTAGCCTGGCTCATCCCAAATGCGCCTATTACCATACTTTAAGACGATGTGAAATAGACCTCATTTCACAATCAAGAACAACACACTCTGACTGACTGAATTATAAACTAGTGACAACTTTTTCATGAATGGAGATCAATGTAATGAATAAATTGGGCTCCCCTAGGAGGACTATTTGCTTGGGACCTGCTTTGCTGCCATTGGTCGGGATTCTCTGAACTCTTCTCGGCCAATCTCCAGCGCAGCTGAGAACCCTACCCAGATTAAAGAGATGTTTGACACCGTATCATATGACAAGGTAATAAACCTCGAAACAGGTGAAGCTTTTCTGCAATAGAACATTTGTATGTCTACATTTCATTATGGAAATGAATGCATGAACAAGAGACCAGTGGGGTGTACAGCAAAATGAGATTAATGGTTTAGCAAGGTATGCTGTGGCTAAATCCAGGGTTTTCAAAGTTAGTAAGATGGCTCTCTTTTAACCTGCTGTGGTAACTTATGGCATCTCTGATTGCAAGTTTAGGGTCCGTCGAGCCAGCTCATGCAAAGAAACCCTGACTAATGTTGAACTTGCTTCATTGTAACCCCTTAGCATTCAGTGGTTACATTCAGCCAAATAGATGATGCCTAGCCAAAGCAAGTTATTTAGACTAGCCAGAGGCCAGACATCCATGGAGCAATATGCCCAAGGGTCTGACGGCTGCACTGATCTTTTTTCAGCAACAGTTGGGTTTGAACCACCAACATTCAGAGTCCCAAGCAAAAGTGCAAGCAGTGTAAAAATCATATTTTTATACTATCTGCTTTTTGTTGAATTTCCATAGATGAAGTTCACTGATCATTCAAGTATTATATTAGCCTCACAGACTTTTTTTTGTCTTAGGGTGCTTGTATTCTACACATGTTGCGGCACTTCCTGACAGATGATGTTTTCCAGAGTGGCATAGTCCGTTATCTGAGGAGGTTCAGCTACAAGAATGCCAAAAACGAAGATCTTTGGGATAGCATAGCTAATGTATTTTTCTTTGTTTCCTTTTTTTTCTTGCTAGTTTTTCTTGCTTTATAATGTCCCAGGATATTTTGCTTTTAAATCCTTTATTCTCAATGTTTTAATGCGTCATCTGCCCATATATATATTCATTTTAATTCACAGCATATATTGTGCAAATGCATATAGAGGAATATATTCAACATTTAAATAAAAATTGATTTATTTTAGACCTGCAGCAATGAGGACTTCACCTCCGGGGAGTTCTGCTACAGCAGGGATCATGCGGCCAAGAATGCTGTGAGCAGATATCTCTGTTATGCAATTGAATCAAATTCTTACTATTTAAATTCATTTTTTATCATTAAATATTTAGGTGTGGTGCAAGAGTGATGCTTATTCTTGTTCTGTTTTGCCATAGGCTCAGTTTGCGTGACATCGCTCTTGTTTTCACTTATCACTGACATTTCCTCAAGACTTTTTTTTTTTTTTTTTTTTTTACATCTTTTTCAAATTCTATCAGCTGTTTAATTGAAATTTAAATATCAACAATATCCATACAAAATTCTGAATCATCATTAAATAGTGCCATTATTCTTATTGGGAGGAACAGTGTTGTTAATCTAAATTTCGCTGGATGTGTTGTGTTAAAAAAAAAATACACCAGGTGGCACTGCGCTGTTAAGGATGACCCTGTCTTCTTACTCATTAGTATTCTTATGCTGGGGAGCACTTGGACCTGAAAGAGATGATGAACACATGGACTCTGCAGAAGGGCATTCCTCTGGTCATTGTAGACTGGCAGGGCTCGATTCTGAAGATTAGGCAGGAGCGTTTCCTGAGGACAGTGCTTCCTAGTGATCCATTATGGCCTTCCACACAGCAGGGGTAAATATGAGATTTTCTCAACAAAACAAGGGCTACATTGCTGCCAACCATTACAGTTTTATAAATGAAGTGTTCACTGTGGGGCAAGAACTGCTGGTTTTCCTTTAACTGAGAATCAGGTAATCTGGCCAGTCAGTGGCACTAATATTGGTAATAATGGTACTAGTATATCCAGTAGAGAAGATATCAAGGGCAGATTTGAGTATGTGTGGCCTGTGATGGTGTTTTTCAGCTACCTCTGGCATGTTCCTCTGACATACATGACAAGCAACTCCAGGACCATAATGAGACATCTGTTGGAAATCAAATATGGTATTGATATTTTTGTTGTTGCAATTTTTAAGCTATTTAAAGGTGCACTATGCAAATTTGTTTACTTTCTGCGTGATTATATTTTTGTCTCAATTCGCCGACATCTCTCCATGATCCGCTAGCTGCCTGCCCCTAAATTCACTGTAAAAAAAAAAAAAACCCGGGCTCTGGAGACCGCACAGGCGTCACAAACTGCAAATAAACACAAGGGGCACAGGCTGTGTCCCATAACATAACAAACCGTCCCGGCCAATCACCGACAAGAGTTGACAGTTATGGAAGCATGGAAGGGAGGGAGCTATGGGAGGGAGGGGCAGGCTATCTCTGTTTTGTTTGAGTTCGAATGTCAACAGAAGTGATGTCAAACAAACTTGTATAGTGCACCTTTAATTGCATACTTTCTCTGTAATCAATAATATTCTTGCTCATTAAAACCACTCATCACAATTACACTAATGGTCCTATTCCAGACACAATTGAGATACCAGGAGATGTTAGCTGGGTGAAGTTCAATGCTGACATGAATGGATACTACATAGTCCACTATGAGGGAGATGGATGGGACAGATTGATCGATCTCATGAGGAAGAACCACACTGCCTTGAGCTATAAGGACAGAGCCAACCTTGTTCACAACGCCTTTCAGCTGGTCACGTAAGCATGCTGTTCAGTGTAAAATTTCACATTGCTCATTTTCTTCCTAACACTTGGCACTTTTTTTGCCTTGTGCATATTTTTGAGCCACATTCACAAGTCCATGACTCAGATATGAAATCAATAAAACCAGAGCATGTAACAATTCTGACACATGAATAAGCCTAAACATTAAAAGCTCACACAGATTTAGCAAATAGCATTCTGTAGACAGACCTTAGACAGTAAGCAAACAGTCAACTTGTAGTCAACCTGTTGGATGCAGGAGAATTCGGACCTGAGCGACCTTGACAAGTGCCAAATTTTTATGACTAGACGAGTGGATCTGAGCGTCTCCAAAGCGGCAAGGATTCTGAGGTGCTTCTAGTCAGCAGTGGCGAGTGCCTACCTACAGTGGTCCAAGGAGAGAAAAACCGCAAACCAACGACAGCGTGTTGGCCACCAAGCCACAGCAATGCACAAGGGCAAGGAAGGCTATCCCATCTGGTTTGAACTGACTTAAGGAGAACAGTGGCACAAGTTGCAGAGCATTTTGATGATACTTATGTGAGGAATGAGTCACATCACGCAGTCCATTGCTTGCTGCATATTGTCCTTTTTCGCAGCAGACCAGTCAGGTTTATATCCCTAGTCAACCACAGAACATGCCTACAATGGGTAAGTGACTTTGGAACTGGACCTTGAAACAACTGAAGATGGTCGCCCTGGCCAGTGAGACCCATTTTCTTTCCATCACATATATTGGCTGAGCACGTGTGCACCATTTACCTGGCAAAGAGAAGGCAGCAGGATGCACTGTGGGAAGAAGATATGCTGGTGAGGGGAGTGTGATGCTCTGGGAAATGTTCTGCTCAGAAACTGGAGGTCTGTGAATTCAAGTTGATGTTAGTTTGACAGAGCTGCTTTGGCATTGGCAGCACAAGGGGAACCTACACTTATGCAGGTGCTTTTAATGTTGTGGCTGATTCGTATATGTAATACCCTAGCATCTTTATAATGGTTGAATTGCAATTCTTCTTGAAGAGTTTGTCAATGCCAGTGTTGGTAATAGTGACAGTGGTAATGTGATATTAATGTTGTATAAACCACACAGGTCTCACCATAACTGCTAATGATTTCAGGGCAGGACGGCTACCATTGAGTAAAGCCCTTGACTTGACTGGCTATCTGAAGTCTGAAACACACAATGTTCCCCTGCTGCAAGGATTGGGTTACCTGGAGACCTTTTACAAGATGGTGGAAAAAAGGAATATAGTTGATGTCACTGAAGACTTAAAGGTGTATGTCCACTGCATGTTAACTACATAATTAAAAATCACATTTTAGAAATTGCCTCCTTTGTGCAGTAACAACCAGCCATGGTTTTGTGAAACTAGCTCACTTTTCTGTTTTTGGCCATTTCATGGCGATGAAGTGGTGAATTGCCATGCTTTGTATGCCAAAGCACACCAGGGTCTGAGCCCAACATATCACCAACAACATCACATGTCAAATGGACAAGGAGGCAAGCTCATCGATGCTGGTTTTGGCTTATAGCTAAACATTTGTGCTGAACAATGTGTTTCTCACAAATGGGAAGAAACTCAATGAGCTCAATACAGAATTAATGCTTTGACAAAGCATGCTGTGTTATTGTAGAATTCCATCTCCTCAACACTAACTTAATTTAGAGAGGAATAGAATAACATGTAAAATGTGCTGACAAGTTCGACATCATCAACACAGTATTTACTATGACTTTTCAGTACAGGGTCAACTCATTAGAAAGTTCATTGGGAAGCTTTCCACAGGAGAAGCACGAAACAAAGTGTACACCTCTTTTGTCTCCTTCATTTCTATATTCTCAATTTCTATGCCAGTATCTAGAGTTTCATTATTTATAGCCACCATACTTTTGCTCAATATCATAACACATTGTAATGTATTCATTTGTAAACACTAACAATGCAATAATGGGGCATATCGTTGGCCTGCTGATAAAACCTTCTATCTTTAGAAAACTTTAAAGGAAAATAAAAAATAAATATTAAATTTTAAAAAATAATAATATAAATATACAAATATAATTTAAAATATAAATAAAATTAAAAAATGTTTAATTTTGCATGTAAGAATAGTGGACATAGGAGTTTTTGTTTCTTATCAATTTGGAGATACAAGGTTTTGTCAGCAGGCCGACGATATGTTCTGTCCATGTTACACATAAATTTTTCGACTCTGAATTCAGTGGAAACATACATTATAATTGTAGATGTGTATGGAACAGGATAATACTTAAAAATGATCTTCCATGACTTGATCATGCTATTCCCTATTTCTTTGTTCTATTACAGACTTACATCTTGAACTACTTCAAATCTACAATTGACCAGCAGACTTGGAGTGATGAAGGTTCAGTTTCTGACAGAAAGCTGCGCTCCAAGATCCTGTCCCTGGCATGTGATCTTGGCTACCCTCCATGTGTCCAAAAGGCGAAGGACCTGTTCAACAGTTGGGTGATGTCCAAAGGCACAATGAGGTTATTCTACTCACAGCATCTTCTGTGTGTCTGTACATTTTTCTCATGAAAACAATAAGCTGTATGATCATACCCTTGCATGCTAAGTCATTGCTGAACAGAGTGTACTGCAACAGATACAGGTTGCACATTTAATATGCACAAAAGCACAGTTTGTATTTTGTCAGCTATTTTTATTAATTAAGCCATTCTTTTTGTTGTGATGCCCACAGTCTACCTACTGATGTAGCTGAGACCATTTATTCTATCGGAGCCCAAGACAATGAAGGCTGGACCTTCCTCATGGAAAAATATCAGGTTTCCCTCTCTGAGGCAGAGAAAGACAAAATCCTGGATGCATTAACTACCAGTAGAGCTTATGATAAGCTTTCAAGGTGAATGAATGTGCCTCCTCTGTGACAGCAGAATTTTAATTACTGCCTCGTTTGTTCAACATGACATTTTTAATTATTTACATATGGTGGTAGGGGCACTTTCACGATTGATTAAAAAGGACACTTGACTTTAGGAGTTTTTCTGATTTTTTTTTTCTCAGGCTGCTGGACTTGGGTATGGAAGGAGAAGTGATAAGAATGCAGGATCTGTCCTCGCTTATCTATGGAGTGGCAAAAAATCCTATTGGTCACTTTATGGCCTGGAACTTTGTGAAGAAAAACTGGAATGTACTGGTGGAAAAGTAATAGCTCATTAACCTCACTTCCTATAAATGTGATATTTTTTCTTGATTTTAGAAATGACCAACCTTATGTGCTTTTGATCATGTGTTATTTTTTTCTGAGAATAATGTCTATTGTGCTTTTAAACTTTCTGTTCTAATTTACTATCATAATTTTGCAACATTTCTGTGTAATTGTGCATCCCTGCAGATTTCATCTTGGATCATCCTGCATTAGAAATATAATTATTGGGACAACTGCACAATTTTCATCCAAGGAGGAGCTAGAGGAGGTAATCACAAGCTTTCCTCAATATTAGAGGATTTGTAGCTTTTTAAATTTTGTGCAACACAGCAACAACAAAATAAAATGTGCAACACTGTTAATAGTCAGCAGCATGAGGCACACAGTTTTCAAGAAATTTATCACGAATGACGTATTATTTTAAGAGTGCTTATTTATTTTTGAATAGATTACAGATTTTTTTGAGTCCATACGAGAGCAATCCTCCCAACTCCGGGTCACCCAGGTGGCAGTGGAGAACGTGCAGAAGAACATTATGTGGCTGGAACGAAACCTGGAACCATTGCAGATGTGGCTTCAAAAAAATTTATCCTGAGTGAAACAGATGCAGCAAGGATGTGGCATCCTGTACAAATGACAGTTCTTATGGAAGACAGTCATGAGTCAAAACAGCTGCCGCTGTGTCAAAAGTCCCATAATCAGTTGCCTCAGGTCTGTCCTTTTTGGTAGTTCAAAAATGCAGTATTTTCCTGCAAATGGAAATGGGAGATAAATAATTACATGCTGTGAATCACAAGCTACGTAATTCAGTATCAAGGGTTTTTTAAGTATCCAGATTGATTTATATGAGAAACCTGGCCCCTTTCTTGAGTCCAATGAATACAGCTTTTTTTTTTTTTTTTTGGACATTTTGTGTTGTTTTTCTAATTGTTTGATGTTTTTGCATGGTATTTGAGGACTTTTTTTCTTGAATATACTATACATTTGTGTAAAAGAAGATTTAGTGTTGCAATGGGTGATAAAACTTAAGACGTGATATTTGTTGATCACAATGTTGGGAACAAATGTGAATAAACTCTTCTTTATACTTCAAACTTTGTGAACAAGGGTTATCAAGTCATTAAAAACCTGACTTTATTAATGTACTTGAAACATTGTGTTCTTTATTTAACACAGTATGTTCTTCATGCTAAAGGCTTACAAATAAATAAAAAATGCACCATATAGTAACAAGTCCATATCTGGCATATGAAAAAAAAGTGGGGTTGGGGGGTGGAGCGGAGAGAGAAAGAGAAGTAATAAGACACCCAAAAGCTAGATTTCCATGCCTCTCTTCTGCACACCTTTCAAGTAGCATCTCTCACAGTCGCACGCTATTCTCAAATCTAATATTCATAATCCTCTCATTCGTTTATTGGCTCACTGAATTCATCCGACTCTTGAAACCAGTCTGTGGTCACTAAATGATTGGATATACAAAGTTTGTATTACTTTTGGTACTGCCTGTACAGTATTTCTATCATCCATCCGTGAACTACAAAAATGGTATACTCATTTTATGCTCTAGAAGTAGGCCAACGTGACCAACCCACTAACCACTTTACAGTGTGACAATTGCTGCTGTGTGCAGTGGAGGATTACCCATTTGATGTTCGGCTTCTCCCCTACTATTTTTTAGGCTGACTATGTTATGTACATCCAAGGTTTCTCCCTTGTTTTTGGATTTTTCCAAAACACTCTAATTCAAATTCCAATTCAACTGAAATGAGGCCCAAAATTTGCCCTCATGGCATTTGCATTAGGGAAGAGATAAAAAATTTTTCAAATCTATATAAATTTGTTGTTTGGGTATCTGAGCGAAATTGGACTATGATTTAAATCTCATGTTGCAAAAAGAACTATGTAAGTTTTAGAAAAACTGTAACGCCAGCATCCGTGCCAAAGATGTTACTCTAAGCTTAAATTTTTTGGTTGTTGTTGAGAGAGTGCAAAAATGTCCTTATTTGTTAAAATTTTCATCAATATTTTTCATCACATTTGATCACACTTTTAATTTAAAAAAAATCTCTGAATAGCAAAGGATTTACTCCATTTCTCGGTCTAATATATGAACATTATTTCCTTAATATTAGAGATATAGAGCAAAAATTGATGTCATTTTACAGGGTTTTTTACGCTCTTCCCAATGATATTGGAGATTGGATGATCATTTAATAAATATGTTTTTGACACAGTGACCAGCCTACATTATTGCAAATATAAAGTGTGATAATTCTCAAAAATTGTGAAGTAAAAATGTTTTTGAAAATAAATCACATTACCACAACGTATTCATATCTATGATTTGGGTACGTCAACTGAATTATCAATTGGCTCTCAGACTAGCGCAAATGGCAAGCAGAAGTTTAAGGGCCATGTCCACAGACAATGTTTTTGAGCTAAAAGCGTCCATGACCTCATTTTCAGGGCACTTCTCTCAACCGCTTATTGTTACTAGGTTACCAAAACTGTTGGTTTGGCACTTCTGAGATCCATTGCTGAATGTCAAGTCTCTGAAGTTTAACATTAAGTTACCTTAGAAAGGTTAGCTAAAACGATTAAAAGAAATCGTGAATAGTCATGGTTGCTGAGCGAATGAATGTTCCATTCCCTGGAACCGTGGAACCTGGAACTGTACGCAGTCAATGGTCCAAACTATGTAGCTAAGTTGTTCACGTAGTTTGTAGTTGGGAAACGTACCCCGGTTAATGCACTTGGGAATCTAAGCGATAACAGTGTACACCGCAGCTGTTGAGCTGAAGGCCTACAGGTGTAATAAACATTAATACGAACTAACTAATTTGTTTGCAAACCGAGAGTCCCGAAATGGAGAACTGTATGTGAATCGAAACTGTAGCTAACATTAACTGATTACAAACATGACTGTGGCAGGGAATTCAGTTTCTTCTCCGACACTGCAGTAGATATTATTTGTTCTGCCCTCTTTTTAATTTTGATTGGTTGGTGAAAGAGAAGAGACATTGGCTGGATTTGATTAATGCTGAGAAGTAAAAAATGGCCTCCGCCAAACCACTGAAGGAATTAAGGTGAAATTTAGTGGGGAGGTATATATGCATTGACAGATTATAAATTATTCAATAGGTGTAAATGTGTACATGGGTGGTGCTATAGCAAACAAATGGTCATAACTCCTAAACCATTTATCCGATCAACTTGAAAGTTTGCTTGCTTCGTGTTAATCACGGTTGCTATGGAAATCTTTAAGAACAAATTGATGAATGAAACAACATGGCCAACATCAGCCAATCAAATTTCAGTTGCCCTTATACTCACTTTAGGTGTCACCTGTCGTCATCAAACTTTATATTATTGTTAAAAATGTGGAAAAGAGTCATTTCTATTAAAATGACTTTGATTGGGCATATGGCAATCCTAAGGAGAGGTACAATGTCTTGGGCAATAACTTCTAAACAATAGGTTGTAGAAACAAAATTCTTTTTTGTTAGATTCTGTGGATCAAGACAAATCAATCCATGTAAGCCACACCCATTTTGTATTTACGAACTTTCCGCCATTTTGAATTGTTTGTGAACCCTTTAATTTTTATCTCCTCCTAAGCAGTGAGATCAATTCACACAAAATTTAAGGGCATGGCCTATATTGATAGAAAGAGCTGTTATCCCCTTAATGCAAAGTCCAATCATCACCAAACTTGAGATCACACATCTACAGGCCGTGCAACTTCTTCACACTGAATTTGGTTTAAATCTGTTTTTAGGTGGCGCTATAGCACACAAATGGTCAAAACTCTTCAACCAATTGTGTGAGCAACTTTTTTTGAATGCTTCATAATGGTGAAGGTTGCCATAAAATCCTGGAAGGACAAAGTGATAGTTCAAACAAAATGGCTGACATCAGCCAATTAAATTTCATCAGCCTGTATACTCACTTTAACTGTTATCAATCATTAAACTTTATACTATTGTTAAGGATGTGTAAAAGGGCAGTCATAATGCTAATTACTTTGATTGGCAAAATGATAGCGCTGTAGAGAGGTACAGCAAATTTGATTCTATTTGGCCAATATGTGGCGCTGTGGTAAGAAAAACAATGTAAAATTGCATATTTGTTTTCAACCATTTGACTCAGTAGTCCCTATTGTGTCCTCACTGCTTCAAAACTGATGATTACTTCATGTTGACCCCGCAGTTACCGCTTGTAGTTATATTTTTTTTTTCCCTATACAAATTACAAAAGGTGTCTACATTGTCCCAGTGCTGGACCAAAGCACAAAAAATACTCCCACTTGTGAGCTTAAATATCACTTAAGCCTGAGATAAACCAAGTGAGCTACAATGCCCATGGAACTATTTTTTACTTTTTGTATGGAGTTATGGCTTGTAGCATTTCAAGGACGTGAAGCATCTGACAAGCAGACGTGGAGCGATGACGGCTCCATGTTTGGGAGGAGGCTGCAAATGGTACGCCAGGAGAGGTTGAGGAAACAACGGCCTAAACTATAGCCACTAATCTCCTTGGACCATCATGCAGACGTTGTTACAAGTCTTGCTTTATTTCATGTTTCATGTACAAAGCACAAATTATATTTTTGCCTGACCCTTTTTGAATTTTTTTTTTCAAAATCGCTTTGGCATACATTCAGTGATTTTCTTTCCAAAATGTATTAATTCATGAGACAAACAGTTTTAAAAGGAAAAGAAGGACATGCTATTAACTTTTGAGTTTTAAAACAACTTCAAAATTTTAATTGCACAACAATAATATTTTCAGAAAGTCAGACATGTTCACCACCATTATCCAATTCTTCAGGCTCTTCAATATTCTTATAAGGTAGCATCTCCTCATTGTCATGCATGGCCATTGTAGAGGCCTTTAAGTCATTGCAGAACGGAAATTTACATGCCACCTAGTGGCAAAAGTTGTGGGTTAGACCACTGTGGATCTGAAACATTCTAAAATTTGTGGATCAGACCACTCTGGCTCAATGGGCTCAACATAAAAATGAAGTGCCAGAATTTCATTGGCCTTGTCTTCAGTTAAGAGTGACTGACTTGGGTTAGACCACTTTGGCACTAATGAATCATATCAATATCTGTCACAATATGATCCAAACTCTCATTTTCATTTTTTTGGGTTAGACCACTCTGGTTCTCAGCCCTTCAACTGTCCATACATAATGTCTTGGATTACATTATACAAACCCATTTCCAGAAAAGTTGGGACGCTGTGTAAATTGAAAATAAAAACAGAATGCAATGATTTGCACATCATTTAAACCCTATATTTAATCAAAAATGGTTCAAAGACAATATTGTATATCAAATGTTGAAACTGAGAAATTCATTGCTTTTCAAAAATACTTGCTCATTTTGAATTTGATGCCAGCAACAAGTTTCAAAAAAGTTGGGACTGGGGCAAAAAAAGATTAGGAATGTTTTATAATGCTAAAAAATGCACCTGGTGGAACATCTCACAGTTAATTAGATTAATTGGCAACAGGTCAGTGACGTGAATGAGTATGAAAAGAGCATCTCAGAGAGGCTCAGTCTTTTAGAAGATGATGAGGGCTTCACCAGACTGTGACAGACTGCTTTGGAAAATTGTTCAACAATTTAAGAATGAAATTGCAAAGAAATTGTGGATTTAATCATCTATGGTATGTAATATCATAAAATTATTCAGAGAATCTGGAGAAATCTCTGTATGCAAGGGACAAGGCCAAAAACCAGTATAGAATGGCTGTTATAGTCAGGCCCTCAGGTGCCACTGCATTAAAAACAAACAGGATTCTGTAGTGAAAATCAATGCAAGGGCTCAGGAACACTTCTAAAAACCATTCTCAGTGAGCACAATTTGTTACTATTATTATATTACTGTCTTTATTCATACTCATGGTACAGGCTGGTGTAAAAGATGTAATTTGTCTTACTCACGTAACACATTATACAACATTTGCCTCACAGTATCAAGATTAAAACCATCAATATAAACATTGCCTTCCATTATGTAGATAAGCTCTTTAGAAATACGTATTTCACTTTCTTCGTCCGCTGTTGGCTTTGCTGATGCATAAATACGACGTAAATTACCAAGCAGCAGGCGATTAAAATTCACACCATACCTAAAACGAAGGCGAGCTATGTTGGCACCCATTGGAGAATCTGCGTTGCGCATAGCCGTCTTACCAGCAAAGCCAACAATTTAATTTTTACTGTTAGCCACAGAACATAAAAACTTCAAGGTTTTGGCACACAATTGTTCGCTAATATGTGCCTGTCCCAACAATGGACCTAAAATATAAGTATGTGTACAAAATGGTAAATCGAAGAGTTTGCGGACTGTTTTGTTCCACTGCTTACAGCAGGACACAAAACAGAAGAACCACATCCACAAATGCAAGTTAAAACTTTACTATGTAAAGAAAAAACTAAAAATAAACAAGATCCAGAAACGCTGCCCCCTTCTCTGGGCCTAAGATCATGAATGATGACCTGAGATGAAATGAAAAACTTGTGGTCTGACCAATCAAAATCTGAAAGTTTTTTTTTTTGAAAAAATCAAGGATGCCAGGTCCTCTAGGCTGAGAAGGAGAGGGAATATCTGGCTTTTTATCAGCGTACAGTTTAACAGCCAGTATCCATGATAGTATGGGGCTGCGTTAGTGCACGTGGCAAGGGTAACTTGACCTCTGTGAAGACAGCATTAATGCTGAACAATACACAGTATATACGATTTGGAGCAACATATACAGCCATCCAAACATATTTTTCTGGGAAGGCTTTGCTTATTTCAGCAAGAGAATGCCAAAGCACATTATGCGGATGTTACAGCTTCATAGATCCATAGTGAAAAAGTCCAGGCGCTAAACTGGCCTGCCTGCAGTCCAGATGGGTCACCCATTGAAAAAATTTGGAGCACAAATGCGACTTTTATGACCAGGTCTAGGTCAGACCGTTACAGGTGAAAAAGGATTAGTGTGAAGGCGAAGAAAATGGATAAGAAAACAAAAAAAAATGCGGGCCGCTGTACAACTATGATCCCTAGCTGTCTAACCAAAACTACCTTTTGCTGACTGGTCTTTGAGCGTTACTGAGTACGAGGCGATTTAACACACGGAGCTCCAGAGTACAGTGTCTGCAGGCTGAGACACAGTGTCTGAATCGTGTAACCCCCACCGGAAAGCGAATTTCCACCCAGGATAGCCCTCAAAAATAACAAAGGAAAAATAACAAAGCAAAATAATAAAACAGTGTCCTGACGGAAAGATTTAACAAAACCCAGCTAGGAACACTCTACCTAACCGAGGTTGCAACTAGCGACAAGCAGGGGTGCAAAGCCAAATCAAAGTCAAGTAACAAAGCCAGAGTCAAAGCCGGAATATTTTACTGGGGCAAACAGAAAAGGGGATGAAGCAAGAATCAGAGTCGATTGGGCGAAGCAAATGGTCAAACACACAATCCACTGATTAACAAATCCAAAAGGGGCAAAGCAAGAATCAAAGTCAAACCAAATGGGTGAATCACAAGTCAACAATAACAGCAATCGGGGCGCCCCGGTGGCTCATCGGTCTGGGCGCGCGTGCCGTGGGGGTTGTGTCCTTTCCGCGGCGACCTGGGTCCGATTCCGACTTGGGTCGTTTGCTGCGTGTCTTCCCCCATTCTTCTCCCCACCTTTCCTGTCTCTCTACACTGAATGGCTGTCAAATGAGGGAAAAATTTCCAAAAAAATAATCTTTAAAAAAACAATAACAGCAATCCGCAAAATTCACAACACAAACAACGAGTTCGAAGAGCTAGTCTCCGCGGTTTGACACTAAACCGCACTTTTTCAAATGGTGAACCGGAAATGGAATTGTCAGACCTCAGGCGAACCCAAGAAAAGCAAAAATAATCCATTTCACAGCAAAGATGCACAAAACTTACGACAGGGGCCATAACAGCGAGGAAAGAGTCTGCAAAAGTGTTGAGAGGCTGAAATCTAAATTCAAGCAAGAAAAAGAAAACATTTTGCCTTCAAAACTACGGTATTTGGTTTCCTCAGTTCCAAAACACTTACAGGATGTTGTTACAAGAAGAGATGATTTAACTCAGTGGTAAACAAGGCCCTGTCCCAACTTAGTTGAAATGTGTTGCCGGCATCAAATTTAAAATGAGCAGATATTTTTCAAAAACAATGAAATTCCTTAGTTTCGACATTTGGTATGTTGTCCTTGCACTATCTTCAATTTATTATTGAATTTAAATGATTTGCCAATCATTGCAGTCTTTTTTTATTAACATTTTACACAACGTCCCAACTCTTCTGGAAAAGAGGTTGTACTCAATCCTTTTCTGAGCAAATAATGACATTTTAGGAGAGCACTCACAAAAAATAGAACTGAAAGTTTGTTTAGATATTTTCAGTGTGACTATTGTCAACATTTTATTGCCTCCGCCCAATGAAGTTGGAGGAGGTTATGTGATCATTACTGTTTGTCTGTTGGTTGATTTGTTGGTTTGTTTGCAAGCAGGATTACGCGAAAAGTTATGGATGGATTTTCCTCAAATTTGGTGGAATGATTAAGTATTGTTCAAGGAAGAGGTGATTCGATTTTGGGAGTCAAGGTCAAAGGTCAAGGTCAAGGGCATGCAAAAGGTCAAAAACCCATTAAAAACATATTTGCGCAAAGAGTACAGGACTGTATAAACACAGGCGTTGCTGGCTAATACTGGAAAAAATAACATTGAGTACATTGGCGGAGGTGCGCAGCTCTAGTTTTCTGAGTAACCATTCCTACACCAGAACTTCACATTTGGTTGATATTCATGCGTCATTTTATTTGCAATTAAGAACCAAATATGCTTTTCCATTTTAGTTTCATTATCTGTCTTTTCAAATATATCTTGCAATATGATGACAGGGACAATACTTGATAATATCGCTTGCAATATTGGATTTGAGAATGATTAGATTGGGCATTTCCAAACTATTCAGATGCTGTTCCAAATTTTTTTTTTTTTTTTTTTTGTATGTAGTACATTGTTCCTCTGCACGTTGTATGAAGCAGTCCTAATGTGCATGTTTTTTCCTTTTTTTCCCCTTTGGTAGTGTGCCAGCTGATGTTCTGAATACAGTGTTTCTAGTTGGAGACCAGGATACAACTACCTGGAACTTTCTTCTGAATACCTACAAGCACTCGTTCTCCCCAGATTACAAGAGCAAGATCCTCTATGCTCTCACGAGTAGCCAGGATTTGTAACCATTCATATACATAGCTCCCCAATTGAAGAGTGTGAGAGAAAAAAATATCCTCAGTTTGGGCCAGTGGACTAAGTGTTCCTCTCCCACTTGTAAATCTGTTCTCAAGGAATGCAAACATCCTGCAGAGTCTGATGCAATTGGGTTTATCGTAAGTAGCTCAAAGTGAACTACAAAAACCCAGGCTGGTCTGCGCAAACCAGGAGGCATTAATTCTTAAACAATCAACCAACAGACTGACCATCAATTGTCCAAACTCCTGTTTTATTGGTTTCTCGGACTCCTCCTTGGGCATGGATAAACCCGACACTTTTTATGTCATGAAACATTATTAGTGTCTGATTGGTACATTGTCATAATTGTAATTTTACACCCTTAGTTACAAGTTTGCTGGAATTGGCTTTTATATAATAGTGTGAATTCATTTAAGGCCTCTAGGGATGGTCATGCACTGCACCTATCCTCCTTAAACTTAGGGTGCCCCTGAGAGTCAATTATCCTCTGGGTTTTCATCATCTTGGGTGCCCAAGTCGGCTGGATTCTTGGTCTTGTCCGGAATAAATCGGAGTACGCCGGCTCATGTAATGAGGCATCTTATTGGTTGACTACCAATATCTTCATTCTGGAGGACTTGCTCATATAGCCGGCCTTGAGCGGCCTGCTAGGGCTTTGTTATCTGGTTTTGGGGGGGCGGGGGGGTTTTGACAGATTTATGAGTTTTTGCTCCTTTACAGCTCTACATTCTCTCTCAGAAATTTTGAAGGGCCACATGAACCTGGCTGAGTTCTTTCTGTTGAACTATGATTATGTTTACACTTTCATTTTAGAATATTTAAGAATATTTTACAACCACAAGAGGCAGTTTAATTAATTTGATGAACTATAAAACTCACAGACTAGACAGAAAACTGATAAAACAGCCATTGCTCTGCTGCTTTTCACTGCCTCAAGATAGTAGTGTGCCAACAATGCACCTGCCAAATTTTAAGACCAAACCACTCATGGTGCTCTATTGTGCAGAAGTATATTTACTATTTGAATAACATGAGCACTGGATGGGAAATTCACTACTGCATTTGTGTGAAACTAGCAAAGACACTTGCATTTTGCCTGACGTATTATTTTGAATTGGAGCATGTGTGCTGCTGAAAGGAACGGGCATAGACTCCAAATGCAGTTCAGCATCGGCAGAGCGTTTATTGGGATTCACAAAGCTCATGGTCAAGACAGAAATGGATCAATAGCCAGGCAAACAGAGATATGCAGGATGGGCAGAATCGAAGTCAGGGGACAAGCAAAAAGATCCAGTAACCAGAATAATCAATCCGCACAAAGACAGTAACAAAGAGGGTTGAAACTAAGGGAATGGAAGGGAAGGAAAAAGGGAGTTGGATGGGACAAGGAGAGAACACAGGAGAAACTAAACAGATGGATACAAAATGGGAATTAGGGAGAACGAAGTACTAATCACTCAAATAGCAATCTCACAACGCAATACAAACAATCAAATACAAAACTTACGGGAGAATCACAAGAAACGAGCTTTCAACAATCGAAACGAGCAGAATAGCGCAGAAACGAGACTGACCAAGAACGAGCTGTGGTAGAAACGAGTCGACAAGAAACTACGGGAAAGTGGGTCTTTTAAACACAAACAAATTAAGTGGAGGCCCAGCTAAACTCAGAACAGGTGAGAGGAGAGGCGGATCTAGAAAAGCAAGGACGGTGATAGGAGAGAGAGAGAGGAAGTAGGTGGGATCCTAACTTTGAACTAACTAATCACCCATGCCTAACTGAACTGCTCTAAGTGTGGATAGTCCAATCAGAACAGCAAGAGAGAAGGAAGAGGAATTACCAAACCGAAATTACAGGGAAGAGAGTGTGATGAAAAAGACAAGATGCCATGAGACAGAAACGGAAGGAAAACACTGAAGACCAGAGACAGAGCAATCATCCAGAAACACACATGCTCTAATGAATAAATATAATAAATAAAATAAATAATAGCAATACTAAAAACTAGAAACTAAAAACAAGCATACAAATCACTGATTTCTAACAGCTGCAGTTTGTAATATTGTAAGTATTGTGATTTGAATATGCTGGCTGGTATCATGGTTCTTGCTCTATAGGTGGGCTCAGTATGTTGCTTCGAGTGTGACGATTGCTGATTGGTTACCATAATGTGAATGCTATGCAGTCTCATTCACCTGGGATTGGAGGGAGCAGTGATCAGAACTCCAGATCTTCCTTTTGTTATTGTCACCATTGCTTGAAATCCTGCAAGACAAGCCTTGGCCTGGAACTTGGTTAAAAAAACCGGAAGCAGCTGTTGGAGAGGTAGGTATTAGTCAAGTGCCCACGAGAGCACTGCAAATGCAAAATCTTACCAAGCATTTTATTCTTGTATTTAGACATAAACACTGATTTTCATTATCTTTTTTTCTTAGGAAAAGAAAGTCTTTATTTGATTTGAAGTAATTTTGACAAATTTCTAGATTTGTTAATGGGGTAAGTGAAATTATCTTAACTAGTGGACAAATCAAATAAATGAGCCAAAATCACTTAAAATCAGTGACATCATTTTTTTTTTCTTATGAAGGTAGTAGATGTAAGTGTTTAAATCTAAATACAGGATTAAAATGCTTGGTGAGAGTTTGTTTTTGCAGTGAGAATGAAGATTCACTTCCTTAATTCCTTGGTGTTGTATCACAGCTGTAGCTCACAATATAGATAAAGCTTATGTACAAAGCTGTCTTTTTATTAGTGTAATATACCCATTTTAGTTCTGTAAATGCTGCACTTACCTTGTTAATAGCACTTTCCACACAC
Source organism: Gymnothorax javanicus (assembly GCA_029692085.1). Classification (NCBI taxonomy): domain Eukaryota; kingdom Metazoa; phylum Chordata; class Actinopteri; order Anguilliformes; family Muraenidae; genus Gymnothorax; species Gymnothorax javanicus. Next base: position 28,491,744 of record CM056194.1, on the reverse strand, counting down.
CCCAAATATAGGAATATGACTTTTACGATAAAGGACAGTTTAAGACTGCAAGCATGAGTGAATGCCTGCTTGAAATTGTGCAATAATTAGCGGTCAATATGTTTGTCATGAGGAAATGTGGATCATGTGATGGCTGGAGTGCTGAACAGTGGTGATTATTCATATTATAGTCACAGCAGGTCTGAATTCTGGGTTTCAGACAACCATTTATTCTGTACTGCTGTTGCAGAGATTCCCTCACAATTGCTATAGAGCCTACTATTTTCTCTCGATCTCAAATATGGTGTGGATCTTGCACATTATAAGAGGACAAAACCTACTGAGTTAAAAAATATATATATGGCAGGCTCAAAAATGACTGGAACCCCTGACTGGCAGTGCATGAACAATACAAAAAAAAATAAATAAAAAATTAGAAACAATATAATTATAGAGAAATAGAATATACCAACGTGTGAAATAGTTTATTAATGTTCCCATGGAAACAACCAAAATTGTGAGAATCATTTAATACAAAATGAATTTAAACAAAAACAAGGTTTAAAAATTATTGGCAACCTTCAGTAAGTACTTAGTGCAACCACCTCTGGAAAGGATAACAGCATGGAGTCTTTCCCTGTAAGTTTTGAGAAGGTTAAGGCACACATTTGGGGGAATTTTGGACCATTCCTCTGAGCTGATTTTTTCAAGATCATTCCTATTCTTGGGTTTCCGTTTATCAACTGCCCTCTTCAACTCAGTCCGCAGGTGTTCAACGGAATTGAGGTATGGTGCCTGAGATGACCATTGCAAAACTTAGATTTTTTTTTGTCTCAGAACCATTTCTGACTGGATCTTGACTTATGCTTTGGGTCATTGTCTTGTTGAAAAGTCCACCTTTGGCCAAGTCCCAGCCTTCTGACGAAGGTTACCAGATTGTCAGCCAAAATATCCTGATACTTGACGGAATTCATGCCATTAATCTTAATCAGTGCCCCTGGACCTCTTAAAGTAAAACAGCCCCAAAACATAACTAACCCAACATGATCTTTCACGTTGATATGAGGTGCTTATCCTTGCATCCAACTCTGTTTCGACACTAAAAAATGCAGATGCCGTTTCTGACCGAAACATGCAATTTTGTTCTCATCTGATCAAAGCACCTTGTTCCAGTCATAATTTAAATAAGGTTTGGCAAACTCCAAGCGCTTGCCTCTGTGTCTTCTGGTCAGAAAAGGCTTTCTTCTGGCAATCCTTTCAAAGAACCTGAGGTTGTGGAGGCATCACCTGATGGTGCTTTCTGAGACCTGGCGACCCCAAGATGCCAACAAGGCCTGCAATTCCATCACAGTGATTCTTGGGGATTTCAATGCTTCTTTCATCATCCTCCTCAGTATTTTGGGGGGCAAAATGCATTTGTGTCCTTTACACTTGAGGTTTTCAACAGTTCCATATCATTGTAATTTTTTAAAAATCACGCTGACAGTGCTCAGTGGCATACTCAATCGTTAGTGAATTTTCTTGTGGCTATCACCAGATTTATGAAGGACCATCTGCCTCTTTTGAACTGACAGTTTTTTTGTTTTCTCTATGGTGTTAGACAATGATGTAGAGAAAAAACGAGACGGCCCAAAACCCCCTTTCTCGTGGTAAGTTGGCTTTAATATTCGGTTACTGCAAAACAAAGCATGTTGTGCTTTAACCAATTTGGATGCACATGATTTATGTGTCAAAATGGTTAGTTCCTCTTGCACCGTTGGCTGTGAAAACCGTGTACACCGTGCAGAAACATGTTTTTGTATTCTCTCTAAAATCTGTTTTACTGATATTTATGGATAAATATATGAGTTTTTTATCTATCAGTTTACCTGATTTTGATAATATTGGTTATATCCTGAAAGCTTATCATCGTGTCCTTATTTGAAAAAGTTCCCTATAGCAACCATAGACTGTATAAAAAGATGGACGCAGCACTCGGGTCTGAAAACTGAGGCCTATGCGGAAATATCCAAAACTTGCATTCTATTTAATAGCCAGCAGATTGCGACATCGGTGGTTGCAGAAAGAAGTTCAATCCTATAGAAGTCTATGCGAAAATGACCCTACTTTATCACCAGATTTCTAATTTAAGTAATGATTTTCCATGCTACTTTATGGTATCTATAGCAAGTTTCAAGTCTTCTTCGATATGTCATGATGTTCATTTTTGTAAATTATGGTCCCAAATAGACTAGAATAAAGGATAAAGCCAGCATATGTTTTAGGGGCGTGGCTATCCTCTGGTCCTTGTTTGATACGGTAAGGTCCACCTGTGGATCCACCCCTCGCTTCTCCCCGGATATTCAGTTCACGCTCTAGTCCAATAGGAATCACATCCGGTTTCAAAATGACAAAACGGCGCAATTCAAATAGCCAAAATCGAGGCTTCCTCAATGGTATGCTGAAACCAATGGGTGACGTCACGGTTGCTTCGTCCATCTTTTTCACAGTCTATCATAGCAACCTTATTTTTTTTAGATCATTTATTTCTGAGCAGGGGTGGCATGGTGGTGCAGTGGTTAGCATTGCCATCTCATAGCAAGAAGATCGTGGGTTCGAATCTGGCCTGGGGCCTTTCTGCGTGGAGTTTACATGTTCTCCCCGTGTTCGCGTGGGTTTCCTCCCACTGTCCAAAGACATGCATATCAGGTTAATTGGAGACACTAAATTGCCCATAGGTATGAGTGTAACAGCAGATGGTGTGCGCGCCCTGCAATGGATTGGTGAGCTGTCCAGGGTGGGTCCCTGCCTTTGCCTGTAGTCAGCTGGGATAGGCTCCAGCTCCTCCCATGGCCCAAGCAAGGAATAAGCGGGTATAGAGAATGGACAGATGGATATTTCTGAACACAGGTGTTTACTATACATTTTTCCATGATGGGAAGATGGCGCCTATATGACCCTGGTGGAATGCAACAAGAATAGAGAGCACGTTTTTTGCCGTCCCCCGCCGCCGCGGTAGCGAGCGGAGGGGGGGACATAGTATTCAGCTCCGTCCGTCCGTCCTTCACATCCCGTTTGTGAACACAATATCTCAAGAACGGTTTGATTGATTTCATTCATCTTTGGCTTCAGTGTGTATTAGTGTGATACTGCTGAGGGGTCCGAGACAATTCAAGGTGAGCGCAAGTACCGTTTGACGCCGTCTATGTGAGCAACACATGCGTGCACACGGGCCCTACAGAAAACCCAGTTTTTGCCCATTCACGCATGGCTGCCCTTACTGTGGTCAGTCAGCGACAGTCCCTGTTTTCCATTCTCAGACAGAAACAGGGAAATAAAGTGCCAAAAAATTACACAGAGGCAGGTGCCCACAGTCAGAAGTGAAGAGAGCCTACTCCTGTTGATGGGCAAAAAATGGGTTTTCTGTAGGGTCCGTGTGCACGCATGTTTTGCTCACGTAGACAGTGTCAAATGGTACTTGCGCTCACCCTCAATCATCTCGGACCCCTCATCTCATGATCAATTTTGGTTGCTGTCCGGAATCTGTCACATATAGGCTGTAACCAGATGTGGCGCTCTTGAGCTGCCATCGTCACTCGTGGCTGCCTTAAGCAGGGTCGGTCAGTGACAGTGCCTGTGTTCCATTCTCGGATAGACAGCCAACTGATTGTTGAATGGTGACAGTGCAAATGACGCACCACCTTTCGGCGGCTGAGATCTGCCCGTAACATGCCAAAGGCTCTTTTTCTCTCTTCTGTGTCACAAGCCACTCCATTTTCTTGATGCAGTAGCATTTTTCGTTTTTTTTCTTGGCTTTATGTAGGCTATTGACCACACCAAAAAGAACAAGTAAAGTGTCACTGTACACATCATGAACAGCTCAGTGTTTGTTATTACTGAAGTGCTTGGCGCGTGCACGTGGTGCGTGTCAGGATTATAATACCACGCGCTTTTCTTTATTTCCTCTCATGCCTCACTGGAAAAGCAATAAAAATCAGTCGATTCTTCAATTTGCCGCAAATACAGTACTTACCTCACCTGTGCGTTTTTAATGGTGTTGAGTATATATATACTCAGGGGCAATGAAAACACAACACCAGTTTGGATTCAAATAATTTTGTGCCTCAAATTTATTTTCTTATTTTAACAATTCAAATATGTTGGGTGGGTTGACTTTGATGAATTAAATGTGTTAATGGGCCGATCTGGACAATAATAAACAGATGCATTAAACATAACGAGCACAAGTTGAAAATGAAAAATCACAACAAGACTGCACGGAACACACATTTAAAAATGAACTCAAAAGAACAGTCAGTATCGGGTGTGACCCCCACGAACATCCACACAGGCAGTACAACGTCTCCTCATGGGCCTGACTAAGCGTCTTAGGTTGTCTTGGGGAAGTTGTCGCCACTCTGCCTGTAGTGCATTCTGGAGTTGCTGGCATCTTAGGTTGTCTTGGGGAAGTTGTCGCCACTCTGCCTGTAGTGCATTCTGGAGTTGCTGCCTGGTTTGAGGTCTGGGTACTCTTGATGAAAGAGCTCGTCCCAGTTGGACGTACTATACCCAAAACGTACTGATGCTGGACGTACTACACCCAAAACGGTGAGCCACTTGCCGGGCACTTACTCCCGCCTCTAGCATACCCAGGGCCCTGTTCCGTTGTTCAGTCAACAGACGCGGCATTATGACACTTAAAAATGTTTTTTGTGTGGCTTTTATCATGCCTTCATATAGGGAAGACAACCCCCCCTTCATTTCAACCACTGTACTTGCACAACTCCTAATCCCATATGTTGTACTCAATATGGATTGATGAGAGTCCAACTCACACTGTTGAGTTACATGATGATCATTCATGTGTAACGAGGTACACATTGTGACCCCAACGGTCACTTAAGAACTCAAATTGGACAACTCAGGTCCTGAGCAAAAATAAACCAAAATTTAGAGTGTTGCGTTTTCATTGCCTCTGAGTATATTTTAGAATTTTTTAAAGTTTTTTTGTGCATTGTCAGTCAGGGGTGCCAGTCATTTTTGGAGCCCACTGCATACATAGTAATTAATTATACACTGCCCAGCCAAAAAAGAAGTGACAAACTCAAATTTTTTGTGGGACCGCCTTTAGCTATGATTACAGCATGCATTCTCCGCGGCATCATTTCACTAAGCTAATGCAATGTCACATCATTAATTTCTGTCCAGAGTTGCATAAATTTTTTGCCAAGATTTTGTTTTGATGATGAGAGGGTCAGTCCGCTGTGTGAAGTCCTCTCCAGCACATACCAAAGATTCTCAATGGGGTTATGGTCTGGACTCAGTGGTGGCCAATCCCTGTGCGAAAATGATGTCTCATGCTCCCTGAACCACTCTTTCACAACTTGAGCCCAATGAATCCTGGCTTTGTTATCTTGGAATATGCTGGTGCTATCAGGAAGAAAAAATCCACTGATGGAAAAACCTGGGCATTCAGTATGATCAGGGAGTCAGCTGACCTCATATATTGGGCACATAACGTTGCTAAACCTAGACCTGACCAACTGAAACAACCCTAGATCATTAGTCAGTTCTTAACCCAATTTTAGTAGTTAAAGCAATCTCCTTTGTTGTTTTCTTTGCGTGATGTGCAGGGTAATAATTTGACACTTTTGAAACGGAGTAATGTCTTTTCCACGACCACAGGATATGTCTTGCAACATGGTGGTTCAAGAAATGAAAAGCAACTCACTGCATCAGTTCAGGTTAAATAACTTGTTGCCAGCTGAAACACATTAATCACTGCAGTAATTTTTTATTACGTTTAAGTAACCTATGTTTATTGTGGTGGCGCAGCGGGTAGCACTGACGCCTCACAGCAAGAAGGTTTTGGGTTCATATCTGGCCTCGGGGCTTTCTGTGCGGAGTTTGCATTTCTCCCCATGTCCATGTGAGTTTTCTCTGCGTACTCTGGTTTCCTCCCAAAGGCATGCATGTCAGGTTAATTGGAGACACTAAATTGCCCTTAAGTGAGAGTGAATGGTGTGTGAGCCCTGTGATGGGTTGGAAAGCTGTCCAGGGTATGTTTCTGCCTTTTGCTCATATACACCTGGGGTAGGCTCCGTCTCCCCAGTGACCCTGATAAAAAAGAAACAGTTTAGACAAGGGATAGATGAAACTGTAAACTATTGTACAGTGCAGTTGCAAATTGACATGTCCATAAATAATTATATGCACAACGATTATTTCCATCAGCTAGTCATGTTTACATGCTTCAGGCTACAGAGGGCACAGAAGAAACTGTACTGCCTGGTCTAAAAATCGCTAATAAAATGCTGGTTACTAGTGGATGCATTGTAAATGGTTTACTGTTTGCAAGGCTTGCAATTGGCAGGGGGAGTGCTTCACTGAAGCTTTACTGAATATTTACGGATGTGCCGCCACGTGAATGTAATTTAAAAAAAATTTTTTTTGGAAACCCTTGCATCTGAAAAGAAAGAAAACATCAGCCTTCAGTACTGGGGAAAAAAACATCCATAGGTATTCTTGGAAAATGGCAATGCTATATTATTATATTATAGATGCTTCTTAGATATTTTTCAGCTGCGGACTGGGGTCAAATAACTAGCAGGGATGCATAACAAGTTGCTGAACACAGACTGGATATAAAAATTAAAAAATGAAAATAACTGAACTGATTTTACTCCTGTAAATAAAGAGCACGATGCAGGAAAGGGGCGTCACAGTCACATCGAATAGATGTGAAGAAGATAAGATGACAAAAAAAAAATCCTACCATTGAATTTATTGTAGTATACAATATTTTCAGTGAATTAACGCACAAAACAAGTAAGATACACTGATACGACTAGCGATGCACTTTTTTTTTTACTTAACATGAACATGAGAATAAACACAGTATGTTTAATTTGAGAAATAAATATTTTCCCATAACTGAACTGAATACATGGATTTTTATCTGTGCTGTTAATTACCTGCCACATTTTTTGTCAGACCCCTGAGTATTTAACAGAATTCATTCACCCATACCTGCCCAACTCATTCACTAAGATCTAACTCAATTAACCTCCTGCCTGTACCAAGGACAAATTTTAAAGCACGTGGTGACCGAGCTTTTGAGGCCTTAGCACCAAAACTATGGAACTCCCTGCCCATGTCGATCCATGATTCTGACACGTTTGAGTCTTTCAAAAAACAGTTAAAAACATACATGTTCAGACAGGCTTTTGAATAATTACCGTATTGGCTCGAATATAAGACGACCCTGAATATAAGACGACCCCTCTTTTTCAAGACCCTTATTTGGAAAAATACTTTTTATTTGAACAAAATCTCATTTGCATAAAAAAAAAAACATTTCATTGTTTTACTTGTACATTTCAACATCTTTGGTGTTTATCATGGGGGAAAAAAATCATACAATCCTCTATAGCCCCGCAAATAGGCAAAGCGCAGAACGCACTTCACGGTTCTATGCCATGAAAACAGTGCAATAAAACGGGCATAGACCTACTGGCCTAACTTGTGCAATAAATGGCGCACATTTGCTTGACAGACAGTGTCAGAACAGCCTGCAAAATGTAAGAGCATTAACATCCAAAAAACACCATGAACAGTTTTTTTCACGTTCATTTTGAATGACGTTGATTTAAATACAGCAAATACGGGTCCAGATGAATGATTGCCGTCTTACCTAATCGGGGAGAACAGGCAACACGTGTTAAGTGTGGAGTGCTCGCGGACTGAACCTTCTGTTAATTAGGAAAATGACTGAGAACAGGTCAGGACTAATAATTGTTTTAAACAGAAGTTTTGTGCAACCCAACTCTGTTCTTGTTCCGCAACTGTACTGAATTTAGCCCATGATTTAATCGCTGTTAGATCGCATATGGAGAGAAACCGTGTCCTCGGTTGCCAATTACGATAATAACGTTGCACTCTGTCACATATCTTTTTCCTGCCCTCACGTTGTTCGTTCTCTCAGCTTCGTTTACAACCATAGTTTAAAATTCGCATCATAACTTCTCCTCTGATTTTTATTCACCTGACCGATTTCGGAAGCACTTTTTTCAAGTGGATCTCTGTGCCCTGGCTGCATCTTTCCGTCATTCAGTAGCTTATGCAAATATAGGCTAACACACCCACTCCAGCCGACTTGTTTACAGGATCACGCTAGGGTCACACTGCTCTAAACACTGACAGAGAGAGAAGCGCTCATATGGCGGCACCCATTGTTTTACATAAATAACTCCTTAGACCCCGAATATAAGACGAGGCGTCATTTTCAGGCATTTTTCAAGGGAAAAAATACCGTCTTATATTCGGATCAATACGGTACTATGCACTCTGTCATTGTACTGTAAATGATTTTATCTATTCACCAATAATTTGTATCTGGTCACTGTTTTTCATATTGCTTGTTTTGTTTTTTTGCTTCTGTGTTGTGCTTCTTTTGATGTAAAGTACTCTGTGACCTCTGTCTGTGAAAAGTGCTCTATAAATAAAGCTTACTTACTTATTTACTTACTTACTTTTTTAAATCAAGGATGTAAATTGCCATGCACCGGACTGCACATGAGACCACAGGAAAGAAGCTGTAGTGTCAGGAAAAAAAAAGTTGTCACCAGGACCTAAAAAACAAATTCTGATGAAATATCAGTCCACCTGCCACCCCAAACTGTCACGTACTACTATAATCCATTTATTTACTTCAGTAAGTATCAATATACACTCTCACAGTCAAAAGTTGATTCCCCCGCCTTATCAGAACACGAACCAATCAAAATGCAACCATCATAGACGTTTTTACATATCCCGACGGGTGCATGCGGAAAGCTGAATCTGCATATGGCTTGCCATAATGCAAGGGGTTGTACTTCAGGGGTTCTGTGCATGTGGGAATGAGGAAGTTGAAGAAGTTGAGAATCGAAATGATATTGCTCATGTAGCGAATTTACTGAGAAGTCCGTTTCCCCATATTTAATGATTCTATTAGATTTGAATTGACTGTGTCTTTAAAGAGCTTTAGAATTTTATCTGTTTTTTTTTTTTTCCCCGAAGACCAATGCAAAGACAAACATTTAACTGATAATGCGGAGGGAAAGGACAGTGTTTTGATGGTTATTGCTTGCTTTGACAGGCTTGTTTGAAAGCCTGCTGCCGAGTTTTTTTTTTCCTGCTGTCAAATTAATTGACGGTCTTTAATAACTTTGACTTATTAAAAGGAGACAAGCGGAATTCTTTCAAATCGACAATCTGTGGCATTAGCAAATGGAATCGTTTCAAGACGGTAAGTACGGGACAGGCGTGCGACAAAGTAAGCCAGCTAAGTTAGCATTATGGCTAGCTAGCTAAGCAAGTTTCTGTTGATGACAAGCTAGCTTGCTCTTACATATTTATGGAATCGCCAAGTCAACCTATCTCTTGCTAATGCGCCACGTTTTAACTCGTCTTCATAGCACACCTTGCAAGCAAGCAGAAAGACAGCGAACTGTTGTCAAGTTTATGCCTGCTACAGTATGTGGGCTGTTATGACAGCCAAAGAGAGGTCATATGTAGCTAGCTAACGTCACTGCGAATTTTACGTTAGCTAGCTAACTGGTTAACGACGTTAGCGAGCCAAGTGTTTGCTGTCAACAGGAAGCAGCCTGTTGGTTTAACTTCAATTTCCCCAAATGCACGTGATTATCAAATGTGCAGCTAGCCAACTAGCTGGCTACTGTCACCTTTTGCCAGCTTAATAAAAGGGATGCGTTAATTGTCATGCTAGCTAATTAAGTTAGCTAAATAGTTGATGTTAGTCAGCGACGTAGCCTGTAATGCAGTCTTGGGCATAGCTACCAAAATTGAAGGCACTGAAAAGCTAGAAAGAGGGTAACATCAGCGACAGTCGCCGATAGCCGTTGAACTAACGTTAATACGCAAAGGTAACACATTGGTCTATTTTAGCTACCGATTGAATGATAGCTAGCTAGGTAACTGGCTACGGAAATTAATTGTGAGGTTAATTTGGTCTAGCAGCCAGCTTGCTCGCAAAGTTACTGACCATTATAGCTGTTTGATAATTCAAAGCAGCAGGTGTTAAGACAAGTTGATTACTCTTAGTCAAGGAAAAAACTAATAAGCTACAGAAAACCTTTTGCCGTCAGGAGAGTCTGCAGTGTTCGGTTGTTGTCTAGGTTGTTTCTGTGATAGCTAGCTATAGCTAATAATCCGTTAAATGTAGCTATTATATAATTTTATGCCGCAGAATTTAGACCTCAACCTGGATTTGTCACGAAAAGGCTTTGCGCCCCGAGTGAACGTCTGACATCCCGACCCCTGATGAACACGCATGCGCGGCGAGACGGTCCTGGCTGAGAATTCTGAATATGAAAAGTATGGAATCATATTTGTCTGAAATTATGAGCGTGGGGAGTATAATTGAGCGCGGGGGAGAAAAAAAGCTCGCTCATAAGTAAACTTTTGTGGAAAATTGTAGCTATTTGCGTGTTCTCCCGTAACTGCTGCCAGTCAACTCCCGTGTATTTATTTTTATAAACGGTAGTCAAATATCATGTAAACCTAATTTTTAAAAGTTTATTGGTGAACAAGACTTCAGATATGAAAAAAGTCACATTTAATTACGATTTTGCAGGATTTAAATTCTCAGACGTTGCTGCTTTCATTCTGACGGACTTGCATCACATTAGTCCACTTAACTGACAGAAGTATGAATACCTAAAATACTTTCTTTGAAAAGTTGGAGAAAGGCCACAATATGAGATTTTAAGAAAGGCAATTATCTAAACAATTAGAAACTAAATCTAAACCTTTATGGAATTTCAAGAAATTTCAGTTATTGTCGTCCATGCAATCTCATATTGTAGCCTTCCTCTTTGACGCAGCGCTACAGTGGGCTCAAAAATTACTGGCACCCCTGACTTGCAATGCACAAACAATACTTAAAAAAATGTAAAAAATATATTCATAGATAAACTCAAAAAAACAACATGAGAGAAATACTGTACAATATTATGGTTCCAATGGAACCACCCAAAATCATTTTCTGATTTAATTAAAAATCAGTATCCTCCAAATCAAAGTTTCACAATTAATGGCATCCTTAAGATTATTGTAAATAACATCTACCAAAATTAAACCAGGCATTCAATTTTGCTTATTTAAGTTTTATCTGAGTGTTAAGGAACTGTATTGGGCCATTACATGACTTCCTGTTTCACAAGGGTATAAAAATGAGGTAACACTCATGCAATACCCCTTTGTCATCCAACACCATGAAGAAAACAAAACAACTTGCCCCCTTCCTCATCTCTTGTTTTTTTGCATATTTGTCACACTTAAATGTTTCACATCATCAAACAAATTTTAATAATAGACAAAGATAACCCGTGTAAATACGAAATGCAGTTTTTAAATGATGATTTCATTTATAAAGGGAAAAAGGCTATCCGAACCTACCTGACCTTATGTGAAAAAGTAATTTCCCCCCCTGTTAAATCATGAATTAACTGTGATTAACAACCTTTTTTTGAGTCCAATTTCCCTAGCCACACCCTGGCCTGATTGCTGCCAAAGCAGTTGAATTAAGAAATCACTTAAATAAAACCTGTTTGACAAAGTGAAGTAAGCTAAAAGATCTCAAAAAGCAACACATCATGCTGCAATCCAAAAAATCATGAACAGATGAGAAACAAAGTCATTGACATCTCTCAGTCTGGAAAGGGTTACAAAGCCATTCCTAAGTCTGAGACTCCAGCGAACCATGGTGAGAGCCATTATCCACAAATGGAGAAGCCTTAGTTAAAGTCAGTGTTCATTATTCAACAATAAGAAAGAGACTGGGCAAAAATGGCATCCATGGGAGAGTTCCAAGGCAAAAACCACTGCTGACCAAAAGAACACAAAGCCTCGTCTCACATTTGCCAAAAAAAAAAAAAAAAAACATTTTGATGATCCCCAAGACTTTTGGGTAACTATTCTGTGAACTTACAAGACAAAAGTTGAACTTTTTGGACGGTGTCTGTCCCATTACATGTGTCGTAAAACTAACACAGCATTTAATAAAAAGAACAACATACCAACAGTCAAACATGGTGGTGGTAGTGTGATGGTCTGGGGCTGCTTTGCTGCTTCAGGACCTGGACGACGCCATAATTGATGGAACTATGAATTCTGCTCTCTACCAGAAAATCCTGAAGGAGAATGTCCGACCATCAGTTTGTGACCTCAAGCTCAAGCGGACTTGCGTTATGCAGCAGGACAATGATCTGAAATACACCAGAAAGTCCACCTCTGAATGGCTTAACTTCTTTGGGCAAATATAGATGCCAGTGTCCATAAATTCCGAAATTTAATTTCTAAACAATTCTGTAATTGAATTTCCAAATGTCTAGCTTCGCTGGAATAATTTTCCAAAGTCCCTGTGTCACAAATACTGAGTGATAAAGCTTAAATAGGCTCACACAGAACAGGAAAAATTGGAATAATTTTGTATTTTGAGCAAACAGGTAAAAAAAAAAAAACCCCAAAAAAAAACAAAATGAAGGTTTTGGAGTGAACTAGTCAAAGTCCGGACTTAAATCTCCTTGAGATGCTGTGGCATGACCTTAAACAGGCCGTTCATGCTCGATAACCCTCCAATATGGCTGAATTAAAACAATTGTGCAAAGAAGAGTGGGCCAAAATGCCTCCACAGGGATGTGAAAGACTCATTGCCAGTTATCGCAAACGCTTGATTGCAGTTGTTGTCGCCGAGGGTGGCACAACCAGTTATTAGGTTTAGGGGGCAATTACTTTTTCACATTGGGCCAGGTAGGTTTGGATAGCTTTTTCCCTCAATAAATGAAATCATCATTTAAAAACTGCATTTTATATTTACATGGATTATTTTTGTCTAATATTAAAATTTGTTTGATGATCTGAAACATTTAAGTGTGACAAATATGCAAAAAAATAAGAAATCAGGAAGCGGGCAAATACTTTTTCACAGCACTGTATTTAACAGTCTGAGTCCACACATATTGTCTGATTTTTACAAAATATCGTTTCAAACGCTAATTATTTTCAACTAAGTCAGTGTCTTGTTGATAGAAATAGTCATTCAATCAGTTCACAGTATGAATTACAATTATTTAATTGCCAAATTTCAATTTTGCAGATGAATTCATGTTTAAAAGTTGATTGAAGATCCAAATTTTAACCAAAGAATAATCATAACCTTTCAAAATTTTCATGGCTTAGCCAAGTAATGATCACAGTACTACACCATAGTTTTGGGCAGTAAGATGACATTAATATACAACCCCAATTCCAAACAAGCATTCAGAGAATTCATAGTCTCGCCCAACAGCCCGAAATTTATGTCATGCCGTGAGGTCAGCCCAAGGTGTTTACATGTGAAAGATGAGCGAAATCGGTCAAGTGGTTCTGGAGATATCTGCCCGGAAACACACATACGCACACAGACAGACTCACAAGGTGATTACAATAGCCTCGAAAACCCCTTCGGGGGCTCGACTGGGATGCTGTGTGAAGTGTAAATATAAACAGAATGCAATGATTTGCAAATCTCATAAACTGACATTTTATTCACAATAGAACATAAACAACATATCAGATGTTGAAAGTGAGGCATTTTGCCATTTCATGAAAAATATTCGCTCATTTTGGATTTGATGGCAGCAACACATCTCAAAAACGTTGAGATGGGGCCATGTTTACCATTGTTTAGTATCCTCTCTTCTTTTAACAACAGTCTGTAAACGTCTTTTTAGTGAGGAGACCAATTGCTGAAGTTTTGGGAGAGGAATGTTGTCCCACTCTTGTCGGATGTAGGATTCAACTGTGGGGTGCAAAAAAATTGGGCACCCCTGGTTTAAATGTCTGTTACAATTAATCTCCAAGTGATTGAAAGCAAACTGAGCACTAAATGCTACAAAGTTAAACATGACACCTCTCTGCAAATGTAAAAGCAAGGTTTCTTTTTATTTAAAATTTTTCTGAGTTTTTAAATGATGAGAAAGGAAAAAGGGCCCTGTGTAAAAGTTTGGGAACACTTTTGAATTATTCTTTGTTACCTTTTAAGAAGATGATTACTAAGGCCCAGACCCAGGTGATTTACTCATTAGGGCTTCAATGAGTCAGGTGAATATAATTCCAGGGTTGAACTATATATTCTGAAGTAACTCCATGCCTTCTAAAGTATCCGACTGTGGTGGCTGTTGTGTCTGGTATTAAAAACCATGTGTTCCTCTATACGGTCGTCCAAGGATGTCAAAATCAAGATCATTTACTTACACCAACAACAAGAGGGCTACAAACACCTCTTGCAACGTTTCAAACTACCCATTTCAACTGTCCGAAACGTCGTAAGAAAATGGAAAATAAATGGAACAATTTAAGTCAAGGCAAGATCTGGAAGACTAAGAAAAATTTTAGATTGAATGGCCTGAGATCTGGTGAGAAATGCTCAGAAGAACCCACACATCACTGCAAAAGCTGCAAAAAAGAGTAGCAGACACAGGTCTAGTTGTTCACAGCACAACAATACAGCGTACCTTAAACAGCAAAGACCTACATGGCAAAGTTGCAAGAAAGAAGCCTTTCCCCCGACCTCAACACAAAAGTAAGCGTCTGAAGTATGCAAAATAAAACCTTGAGAAACCTCAAGCCTATTGGAACAATGTGCTTTGGACTGACGAAACAAAAACTGAACTTTCTGGCCTCAACCAAAGAAGGTATTTTTGGAGAAAAAAGGGTGAAGCATTTGTAGAGAAGAACACGTTGCCAACTGTTAAGCATGGAGGTGGATCCATTACTCTTTGGGGTTGTGTAGCAGCTGGGGGCACAGGCAATATTGTGCGGGTGGAAAGAAGAATGGATTCCGCCGAATATCAAGACATTCTAGGAGCTAATGTTCAAAGCTCAGTCCAGAAATTGAAGTTGAAGGGACATTGGGCATTCCAGCAAGACAATGACCTGAAGCATACCTCAAAATCCACCATGAAGTACCTCCAGGAAAGACGGATGAAGGTTTTGGAATGGCCATCACAGTCCCCAGACTTGAATATTATTGAAAATCTGTGGAGAGACCTCAAACATGCCGTGCATGCAAGAAGGCCAAAGAATATTTCTGAGCTAGAGGTGTTCTGTGAGGAAGAATGGGGAAAAATCCCAAAGACAAGAATTGAAATACTCATAGCTGGCTACAGGAAGCGTTTGCAAGCTGTTATAGCTGCCCAAGGAGGAGTTACAAAGTACTAGCTGACAGGGTTCCCAAACTTTTGTACAAGGCCTTGTTTTATTATTTTGAAACTAGTTAAAAATAAAAAGTGTTCTTGCTTTAAAATGTGATGAAATGTGTCATGTTTACCTTTGTAGCATTTAGTGTTCAGGTTTGCTTTCAATCACTTGGAGATTAATTGTAACAGACATTTAAACCAGGGGTTCCCAAATTTTTGCACCCCACTGTAGCTGCTCAACAGTCCTGGGTCGTCGTTGCCGAATTTTTTGTTTTATGATGCGCCAAATGTTTTCTATTAGTGAATAGTCTGGACTGCAGGTAGGTCAGTTCAGCACTCGGACTCTTCCGCTGCGAAACCATGTTGTTGTGATGGATGCAGTATGTGGTTTGGCATTGATTTGCTGAAATATGCAAGGCTTTCCCTGCAAGAAACGTTGTCTGGATGGGAGTATATGTTGTTATAAAACCTCTATATACTTTTCAGCGCTGATAATGCCTTTCCAGATGTGTAAACTCCCCACGCCATAGGTACTAATGCAACCCGATACCATCAAAGATGTAGGCTTTTGAACTGTGCGCTGATAACAGTCTGGATGGTCCTTCTCCCTTTTAGACCGCACAACGCAGCGACCGTGGTTTCCAAAAAGAATTTCAAATTTTGATTAATCTGACCACAGAACAGTTTTCCATTCTGCCTCAGTCCTTTTTAAATGACCTTTGGCCCAGAGAAGATGGCAGCATTTCTGGATCGTGTTCACATATGGCTTCTTCTTTGCATGATACAGCTTTAGCTTGCATTTGCTGATTGCACGTCAAACTGTTTTCACAGAAAATGATTTCTGGAAGTGTTCCTGAGCCCATGCAGTG
Source organism: Gymnothorax javanicus (assembly GCA_029692085.1). NCBI lineage: Eukaryota > Metazoa > Chordata > Actinopteri > Anguilliformes > Muraenidae > Gymnothorax > Gymnothorax javanicus. Next base: position 28,475,675 of record CM056194.1, on the reverse strand, counting down.
TACTCCAGTGTAGAATCATGCCTTTTTTAATGCAGTGCCACCTGAGGGCCCGAAGATCACGAGCATCCAATATTGACCTTCAGACTTGTCCCTCGCGCACAGAGATTTTTCCAGATTTTCTGAATCTTCTGATGATATTATGTACTGTAACATAACATAACAGAACATAACATAACATGAATGGCGAGAACAGGCCGTTCAGCCCAACTAGGCTCGCCAGTTTCTTTGTACTATCGTGAATATATCACTTCAGATACTCAATGACTCAATGGTATCTAACTTTAAGTCAAGCCTGCTCTTGAAAACTCCCAAGGTCTCTGCCTCAACAATATGGTCAGGCAAGCTGTTCCACAATCGAAATTACTCTTTGGGTGAAGAAATATTTCCGAATATCAGTGCTAAATTTACCTTTGGTCAGCTTCCATTTGTGACCCCGAGTTCTACTAACAACACTTGGTTGAAGGAATCCTACATAATTCACTTTGTTAATCCCTTTAACATATTTAAAGACCTCAATCAGATCACCCCTTAGTCTCCTTTTCCTAAGACTAAAGAGATTAAGGATCTTCAGCCTCTTCTCATAGCTTTCATCTTTAATACCGGAATTAGCTTTGTGGCTCTTCTCTGAACTTTCTCTAAAGCCTCTATGTCTTTCTTAAAGTATGGTCCCCAGAACTGTACACAATACTCTAGATGTGGTCTGACGAATGTGTTGTACAAAAAGAAGCATCACCTCCTTGGATTTGAACTCAATGCTTTTGGCAATGTATCCCAGCATCCGATTGGCTTTTTTAACTGCTACGGCACAATGGCTAGAGCCTGTGAGGGTTTGGTCAACAATCACTCCCAGATCTTTCTCTTTGTGGAGCACATTCCAGTTTAAAACCTCCCATGAAGTAATCCCGTCTAATGTTTTTATTACCTACATGTACTACTTTACATTTCGCTACATTAAATTTCATTTGCCACATTTCTGCCCAATTCTGGATTCTATCCAAATCATCCTGAATCACTTTAGTGGACTCTAAACTATTTGCCAAACCTCCCAATTTAGTATCATCTGCAAATTTCACTAATCTGCTCTCAATATTCCTATCAAGGTCATTAATGTAGATGAGGAACAGCAGGGGTCCCAACACCCCGATCCCTGGGGGACGCCACTCCCCACCATACCTAGCTCAGATGAGATACCACTGACCACCACTCTTTGTGTTCTGTCCTGCAACCAGTTTTGAATCCACTTCAGAATACCTCCTGTAACTCCAATGGAGCTCATTTTAAAAATTAGTCTCTTATGCGGTACTGTGTCAAATGCTTTCTGAAAATCCAAATATATGATGTCATAAGCCCTGCTCTGGTCATAAGTCTTGGTGGCCTCTTCAAAAAAATCCAGAAGGTTTGTCAGGCATGACCTTCCTTTACGGAAACCATGTTGGCTATCCTCAAGATATTGTTACGTTCAAGAAATAAGTCCAGCTCATCTTTTATGATAGATTCCAATATTTTGCACGCAATGCAAGTTAAACTGACTGGCCTGTAATTACCTGGCTCAGTACGGTCCCCTTTCTTATATATTGGTATTATATTACCCTGTTTCCAATCATTTGGTATTTCTCCAGTTTCTAAAGACCGTCTAAAGATGGCGGATAGCGGCTTAAAGATGATCTCACTAACTTCCCTGAGCACTCTAGGATATAAGCCATCAGGACCCGCCGCCTTATCTGCCTTTAGTTTATGCAACTTGTCTAATACTACATTATCCCTAACCTCAATTTCCACTAAATAATCTTGAGCATTGGACATGCCCTTTGGCCGAATAAAGACCCGCTCTAAGGTAAAATTCTCAACAAAGTAGCCGTTTAAGGTGTCCGCAATATCCTTGTTATTATATAGCAGCGATCCATTTTTATTCTTTATGCACTTAACCTGCTCTTTGGCTTTCCTTTTTCTACTACAGTACTGAAAGAAGCGCTTAGGGTTAGTTTTTGCCCCCTCTGCAATTTGTCTTTCATACAGTCTTCTAGCATTCCTCAGCTCCTTTTTGACCACAGCCCGCATTTTACAGTATTCGGCCTTAGTAATCTCATTGTTTTCCTCTATGTACATCTTATAAAGATTCCTCTTCTCCCTCAAACTCTTACGAATAGCTGCAGTCATCCACTGAGGATTCTGCTTTTTCAGCTTACTTTTGGACACCTTTGGAATGAATTTGCATTGTGAATCAAGTAAAACCCCCTTAAATCTTTCCCACATCTCAGTTACAGACTCACAGTCCAGGAGTGTCTCCCATTTTATTTCACTTAGATATGAGCGCATCCTGTCAAAGTTTGCTAGCCTAAAATTGAAAATTTTTGTTTTTGAATACACCTTTTTAACTTCCCATGAAACCTCAAAATTAATAGTAGAGTGATCACTTGTCCCAAGTGGCTCCCGTACCTCAACATTGCTAATTCTATCTGGGTCATTACAGAGCACTAAGTCTAAAATTGCCTTCTCTCATGTAGGTTTATTAGCATACTGCACCAAAAAATTATCATTTATGACATCTAGAAATTCTTCCTCCCCCCTCTCCTGTCCTTTCACCTTTTCCCAATCAATACCAGGATAATTTAAGTCTCCCATAATAATAGTCCCTCCTCCTCTACAAGCTTGCGTAATCCTCTTAAAGAGCATTTCATTGACTGTACTGCCCAAAGCTGGTGGTCGATAGCATACACCTATGTTTAAACCAGTCTCATGTTTGCCAGTGAGCCTGACCCAGATATCTTCGCAGGGCAAGGAATGTTCAATTTCAGGAATTTCCTGCACATTTATTTGTTCGTTCACATAGAGTGCTACACCCCCTCCTCGCCTATTGCATCTATCCTTCCTAAAGAGCTTATAACCTTCTACATTATATTCATCTCCATCCTCTTCACTAAGCCATGTCTCTGTAATCCCAACTATGTCATAGCCTTCACTAATCATAACGGCCTCAAGTTCTCGAAATTTATTTTTAATGCTTCTTGCATTTAGATAAAGACATTTCAGGTTATCACGAACGCTCTTCCCCTTGGATTTCCCATGTGCCCGCTGCTCAAAGCCCCTCACCACGCTTTTTTGCTTTAAAAATATATCATCAATAGTGCATGTAACGCTGTCAGCTTCCATCAGGGCAGTCTGCATTTCCCTCTGTGTAACACTCTCTAACCTCCCTGCCCCCCAAGTCCCTAGTTTAAATAACTCTCTGCTACCCTCAATATCGCTGACCCAGTGCAAAGGTACCCCTCCGGTTCAGGTGTAGCCCATCCGGCTTGAACAGGTCACCCCTGTCCCAGAAGTAGTTCCAGTGCCCCATAAACCTATACCCCTCTTTCCTACACCAGGTTCAGAGCCACGTGTTAAACCTCCAGATAAAATTCTGCTTCCTTCTGCTTGCACGTGATACCGGTAGAATCCCGGAGAACACTACCGTGGAGGATCTGCTCCTAAGCTTTTCAGCTAATTCAACGAATTTGCTTTGCAGAACCTCAAACCTACCCTTACCTATGTCATTAGTCCCAACATGGACCATGACAACTGGATCCCTCCCGCTCTGGCCAGGAGCTTGTCCGCGACGCTCAGGAGGTCTCCTACCTGGGCACCAGGCAGGCAACACACTGTACGAGACTCCTTGTCGCGCGAACAGACTAAACTGTCTATTCCTCTAAGTATTGAAAAAAAAAAAAATTCCCCACTATCAATAACTCTCTTTTCTGAGGGGTAGAGGCCAACAGGGTGCCCTGCTGCTCATCAGTCCCCTCACTCTCAGGGTCAGGGGCTAATTCGAGTTCCTGCAAGGGCCGGAATCGGTTGGACACCTCAACCACTGGAGGAGCTGTCGCTGTCACGGTGTGCACGCCCTTTCCTGCGCTTGACGCCCTACTGTCACCCAACTTTCTCTCCTGCCTGCTCTAGGGTCCCCACACCACCCTGCTTTGGCGTACAAACCATTTCTCTAAACGACATACTACTTAGTTCCTCTAGGAACTCTACTGATTGCGAACTATGTTGTGCCGCCAACTGGCCCTGAAGATCAAGGATCTGCTCTCCAGATGCTCAATTAGCTGGCACCGGTGACAGACAAACCCACCCTGGAAATCTCTTTCCAAAAGTGCGATCATCCTGCAACCGTCACATAGTTTTGGCCACATTTTGAACCCCCTACCTAATGACCTCGCTCACCCTAGATAACAAAGAAAATTACTAATGCCGAGACAGAAGCTCAGGAACCACAATTTATTTATTTATTAACCTGAGAAGCCCTAAGCAGCAGTCACAATAGAAACCGTGGGGAAACTATGTGAATGGATAATAAGCCTCTTTTAACAGGGGCTTAGTTTCAGTTAACAGAAATGAAATACCAAATTGAGAAACTTTATGGATAATAAGCACTCCTAATAAGCCAACTTCAGTTTATCTAGTCCCGGTACTATTAATATACTAACCTAAAAATATCACAGGGCTTAGCTGAGAACCCAGATAAAAAAAGACTGGCTACTACGCCCAGGAGAAACTGGAGGAGGGAGGAGGCGGAGCACTCCGGTAAAGCTTTCCGTTTAAATTCCAACCAAACCGAATGGACGACTAAAGTGACTGCTGCCCTACTAATTAAATTTCAGATCCCCAGCCAAAAATGCAAACAGTAACTATCTAGCTAGCTAGCCACAAATACAACCAAGGGTAACCGAGATAAGAGTAAAGCCTCGGTTCCCTTTAATTAAAACGGACCGAATAAACAAGTTTACTTAGTGAGCGAACTATACACGATATCTCCCCCAACAAGCTGTCGCTGAGCACTCAAACAAGCAGTTAAACTTTAATCAGCTGATCAAGGCACCGCAACCGGAGGAAAATACAAAGATAACGTAATTTGCAATATGTTTAATCAGAAGAGCCCTTCGATGATAATAAAATGCGAAAAAGACAAAAACCCGGTTCGCGTTAATATTCAAGCTTGGCAATGCGTTTATGTGGTAATGCGGTCAGGATAGAGAACGAAGGGGACTAAAAAACCCCCGTGAACGTCAATATTTATTGGCTAGAAGACTGTATGAAAAGCAAGCGACCAAGTATGAAACCAAGCCGGGTTATAGTTAGATATCCTGGTAATTTGATATATTCTTGGCGTTGAGAGCTTACTATAGTTCGTTAGCTAAATCAGCTAAAGAAAAAGCAGGCGACAGTGTACCTCACTCCTTGAAAACAACTCTGTTTTACTTTGTATAGCACACAATTCACTTAGACAATTATTTAGCGTTTAATTTATTCTTTAAATTTAGCGTTTAAATTTATTTTACTTTACCTTACTTTGCTCCCGGGATACTGAAACCCCCCCAAAAAAAAACCCAAAAAAAAACCCCCGTCGCCTTTGTTTGATCAGATTAGCGACTTAATTTGGCTGTTTGCTCACCGAGTTGTTACAGGGGGAAAAAGGGGAAAAAGAAGGAGGAAGATTCTCCCTGCCCCTAATGCGACAAAGGTTATACCTCGGGAGCAAATAGTCAAATCTCTAATACTGTTTGAGCCTTAACAGACGAATTATTTTCAGAAAACTCCGTTTAGACAAGAGTAAATCTTCAGCTTAGATCCCACACGTCTTCCTCTGTCTCAACTCAAGCAGAATGAACACCAACGAACAGCGCTACAGCACAGCCAAGAGGTCAGCAACAGCCAAAAATTCAAAGTCTTCACGATTTTACATTGAGGAACATTTTTCTGAAATTGAATTGGTGAATTCAATTAGGGCCCAACTCCACACATTTTCAACATGGAGTTGGGCCCTTATTGAATTCACCGATTCAATTGTTCGACAATTTTTGGCCACAGTTTTGTGCAGATTGGTCGATCTCTGCCCATCTTTACTTCTGAGAGACTCTGCCTCTCTAAAATGCTGTTTTTATACCCAGTTATGTTACTGACCTGTTTCCAGTTAACCTAGTTAGTTACAAAATACTCCTCCAGCTGTTTTTTTATCACAAATCCCAATTCCTATGAAGTTGGGACGTTGTGTAAAATGTGAATAAAAACAAAATACAATGATTTGCAAATCCTTTTCGACCTATATTCAATTGAGTATACTACAAAGACAAGATATTTAATGTTCAAACTGGTAAACTTTATTGTTTTTTGGGAAATATTTGCTCATTTTGAATCTGATGCCTACGACACGTTCCAAAAAAAGACGGGACAGAGGCAAGAAAAGACTGGGAAAGTTGAGGAATGCTCAAAAAAAACCTGTTTGGAACATTCCACAGATGAAGAGGTTAATTGGAAACGGGTGAGTGTATATGATTGGGGATAAGCGGAGCATCCCCAAAAGGCACAGTCGTTCACAAGCAAGGATGGGGCAAGGTTCACCACTTTGTGAACAACTGTGTGAGCAAATAGTCCAACAGTTTAAGCACAATGTTTCTCAACGTGCAATTGCAAGGAATTTATGGATTTCATCATCTACAGTGCATTATATCGTCAAAAGATTCAGAAAATCTGGAGAAATCTCTACACATAAGCGGCAAGGCCAAAAATCTACACTCTGTTTTTCAGCTTATGGGTATCAAGCAGTACAAGCAGGACCTCTCAACTTTTAAAACTGAATTACTCCCAAAGTTATTATCACACAGTAATAATCAATCAATTATGTATTTAATGTCCAGAATGTAAACTAAATGCATATGTGTAAATATTTGTGCTTTTTAAAATCATTTTTTATATAAGGTGTTTTTTCCCCCAAAACTGTTATTTTAGCATTCTCCGCTGTAACAAGAGGCTCAAACTTTCCACACATTCTCCTCTCTATCATGGCTCTAAGGTGTCAGATACTAATTATCTTAACATTTTCTGACAGAAAAGAAGTTAAGTAAAACAGCCATATCAAATTTGCCATCAGTTGGTGTGTATTTAGCAATTTATAACAATTTGTAATCAGGATGTCTTTCTCCATTTCACGAGGTCCAGACCCCTTGGGTCTGTTGGCCATCACCCTGACAACCAGATTATGGATTAAGACACATGGAGTTGATGATCTGGAAGCACTTTGTCTAAATTAACTTTGTATACAATTTCATTGATAAAGATGCATATTTTCTGGGTAAACCAGGCACCTCTAGGAATCTCACAGTGTGTAATTGCCAGTCGGTTGGAGAAGGTCATTTTGCCCTACTGAGCTGCAGATGACTTTCTTCATATCTAAAAGTAGGTTTTCTTCTATAAAAGTTATATATTCTGAAAGCACTTTTTGAGAACTACACTTTTATCAAAATTCTGACTTTGAAAAGTTAAAATACAGCATTTTTGTAGCCTTTTTCTTTGAATCTCCTTCTCTGTAATTGTTAGGCAGTCAGAGGCTTGAGGCAGCCTGCTAGCAGGTTAGGTCAGCAGAACAACAGGCCTCTATTCTGCTGAACTTTAATATTTTCTCATGAAAATTATATGGTTAGAAAGCACTTTTTGAGTACTACATTTGGATCAAAATTATAACTTTGAACTGTAAAAATAAGCAAATTTCTAACCTTTTTCTTGAATCTCCTTGTTTGTAATTGTTAGACCAGGGATACTCACTCTTTTCCAGAATGAGCCGCAGTGGGTGCAGGCTTTCACTCTAACCATGCAGTTACACACCTGATTCTACTTATCAAGGGCCTATGGCAAGAGCTTTAAGGGTTGATTAGTAGAATCAGGTGTGCGACAGGTTGGATAGAGTGAAAGCTTACACCCACTGTGGCTCATTCTGGAAAAGAGTGAGTATCCCTGTGTTAGACAGTTAGACTTGAGGCAGGCTGCTAGCAGCAAATGCCCTAGAGTAGAGGCTGCTTGCTGCTGTCACTTCTTATAGACTGTTTCACATGCGCACCCTGCAAGCTGAAAAACAGTTACATTGAATGCCCGTGACCGTTAGTCCCTCAGGTGGTACTTCATTAAAAATCTACATCATTCTGGAAAAGGATATTACCATGTGGGCACAGGAACACTTTGGAAAACCACTGTCAGTTAACACAGTTCGTCGCTATATCTGCAAGTATAAGTTAAAACTCTACCATGCAAAGCGAAAGCCATATATCAACAACACCCAGAAACGGCGCCGGCTTCTCTGAGCCCAAGCTCATCTGACATTGACTGACGCAAAGTGGAAAAGTGTGCAGTGGTCTGATGAGTCCACATTTCAAATTGTTTTTCGAAATCATGGATGTCGTGTCTTCCGGGCTAAAGAGGAAAAGGACCATCCAGATTGTTATCAGCGCACAGTTCAAAAGCCAGCATCTGTGATGGTATGGGGATGTGTTAGTGCCCATGGCATGGGCAACTTGCACATCTGTGAAGGCACCATTAATGCTGAATGGTACATACAGGTTTTGGAGCGACATATGCTGCCATCCAAGCGACGTCTTTTTCAGGGATGTCCCTGCTTATTTCAGCAAGACAATGCCAAGCCACATTCTGCACGTGTTACAACAGCGTGGCTTCGTAGGAAAAGAGTGCAGGTAATAGGCTGGCCTGCCTGCAGTCCAGACCTGTCTCCCATTGAAAATGAGTGGTGCATTATGAAGCGCAAAATACGACAACGGAGACCGTGAACTCTTGAGCAACTGAAGTTGTTCATCAAGCAAGAATGGGAAAGAATTCCACTTACAAAGCTTCTACAATTAGTGTCCTCAGTTCCCAAACGCTGATTGAGTGTTGTTAAAAGGAAGGGTGATGTAACACATTGGTAAACATGCCCCTGTCCCAGCTTTTTTGGAACGTGTTGCAGGAATCAAATTCAAAATGAGTGAATCTTTCCAAAAGAACAATAAAGTTTATCAGTTTGAACATTAAATATCTTGCCTTTGTAGTGTGCTCAATGGAATATAAGTCAAAAAGGATTTGCAAGTCCTTGTATTCTGTTTTTATTCATGTTTTACACAACGTCCCAACTTCATTGGAATTAGGGTTTGTCGCACCACTTACTTTTCCAGCCTTTTGTTGCCCCTTTCACAGTTTTTTTGAGATGTGTTGCTGCCATCAAATTAAAAATGAGCTAGTATTTTTCATGAAATGGTAAAATGTCTCACTTTCAACTTCTGATATGTTTTCTATGTTCTATTGTGAACAAAATGTGGGTTTATGAGATTTGCTAATCATTTCTTTTTTTATTTACAATTTACACAGCATCCCAGCTTTTTTGGAATTGGGGTTAACAAATATTAATTGACGTGTCCGAGATCAAGAGATGAATGCATGGAAAATTTTTACTTGTGATGACTGGAGATATATCATCTAGATGAGATGTTTTTCAGGTTGGAATGCATCATTTCATCGCACCACATCCGTGTTCTGTGCGTGTGTGGATCGTGGAAGCCCCGCCCTCGACTGTACTGAAAGAGAGAAACCTTTTTTTCGGCTATTGACATCACTTGGCGTTCATCGTCATCTGTCGTCTGTCATCGTCGTCATTGTCGTCTGTCATTAACATTTTTCAAAAATCTTCTCCTCTGAAACTACTCAACGGATCCAGACTAAAATTAGCCTCAAGCATCCTTAAAATGTCTACTTAAAAAATTGTGTTGATTATGCCTGCTGTCTGAATTACATGGCTGCTGTCACTGAAAATAGAACATTTGGGTAAAACCACCTATTTTCAGCTATATCTCAGGAACTAAAGCAGCTAGAGAAAAAACTGTGACCTCAAAATGATCAGCAGATGAAACTCTACAAAACTCTCAATAGGATCAAAATCATACAGTGCCTCTTTGTTGGAGTTATCTGCCTTAATTCGTCAAATATGGTGATTTTTGTTGTATTTCACCGTAGCTTCTGAATAAACCATCAGATTCTATTTGCTCATCAGCTTCTTGAAATGATAACCAGAATCCCCAGGAATATCCATTTGAATCAAACTGATTAATTTATTTGTTTTCCATTAAATATCGATTTTTGCAAAATTATGGGACGAGGTCGGAATCGTAATCATGTTTCTTGGTATTTCATTAAGATCCTGTACCTTATTACTTGTATGCTGCAGTAGATTATGTTTCTGTAATTTTAAGAATTAGTTAATTTTCATACAGATCCAAGTGAGCGATGTATTCTCTCTAGAGCTTCTAGAATCTTATTGCGAGAGGAGAGAAACTAGCAAGACCGTAAATGACAGCAGAACACAGTGAATACTATTAGGCTGAGCTGAAATGAAGTGAGGGCACATAAATTAGGTAAATAACATAAAAAAACTAGAAGGCATTCGGAGAGCACATTACCTTCATTGTATTGAAATTCATTGGCGAAGGAATTATTATTGAACTTGAGTGTTAAACGAGTCTGCATAGTGCCATCCTCACGCGCATGTAAGTTCTTTTGGATCCTAGATCAATAATCTGAGTCGGCTCTTCACCAAAATTTAACGTCCTCCTTAGGTTTGATAACATCCTCCCTGCTAACCACAAGCTTGCACATAAAATTCCATGGCATAAACTCATAATGGTTTGTCTTTTGGGCAATGCTTTTATAGGAGGGTATAAAGGTAAGATTTGTGTAGTTCAAACCTCTGCTTAGTTTTTTTCAGAATTCATCATGATATTGACTAGTGGTGGATAGGAACAAAGGCATAGATTTTTAGCTCACCTGGACCGAAGGTCCGGTGTACTTATGTCATGGCCTGGTTGCCCGTCGTTCATTGTCTGTCATTCGTCATCTGTAAACATCTTCCCCTCTGAAATCGCTGCAACTATTACAGTGAAACTTGGCATGCATGTTCCTACCGATCAGGACACCAAACTTTATATAAAACTTTCCGATCTGATTTCAAAATTGAAAGTGCCATATGGGCTCATTGGATGGTCATTTTTGCAGCTATTGAGCTGCAATGTAGTACAATGGTAGCTAGTAGAAAGCCCAAAGACATATATGATGGGTTTTGTGAAATTTACAAATTTGACTTCGGTTTGACCTTTGAGCTCTGGTCAGACCCCAATTTTTCTGTTATAACTTCAAAAATTTTCTCCTCTGAAATCACTGCAGCTATGAAGGTGAAACCTGGCATGCGTGTTCTTACCAATGAGGACACCAAACTTTATATTAAACTTTCCGATCTCAAATATGACCGCAATGGCAGCCATATTGAAAATGCCATATGGGCCCATTTGACGGTCATTTTTGCAGCTATTGAGCTGTAATTTGGTACAATGGTAGCTAACAAGAAGCCCAGAAACATATCTGATGGGTTTGTGAAATTTACTAAATTGACTTTGGTTTGACCTTTGATCCCTGGCCACACCTAGTTTTTTGTGTTATAACTTTAAAAATCTTCTCCTCTGAAATCACTCCAATTATAAAAGTGAAACTTGACATGCATGTTCCTACCAATGAGAGCACCAAACTATATATAAAACTTTCTGATCCATTTCAAATATGGCCGCCATGGCCACACCCACTTTTTTCTGCTACAATTTTAGACATCTCCTCTGGAACCACTGCAGCTATGAAGGTGAAACTCGGCATGCATGTTCCTACCAGTGAGGACACCGAACTTCATACAAAACGTTCTGATCTGATTTCAAATATGGCCGCCATGGTGGCGATATTGTAAACGCCTTATGGGCCCATTGGACGGTCATTTTTGCAGCTATTGAGCTGACATTTGGTTCATTGGTAGCTAGTAGCAAGTCCAAAAGCATACAGGGTTCTGGCCCTGACCAGCACTCGGAACCCACCGACGACCACTCAGCTTTTCCCGACCGGCACTAGTTTTTCAAAGATCAGTTAAAATGAGCACATCCAGCATCCAATAAAACCGCTAGAAAAAATTCATAAATGAACCCAAATATGCTCCCCCCTTCTATTATTGTCAGAATCGCGAACTTTCGTTTTCGACCCGCGCCCTGGCATCCTGGCCGCATCCTGGCTAGTTCTCAATCATTTTCCTTTATTGAGGCGTTTTCAAATTATCGTAATAATCCATTGGCAATTGAAGACACGGCTTCACTCCATATGCGATCTAACAGCGATGAAATAATGGGCTGAATTCAGTACACAAACATAATTTACTTAGTAATAGACCTACGCTTTACGAAAGACAAACTGCTCTGAAACTTCCGCGGTACCTTTTCTGCACATCAGGCGATTTAACTTGCACTTCATGATCGTTTAATTCTTCGTTTAAGAACTGAAAAACTTCCATGCATAGATATATCAATTCCGCATGAGAATCTCTAAAACACGCTTGATTGAATAAGGACTGACCCGCGTTCCAATGAAATATTGCCTCTCACTCTCGGTACAGCGAGGGTTGATATAAAAAGTGGGACTCAGCAATTAAATATAAAAAGCGTGAGACTCAAGCCATATGCAAGTTGACAGGTTGACTGGCAATTTTGAAGAATGCTGAATTAAATGCAACAAATAAGCGTCTATATAAATGATTATCGTCTTACCTTAAACGGGGAGAACTAGCAGCACCTGACAGTGTGGAGTGTTCTCGGAGTGAATTTTTGTTAATTATGAAAATGACCAAGAACAGATCAGGACGGATAATTGTTTTAAACTGGTGTTCTGTGCTCCAGTTCTGGCTCTGCCACTGCCAAATAATGATTGTAATAGTTGTTAATGATGCAACATATATGTAATTAACTTACTTATGAATTGTTAAAAGTCTTATGAATTGTTCAGATTTGTTAAGCTTCATTAGAAATGTTTGAAACATGAATTACAGTTGTTAAGTCATATTCAGAAATTTAATCAAAAGTATTTGGATAGGAAAAAAATAGTAAAAAAAAGTTTATGAATATGGCATCTATCTCTGAAAATTAGAGGCATCTCGCATATGCACCATAGAGAACATCAAAGACATCCATTCCCTCTCCATCTCTGGTGACAGAGAGGCAATATTTGCATTCAAATTGTCGCAAAAAAGTTTCCAGCTTGCGCGCATAGTGCGCATAATGTAACTTCAATTACACTAATAATGTGTATGTAGCTAGAGAACTGTGTGTCATTTTGGCCCTTTCACGTTGTCACCTTAGATAAAAAAAAGTATGTAAAAACTAATATTTGATGTCTTTCGAAGGTTGCATATGTCCAGGTGAGCTACAGTGCCAGTGGCACTATTTTTTAAATAATTTCTTTAGTCAAACAATCATCAGAGTTTGTTTTAAACATCAAAGAGCCTTTTAACCTGAGCTTTTAAGATCTGTCTACATCAAGTATGGTAAATTTTATGACCCTCTGTTGTAACTCTGCGTTTCTAGTCGTACTCACGCACTTTCAATGCAACTTGCAGAACGGGCCTCACTGCCCAGGAATATGATTGAGAACAGCATGTTTGAAGAGGAGCCAGATGTGGTAGACTTGGCCAAGGACACCCCTGTGTACCCTCTGGATCCCGAAGACGTGGCGTATGAGCCGCGCAGTTCCAGGCTGCTTGTGCGGGGACTGGGGGAGAATGATCTGGATGAAGAGGAGGAGGACTACGAGTCCTCTGCCCGCCTCCTGGGAATGTCCTTCATGAACCGCAGTTCCAACCTCCGCACCAATTCCTCCCCCTACATGAGGCAAGAACTGTCAGGTCCATGCTCCATGCCTTCAGCTCGGACTCTAGTGGTAGGGGTGTTCATCCTGGTCTTGGTTGTCTCTGTGGCCATGGTCATTTACTTCTTGCCTAAGTGCACATTCTCAAAAGAGGGTTGTCACAATACAACTAACTCCACAGAGCTCATCTATCCTATATCCAGCAATGGAGAGCCCTTTCCTTGGACCAACTTGAGATTGCCAGAAAATCTGTGGCCTGTCCACTACGAGCTTTTAATCCACCCAAATTTGACGTCAATGACGTTCCAGGGTAAGGTTTCTATCACAGTTGTAGTTGCAGAGGACACCAATAAAATTGTGCTCCATGCCTCAGACATGAAGATAACTAAGGCCATTTTCGAGGACAGAGAAGTCAAGCTTCTGGAATACAAACCTTGGCAGCAGATAGCCATGAAGCTCCCAGAGGGCATTAAAAAGGGGAAATCATATGTTTTAACGCTGGAGTACAATGCTGGCTTCTCAACCAGCTATGATGGCTTCTACAATATGTCCTACAGTGACAAGGATGGTGTCAAAAGGTAATTTTCCCAACTTTTATGGCTTTAAAGTTTCTTGAGTCTGGAGTGTGTGAAATTTGAATCTTTACAATGAAAACAAATCTACTGCTATTGAAACATTTATGCCTGCATGAATGTACTCTCAGTTGAGGTTAATTAGCTTGTTTGTTTTTCTTTTCTTTAGTGATGGTCAATTTGTCATCAAGTTTCATGTGTACAGAAATTTTGGGATCAACCTGCGTGTATTTTGTTTTTTTGGCTATCGCCATTGGGCTTTAACCTTCGCTGAGGTCAGACCTGCTCCATAGGGTGTGTAGGAATCAATTCTATTTACTTCAGTTCAGTGCATAAATTAGTGACAGCTTCTGGCCTTACAAGAAAATTTCCATTTGTGTTTGCAAAATCAGTGCAGGCAAAGGTAGTTGACCTATATACGTCAATATACAGTAGCCTATTAATTTCTTCAAACATTTTAAGCAGTCCGTGTTTCCCCACATTAACTTCATATGCATTATATAGACCCATCTTGTTATTTTATGAGCTTATGCTGTGTGCAAGAGAGAGAGTAATATTGCCTACCTGTCATTCAAACTCATGGCATTTTAGTACCCTATAAGGTTTGTGCCCATTATGTCCCCGTGATGTCACAGATGGGCGAGCTGTCCAGATGGAGGGCAACCACTCCAACGTTAACGTTCAACAAAGTAGATCATTGAAAAAAACTGTAGCAGAACAGCTCACGGATACCTATGGTCTGTGTGGTTTACCACTGTGAAAACAAAAAAAAAAAAAACGTCCCTAAAGTAGTTGGAGATTAAGGGGCGAATTGAAAAAAATGACTGAGGTGTAATTCTATGTGAAATCACCAGTGGCTTCTCGACTGACAACCTCAGATTTGCTTCAAATTTACAGAACATAATGTTCTTGTATCCACTAAACATGTTCAAATTTTTAGACCCATATCATTGTTAGTCTTTGAGTCATTCAGACCTCAAAAAGGGGGCATGGCACCCAATTTTGTGTAAAAACGAGTGTCACTGTGCAATATGCCAACTTCAATTAATCATAACTTTCGAGCAATCAATGATGGGTATGTGAATTCTGTGGGATTGGTTCTCAGGTATAATATGCCTCAGATTACCAAAAATTAGTTCCATAACATACAGTGCTGTGAAAAAGTATTTTCCCCCTTCCTGATTCCTTATTTTTTTGCATATTTTTCACACCTAAGTGTTTCAGATCATCAAACAAATTTTAATATTAGACAGAGATAACTGAAGTAAATACAAAATGCAGTTTTTAAATGATGATTTCTGTTATTGAGGGAAAAAGCAATCCAAACTTACTTGGCCCTATGTGAAAAAGTAATTGCCCCCTAAACCTAATAACTGGTTGTGCCACCCTTGGCGAGAACAAGAGCAATCAAGCATTTGCGAAAACTGCCACTGAGTCTTTCACATCGCTGCAGAGGAATTTTGGCCCACTCTTCTTTGCAGAATTGTTTTATTTCAGCCACATTGGGGGGTTTTTGAGCATGAACGGCCTGTTTGAGGTCATGCCACAGCATCTCAATTGGATTTAAGTCCGGACATCGACTAGGCCATTCCAAAACCTTCATTTTGTGTTTTTAAGCCATTCAGAGGTGGACTTTCTGGTGTGTTTCGGATCATTGTCCTGCTGCATAACCCAAGTGCACTTGAGCTTGAGGTCACAAACTGATGGTTGGACATTCTCCTTCAGGATTTTCTGATAGAGAGCAGAATTCCATCAATTTCGGCAAGTCGTCCAGGTTCTGAAGCAGCAAAGCAGCCCCAGACCATCACACTACCACCACCATGTTTGACAGTTGGTATGATGTTCTTTTTATGAAATGCTGTGTTAGTTTTATGCCAGATGTAACGGGACGCACACCATCCAAAAAGTTCAACTTGTGTCTCGTCGGTCCACAGAATATTTTTCCAAAAGTCATGGGGATCATCAAGATGTTTTTTGGCAAATGCGAGATGAGTCTTTGTGTTCTTTTTGGTCAGCAGTGGTTTTTGCCTTGGAACTCTCCCATGGATGCCATTTTTGCCCAGTCTCTTTCTTATTGTTAAATCATAAATACTGACTTTTACTGAGGCAAGTGAGGCCTGCAGTTCTTTAAATGTTGTTCTGGGTTCTTTTGTGACCTCCTGGATGAGTCGTCGATGCACTCTTGGAGTAATTTTGGTCGGCCGGCCACTCCTGGGAAGGTTCACCACCGTTCCAAGTTTTTTCCATTTGTGGATAATGGCTCTCACCGTGGTTCGCTGGTGTCCCAAAGCCTTAGAAATGGCTTTGTAACCCTTTCCAGACTGATAGATGTCAATGACTATGTGTCTCAGACGTTCTTGAATTTCTTCAGTTCGCGGCATGATGAATTGCTTTTTGAGATCTTTTAGCCTACTCCACTTTGTCAGACAGGTTCTATTTAAGTGATTTCTTGATTCAACACGTCTGGCAGTAATCAGGCCTGGGCGTGGCTAGTGAAATTGAACTCAAAAGATTTGGTTAATCGGAGTTAATTCATGATTTAACAAGAGGGGGGGAAATACTTTTTCACATAGGGCCAGGTAGGTTGGGATAGCCTTTTTCCCTTAATAAATGAAATCATCATTTAAAAACTGCATTTTGTGTTTACTCAGGTTATTCTTTGTGTAATATTAAAATTTGTTTGATGATCTGAAACATTTAAGTGTAACAAATATGCAAAAAAATAAGAAATCAGAAAGGGGGCAAATACTTTTCCGCAGCACTGTATATACTCAGCGCCATTAAAAACGCGTCGGTGAGGTATGTACTGTATTTTCGGCAAATTGAAGAATCGATTGATTTTTATTGCTTTTCCGGTGAGGCACGAGAGGAAATAAAGAAAAGCGCGTGGTATAGTAATCCTGACGCGCACCACGTGCACGCGCCAAGCACTGCAGTAATAACAAACCTTAAGCTGTTCGTGATGTATACAGTGACACTTGACTTGTTCTTTTTGGTGTGGTCAATGGCCTACATAAAGCCAACAAAAAAAAAAACGAAAAACGCTACTGCATCAAGAAAATGGAACGGCTTGTGACACAGGAGAGAGAAAAAGACTCTTTGGCATGTTACGGGCAGATCTCAGCCGCCGAGAGGTGGTGCATTATTTGCACTGTCATCGTTCAGCAATCAGTCGGCTGTCTATCCGAGAATGGAACACAGGCACTGTCACTGACCGACCCGCTTAGGGCAGCCCGCAGTGGCGATGGCAGCTCAAGAGCGCCACATCTGGTTACAGCCTGTGCGTGACAGATTCTGGACAGCAACCAAAACTGATCATGAGATGAGGGGTCCGAGACGATTGAGGATGAGCGCAAGTACCGTTTGACGCCGTCTATGTGAGCAACACATGCGTGCACACGGGCCCTACAGAAAACCCAGTTGGCGCGTGCACGTGGTGCGCGTCAGGATTACAATACCTCACGCTTTTCTTTATTTCCTCTCGTGCCTCACCGGAAAAGCAATAAAAATCAATTGATTCTTCAATTTGCTGCAAATACAGTACATACCTCACCGGTGCGTTTTTAATGGAGCTGAGCATATATTTACAAATTAGTAGCCTCCCCAAAATGAATCACAAAAATTTAAGTTTGCTTATGGAGCCACGTTTTGCCCTTCACATCTCTGAAATGATTTTTCTCGTCTCAGAAGTAAGTGGTCATTTTTATAGTACTTCCATAACAACTTTGTGTTTATACAAAGGAATATGCAGTTTTTGGTTTAATAGGCCATTAAAAACTGAAAAAAAAGATGCCTGAACCATATTTCATTTGTGTATGTCCAAGCTATGACAGGGTATACCAAAAAACAAATAACATCATTGGAAAGCGCATGTTTTAATTGAGAAATATAGCAAATATCAAGTTGGCATCTTGAAGGGAACTGATATTTTCTTTGTGTCAGTTGCACTGTTTCACAGCAGGTGGAAATATTATATACAGCCCTGCTTCATGCTATAAACCATTATGGAAATGTGTCTTTTCTTCTGAAGTGGGTATATAATACGACTATGTTGCTACACAATTGTGAGATACGCCGTTGCGCCTGGTACTGGGGGTGTTTGGGTTCAAGAGGTTAGTTCATTGTAGGGTCATTCCATGCCAAGTGGGAACGCACCTGGGCCATCATGGTTTTGGATTTTACTTTAACTTTGTCTGTTTGTTCATTTTGGCCCAAATAATGGATATTTTTTTTTTTTTTTTTGCAAACTGCCCTCTGGTATTGGTTTTATGGACCTTTGAAGAAATGCCCTGTAGGGGGGGCTTCTCAAAACATGATGTAGAAAAATCCTTATATCTCTGGCCCTATTACTGATACAAGTATGGGGTTTGGATGGATTTGTAATGTGACGCTTCCTCTAGCACCACTATCATTTACAATGGTTGTATATGTTCTTGTTCTGTAAATCTGAAGCAAATCTGAGATGGTCAGTCAGGAACTTTTTTTTTTTTAGGTCATTTTAGATGGAATTGCCCTGGGAAATGCTAACAGAAATGGAGCTGAAACCTCTAAGCTGATACTGACCGTGACTGCTTATACAGTGACCACTTTTTAGAAAATAAGGCTAAAGACAGAATATTGTGACACCACTACTAAGTTAGCGACCAAAAACTGCAAAAAAAAAAAAAAAAACTGAATGGATGATGTACTGGAAGCACAGTCACCGTACAGAATATTTATTTTGTTTCTTGTGATATTAATATTAGCATCGTGTGATATGTTAGGAAGCTTGATATATGTTCATTTATAATATTAGTTGGTGAATGCTACCATAGTGATAGTTAATGTCTTTTTTGTTCGTTTTTAACAGTGTTAGCTAGCTAGCTAACGTTATCCTCCCACAAAAAGCTGCAGCACTTTACCATACCATCTCCCAAGTGAAAAAGACATAAGTTTGGCAAGTCGCTGTTCTGAATTTGAAGTGTCCAACGGATGCTAATTTATATAAGTCCCTAAGACAGATTAATGCATTAACATTTGAGGTTAATGTTCTGGACAATCACTCATGTCTTGTTAGCTGCCAGTGCAAATTCCTTAAAGGGGACATGGTATGAAAAATTCCCTTTTTATTATTATTATCCCCCCGGCATAAAATGCAGGGGGATATAGGCATCGCCTCGTCCGTCTGGCTGTCCGTCCGTCCGTCCGTCCGGAATCATTTTGTTTCCGGAACAGAACACAGAAACTATGCAAGATATCAGCACCAAACTTGGTACTTGTATTCTATGTATAGTCTAGATGTGCCATTTGCTACTTTGGAAAAGTTCAGGATTACTATTTTTGCCATTTCCATGGAAACGAATCTGGACTTAGTGCACATCAGGCCTAGTTTGTTTCCGGTGCAGAACTCAAAAACCGTTCAATATATCTTACTGAAACTTTGCATGTGTATTACCCACATACTGAAGTGGTGCCTTTTGATATTTTCAGATTTCTGAAAATCTTCTTTTTTTCGTTTCCATGGAAACCAGTTGGATTTGGACTCTGTACAGAGATAGCCTAGGTTTGTTTCCGGAGCACAACTCAAAAACTGTTCAGTATATCTTACTGAAACTTTGCATGTGTATTACCCACATACTGAAGTGGTGCCTTTTGATATGTTCAGATTTATGAAAATCTTATTTTTTTCGTTTCCATGGAAACCAGTTGCATTTGGACTCTGTACAGAGATGGGTTTGTTTCCGGAGCAGAACTCAAAAACCGTTCAATACATCTTACTGAAACTTTGCATGTGTATTACCCACATACCAAAGTGGTGCCTTTTGATATTTTCAGATTTCTGAAAATCTTTTTTTTTTTCGTTTCCATGGAAACCAGTTGCATTTGGACTCTGTACAGAGAGAGGTTTGTTTCTGGAGCACAACTCAAAAACCGTTCATTATATCTTTCTGAAACTTTGCATGTGTATTACCCACATACTGAAGTGGTGCCTTTTGATATTTTCAGATTTCTGAAAAAAATTTTTTTTTTTTCCTTTCCATGGAAACCAGTTGGATTTGGACTCTGTACAGAGATAGCCTAGGTTTGTTTCCGGAGCACAACTCGAAAACCGTTCAATATATCTTACTGAAACTTTTCATGTGTATTACCCACATACTAAAGTGGTGCCCTTTGATATTTTCAGATTTCTGGAATTTTTTTTTTTTTTTCCGTTTCCATGGAAACAAGTTGGATTTGGACTCTGTACAGAGATGGGTTCGTTTCTGTGGCAGAACTCAAAAACCGTTCATTATATTTTTCTGAAACTTTGTATGTGCATTACCCACATACTTAAGTGGTGCCTTTTGATATTTTCAGATGTCTGAAAATTTTTTTTTTCGTTTCCATGGAAACAAGTTGGATTTGGACTCTGTACAGAGATGGGTTCGTTTCTGGAGCACAACTCAAAAACCGTTCATTATATCTTCCTGAAACTTTGCATGTGTATTACCCACATACTCAAGTGGTGCCTTTTTATATTTTTAGATTTCTGAAAATCTTATTTTTTTCGTTTCCATGGAAACCAGTTGCATTTGGACTCTGTACAGAGAGACGTTCGTTTCTGGAGCACAACTCAAAAACCCTCCAGACTAACTTTTGGACCTAGGAGCGCATGCGCTCCCAACCTGAAAAAGTTGGGCGCGCAGGCCAAAACTGTGGTCACGCAAAGTACCATGATACTTTTCTGAATATTTACAAGCCCAAATAAAGATACCTGAACAGACTATCACTTGTTGCTCCATTTATTTAAGAAATATTATCAGAAAGCACTTTGTGAACTGAAAAGTAGATACTGATGTTCACAAGAATGTTTGAAAAATGTATAAATGCAATTATCATTTTGGAGAGTTATCATACTAGTCTAAATGTATGTACTAGTCTCCATTTCTCCAAGGGACAACTTTTCATCAAACCCTCCCCAGTACATAAACTGAATCATTCATAGAAAAATTATGGCCAAATTTAGATGAGCACCCCCCTAAAACCAATATATGGGGATAAATCAATGAATATCTCCCAATTATCACAGTGCTAGTTCTAAAATTTATAACTGTTATTGTTGCAGCCATCCGAAGGAACAATTTGACAGCCAATATGGCTTAATTGCTTTGAAAATATGAGACCCAGGAGGAATTGAAGTCATAAAAAGCATAATTTGGCTACATTTTTTCATCACAAATTGAAAGTTTAACATTAAAATTAATATAGTTCCTAAAGTGATCCACCCTAAATCTTTGGTAAAAAAGTAGGTGCAGTATGCCAAGTTCGTTTGCACCAAGTTTCAAGAAATTCTTTCACCAGTAACAATGTAGTAGGACGGCTTATTATAATAATAATAATTATTATTTTCTAGTTTTTTTTTTATTTCGCTGTGTAGATTTTGCACATTTCGAAGGGTAACGGAAACACACACAGAGAGTGAGGACGATGTCCGACGCTATTAGCCCCAAAAAAACAGTCTGCTTCGTGACCGGACGCTGTTCATGACACAGACTCATATTTGAGGCATTGCACTGATAAGCCTATGGTCGTCGCTGGAGTACATTGGACAGGCTTCACCAGTTAGTTTTTGAATCAGTTTTGAACATTTGTTGCAATCGACAAAATGCTATTCCTCTGACAGCTGGCCAATTGTCGGAACCCGAAAGAAAACGGACTATAAATCTATAAGAACCGCAGCTTTTCTCATCTTTATCGTACTCTAATGAAAATAAATAGGCAGTTGCTACGGGTATGGCAGTTTTCCAATGCATTTCAATGTAGAGATGTACGGCAGTCCCAATTTCAAACCCAGCCCTAACCTAACCCTGACCCTAACCTTAACCCTGACCCCTAACCTAACCCTTCCCCTAACCATAATCCCTAATACTTATCCTAATCCCTTCAAATCGACTGCCGTACCCATGAAACTGCCATATCTCTAGACACTGCGAAATAAATAATCTTGCACTGGGACCAACCAGTCACCGATTTCATACATACTGCATGAATAATCATGTACACGCGGAACTTAAGATCAGAGTGGAAGTGCGCATCCAACCTAATCCATCAGGATAGAAGGTTAGCGATTGATATTGAAACGCTTAATAAAACCATTTCACGCTGGACGCAAGCACCCATAGCTAGTATCAGCAAGACTCAAAACTGTGTCACGAACAGTCTACGGTCACAAAGCAGACTGTATTTTCGGGCTAATAACATCGTTCTCACTCTCCAAGTGCGTTTCCATTACCCTTAGAAATGAGCAAAATCTAAATAGCGAAATAAAAAACCGGTAATGAAAACACTTTCTGATATCATGAAATTTGCTCTCCGATCTGCAGTATTAGTTGCCGAAGCCAAGGCCTACTACATAGGCTATTGGACTTCTGCAGCAGACCAGCTAGTGTACTTGTAATTTCGCGTATTGTGGAGCATTTACATCGTTATTGTCAGACAAGGTTTTTACAGTTTTGCCGCGCGCACAACTCAGCTGACAGTGACAAGGTCGAATGTTTTGCCATTCTCATCGATGCATGAGTACAGCCGAGCTGTGATTGGCTGATGGCACCAGCCGATCTGTGATTGGCTGAAGTACGTAATGGTACCAACCGACCTGCAGAAAAAAATTTGCGGCCGGCGGCTGATAATTAGGGAGTGAATCGCTGCCCAGAATAGGCGCACAGTGCATGAAGTGTTGTTGGTTTGCACAGTCTTGCGACCGATGTGAGAATGTAAGTCGCAAAATGTAAATCTTGGTCGCAAATGTGACCATTTTGATCGCAGTCTGGAGCGCTGTCATTATGTCTTTCTGAAACTTTGTATGTGTATTACCCACATACTGAAGTGGTGCCTTTTGATATTTTCAGATTTCTGAAAAAAAAATTTTTTTTCCTTTCCATGGAAACGAGTTGGATTTGGACTCTGTACAGAGATTGCCTAGGTTTGTTTCTGGAGCACAACTCAAAAACCATTCAATATATCTTACTGAAACTACGCTTGTGTATTACCCACATACTGAAGTGGTGCCTTTTGATATTTTCAGATTTCTGAAAAAAAAAATTTTTTTTTCGTTTCCATGGAAACAAGTTGGATTTGGACTCTGTACAGAGATGGGTTCATTTCCTGAGCAGAATTAAAAAACCGTTCATTATATTTTTCTGAAACTTTGTATGTGCATTACCTAAGTACTGAAGTGGTGCCTTTTCATATTTTCAAATTTCTGAAATTATTTTTTTTTCCTTTCCATGGAAGCGACATGGATTTGGACTCAGTCGCAGGACTGGGTTTGTTTCCGGAGCAGAAATAAAACACCGTTCATTAATGACTCTTGTTTTATTATTGCCTTTTTCAAGATGTGGTTCATAGTCTTTGGTAGATGTTGCCAACACATACTTCCAGATAATTCCAGAGGAAAATCACCTCAACATTCTTGTTTGAATTTATTTGAAGGTGTAGGATTGACATGACTTTCGCAAATAATCAGGGGCCGGGGGGATATGTCATCTTCTGATGACTCTTGTTCAGTGCTTGTGCACATGCATCTCGGCATCAGGAGTGACGACGAACTCACCAACTGTGAAATAAAACAACCCGGTCATTTTTTTTGTGGACTGCCTTTTGGGCTTGGTCAAGGGTTAACAGATGCACTGAGCCACTACTTACTTGCCCATAACTTAAGAAATAATTACAGCAAAATTACAAACTATGCATCAGAAGATTGTCCCCTTTAAGACTTATTTTGAAATGAACACTTGCAAGAAAATATTTGACACGTTATCACCAAACATTCCTCAGTAATGGATGCATTTAAAATGAACACTCCCTTGAACAAACCATTTTACATAAAATTTGGCATTCCATTCAGATTAGGCTCCCCTTCCTACATCACATGCAGGCTTGCGAGAATTATTCTGCCCCTCATCTGAATATCTTCACTCAAAACTTTTTTTTGTATGGCAACATCCCGACTTCAATTGGCATAAACCTATCTGTGTGTGCTATCCACTTTTTGTCTGACTGCTTTTGACCTGGGTCAGTACAACCGTGCATTGGCAACAACATTTACACTAAAGGGGACCCATTATGTTTTTTGGAAGATACAATGAACTGGTGGCCTCAATTTAAAACGAGGAGAATCTGTGACCAGTTAGCTAGCTAGGCAACTGTTTCCCAATTCTGTTAATACGCTAAGGGGACCTATAGCTAAGCAAAATGCCAATTTTGGTTGAAAATTTTAGTTTTGAGGTAAGAACATGAAGTGGTCCTTCAAATAGTTTACTTTCAGGACATATATTAACTTTCTGCCTAATTGGTCTTAAAATTGCTCTGAAATTACTCTTTTACACTAAAAAGCACTTTAAAACCTTGATAAAAATACAGATGATTTTCAACAAGAAAATACAGATACAGATTTCTCAGCAACTGTACATCCAATTAACTTCATATTTGGCTGTGTTCCTCATTTTGTGATGCGCAATGTCTGTACAGAGCTCTTTTTGCAATATGTACCTCTGAGTATGAGTAAATCAAAATATGCATATTTAATTAGCTGTTTCCCGCCGAAGTTGATTTAGGGGGGTCAAAATCAATACTAGACCATAGAAACCTGGAAAAAAAAGCTCTGTAGTGACATTAGGAATGTTTTTTCCTTCACATTACAGCTGAAATTATAACCAAACTGTTTAGTTATCTCAAAAACTGTGTTTCTCCAAGTATCTATGTATTCATTAAAACAGCCATTGCCATGGCAACCACTGATGTGATGCTACAGAAACTCAGTGTTTGAAGTTGCCATTTCTAATAGATTTTTTTTGATAATAATTCTTAGTTTAAAAAGTGAATATCTTGGAAAAATGTTTGCTCAACTATAAGTCCCCTTAAGTGAATTCTATGTGTCACTTGCTAACTTGCTGCTAAATTGACAGTGAATTTAGAAACCTTCTCTACTTAAGCTATGGCAAATGTAGGAGACATGTCAAAAGGAACAGTTGGGTCATTCTATCCCAAATCAACCAGGATGTGAGAAGCGCCCCAGGTCACTGTCTCAGAAAATTCTGAAAAAATTCACAGTTGAAGCAGTACACAAGAAATGAATGTTTGCGGAATTTCAGGTCTGTAAGTGCAGTAGTTGCTGAGATATGGCCATTTATATTTTAAGGCACTTTATTCTGTTTTTGCACAATGCATTTTTGACCAAATTTGAATGCTTATTTACAGCAAAGTAATGATGCTGCAGGGTTGTAATCTTGCATATAGGGCTATTTTTTTTTTAAATGTCTATAACATTTTTGCTCCGCTGTGACCATAGTCAGCAGTCAGCGGAGCTTTTCTAATGTCGAGTCGTCCGGCATCCTGCTGTCTGTCTGTCCAACGTCAACTTTTCACTTCAAATTTGAATATCTCAAAAACTGTCTGATAACTTTTGTTCTAATTTGGTGCGAGCCTTCTTTATGATATTCTGAATATTCACTGTGAAAATTCTACGTCCCAGTTTTTGAGAAATTCAGCATTTTGGACTTAAAAAATCAGTGTTTGTGCTCATTTTTTCAGTCTTTCATTAATATCTCAAAAACTGTCTGATAACGTTTTGTCTAATTTGTTGTGAGCCTTCCTTATGATATTCTGAATATCCCCTGCGAAAATGAGAAAATTCTATCTCACGGTTTTTGAGAAATTCAGCATTTTGGACTTAGAAAATCAGCGTTTATGCTGATTTTTTCAGTCTTTCATTAATGTGTCATATGTGTTAATATTGCAGTAGTTTTCAAGGATTTCTGAAATTAAGTTATGACATGGACATTTCAGTCATCCTCAGCGGAGCTCTCTAGGCCAACAGGCCTCTTGTTGAAGTATTCCCTTAGATGAGCAGTGGTGGTTTGAGGGATACCAGAAGCGCTCCTGCTGTTTTTTCTTTTTAAACACCAGGTACTATTTGCAAGGTAACTGCAAGATTGTTGTTATCAAATTTTAATCATCCACAACTGTGGTCCAAGACCACATTACTGTTCGAAGGAACATTGAAAGGTTATAAATAATGAGCTGTCATAACCAATGCAAAGGAATTGTCCTACGTAAGTGCCTCAAGAAGATTGACCACCAATTTACAATTGTGTACATGGTATCATTAAGCCTAAAAATTTGATGCTATTTAATGCAGCTTTAAAAATAGAACCAATTTGATACTACAAATGAAACTTGGTACGTGTTATCCTTAGATATGTGCCAGTACATGGTAAAAATTTCAAGGCTGTCATTCACTGTCATCCACTAGTTTTTTGTGGTGATATTTGGGCTAGTTTTTGGAAAAACATAAAATGTTCTAATATAAATAGGCCATTGGAGCTGGAAAAAATGATTATTTAAAACTTCTGACTGCTTGCACACATGCATAAACATCAGTTTAGACATCATGAAAAATTTCAGAGCTAGATAATGAGCCATTCTCCCTCAGCAGTACTACAAAGATACAGCATAATTTCGTGAAATCGGCTTTCTCTTCATTTTGGGGGGTCAGTAGATAATCAGAGACTGAAGATACACATTTTATAAAGCCAAAAATGAAAAATTCAGGAAAAATTAGCCCTATATGCAAGATTAAAACCCTGCAGCATCATTGCTTTGCTGTAAATAAGCATTCAAATTTGCTCAAAAATGCATTGTGCAAAAATCAAAAAAAAAAAAAAAATGCCTTAAAATATAAATGGCCATATCTCAGCAACTACTGCACTTACAGACCTGAAATTTTGCAAACATTCATTCCTTTGGTAGTACTTCAATTGTGATTTTTTTCTCAGAATTTTCTGAGACAGTGACCTGGGGACCTCTGGTTGATTTGGGATGGAATGACCCAGATAGAACTGATGGCTTTTTTTTATTTGAATTCGGCATGTCTTTCATGGAGTAGGGCAGCTATCCAAAATAAATATCATGTTAGCTAACAGCTGCTACTATACAGTTGCTTATCACAGATCATTTTTACATTGAATTCAGAGCGTAGTTAATCATTTATGGTGACTGCATGTCACACTTCTTTGTGAATGTAACGGCCATCCTTACCTTGGCTGCAGACGCTCCCTTTCCATACTCATTGTGCTGTGAATAGCAAGCTAGGTTGTCAGCTACTTATTTGGTCATCTGTATTTAGGGACGTACCAGTTGCTGGGGGAATTTGACATCATCGCGCGCCACTGACACGTTGCTCTGTTTGATAGTAGATTAGAACAGAGATCATTTCATAGAGTAGACACCCACTTGGAACAGCCTGTTTTTCAGAGCATTAGGAATGATTTTGGAATGGAATGTGGAATTTTTTTTTTTTTTTTTTTTTGCTGAAAAGTTAATAAATCTCACTTTTGGACATCCAAGAATATTATAACTTGGGGAGAAAACAATGGGTCCCCATTAATTACTGGGGTATTTATACAATTTGGCAAGCCTTCACTTTAGTGGTTCCGGGACTATTGCTAATGTTTACTTGTTATTTCAGGGCTTGCAAGTTTGTTGACCGGCCGTTCAAAAGTTTTAATTATCAGTGCTTGAGCGAATAGAAAATTCTCTTTCCCTCATCATATATGGATCATGCCCGACATATTCCTCTTCTTTTTTATGATGTCTGCAGCATTTAATTCATAGTTCATCGATTCCTGCCCTCCGTCAGAATTTTGCACATTACGAGAGTCACATATTTGCAAGGCTGCTACGTTAACTTTTTACCAATCATTTTCCTGTTCTTTGTTATTTGCATATTGATTTTTGTGTGTGTTTCATTTCATGACACTCTTGAATGCAGGGTCCTGACAGCCACCCAGTTCGAACCTCTTGGTGCTCGGAAGGCTTTCCCATGCTTTGATGAACCGGCATTTAAAGCTACTTTTCTGATTAAGATAAGGCGAGAACCAGGATACATCAGCCTGTCTAACATGCCAAGGGTAGTCATTCATTTTTGCCTAATTAACCTGTACTGACTTCAATGTAAAGCTATATTTGGTTTATTGAGAAAGAAATGGAGAGCGATATTCTGTGCCTGTGTTGACTTCCCTCAAGGGACAAGCTTTGTGATTTGTGTTCCCTTTCTTAACACTAAGGAAATATTTATTGCATCATTGTATGTGGAGTATTGCATACAGAAGTATTATTAAATGTAGAGATCGTACAGCATTATACAGATTGATTCTGTGTGCAGTCACAGTGTAAGCTATATTTGACCCCCAGTGTTTACTGAGAATTTAAAATCTTACATTTTGACTACCAAGATAATGTCTGACATGCTGTCCTAGAAAGATTTTTTCTTTTTATTTCTTTTTAGAACAAGACCACAGAATTGCCAGATGGGCTTTTTCAGGATGAATTTGAGAACTCTGAGACGATGAGTACATACCTGGTGGCTTTCATTGTGGCTGATGAAAAGCAATTTTCAAGTATCAGCAAGAATGTTTCTGGTACACTTGTAAGTGTTAATCTACAATTTTCTCTTATTTTATCTGCAGCTATTAAATATAGGAGTTCACATTGTACTTTTCTAAGTACTGGAAAACAGTGTCGAGACTAAAAATTGCTTCTTCGTTTGGGGACTTCAAATTTGTGCCTTCTATTTTTGTCCCGAAATTAAGACAGTGTTTTAAGTGACTAGAGGGAGTAGCACATCCTGTTCAGTATATTTATAACTGGGTGACATTTCTCCCCAAGGTGTCTGTCTATGCAGTTCGAGAGAAGGACCAAATGAAATATGCCTTGGAAACTGGCACGAAGCTACTGGAATTCTACAACAATTTTTTTGGCATCAAATACCCTTTAAGAAAACTGGGTAATTTCTTATGGTTTTGGTCTGAAAATTTACTTCAGTTGTGATGGACTATATTGAAGGAGCATAAATCAGACAACACTTTGCTATAGCTGAAAAAGATCTGACTTGATAAAATTAAGTCCATTTTATAGCTATTAAATGAATCTTATTTTCTGGCTTGGGGCTATCATGTGTTACATTATGCTTACTAATGCCCCAAAAATACAGTATATGGACAGTATTTTCATTTTGCTAGGTTTAGCTTGGTATTTTGATTTTTATTTATGTTGGCAGATTTGGTGGCCATTCCTTCCTTCCTTGCCGGTGCTATGGAAAATTGGGGGTTGATCACATTCCGGGAAACAACTCTGCTGGTCACAAATGAGTCTTCCATCTTGGACCACCAGCTGGTGGCTTCTGTAATTGCCCATGAGTTGGCACACCAGGTGCTGTAGAACCCCATCACACAGCCTACATCTGATAGAGCCACCATTAGTGTACAAACCACATGCCAATGTTGTTTTTAATTTTATGTATTCCATCTGGAACCATGTCTAATCAGAGCAGTGCTGACAGTTTATTGCTTGGCTATTATATGTAGTTCCCCAGTCAGATATTTTTGACCGTAATGAGTGGTTCAGCTGTGAACATTAATACAGTTAATATTGCTCCTATATTGATATTTCATGGGATTATTCTACTTTTACGAATCATTCCAAACTTAAGCAGATGCTTATGAGGCAATTTTTTTTAAGATCAGCGCAGGGGTGGAAACTCACCATCTCAAAATTTGTTCAAATTTCACAGTTTAGAAGTTCTATGCCTGGAATAGAAAAATCACCCATGTCTGTTCCAGTTAACCCCTCCCCTGCTGCATGGGCCACGCCCATTTTTTTAGCATCTAATTTTGCATAGTGTTTCATCTTTTCCAATTTTCAGTTTTTGGTGAGTATAGTTCCAGTTTGATGATTTCTAATTACATGTACATTATTCATGATTTATTACTGATTGATTGACTGCGTGAATAATTGACTGATTGAGTTGCTTTGGTTTTAGATAAACAGGACCATTTCATGACTTTTACCTCTTAAAATTTCCTAAAAAACAACAATCTGTGTTTGCCATGTATTTGTGGTTGATGACTTGGACTTCAGGATCGAGCTCTTCAAAGGGCAATGTAAAATTGTCTGTGGGAAAGAAACAAAATCATGGAGGTAGATTCTAAGTTTGTCAAAGGTCTGCCCCTATGGTTTTATTTTTCAAATTTTCATCAAATGTGATCAGACAAGTGCAGCACAACGCATCAATTATGGGGGCCATTTTTGCTGATGTAGCTCCCTTTTTTTATTACTGGTGTGGCACAATGGCAGTGTACAGACAATGCATCCCACGCAATGGACACTTTGGTCCCTGTGGGACATACGGTCTATGCCCCAAAGAAGCTATGACTTGTATGACCAAAATGGTTACAGATGGAGCCGAGGTTTGTATTACAGACATGACGTATGGAAGTCATGAACTTTCATTTGGTGACCCTCATAATGAAGGTCAGATGTGATCTAGTGAAGATTCAATGACTTGTATCACTAAAATTGTCACAGATTGGAGCCTAGGTCTCACTGTTTTTCAGCTTTTGGGGTACACATGTGTAACAGGATATGAGAAGTGACAGCAGCAAGCAGCCTCTACTCTAGGGCATTTGCTGCTAGCAGCCTGCCTCAAGTCTAACTGTCTAACACAGGGATACTCACTCTTTTCCAGAATGAGCCACAGTGGGTGTAAGCTTTCACTCTATTCAATCTGTCGCACACCTGATTCTACTAATCAACCCTTAAAGCTCTTGCCATAGACCCTTGATAAGTAGAATCAGGTGTGTAACTGCATAGTTAGAATGAAAGCCTGCAGCCACTGCGGCTCATTCTGGAAAAAAGTGAGTATTCCTGGTCTAACAATTACAAACAAGAATATTCAAGCAAAAGGTTAGAAATCTGCTTATTTTTACATTTCAAAGTTATAATTTTGATCAAAATGTAGTTCTCAAAAAGTGCTTTCTAACCATATAATTTTCATAAGAAAATATTAAAGTTCAGCAGAATAGAGGCCTGTTGTTCTGCTGACCTATCCTGCTAGCAGCCTGCCTCAAGCCTCTGACTGCCTAACAATTACAGAGAAGGAGATTCAAAGAAAAAGGCTTCAAAAATGCTGCATTTTAACTTTTCAAAGTCAGAATTTTGATATAAGTGTAGTTCTCAAAAAGTGCTTTCAGAATATATAACTTTCATAGAAGAAAACCTACTTTTAGATATGAAGAAAGTCATCTGCAGCTCAGTAGGGCTAAATGACCTTCTCCAACCGACTGGCAATTACGCACTGTGAGATTCCTTAAGGTGCCTGGTTTACCCAGAAAATATGCATATTCATAAATTAAATTGTATACAAAGTTAGTTTAGACAAAGTGCTTCCAGATCATCAACTCCATGTGTCTTTATCTATAATCTGGTTGTCAGGGTGATGGCTAACAGACCCAAGGGGTCTGGACCTCATGTGAAATGGAGAAACAGACATCCTGATTACAAATTGTTATAAATTGCTAAACACACACCAACTGATGGCAACTATGATATGGCTGTTTTACTTACCTTCTTATCTGTCAGAAAATGTTAAGATAATTAGTATCTGACACCTTAGAGCCATGATAGGGAGGAGAATGTGTGGAAAGTTTGAGCCTCTAGTTACAGCGGAGAATGCTAAAATAACAGTTTTGGGGAAAAAAACACCTTAGAATATAAAAAATAATTTTAAAAAGCACAAATATTTACACATATACAATTAGTTTAGATTCTGAACATTAAATACATAATTGATTGATTACTGTGTGATAATAACTTTGGGAGTCATTCAGTTTTAAAAGTTGAGAGGTCCTGCTTGTAGTGCATGATGCCCATAAGCTGAAAAACAGAGGTCTGTGTTACAGACATCTAGGAAGTCACATATGAACTTTCATTTGGTGACCTTTGAAGGTCAAACTTGGCATAGTATGCAGCATAGTCATCCTGTGCAGTGTCCTTCAATCCTGTCGTCATAATGCAGCATGACCAACACACGGCTATGTTTTGATGCTTCAGTCAATCATGAGCCTCCACAGTGTCCACTTTCTGCCCTCTCTCTTCACTAGTCTGTATGAAGTCTAGTCAAAAGAGTCCAAATAAAGTGGTTTTAACATAATAAATAAATAAACATAATTTTATGTGTATAAATATTTATTTTCTGCCATCTGCATAGGACTGCATTTAAATTTAAAAAAGAGGAAAGCGGTGATGATTTACAATGGAACAAACTGCCACACCTGACATTAAACTATCGCACATCACTCTCAACAGCCTTGACGGAACAATAACCAAACGCTCATTTCGATAGTCCATCTTGACAATGGGAAATCCATCTTGCAAAACTTACAGTTTAACTATCACAAACTCTGATGAGCAAACTAGCTCATGTGTTATGATGTTAAGATTGTATATTATGAGAATCAGTCAACCGCCCTATGCACTCGTTAAAATGTGCAATACTGCACGGTTCCAGTAGTAGCACTTGTCCAAGTTAGAAAAAGCACGCCGAGGGAACTAGTCAGAACAACTCTGTTCCACCCTTTGCATTGTTTGGGGGGTGTTATTGAAATAGTTCTCTCCGTGTGTTAAAAGAAATTTATTTTGCCTTTGAGTTTGTCTGACAAAGATAAAGGTGCTCAGGAAATGTAACATAACATGATAAACTGAATTTAGGTATCAGTTTTGACCAGAATTGTTTTGGCAAATTTTGTCGTGCATTGCACTATACGGTATTGGTATCTGTATGAAATGAAACATCCATTCAAATACTTTCTGTAACATTTTTTTTTTTTTTGTAAAGCGATACAATGGCACTCATATAACATTTAAAAATACAACAAAATAATAATTTCAGTCAAGCTACCAACTAATCAGACCAACTAATCAGCCTCTGCGACTGACTGAACCAATTATGACCAATCATCAGTTGGTTTGATCAAACCATTCATCAAGCTCCAAATCTGAACCAATTCCCAACACTAGTGTCCAGTCTTATCTGTGAAGGACTAGTGTGGGTGCAGGTCTTAATTGTAGCCCTGGGCTACAGCACCTGATTCAACAAATTAAGTGATCAGGGGGTTCAATCAAGACCTTGATAATTTGAAGCAGGTCTATTTGTGCTGGGCTGTCGCAAAAACCAGTGACCAAACTAGCCCTTTATGGATAAGATTGGACACCCCAGGGTTAGTGTTATTGGGCACCTCGTGCTGTGAGCCTACTGAGTGAAAAAATACTTACCTGAACACTTGATCATCTAGTAATCTGAAGATTCATCAGTCTGGGATAAGTGAGTGCCAAAATTGAACTCAACAACAATTTAAACTCAACATTGGTTTTGGTAATGGTTAGTTGCTGGAGTTATTTAAATCTTTAAGCAAAATAATGCAAAACCCAAGTCCAACTTAAATAATTCAACTTTAGTAGCTACACTGTGAAACAGAGTGGTCAGCCACACTTTTACTCTTGAATAGATCGAAAAGCTGTACTCTGGTTCATTGAAAAGGCAAAGCACATGCAAAAGCAAAGCAAACTGCAGTAGAAGAGAGGAAATCTATGAAGAGAGAGGGACGAGTGCATCCATATTTGACCCCTGAAAAGTTGTGAATAAACATTTTTGACCCCCAAGTTCAAAGGGTTGACCCCTGCTATAAAGTCACAGAAGTCACTGACCCTTGACTCAAAAAAACAGTGGGAGCCCTGTACCTATGTAATATATTTTCTTATGGCCCTGCCTACATTTAATAATACTATCTGTCATGGAAATGCAAACCAGATCTAGGGCTTAGGTACCAGTCTGCTCAGGTTACCCCCTGGTTCTAAGGGTACTGTACCGAAAAAGTTTGGTGGAAACGCGGTTTTAGGTAGCACGCAACTGACCGAGTGTGTGTTTCTTTTTCATCTGCAGCCGGCCCTGCAATGAATTTATTGATTATATAGTATTGAAGTTGAAAGCAGCACAATTTAAGATTGCGCCACCTGCTCCAAACAAATACGTGGCAGCATTTCACCCACAGTCCCACCTCCCTCCCTCTTCCTCCCCCTTCCATTATTCCCAAATTTTACTGTTCACAGAGCTAGCATAGCAAAGGCCTCTACAGTACTGTATGTAGCAAACTTTCCAACCTTATATTCTTAAGTCACCTCATAACAGTGCGCCAAGTGGCTGCAACATGGTGAACTGATCACCATTTTTTCAGTCAATCTAATATTTGGTCCATAAAATCTAACTTAACAGTCATCAGTTGGTAAAGAAGCCAGCTACTAGTTAACAGCAGGGTAAGAATATGCAAAGTTATACCAACCTGCTGATATTGTTCTGCCATGTTATAATATTCACACGTGGTGTCTGTCTTTAGTGTATGTTAGTGCTTACTCAGCTCAGTTTTTGCTCAGCAAATCCTGCTCTGACCACCATCAGACCAGCTATGCTCTGCCCGAAGTGTTAAAAACATAGCTTGATCGATCATTGCTTAGGTCCTTGGCTGGTCTTGACTGGAATTTTCTGCCGAGAAAAACTATCTTATTTTGTTTCCCTTGGGGTCTTTTGATTGACAGTTAGACTATAAATGAAGTTTTTCGATCTAATGGTCTCCCCAAAAAACTGCGCAAAAAAATGGTCTCAAGTCAAACTGTTACTTGAAAGAAAGCCCGTGGGAGCTGAACTGAGGGCATAGCTTGCCAGTGTAATTATTGACTTTTTTGGCATTTTTTGACATATGATAAATTTACCAGCAGCCAAATACCATTGTTTGAAAGTATTATCTGCCAGTTTGCTAATTATTGGGCTAGCTTGCGCCTAGTGAGTTTTTTTCAGTACACTAGGCTAGAACAACATGTGAACACCCAGTAGTGCCTTGGCCGGGAATACCACCTTCTTGTGAAATTAATAAAAGTAGACCAATAATCTGGGCAGATTGACACATAGGAGAACAGTAAACACAATTTCCCAAACAGTTTGTCTGACAAATCTTTATTTTTGCAGCTACTCTTTAATATTCATATATTATTGTTTTGTATTTGTTTGTTCAGTGGTTTGGTAACTTGGTTACCATGAAGTGGTGGGATGACCTTTGGCTAAATGAGGGGTTTGCAACCTACATGGAGTATACCTCCGTCATGAAAGTTTTCCCAGATCTGGAAATGGTAAGTGGTGTCCTGATTGGTCCTTTGAATTATATTTATTTTCTTTGCAACAGGCTGTAAGATTATGCCCAGAGTTCTTGTTTGAGCTACACTGTCCCAGTGTCTACACTGACTACTCCCTTTTTGCTTTGTTGCTACGTGCTAACTGCAGAGCTGTAGTCCAAGATAGACTGGATGCTTCTTTGTGGGGCCTTTGTGCGCACACTCATTTCTGGCGCTGCTGGCAAATTCAGGATTACAGGCCGTCGCGCTCTTACACAGAGCCGTATCCTGACATCATACATGGTACCTAATGGACAGTGAGAGATATCCTGTTCAGAATGCTTAATGCTCAATGGCATGAACATCAATCAGGAGAATGGACTGACCAGGTTTGCTGTTGATTTTTAACAATGCTTCATCAGAGACTGACTGGGCGTACTGTTGGTCTATCATGTTTCCACACCATACACTTGTGCTTAAGAACCACTCTGACTAGTAATCCTGCCTAAAAATTTTAAGTCGAAATATTGTATTGACTGATGACTGGGGAATTGCAAAGTATGGTCCATTTTGTCTTCTGACACAGCTAGGAATTGATGGGATCAGCATGACCTTTGCCCATGTTTTTGTAACTGCATTGCTTGTGGGAACCTATGCTTTAACACTTGATTCTGTTGACAGTCCCAAAAAACTCACTCTGTATTAGGCTTGTTGTCCTTTCAGTCTGCTGCAGCCAGAGATTGGAATGACTTACAAAAAACTCTCAAGCTGGATTCTTTCATCTTCAAGGTGGCCTTTAAAGCTTTGATTATGGACCTTCTTCAAGACACATGCTCTTGTCATACAGAATGCTAGCCCGTCATGTTTCTTTAGCTGCTCAATGCTTTTGTGTGTGTATTTTAGCTGGGTTTTTTTTTTTTTGTAAATGTCTTTGTTAATATGTTTACCTAGTGTAATGTTTATACTGTTTTGCTTGTTTTTATTTTAAATTTGTTTTGTTTATAACCCTTTCTCCCCTTTCCATCAAAAGGCTCGGCCTTTTGCCAGGCCGCAGTTGTAAATAAGAACGTGTTCTTTATCTGTCTTGCCTGGTTAAATAAAAGTTAAATTGAATTAAAAGAGAAGCACAGTACATGTCAGAGAAGACGAGATGGTGGAGGGAATGGGTGCTCTGGGAAATGTTTTGCTGAGAAACCCTGGGTCCGAGCATTCAGGTGGTGGTCAGTTTGACAGAGCTGTTAAGGTGGCCTGCATAAGGCTGGTGTTCATAATGTTTTGACTCATCAGTGTACTGCTTATATTAATAAATTAGCTGACCTGCTTATTCCCCGGAGGTCACAGGTGGGTAGGAGCCTGTTCCAGCATGCATTAGTGACAGTACATTGGTTGCCCGTCAGTTGCAGGAAAAAATCATACCAAAAAAAATCAGGAAAAAATCATACCAAGAAGCAGTTTAAAGTCTCCAACATGCCCGCCAGGTGAAATCTTGGTGAACATCGGCAGAACTTTTAAACTGACGTCTGTCGAGATCCAAATTCCATACCATCTTGTTGTTAGGTGATATTGCTTTTGCCTGCTCTACCATTGCAGTGGGAAGACTTTTACTCGTGCTTTCTGCTGGGTGAGGACGGCCAAATCAGATCTGAGCAAGTGCAGCAACAGTTGGCATGAGCAGCAGCTAGTATACGCACAATGTGAATCTACCGTGATGAAAGGGAAGATGTTATCTACTGTCCCTCTCGTTCCAGCCAGGGTCAGATTATCGAGCTGCTGTGCGTGACCCGCGTGAATGCTGGTATCATCTTGGCTTTGCCCATCATAACTTAGGCAGATAATGGCTTTCATATTGGTATGATCTTTTGTCATTCTCTAGGGTGATGACTTCTTAAGCACACGCTTCATGGCCCTGGCCAGTGATGCGTTGAATTCTTCCCACGCAGTCTCCACTTCTGTGGCCACTCCCGAACAGGTGGCAGAAATGTTTGACTCTGTGTCTTATGAGAAGGTATACCTTTATTTGCTCTGTTTGATTGGAATTGATGTTATTTGCAGTCTGGAAAGTGTATTCATATTTTGAATCTATGAACTGCCTACATGTAAAAAATAAATAAATGTAATGTGTAGCTAACATGGTGTATATGATTTTTGAACGAGACAGAAGGAGACTCATCCTGCTCACTAGTAATTGCCTACACTCAACCCAGTGTGCTTGAAATTTAATATAAATGGACCATTTATCCCCTCAAAGAGTATGTTTTATGGAATGTAACTTATTTTCAGAATTCTTTCTTTTGTAAAATCATATGGGTAGTTAGATCGGCATTACAATGTTTGGTGAAGGGCATTCTGATCACATATTTGTGATCCTGCACCTTGTGGATTAACTGTATTTTTTAAGTGTGCTCCAGAGTGTTGTAATGCTTTCTTTTCCACTATTTCAAACAGGGTGCCTCGCTTCTGCACATGCTAAATTCTGTACTCTCTGAAGAAAAATTTCAGACAGGCATCATTGCATACTTGAATAAATACAGACACAAGAACGCTGGAAGTGAAGACTTATGGAACAGCCTCTCCCAGGTACTAATGTATCTTTGCAGTGTGGACTCGTGATATGATGATGCTGGTGGTATGATAAAGAAAGAAGAATACTTTATTTTGCAAGTTCTGATGAATTCTATCATAATATCCATATATCTGCCACCTTCTTGTGAAAAAAGAAAACCATCAGGGGTGTATCCAGCCACTGCATTGAGATTACATGCCCAATATGAAAATATCACACCAGTTTCATGGACACTGAACAAACCTATTCCTAGACTAAAATCTGATTTGAATGGAGATTTTTATGAGCTTAACCTGTGTCCATGAAACTGGCCATTAAGCTTGGGCGTATTAACTGACTTCACTCTCCACATATGGAGGACCAAAAATGGCTAAAGTATAAATAAATAAATAAATAATATGGGAATAAATACATAAATGAATGAATAATTCTTGAAATTAACAAATAAATAAATACAGAAATAAATGTTAAAATAAATAAATAAATTTATATATGCATGAATAAATTCTGAAATTAATATGGAAATAAATGCTGAAATGACGTAAATGAAAATTTATATTTAAACAAGACAAATGAATAAATGCTTTAAATGTATTTCTACATTTATTTATCTATGTATTTCTGTGTCCGTATGCTAATTAGGAGGGAGGTCCTAGCTTCAGTCAGAATCTGGATTGGTTAGAGGAGTTTGATCGACTCAGGTCTACTACTTCTTCCTTGCGTGCTAACGTGCTGACTCGTTAACACGAAAGTTGATGCTATCAAACCAGTGAGCTAACTGTTGGCTGAAACTTGTGCAATTGACACGGGTTACTAGCAGCTAAATGCAGGAATTGCACCGACCTGTGATTGGAAGATAAATATAGCATTTCAGCCGTAGTTAAGAATCGCACTGTGGTGGCCTACAGGGGAAAACGCGCTGCAACGGCCAAAAACATCTCCAATTGGAGATACGCACTGCAAAAACAGAAATGATGCAAACCAAAAACACGCAAACCACAGAAGGGGCAAATGCAAGAGAGAAAAGCGCTGCATTTAGATATCAACACAACGAAAGTGCTCCTGGTCGTTATGGCGAGCGCCAACTAAAACAGCTTTTACTTCTGTCCCGAGCGAGACTAGCCAGCTAATGTTAGTTCGCTTGCTTAGCTAGCAAGTTCGCTAGCCTAGGTAAACAACAGTTTGGTGAATGGAAGTCAATAGAAAATAAATGAATAAAAATAATCTATTATTTTGTGATCTCACTTAGCTACAGTTGAACCGCGAGCATTTATGTTGTAACAAATATAACTGCTCGCTAGCTCACTCGCTAACGTTAGTTCACTTGCTTGGCTAGCTAGTTCGCTAGCCTAGCAAGGTGACAGTTA
This sequence comes from Gymnothorax javanicus, assembly GCA_029692085.1. Classification (NCBI taxonomy): domain Eukaryota; kingdom Metazoa; phylum Chordata; class Actinopteri; order Anguilliformes; family Muraenidae; genus Gymnothorax; species Gymnothorax javanicus. The sequence continues at coordinate 28,436,643 of CM056194.1, read as the reverse complement.
CATAAGTTAGAGTATATCGTAAATGCTCGCGGTTTAACTCCAGCTATATTTATCTTCCAAGCATAGGTCGGTGCAATTCCTGCATTTAGCCGCTAGTTTTTCGAGCTGGTCAGCCACATCCCGCAGCTGCTCTGCCAACGGCCTTCCAGGTGAAGCCATTATACCCGATCTAGCTCGCAAACATCGTGTGACTCAAGCCGCTTTCACACTGGACGCGAAACGATTTTTTGCAGGACAGATCATTCAAAGTCAATGCGAAGTCGCGAATACACGCAAAACGCATGTATTCACATCTTTGCATTGACTTTGAACGTAATCTGTCGTGCTAAAAATTCGTTTCGCGTCCGGTGTGAAAGCAGCTTTATACACTCAATTCACTTTACAGGGAAGATTCACAAAGGATCGTTTGCTTCTGTCTGGCTCTCCTTATTGGCCAATCTAGCTTCACACTGAGGGTAGGATCTCCCACTTAATTAGCATACGGACACAGAAATACATAAATAAATAAATGTAAAAATGTAGAAATAAATTTAAAGCATTAATTCATGTATGTCATGTTTAAATATAATTTTTCATTCATTTATTTCAGCATTTATTTTTGCATTTATTTATTTATATATTCAGCAATTATTTATTCATTTATGTATTAATGTATTTATTTATTCATTTATGTATTTATTGATACTTAAGTCATTTTTGGTCCTCCATATCCACAGACAGCAGCGAAGTCCTTCAGTGTATCCGGTACTATGAAGTCATGGACAAGGCAGAAGGGTTTTCCCTTGGTAACACTGCAGAGAAACGGAACTCGTTTGAAGCTGTCACAGGAGCGCTTCCTCCTCAGCGTGGACTCCAGCAATTCCACAGCTGACCATGCGTCTGAGTGAGTCTTCTCCTCCCACCCACACCCCCCATCTGTGAGAGAGGGTTGACTCTTAAAGCCCTTGCAGGACTTATTTTACAGTTATAGTTTGATATGTAATATTAGAGTGTAATGATTGTTTCTTGTTGTTGTAGAGTAGTGTTGCGCGGTGTAGTGTTACGTATATTTTAGAGTGAATACATTCTGAATTACTTTCTGATCGATTGGTTCCACTGGTTTTCATGCAGTTGAAAGGTCATTAATTTTAAATCATGCATGTTCTGATCAATTGAACCATGATTAGCTACCTGCTTGGACACACATTCTGCCCATAACCTATTGGCATGGAATTTGTAAGTTCGTGGTGCCTGAACACATCTTGCATCTTATCCATTTTATCTATTTATGCAAATGCATTAGACACGTTGGCCCATGCCCCATGGTTAAATTGACATGAACTGTAAATTCTGTGAAAGCTTCTTGCAGCCCTGCATTGTTTGATTTGATGATTTCTTTTTTTATAACCCTGCTATTGTGCGCTGTCTCAATACCACGATCATAGCAGTTCAGTTGTTGAGCCGCATCGCTTTCATGTCTTTATTATACAACCCCTGGAAAAAATTAAACATCTTCCAAAAAAATTCCTTATCTAGTTTTTTTTTACTTCATTGCAAATAAACAAATCACAGATTTAACACAGAACAATGTTTAATTATTCGCTTAACATTCAGGCTTCATGCAACACTCCTCAAAGAGATTGGATTAAATTATTTTTATTAATGGAATATGTTCTTCATAATCAAGTAGATTGCACATTTTGATGAGTAGAATTGACCTCCTTTAATCCACTGTGCCTCAGCCAATTCCACGCAGAGAATAGTAGTAGCGCCACTGATGGCAAAGTTTGGACATTTAATTGCGATCCCTCAAATTACTTTTCCACACTGGGCGAGATGGAGTTAGATTACATTTTTTCTTCAATAAATGGAACGGTCATTTTAAAATTCTTTTTGTGTTCACTGGTGCTGTCTTTCAATTGTATACAATTTTGTAAGAAGATCTGAAACAATCATGTGCAAAAAATATGTACAAAACCCAAAACCAGTGAAGTTGGCACGTTGTGTAAATCGTAAATAAAAACAGAATACAATGATTTGCAAATCCTTTTCAACCTATATTCAATTGAATACACTGCAAAGACAAGTTACTTAATGTTCGAACAGGTAAACTTTGTAATTTTTTGCAAATATTAGCTCATTTGGAATTTGATGCCTGCAACATGTTTCAAAAAAGCTGGCACAAGTGGCAAAAAAAAAGACTGAGAGAGTTGAGGAGGCTCATCAAACACTTATTTGGAACATCCCACAGGTGAACGGGCTAATTGGGAACAGGTGGGTGCCATGATTGGGTATAAAAGCAGCTTCCCTGAAATGCTCAGTCATTCACAAACAAGGATGGGGCGAGGGTCACCACTTAGTGAACAAATCGTGAGCTGATTGTCGAACAGTTTAAAAAACAACATTCCTCAACGAGCTATTGCAAGAAATTTAGGGATTTCATCATCTACGGTCCGTAATATCGTCAAAAGGTTCAGAGAATCTGGAGAAATCACTGCACGTAGCGACAAGGCGAAAACCAACATTGAATGCCCGTAACCTTCGATCCCTCAGGCGGTACTGCATCAAAAACCGACATCAGTGTGTAAAGGACATCACCACATGGGCTCAGGAACACTTCAGAAAACCACTGTCAGTAACTACAGTTCGTCGCTACATCTGCAAGTACAAGTTAAAACTCTACAATGCAAAGCGAAAGCCATTTATCAACAGCACCCAGAAACGCCGCTGGCCGCTGGGCCCAAGCTCATCTAAGATGGACTGATGCAAAGTGGAAAAGTGTTCTGTGGTCTGACGAGTCCACATTTCAAATTGTTTTTTGGAAACTGTGGACGTCGTGTCCTCCGGACCAAAGAGGAAAAGAACCATCCGGACTGTTATAGGCACAAAGTTCAAAAGCCAGCATCTGTGATGGTATGGGGGTGTATTAGTGCCCAAGGCATGGGCAACTTACACATATGTGAAGGCACCATTAATGCTGAAAGGTACATACAGGTTTTGGAGCAACATATGTTGCCATCCAAGCAACGTCTTTTTCATGGACGCCCTGCTTATTTCAGCAAGACAATGCCAAGCCACATTCTGCACGTGTTACAACAGCATGGCTCCGTAGTAAAAGAGTGCGGGTACTAGACTGGCCTGCCTGTAGTCCAGACCTGTCTCCCATTGAAAATGTGTGGCGCATTATGAAGCGTAAAATACGACAACGGAGACCCCAGACTGTTGAACAACTTAAGCTGTACATCAAGCAAGAATGGGAAAGAGTTCCACCTGAAAAGCTTCAAAAATTGGTCTCCTCAGTTCCCAAACGTTTACTGAGTGTCGTTAAAAGGAAAGGTGATGTAACACAGTGGTAAAAAGGCCCCTGTGCCAACTTTTTTGCAATGTGTTGCTGCCTTTAAATTCTAAGTTAATGATTATTTGCAAAAAAAAAATAAAGTTTCTCAGTTTGAACATTAAACGTCTTGTCTTTGCAGTGTATTCAATTGAATATAAGTTGAAAAGGATTTGCAAATCATTGTATTCTGTTTTTATCTACGATTTACATAACGTGCCAACTTCACTGGTTTTGGGTTTTGTATCAAGAAGGGGCTAATACTGACTTTTCAGCATAGTAAATGACGTATGCGCCAGTATTACTAAGTCAGAGTCTGAAACTAACACCCAGCCACCGGCAAAATATGGGTTGGCTATGCCAGGGTCATGAAAACTGGATTGATTACCAGATAACCTATCATGTAGAAATATAGAGATGCAGCCTTCATGGAAATTAGAATGGTTACAAAAGTTCTGTATATGGTTTCAGAATTTGAAACTTCGACAACTAGGAATAGTACCATTAAATTGCGCTTTCATGCTGTTTTGATTGTCGGTTGTAATACCTGCTGAGCAATATGGAGTACTTAACGTTAGCGGGCATGTTTCTTTAAAAATCAAAGCCAAAATGATCTAATTCTGTTAATCTGATTTTATCTAATACAATCATGGCTGAAGACTGCATCAAGCTCTGTGCAGGCTACCCACAAAAATAATATGAATACCAATTCTATTGCAGGCAGCACAATAAAATCTTAAATTTGAGACCTGGGTCGAAGTAAAAAGCCAGTTGGAACTATCATTGTTTGTTATGTTGATTTAATCACATTGTGAAATGTATTTTGTCTTATGTTTATTCTCTTTAATGTCTCTCAAAGTATGCTTTTATGGTTTTAAAATTTTAATGGTTATATTGTGCGGTATTTGGCAGGTTCTGTTTGCCTTTGGTATAAAGCCAAATTTTGCACTCAAATCAGAGAAGTCTGTAGCATTTGTGTTTTGTTTTTTTCACACCACATCTGGAATTTACTTTTTCTGCATATCCCAATACTCAGAAGAATGCAAGGATATGTCCAAGAAGGTAATTATTTTTGAGCTATTGCTTTTATCAGGTGAGGAGTATATTATACTGATTGAAATACATATGTGCAATTAATTGGCTAAGAAGTTGTGAACAAATAATGGTGAAAAAGGGGACAAGAAAGGAGTAGTGGTAGAACCCCTGGTTGTTGACACCCCTAAGATCTTTCACTATTGTTGGTACAGTAACCGTTCTAGTAACGTGCAAGTATCTGTCCTTTCTTCTGACTGTAGTGACTTGTGGCACATCCCCTTGTCATTCATCAACGATAGCTGCAGCCTCAAGCCAGAGTGTAAGCAAGTGGCTCGTCTCACAGAGAGGACAAGTAAGTGTCATCATTCATTTCAAGTTTGGACAACTTTCATATTAAAATGAAAAGCTATTCATTGAGTATGATGAAGAACATTATTTTGGGTTTGAGACTGAAAAGATCCGCTCTGGATACTCGGTACTCTACCCTGAATATTGGGGGAAGTTGCATCTACTTCATGAACAAAGACACCAAATTCACCCCCATCCTACCCCTCCAAGCACACACTGCAGATCTAAACAACAGGTGGAAAATGGGGTGGCGGCAGGTGAGCAGCAGAACAGAATGGCAGCAAAAGGAGAAAAAAACACAGAACCGGCAATGACAGCGACCTGGTACACACGGCAAACAGAGTAGCAAGCAATTAGTATTGCAGCATGGAAATGCATTAAGTGTTAGGTGTTGCATTTTGTTAGTTTGCACTTCTTAACTGATGTGGTATGTGCAGGTGTGATTGTTTGATGAGAGGACACGCTCTCTAAATTCAGCAATGCAGCTGTGGCAAGAGCTTCCTAACTGAATTGCAGGCTGCATTTCATGTCTGCAGCTTTTTTTTAAACACAAGTCCGCCCTTAGTTTATTAATGGTTTTCAGTCACATGACTGCTGTGTACTCCTGGAGGGCAAAACACCATGTCATTATCACGGTTAACAGTAGAATTTCCTCTGCACTGCCATCTAAGTCTGCCATTTTTACATTTGTTTCAACCCACAGATATTTAGATCACCTCCCTAAAGAACAAATATATGTGAACTGTGAACAGACTCCAAGTTATAGGCACTTGCAATCCATGAAGGGCCGGCTCTAGCCATTTTGGCGCACCAGGCAAGATGAGGATCCCGCCTACCCCCCGAAGACCATCACCACAGTATATGCACAATTGCTATTGGACACACCACAGCAGTTTAAGAGCCATTCCATGAAAAAATGGCACTTTTTTAACAAGAGGAGTTGACCGCCCTGGAATTAAATGAAACTTGGTACATTGATACATATGGGTGTCTCATGGAAATTGCCAAATTTTTAGGTCCATATCTCACTTTGCCTGCCGGTGGCGCCACCTGGAAGCCAATAAAGTGGCTCAGTTTTGCTGTTGATGCCACATTTTACATCAACTATCATGACTTAAGGGTACACAGAACCAAATATGTTATACTTTTATCATGACCTGTGACACTTCAAGTCCGATTAGACATCAGCACTACATCAGCGCCAAGCTGTGTAAATACGTTATGGAGCCGGAATTATTTGAGAAATAACATTAAAAATTGAAAATGGGAATAAAATACCCCAGACATACATCAATCTAAAATGCTTTATTTTGTGTTTACTCAGAACAAGACTATCATTTTCAGTGAATAGTACCTTGGTGTCTTGCTGGTTTAGTGCAATGGACGGCCAGAAAGATTGTTGAAATTGATATTTGGTGCATGTTTGCGGTATATTTTCTCAGTAACCCAGATATGCACTGAGGTGGTAAATGTTGTTATTGTGCTTTTGGAACTCTATGAACTCTATTTTCAGGAATATCAAGCATTTCTTTGGTAGTATCTACACTTTCAAGCTAGACGGAGCCAAAGGTGGAGGAAAACTCAAAACGGACCATTTCATAGCAGATTTTGCCTATGTTTAGGTGGCATTATTTTGTTTACCCAGCAAGATAGAGATCTGAAATTGTCTGGGTACATAGTCCCCTTGGGGTACATTACAGCATTAGTGAAATCTCAATGGTAGTATTTTCAGTGTAGATTATATTCAATGTCAAAAGTTTCATTGCTTGAAATTTAAATGTAAAAATGACAATAACCAACCTCTTGACGTCTGTCATTCGGACTCATCTCTCTACAAGATTAAAATGTGCATCAGTCTCCCATCCCCCACTTTCAACGCACGTGACACTGTACTACAAGTGCAGGCCCGGTGGAGCCAGGTCAAATAATGAGAAAATACAGGGGTGCAAAGCATATTATTGTTTACCTCTTTCTTCATTTGTTATTTTTAAAGCAAAAAATAACATAAAATAAATTTTTTTTTTTTTGGTGGGCGACCAGCAGCGCCCCTCCAGCACGTGGTGCTACGCCTATATCACCTATGCCAAGAGCCGGCCCTGGATCGTATAGCACTCGCCGCTGTAACATTATGCCCATTTAATTCATTGAAAGTTACTAAGTTCCTAATGATACCTGAGATCCACTTTAGTGGTTGTCACATTTCATACACCTAGCTATCTTGAGGAAAATCCTTCCCCTTCCACTGCCACCAGAATAAAAACAAACAAAAGCATGGGTAGTCATATGTATTTTCGATTAAGATGGTCAGCATGTCACTTAGGAGGTGAAGGACAAAAAAAATCTCAGTTGTCAAAGATTAGTGCTAATTAGCTAGCTAGCTTGCTACTGTGCATTGATTTTTCCGAGTCGTTATTTTTCGGTTACCAGCCGTTCTATGGCAGTAGAGTTACTAGCAAATCCAGAATCCCTTCCTGGCTGGGTTTTCTTTCCTGGACAGGATTCTGTAAAGGCACAACCCAGGCTTGTCTTCTTGTCTGTTTCTGCATCCGATTGAACAAGAACTAATCAGCATTTTGGCAAAATGATATGTTGAAAATGACTGGAGGGAAGTGGAGGGATCTTCCTTTTGCCCTCCAAGTGGGCGTTCCCATTAATTTGTGATGTCACGTAAAACTATTAATACTGGCGATTTTGATCCAGTTCTGCATTATTTTGTCTCATATTTCTGTACTCATCTGCAGTGACCTTGGATGTCCCAGAAGGTGTGAAGTGGCTGAAGTTCAATTTTAAAAATGAAGGATTCTACATTGTACACTATGAAGATGGATGGAGTGAGCTCATAAACGTATTGAGGAGTAACCATGCTCTCCTGTCTCCAGAGGACCGAGCTTCCCTAATCAACAACATCTTTGCTCTTTCTAGGTATGCTAGTCATTACTTTTTTTTTTTTTTTTTTTTTACAGCAGTGAAAGTAATGAATGGTTTTGAGCTTAACAGTGGTCTTGGAATTTTATTATTTAGGGATTAATGTAATTTTATGGCTGCTTTGAGTTCTCTTGAGTTTGGCTGGTTTTTCAGACTCGGGAAGGTGCCTTTCCATCAAGTTATCAACCTCCTGGAGTATTTGAAAAAAGAAACTGAAACTGCTCCCATACTGGAGGCACTGCTACAGCTGGATCGCATCTACAGGCTCCTTGATAAAAAACAGGATTTAATGCTCGCGACAAGGATGAAGGTACCACTGAGATGAAAGACTAGACACTTACTCTAGTTAGCTGTTTGTTATTGCTTATCTCTGGGCAGTTAGGAGTTATTTTTAGGCCTCACTGAAACGTACTTGCAGGAGCAGCAATGCGCTGGTAATGCACATTGTTGTGCAGGGCAGAAAGGACTTCCTTGGGGTTCTTTTAGTATGTTTCTTTAACAGTACAATCTTTGCCTGTTTCTGATGTTAATATTACCTTATTTGGAAAAAAGAGTTTCATATTCAGCCAAGTTGGGAGTTGATGGACAACCAGGTTTGGGAAGAAGGGGTGTCCATATCTCAAGAAAAACTGAGGTCATTCCTGCTGGATCTGGCATGCAAGTACGACCGAGACAACTGCACTGAGAAGGCCAAGCACATCTTTGACCAGTGGGTGTCCTCAAACAGAACAAAGAGGTAAGGAAAGCAGGGCAACATGTAGTTTGTAAGTTAGCATTTGGGTCTTTTGACATGTGTATTGAAGGACAACAGGTGTACAATGTTGTTTTTAAAACAGCTGGCAAAGTATGGAAAATGCAAATTAGAGGAATCAGTCATTTGTGAGTTATCTTTGACTTGTATTACAACCCCAATTCTGAAATAGTTGGGACGAAGTGTAAATTGCGAATAAAATCAAAATGCAATGACTTTCAGATCACATGAGCCAAAATGTTATTTACAATAGAACATGGATAACATTTCAAATGTTGAAACAGAGACATTTTCCATTTTTATCCACAAAATGAGCTTATTTCAAATTTTCTGGCTGCAACAGGTCTCAAAGAAGTTGGGACACAGGCAAAAAAGGGCTGAAAAAGAGATTATGATGTAAGAGAATCAGCTGAAAGAACATTTAGCAAGTAATTAAGTTAACTGGCATCAGGTGTGTAACATGATTGGCTATAAAAGGGATGTCTTTGAGAGACTGAGTCTCTCAGAAGTAAAGATGGCCAGAGGCTCTCCAACCTGTGAAGACTTGCATAAAACAAATTGTGGAATACTTTAAAAACAATGTTCCTCAACGTGAAATTGCAAAGGCTTTGAAGGTCTCATCATCGACAGTACATAACATCATCAAAAGATTCAGAGAAACTGGAAAAATCTCTGTGTGTAAGGGACAAGGCCGAAGACCTTTACTGGATGCCCGTGATCTTCGGGCCCGCAGACGCCACTGCATCACTCACCGGCATGATTCTGTCATTGACATTACTAAATGGGCCCAGGAATACTTCAATAAACCACTGTCTGTAAACACAGTCCGCCGTGCCATCCACAGATGCCATCTAAAACTCTATCATGCAAAAAGGAAGCCATTGTTGAGCATGATCCAGAAGTGCCGCCGTGTTCTGTGGGCCAAGGCTCATTTAAAATGGACTGTAGCAAAGTGGCGAAGTGTCCTGTGGTCAGACGAGTCCAAATTTGACATTCTTGTTGGAAATCATGGGCATCGTGTCCACTGGGCTAAAGGGGAGAAAGACCACCCCTCCTGTTATCAGCGTTCAGTTCAAAAGCCAGCATCTCTGATGGTATGGGGATGCATTAGTGCATATGGTGTGGGGCACTTGCATGTTTTAAAAAGCACAATGAATGCTGGAAGGTATATGAAGGTTTTAGGGCAAGGTATGCTCCACTCCAGACGACATCTATTCCAGGGAAGGCCTTGTGTATTTCAGCAGGTCAATGCAAATCCACATACTGCAGCTATTACAACAGCATGGCTTCGTAGTAGAAGAGTCCGTGTGCTGAACTGGCCTGCCTGCAATCCTGATCTTTCACCGATTGAGAACATTTGGCGCATAATTGAATGAAAAGTTTGTCAAAGGAGACCCAAAACTCTCCAGCCGCTGGAAGCCTGTTTTAAACAAGAGTGGGATCAAATTCCAATGGCTAAACTCAAGAAACTTGTCTTCTCAATGCCCAAACGCCTCCACTCTGTGTTAAAAAGAAGAGGGGATGCTACACCATGGTAAAAAGGATTGTGCAGCACCATGGATTATTTTGCCTGCAGAAATGATTGGCGCCCTTAGGGGTCTATTCTCCCATTTGCGCGTAGTCCTTTTTTACGTGATTCGAGTTACGCGCATTTGAGTTATGCGTATTCTCCCCTATGGGCTTCGATCACGCCCATGTATGTCTGTGCCAATTACAAGAAGTAATGCTGACATCTTTTTTATTTCTTATTCTATCCACCATGACATTAAAGCTATGCAAACAAACAAATTGCCGCATTATGAAATAACAAATAAAAAATTTAGCGCTTCTCAACCAGCGCAATCAGAGCATTGAAAACGTGCCCCTCCTACACCAGCCTGTTTGTTCCTTGGAAGACAGTGAAGAAGACTAATAAAGAGAACATTCTAGTCACACAAAAATAACAATCGAAGACAGTTTATATGATCTCATTTAGAAATCTCAAACTACTCCGATGTCAGGTTTGCAACTAAAGGACATGGCAACGCTTTAACAAACAAAGGATTCTAACCCCGCATGCGGTCATCCCCCCGCCCCGAAGCTGCCTCAACAATCAGACAACTCCATATCCATAGCCTATTGTGTCCCATTTGATTTGAGCGACGCATTCACTTGAGCTTGTGCGTAGTACTTATAATCAATTATCCCATTTACTGATAATGATTCTTCCCATGTCGGCTTTTCTTTATTGGCAAAAATTGATTAATAAATGGGTAGTGCTTTGGTATTGGCCAGGGGAGGGCTCAATCTAGAGTATTTAATAATATCTTTATTCACACATTAAAATACACAGTGTTATCAATGGTAAAAAAAACAAAAAAAAAAAAAAAAACATATTTACATAGACACGGGTTAGTTAATACAGATATCCTCAATTAGAAACTCAATCTCCTCCCTTGTGAGAATACCACAACTTTTTAGATTATCATGAACATATAGTGCAGTCACATTTGTTAATACAACATGAAGACAATGGGGGCGACGTTGAGCCGAAGCCGAAAACCAAATTTCACAGATGAGGAGTAAGAGGTATTGGTGAAATCAGTGAAGAGGCACCACGAGGTGTTTTATGGCAAGGGGGCACTGAAGGCTGATCCGAGGAAGAAAGCTGCAAATCGTTCTGGATGTGGCGCAGTGTCTCCGATTTAAAACATAAATGGAGAGATCTGCGGGGCGCTGTAAAAGCCAGGCTCTCTGCACACCGGAGAAGTGAGCACACTACAGGTGGTGGGCAACCATCATCCCCTGTGTATTTCACTGTGCTGGAGGAGGACGTGGCATCCACTCTTTCTGCAGTGGAAGTACATGGAGAAGAACTTGGAGTGGATACGGATGAAGGAGGGTTACGTAAAATGGTCATTTTTATTTGCCTATACTCAAAGTATCATTGTGATAAATACTGGAAACAAGCTTAATATGGTTTCAAATATTTATTGTATTTTTTTGGCATTTCAAGCAGTTGCGCAGTACATAGGCGTCATGGGCCGAGCCAGGGAATTTGGCGCCGATGCTTAATATGCACGTATCATGATCGCGCACAACCTGAATATTAATGCTGTGCCGATGTCTACGGTCTGTGTACATATTCTCATTAGTGAAAGGGGTTCTGATTGCAACGTGAGCACAATCAATGGCTCCCACAACACTGGGGAACCCGGCGACCCGGTAGAACCCCCCTAACTCTCCGTCTTTCAGCGGGTGTTTCGGGGAACTTTATGAAGTGGCTGATGTGGTGCAGCATAGCGTCAACAAACTGTGTCAGACACCTTGACACAGACGCCTGTGGTATGTGCATGACATGAACAGCCACTCTCTGGAGCGAATCAGATGCTAGGACTGACAGCGCACTTGTGACCTTGATGACCACGGGTATGTTTTGTGGATGATTGCTGTGGCTGGATAGCTGTTCATCCAGAAGTCGGCAAAGATAGATGATTGCCTCACGGTCCAGACGAAAGCACTGGATGCACTCGGTGTCTGTTAGTCCTAGGATGTCCAAACGAGGCCGATATATGTGTGGTCGTCTTCGAGCTCGGCGCGCTCCTCTTACTCTTTCCCACTCACGCAAGAGTGCAAGCAAATGCAGGACTGGCATTTTGGGTTTAGATTTTGAGGGCATGGCAGAATGATGGTCTTATTTATACTCGTATTAATTAATTGCTATGTGTTTGTGATTGAACTAATTTGAGAACAGGCTTTTGCGTAATATCATGTGATGATTTTGTTTGATAATTTGTTATGGTTATGAGAAATGTAGTTTAGAAATAAGGATGAACAATCGAATATTGAATGTCTCAACCTTTACCATGTTAAATAAAATAAATGTCAAAATTCGGCGTATAACCGACATCAAACGCAATATTCTATTTTGCCTTACATTGGCGCTTGTCCTTAATACAGCCCTCCAAAGTGCTTAACAGAGAAAGCGCGTAAGCCAGGGGGAGAATATGTGTAAATGTTATTTGCCTGAGAAACGCCCAGATTTTGGCCTTGCACCGCCCGAAGTGCGTAACTGCCTTCGGGGTGCGTAATGCACAGACTTAATTCAAGGGGAGAATACGCGTAGGTTGAAAAGCATGTAGCTACGCGCTTTTTTCGACTTACGCGCATGGGAGAATAGACCCCTTAATGAATATGCAAAACAGGTTGTGAAAAATGTCTTTGGGTCATACCACATGAAGTCAACCAGAGGTCCTCAGGTCACCGACTCAAATTTGGCTCACATTTATTTTAGGAGTACTTCTATATTCATAATGAACACAAGCAAAACAGTTGCAGAACAAACGGTGTAATAATGGGCGTTATTACCCCAAAACGCCTATATTTGATAACATGATTAAATAGTGAAGGAGATGAGAAAACAAGTTGTAATTTTGAACAAATAAAGCCAAGATATATACATTTATGTAGAGCATAAATGCCCACATGGTGAACTTGCCAATCCAAAATTGGCAAAAAAAAAAAGTGACTTTTTCAGCTGGGACCCTTTTCAGGCTCTCCTAACTCCAGTATTATGCCTTGGGTGCAGTCAGTCTTCCTTGTACAGACAGACCTGTCCTCAAATAGAAGGAATCCAGCAGAATTTAGCCTCTGTAAGGGATCTTGGCCTCGCAAGGGATCTTTGCCTCCTAAGGAGACGTTGAAAACTGAATTTGTGATTTCCGCCCATAAAAATGTTCATATTTTAGAGGCCAATATCTTGAAAATGAATAGAGATAAATTTTGACAAGAGATTCTGAAAGCCTGGACCCAAATTACCATGGGTAACAATTCAGCCCATACCTATGATTTGTTCCAGAGATATTGGCCTCCAAAATCCCTATAAAACTAGCAATCACGATTCGCTTGGGGCGTGGCCCCCTATTTTTGGGGGGTCACATCTTGGTAACCCCTTGGAGCAGGACCCAAAAATTTAGCATTTGTTTATTTTGAATATAGAGGTACTCTCAAAATAAATTTGAGCCAAATCTGAGTCCGTGACCATGGAAGATTCTTGTACTTTGGTTGAGTTCATAATGGAATGACCCCTTTGTTGTTTATCCTACCGGACTTTCACTCAAAATAGTCAGAAAAATCTTTGGTTTTCATTGAAATAAACATATTGGAAGAAAAGAAGTTGACATTAAATAAATATTTTATCTCCAAAACATGTGTGACACAAGTATTGGCACCCCTAGAAAATGCTATGATCAAAATCTGGCTGAAGAATATTTCAAGGCAAATTTTAAATTGTTCAGTTAACCTGTTTGATTAGGAATACTTCAGTGGTTAACTATGGCTACCTGTTTCATTTTACTATAAATATGCTATGTCATTCATCACTGTGGGAAGACCTGAGAAAACGCTGACGATATGCAACGATAAGTCACTGAATTATGTTAGTCAGGACATGGCTACAAGAAAACATTTAAACAGTTGAAAATACTCTTTTCCGCAATCGGGTACAGTTGCACTCGCAATTATTCAACCCACATTGCAAATTAGGTTTATTGGCAAAATTTACAAACTTTCAGCTGTATGCAATGAACAGACTTTCTCCAAATTCACCACTAAATGCCACTTTAAGGACTACTGCAGCCTCAAAATTTTCAGCTGACTGAATAGAATCCCTCATCAGAGCATATTTGCAAATCAGGTGTTGTCTCAAGCACACCTGATGCAACTAATCAAGAGCTTCATTAGTTGTATCAGGTTTGTTTGAGATAGAACACATAAAATACATGGACTGGCTAGAGGTTTGATGACAGTGACATTTGATTGTGTATTGGAAATATGGCTGGCAAGAGCATTGTACAGAAAGACTGGAGAAGAGATCATTGCCTGACACAAACAAGGAAAAGGATACAAAAAGATAGCAAAGCAGTGCACGCCAGGAAAAAACTGCACGGGCACAATCTGTCACTCCCGCTAATTCTCCGGCGGGAACAGATTGGCAGATGTTTGGCAGGCATGTCTTTGACTTACCGGCTCCAATTGTACTTCAGCTTTAATGTATATGCACCCCATTTTATTTCTTCTTTGCTTCATAAGTATACTCATATTGTGCATGTAATGGTACCTGGTAGCACTAAGCCACCTACTCCATTCTTCACCTGTCCTGGCGCCCTGTCCTGTCCTTGGCTTGTAGACTGCCTTTAGTATGTTGCAAAGAGTGTAGTTTATTGCCCATACATGTATTTTATTTTGTTAACCCCACAACTGTATCAGTTACCGTGGTTACTAATACAAGTACCTAGCTGAAAAAGGCGGATTTGCTTGAACTACTGCTTCCAAGCCAAGATCCATCGATCCTATCCCAGTCCCATAAAAAGTAAGTTAAAAATGACCATAGTGTTCTTTTCAGAGAGACGAGGGAGAGAGATTTTCCACCGTCAGGACTCTAGAAAACCATTTTCATAAAGATATATTGAGATGAGAGGTAAAGAGACCCCTGAAGTTTTTTTTTTATGGTGATAAAACTTTGTAACTTTGTACATACTGAAAGACACATTAATAACATAGTGAATTTGAAAAGAAATGTCTTTCTTTATAAGAGACACACGATTTGATATCCTTATGTAGCTGGTCTTATAGTTCTACATTGTATTGCGTGTAATGAATTAGGTGAAGACCACTCCTCTCTTGCCAGCCAAAAGATTTTTATTCTGCATGCAACGCATTAATAACAGTACAGCAACTTCGCATGTCAAGTTTCTACGTCCACACCTCTCCATAACATTTTCCAGTTAGCAGGACTGAAAACGTAACCTTCTTTTACCTTTGATGGTGGAGGTAATTAAGAAATGGGGAACTCACGTACCTGCATGCAACACATTAATGTCAGTACAGCAACTTTGCATGTCACGTTTCAACATGCACACCTTTAAAATAGAGATGGAAGAAATGGTGAACCGCATGAGAAACCACCTGATAGGTAAATTAGCATGCTACATAAAAGTGCTGTACACGATAAAAAAAAAAAATGTATAAACATAAAAGTAACCGTTGAAGCAATAATGACCAATATCTTTAACCTATACAAAGAAGTTTCTTCGCATCCGTTTAACATTTTACTGCGTTTTACTACACCATTGAAAAGAGCACTTGTTTCCTCTTACTTTTCGACAGCAGAGCTTAATACTGAGGAGAATACCGCAAATTTGGAGAAAGTAACGTCACCAAAATGTCAAAGGTCAAACAGCATTAATATAAAAATTCTAATCAACAAAAGAAAACTCCCCAAAACAATATATGCATCGATAAAAGAGGAAAAGAGTAATAATGTGCAAACAGAAATAGATTTTTGGTTAAGTGTAACATTGCATGTTCACACAGGTTACACTTACAATACCTAGAACAAAACCTGAATGATTAAGAGGTTTTTACCAAGGTCCAGACCTCAGTGACCTCATTGCTAGTTACGGGTATGATCATGGGTCGGATATGCCAAACTGAATATGAGCACGCTTCTTCACAGCTGGCACTGGTTGCCTCAATCTGAGAGTATGTTGCAATTACTAGTTTTGATTATGACATTGTCGTCATCGTCATGGTCGTTACCGGGTTAGATCAAATGGGCTAACACTTGTATTAAATAGTGGTGCGCCCCTGAAGTGACTAACGGGCATGTTAAATCACGGCTGTAGGACGACTTGACGGGCGTTTACAGGTGCCGGCGCATCTTGTGGCATGCTCTGGCAAAGGCACTGAATGTTCCTTGAGATACACTTGGAATCATAGTTTGCAAGTTCTCAGTGAAATGAACTGCGGACTACCTGGTCGTACCGGAAGGAGGAAGCTATCGATGGCTGCCACCAGATTCCTGAGGAGGCAAAAGACTGCAAAAGACCTGCTGCAGGACTTGGTGGCAGGAGGCACTGAGGTTTCAGTTTGCACAGTTAGGCGCATACTAAACGCTGAAGGTCTTTATGCCCGAACTCCATGACGTACACCACAACTGACCGAAAAGGCACAGAAGTTGAGCGATGAAGCAAAACTGGAAGTTTTCGGGCTTATGGATCAGTGGTATGTGTCCAGGAGGAAGACTGAAGCATATTCTTTAAAGAACACCTTGCCTACAGTGAGGCATTGCAGGGGCTTGTTGCTGTTCTGCGGCTGCTTTGGTTCCTCTGGCATTGGAAACCTGCAATGTGTGGAGGGCAAGATGGATTCAACCAAGTATCAGGATATCCAAGGAGAAAATATCATGCTGTCTGTGAGGAAGATAAACCCTGGGCATCATTAGACCTTCCAATGGGACAATGACCCCAACTAAGCATACCTCATAGTCCATCAAGGCTTGGTTTCAGAGGAATTCCTGGAAGATTCTAGAGTGCCCATCACAGTCGCCTGACTTGAACCTCAAAAAAAATATCTCGTGGGATTACAAGAAGGCAACTGCAGTATGCAAACCCACAAATGTTATTGAATTGCCTCTGAGGCATGGGCTAAGATTCCTTGGGAATGCTGCCAGAAGCTAGTGTCAGGCTATACATCATATACCTAGCAAGTCATAGCAGCAAAAGGGTGCTCTACTTGGTTCTAAAGATGCTTGTCATGAAGGGGTTGAATAATTTTGAGACTGCAATAGTCATAAAGAGTGGCATTTTGTGTTAAAATTGGAAAAACCACTTGTAATGTTGAGCGATTTAAATTGTACTTGTTTGATTTGCTTATCAAAAACAGCTGAAAGTTGGAAACTTTGCCAGTAAACCTAATGTTTAATGGGTTTGAATAATTTTGATTGCAACTGCAAATAACAAAGTTTAAAGTGACAGATGTTAAAAATCAGCCTAGAAGAGGATGCGTGTTCATTGACTGTAAGGAGGATGGTTTGACTAGCAAAAGAATCTCCCGGGATCACAGCTGGAAAATTCCAGAGGTTTGTTGAGTCTTGGGGTGAGAAAGTTTCAAAAATTACTGTCAGACGCCACCTACATCACCACAAGTTGTTTGGGATGGTGGCCATAAAAATGACTGTGCTGTCAAACAACAAACTAAAGCACCTACAGTTTAACAAATGTTACTGGGACTTTCAATGGGAGATTGTATGCCTAGATGAGACCAAAATTGAGTTGCTTGACAACGTACATCAAAGGTAGGTCTGGCATAGACTGAAAGATCGCGACACAGAAAAGCACCTCTTACCCTCTGAATTATGGTTGTGGATCTTTGATGTTGTATAGCTGTTTTTCCAAGGCCCTGGACATCTTGTTAGGCTACATGGTATCTTGGACTGTATAAAATACTAGCAGATATTAAATGAAATCTGACTGCCTCTGCAAAATCTCAGCTTCAGTCAGCAACAGCCTAGAGCTATATCTGTGCTATCCACTTTTCGTGTGACTGCTTTATCCTAAAAACTTGGATCAGTGCAACAAAATTTATAGTAAAGGCCACCCATTATATTTTCGGAAGATGCAAAGATGCTGTGGTTTCAATGTATTCTCAAGACTGTAGCTAGCCAAGCTTGCCAGGTCAGTGTTTCCAATTTCTGTTAATATTCAAACTGAATTTCAAGTGTAAACTTAATTAAATATGCAAGTTATGGCTTGGTTGTTGATGTAACTAGCTAGCTGGCTGAGTGCATCTCTCATAACTAACTTGCATAGCTAGCATGGAAGCATGACTTTTCTATTATCATTTTGGTTTATTAGTGAGCTAGTTTGCTACTGAATTGATTGTGAATTTAGAAACTGTTGCTAGCTCGGCCAGGAGTAGTATCAGAGACACTTGGAGTGGAACAGGTAGAATGGATGACCATTTTTATGAAATTCAGTCCATTTTTTAATGGTGTAGCTGGAGCAGTAATGGAATGTTAGCTAACGGTGGCTACTGTACAGATGCTGGCTACAGATCATTCTGAACATTAGAGACCAAATTACAAGGGTAGTAAAACTATCATGGTGACAGCATGTGACACGTCTGAGAATGCAATGTCCATGCTTGCTTAGCCTGGAGATGTTACCTTTCCATACTCATTGTGTAGTTTAACCTCTTAAGCTCAAACATCCCAGGTACTGGGGGCAATCAGGTGCATCATAAATACAGCATGTTTCCTAGTAGCAACATCTTAGAAACACACGGCATATCCACTTAACTGGAAGAAACTTGGCAAAAAGTACATGATGACCAGGGGCGTTAATAAGGGGGGGCAGGGGGTGGGCAGTGCCCACCCTGAGAAAAGCTCTGCCCACCCAATGAAAACTCAAGATGAAAAACTGATTTACTACTATTTGACAGCAAACACGCGTATCCCACGTGATTCACAGCCGGAGGTAGACAGCCATTTAAAGAGAGCTTTACGTATGCTTCATCTATCTGTCACTATGTGTGATTGGTGGATTCCTTTGCCAGTCTATTCTGATGTGAAACTAACCAATGGGCACTCTCGAATTACTAGGAATCCTCCCATTCTCTTAGACTGCCGTCTTCACTCAGTCTGAGGTCACGTCTACGCTGCTCAAACAGGACCTGTGCTTCTCTCAGGGAATTAAAACTTCGCCCATATCTCTTTTGTTGCTACTTCTTCCACCGCTTATTTTGTCAGTCCTGTTGTTTGACATTAAGGTAATTTGTGTACTACTTTGTCATCTGCGTGTCGACTCGTGTGGTTATAACCTGAGTTGGCTACCAAGTGAGCCCAGGCAGCTAGCTAGCAGCTAGTCTGGAGTTGCTAGTCACTCACTGGGGTTGTTGCAACAATAATTCTGTATCATAAGCGCATTTCAACATTTCAAACATCTGTATCATAAACACTTCGAACATTTGCCAATAGGAATGCATATGTGGCTCATTAAAAAACAAGCAGCTCCCACTCCCGCAAGCGCTGTCTCTACCAGCAGCCCTGCAACCACCGAACAGGGCGTTGCATTCGTGCCGGGGTCCAAGACCGCCTGTGAATCACCGGCAGATGCACCATGCTCCAGCAGCACTGCACCCATGCTGAGGGCTCATAACATCTGTTTTCCCCATGTTCAGACCCCCGGCTCTGCATCCACTCGTCCGGACTTAAATATGGTTCGCCCATCTCAGCCCATTTTAAGCAGTTATCCTAAGCGTATCAAACTCGACCATGGCATGGCTTGAATATTCAGTACTGCCCGATGCCAGCTTTTGCTTTGCTTGTCGCAAATTTAGCTCTGATTCGGATCGTGAGGACATATTTACTAATCGTGGCTACACAAATGGGAAAAAAAGCACTCGATAAAGACTGTACAAACACGCAACAAGCATCTCACACTCCAGAGCCATAGTTGCGTGGCAGGAGTACCAGCGCTGGTCAGAGATAGATGAAAATATTGTCCATCTGCTGGGTCATACCCAAGTAGAAAAGAATGGATAGCACATTAAAAGCATGGGTGAAGTCATTAAGTTTCTCACTGTTAGTGAACTTGCTCTGCGTGGGCACAATCACAGGGATATGGATGAGGAGGGACTGTTTACTTGGCTCGTTGATTACACTCTCAAAAAAGATTCCAAACTCATAGATATTGCAAAATCCATCCCGGAAAATGCCAAATATACATAATTCTCGCACGGAATTGAAGTCCTTGTGCATGGAGGTTTATCAGTTTCACCTGCGTTATGACTCCTGACTTCTCACGCTTTTCTTTACTCAGGGTTGGACGCAATGCATGTGTTTCATTATCGTTTAAATAGTTCAAATGAAATCAGATCATTTGTAACCTTTATTGATACAGGTAGTCTCATTGAGACACGAGGTCTCATTCTCAAGAGAGACCTGTTTTAGACAAACATACAATGCAACAAACAACAAGTAGTTTCGGACAGACAGAAATATAGTATCGGTACAGTACAGTAAAATCAATACATGTAATACATTTGAAACGTCTTTATGCAATTTCATTGCTTCCAATGATCTTATTTCATTTAAACAGTTTCAACGATCATGAAACACACACACACACACATATATATATATATATATATATATATAGGCCTATAGAAAGTTTCAAGATGTTGTGCATGTTGTATTTTACGCCGATTTAGAGGTTCTTTTTTTGCCCCCCCAAAGAGGACAAATGCCCATTCAAGCTTGACATCCTGGCAACGCCTCTGATGATGACCATTTTTACCTCAGCAGAACACAATTCAAGCACCAAGCAAATAAATAAGCATGTAGCAAAACATGAGATAAAAAAAAATCAGTGCTTGATCGCTTGCACTTCTACTGAACTCGTGGTTCGCATACAAACGATACATCAAATGAAAGAGGAAAGTCCACAGAATCCAATAATATAAGCATTGTCATTTTAAACTGACACAGCACTCAAAGACCAGCAGGCATACACTTTACATTCTACTGCGATGAGCAGAAATTTTCTCTTACCTTTGCTATTTTGCATAAAAAACTGTGTTCAAGGGTAAATCTGCGCCAGCTATTGCTAGTCCAATGCGTCCATGTTATGTTGAAACTGGATCTGCTAGTCTACTTGCATGTTTGTTTCCGGGCCACCGCTTCCAATGATGTCAGGCCCTGAGCATTCTGCCAGCACGCAATGTAAGGTCTTCTCTCTGATTGGCTTATGATGCTGTTAGTTTGATTTTGGGGGTGGCCATTTGATTCTCTGACGTATCCAACGAGCCCTCAACCACCGTAATCACACAAACCTTGCCTGAATAGAGCCTTGCCTTCCCGGTGCGTCTAACTGGGAGTCCATACGCCGTTACGCATATGTACTCATAGAGCGCAACAGTATAATCGCCAAACTGGTTTATTTCTTGCAATTTCATTATAATTATCCACTAAACATTCAACAGATGTCATCAAATTTATTTGCACAGCTTGCCGGCTGACTCTTCATGTGGCAATGAAGCATTATCAGGTGTATCATTGGAAATAGGTCTGTGGGTAAGTCATCGAGCTATTGTGCGGGTGACGGTCATATATGCTCGCATTTTGAGTAGACACAGTTGAGCATACACCATTGCAGCACAGTTTTTGTGTATGTAGTTGGTGGAGTATTTATTGTGATTCCTGCTTTAGCTGCGTTCAGGCTGCCAGGTGACATGACGCACAAAGACTCAAAGAGCACCGCAGTGAGCGCAGCAATACAGTCTCAAAACCGATTTCTTTTTGATATTATCGTTATAATTGTCCACTAAATATTCAACAGTCATTTTCAAAGTAGTCTTTTAAAAGAATCCATGCCCTATTACGTCCAGCCAGTTAGCTCTGTGGACTAAGCACTGTGTTATGAAGTGGGAGATCTGGGTCCAGAACCCGAAAGCTTGCGAGATTTTTGCGAGAAGCAGAAGCATAGTTCTTGTATAATTAAATCAATTCTTAGTTGACATACACCATAGTTTACACAGTGGTTTTTATTTGTGGGTAAATAAATGGCTAGATTGTTATTCAGGCTAAGTAAACAGGAACAGGGGGCGGACAACCATGTGTTGGAAGGTGAGATCATGTGAAGTTCACTTCTCAGCATGGTGTTTTTCAGAAGCTATTCACTTGACCTCTGACATTTGGTTGTATTTGGTTTTGTTTTGGACCACTTCAGGTATACAGTTACAAAGTACATATCAAGAAAAAGAAATGGCGCACAATTGCCTACACACCCAATGGTGGCAGTTGGTCTTATTACAGATTAACCCCTTTGCACAGAAGCCAATTATGGCTGTTTATCCGTTACCTGATTTTAGGCTTTATAATTGTAACCCCCGGACAATGTCGGGCGGCTACAATGGGTTCATGCTTGTGCTCTCCGCCGCCGCGTCCGTAGACACTTCCTTGTGGACACTCTACAGGCTGTAATTTTTGACCAATTCCTGACCAATTGACCAATGGAAAGTTTACACTGTCTGGAATTGGATAAAAATGTGTCAATCAACAGATAATTACTGGGTTATAGTTCAGGTGGGCGTGAACTATAACTGGGCTTTGCGTAGATCAGCCTGAGCAGGCATTAGAGACTCTGGATATCATTGAGGGATTGTATGAGGTTGTACGGAACTGTTGAATTCATTTTGAGATGAATCTACGCGTAATTCAATGGTAGGGAATCACACGTTTTTAATATCTGATGACAATAAGTGATTGTAGAATCATATAGTATCAATAGCATGGGGAATTTTTGCTTCAGAAAACTGATTTTTTTTTCACTACTTATTTGAGATACATTTGGCCTATTATAGCTGACGTAGTTGCAACAAAGGACAAAAATTTTTTCTGTCATAGGAGATCATTTTTAACTGCTGCATAGACACTATGGGGTAAATCTACCACAAGTCTATTAGACAGTTTTCACATCAGGCTGGCTGAGGAGTTTAATTCACACAATTCCTGGGAAACAGGGAAGGGACTGAACTCGTCCATGTTCTAAATCGGTAACAGGCAAGGCTTTGTCGTAAATATTCAATAAATGGTTCAGGTGTGCCATTTATTGATGGAATAGTGTTACTGCGTGCATAAACAGAGCTGCTCCATGTTCACTGGGGTCTACATCTGCACAGAGGGGTTAAAAACTTGTGATTGAACATCATTACACCCCTACTGTTGATATGGGGGTGTGGCGGTGCACATGTAATGGGTAACTTCAAAATCTGTGTAGATACAATTAACGGATATATCAACTTTGGAGCGTGTATCCTGTCTTCTTCATGGTGTCTTTCCCTGCTTATTGTCAAGAAGGAAGTGCCAAGCCACACTCTGCAGATGGAAGAACAGCATTGCTCTAAAATCAGAGAGTGCCGGTGCTAGACTGCCAGCAGACCATCTCTGTCTCCCATCGAAAATGTATGGCCAATAATGAAGCCCAGAATACGACAGCGAAGACCTCAACCATATGAGCAGCTAGCGACTTGTGTCAGATTATAATGGGAAGGAAATTCTGCCTTCATTGTTGGAACATTTATTCTCCTCTGCTTCCAAATGATGCCACAGTATGATTAAAAGGAAAGGTGATGTAACAGTGGTAAACATACCCCTGTCCCAACTTTTTTGGAACACGTTACAGGCATCAAATTTGGGTTGCGTGTATCCAAAAATCTTTGAAGTACACATGGTAGAATGTTTTGTCTTTGTTATGCAGGATAGCTGGTGACCTGCGGAGGGTTGTGTTTTCGGTGGGCGCTCGAACAGAATCTGGCTGGGAGACATTGCACCAGGCTTACTGGTACTGCAGGGTTGAGGCAGAAAAAAGAAAGATGCTGCAGGCACTGGCAAGCACACAAACTGTGCGAAAGATCATCTGGTGAGTGTGCAGTGTGGAAGTGATGTTTCCTGTGTATGCAAAATGCTTTGGATTTCCATTATTTAATCAATTGTGTTCCAATAAAATGACATCCTCTTGATGCTATGTTTGGTACCCCCCGCAGGTTAATGCAGGCCGCTCTGGAGGGTAGCATGGTTCAGACACAGGAGCTCCCTATAATCATTGATACAGTTTGTCGGGACTTTCCTGGTCACTTGTATGCCTGGGACTTTGTGAAGGAGAACTGGGATAAAATCACGCAGAAGTGAGTGGGGAAGTACTGATTCAGTGGAAAACATTGGATATTTGTTGTGGAAGTTGATCTCCTTCTGTTTTAATTTACATTTATACTAAGTTCTTCCCATTTATTTTTATCCCCCACCTCAAGTGGATGGGAATGTAGGAATGAGTGTTGTCCTTCCGCGAGTCTGTCTGTCTGTCCGTCCGTCCGTCCGTCACGCCTCTATTCTGGACCAGAGCTCGTAAATCGTTCAATAGTTCTGTACGAAATTTCAGTTATGGATATATCTTAGTAAGTAGATGTGCCTTTTTATATTTCCATCCGTTTATCTGTCCACCATGTTCTATCTCCACCATGTTCTATTTCCAGGCAAGATATCAGCCATTTTGTTCTTTTGCAGGCCAGAACTCATAATCAGTTCAATATTTCACAGCATAATTTAATATATGGATACATCTTATTGTGTAGATGTGCCTATTCATACTTCCATCTGTCCTTCTGTCAATCCCTCCACCCCTGCACCGTGTTTTTTTTTCGAGATCAGATATCAGCCATCCAGGGCCTCGTTTCCCAAAAGCATCTTAAGGCAACGATGATTGTAGAATCCCTCTCACAACGCATCTTCAGTGATGATTCTAGGACACATAATTTGCGGGATCCCGCAAGTTTGACAGACTTGGCACTAAACGAAGATTTCAGTGCGCCAGCAACTATGCATTACATTATGATTTGGCACGAATCCTTTGTTCTAGTGCGTAGATTGATATGAAAACATCGTCTATAACAAACTTCGTGCATTTATTCAACAAATTTATAAACCTACTGCAAAGATTGTTGTCAAAATGTCGGCAGCAAGAGACTTCTATGTATGCCTGTATTTCATTGTGGCTGGATGCATGTTTCTGTAACCCCCTGTCACACTCGAGTGCTGCTTTTCAGTTGGTAAAACCATGCGAGGTAAAAACAGCATCCCTCTCACCGGCAGTAGCATATTTCCTGCAGGGAAAGCAAAAGCATGCATCCCGCTGAACTTAGTACTCCAGCCACGGTCATGTACGATACCAGGCTGGATTGAATGATCGCCATAAAGCACCGAATGCACGATCTGGATAGCTAGCTAATATTGGCTGGGATGGAGCATCACCATTCAAGTCGCTAACCGCGTGAGGTAGGGCTGAGGCAGCAGAGAGAGGGAACTGGTTTGGGGCAATGCTTGTGGAGGGCACTGGAGCCGTAGCCATAGTCATAGCTTCTGGTGTGCAAGCTACGGCATTGCCAGAGATGCCAAGTCTCACGCATTCGGTGTAGGTCTCAAAAATTTTTTAGGCTTATTCAACGTAGTCCACAATTATTCAATGAACGCGTATTTATGAGATTCTCACGCGGAATTAAAATCCTTGTGCATTGAAGTTTCAGTTTCACTTGCGTAAAGGTGGACCTCACCACAAGTAACATGAAAAGCGACTCCGGACTTCTCCTGCTTCTGTTTACTCAGGGATTGGAAACAATGCATGTGTTTCATGATCGTTTGAATTATTTAAATGAAATAATACCATTTGAAACGTCTTTATGCAATTCCATTGCTTTCAATCCCTCAGTAAAGACAAGCGTGAGAATTCCCGAGTCATAATCGATTTCCGTGTCACTAGTGGGGAAATCCACCGTAATGCACGTGAAACTGATTAACTTCATGCACAATGACTTAAATTCCACGACTGAATTTCTTCAGTGCGCGTTGATTGAATAATTGCTGACTACGGCACAGTTACGTCAATGCCATTAAGAGGCGAGAGACTCACGCCGAACACGTGAGACTTGGCATCTCTGCATCGCTTGAGGTTGAAGCAGCACAAGGCTTGCTAATAGGTTTTAAAAAAAGATACATGGCTCAGAAGTCGTTTGAATGAATAAAACGAAATTTAGGTAAAATTGTGAGTCTCTGCGTGCTGCTCAATGTACACCTATGAAGAGAATGGCTTCACTGCCTAGTGAGGTATCCGTACTTACAACTTTAGCAGGACTTCGGTTTGGAGGCGGGCTTTAAGTTATGCACCAAATCGGGCGTTAGGAACTATTATTTTATGCGCTATTTTGTCATTTACTTTATAATTGTTATGATTGGCAGAGACTGTGAAGGTTTCCTATTGAAACTTTAAACTCATACTGTCATTCATGTCTTAGTTTTGTCAATAAGGTGTAAAAACTGAATGTGTGTACATATAAATAAGTGAGCCAGTCAAGGTACTGTTTAAAAACTTAATATAAATGGCATTTTACCAGGTGTACCCAGTTGGCCCACTTTTTTCCCCAGTGGCCCACTTTTTTTAAGTCCGGGGGGGAGTTGGCCCACTTTTGAAATTTTCTAGAATCATCACTGATCTTTCATTTGTGGAGTGTTTACGAAAACCTTCGTAACTTAAGACGCTCTCAGATATTGACGCAGATCTACGAGTGCTAAAGACCACTCGTAGGAAACTACGAGCGTCTTAAGACCTGCAGGAGTCATCGCAAACTATTACTTTTTTTTTTCTGTGAGCGTGTTCTTTTAATATTATCGTATTTAATCATGACCACTGATGCTGTTCATGAATGAAGGTGATTTGTGGGACTTGAATTGCGATTTTTTTAATATGCATTCACAAAAAAACAAACAATTATAGACATTATAGCTTTAATAATTACATTAATAAATAAAGGCAAGAAGAAATTACACGCCATAACAAAAAGATATAGCCTATAAACACTTCAGCAAATTAAAATTTTGTACTAGAACTACAGGAACCCTGAAAAGGAAAATGAAGAAAACACAAATAAATGTTTCGCTGTGGTGGTTGATGCAACTGGAGTGCTGTTCACACGAGGGCAAAGGGGCGTATTCTAAATATGCCCAATAACTTGACATGCCCAGAAACTAGCCATACTTTGCATCTCTCGGCTAGTTCATGCCTGCCAATCTGTTACCAGCCTCCTCCTCCTGGTCACGTAAGTTGTGCAGCATTGGCACATGACCGCACAGCATCATGATGGAGAGAAGTGCAGGCCACTACTGAACTTGGGCACGCAACTGAAGTGCAACTACCATCCCCCCAGCTCACTAGTAGTTGTGGGATATGTCACTGGGGTATATGGCCGAAATGGGTACCCACTGTACCCATGGAAACGCCAGCGAACATGGTTTCTCGCGGTCTCTTGACCATCACGTTTCACACCACACGTTGCTGCAATTTTCTTTGCATTGTCTCCCCAAATGATGGCTTTTATTAGTAAGGCTACTTTTCAGTCTATTGAATAGAGTGATTTTGTTTGCCTCCACGTCATGCGACATTTATGCCTATTTTGTCCGGAGGGAAGAGCCAACTTTCGAGGCTGGTGTTTTGTTTCCATAATTGTTTTGAATATCATTTCACAAAATTTCCGATACTCCGCGGAAACCTTTATATAGCCTACTAAGGGTGATAATTAGATTACAGGGTGACGATACCTGAATATGTCACCAGTGCTGCCAGAAATATAAGAACCATGCAAGATTTGGTAATTATTTTGTTCTTAAGGGCAATAAATAAATTAATCAGCGCACACTGGCAACTGGAGAGCTGATGAGGAAGAGAAAACACATCTTTAAATAAATAACTGGTTTTGACGTGTTGACCATCAGTCATTCAAATTAAGAATATCTGAACTTGGAAAACGTGATTCAACATTATCAGCTGTGGTCAGTTATCGTCATGACGGTGAGACGACAAATAAAACGTCTTATAGCCTATTAACGTTAGGTTGCATTTCAAACGTCGTTATTAAATTGCGGGTTCTTGCTGCGAATCTCCATTTTCTTTGTTGTAATTTAAACAATCTGGAGGCACAAAAGCGAGAGAGTTGTCTATCTTTTTCGAATAAAATATTTTTTTCTCCTGAATTGTAGCCTACCATTGTACTATAGCCACAGCAATGCATTAAGATGACAGCTGTAAATTTAACTGCCAATTATTTATTCATATTATTGGAAAACTTGATCAAGAAGAATGACTGGAAACAAGTCAAGACCACGAGTTACTTATAAGGATTTTTTTCTTTCTTTTAATTTCAGCCAAGCAGCCGTCACAGGCACATCGCCTTTAATTTACATGCTGTGCTTCCACTGTGTAATATGTTTCATTTATTCTTACTACTTAATGTATATTTTATTTTGTTTTGACTGCAGAGCAGCACAGGCCTACATTCAAATCGGTGACTGTGGCCTATGATCAAATAATCAAATATCTCAGCATCATTGAAGTGGACAGCAACGCAAAGTGAAGTTACAAAGTTGGCCTACTTAACTTCCATATGCGCTCTCCCGTGTAAGAGCTGCTTCGGGAAACGTACGTTAGCAACGAGAATTTTTCGTAAGATCACTTTTTTTTTTCTCGTAGCAAACCCTCCTAGAGCTCTACGATCGATCGTTATTGGGAAACAAGGCCCAGTTCTTTTCCAGGGCAGAACTCTTAAACTGTTCGCAATTTTTTCCCAACAAAATTTAACATATGGCTACATCTTATTCTTTAAATGTGCCTTTTTATATGTCCATCCATCCTCCTATTTATCTGTCTGTCTCACCACCGCATTTTCTTTCCAGGCCAGATATCAGTCATGCTGTGGCGGGGGAATCAGAGCATTTTTGTGCTTATTCATTATGTTTCAAGAGAAACTTGCATTTTGATCTATCTGTTGTATCTGGTCATTTACTTCAGTCTCTTTCTAGGTTTCCTCTGGGATCATATTCCTTACAAAGGATCATAACTGCGACAACTGCCCAGTTTTCCACTAAGGTCCACCTTCTGGAGGTTGGTGGAAGATCTTCGACATATAAATATGTTTTATCTCAGGATATACAACTTGTGTATTTTGATGTCTTAAAAATCTCATTTTATAGGTACAGAACTTCTTTGGATCGCTCAAAGAAAAGGGTTCCCAGCTAAGGAGTGCCCAGGCAGCAATTGACATGATCAAACTGAATATGCAATGGATAGACAACAACCGCGAGACATTGCGTTATCTTTAGGATTGTGGGTGGCCCACACAGCTGCACCTTGGTGGTTTTTAAAAACTATTTTTTTAGCCCTAGAGCTGTTGAGGTCATCAAAGCAGAAAGACTGTTTTTTGCACTATTTGGCATTGTGACTAGCTCAGGTCCTCTGTTTATTTGTGTTTTTGTTAAATTTGGATAAAACTTAAGCTGAACCTGTTTTTTTTCCAATGTAGACCAAACCGTAGATTTGCATAAAAATAATACCTTGCCTTGTCACTGTGCCCATTGCAAAATTACTCCATGGGGTCAATTCATTGGTTTTACTCCTGAAATTACATTCACCTCAAAATATTGGTGCACTCTTATAGCATAATGATTGTATTAAAAAGTGGTTTGTATGGTTTTTTTGGTCTTTCAAAATGTGCATAAATTGTCATTTAGGACTATTTATTTACTCGCTGTGCAAGGGTTTTACAATGCTTGTAAATTTGTAATTAGGGTGTATATAGCACATTTAGGCATATGTGCATTTGAAAATACTTTATTGAGTTTTTTTGGAGTCAGATTACATTCTTAATTTTCTTTAGAAGGAGTGTGTGTTCTTGTATATATGGTGTCTAAAGATTTGTGATGGCTTGCGCATAGTTTGTGTGATGCATTTTTATTTTAGTTTTTTTTTTATTTAATTTTTTTTTTATTCAATGCAAAAACAGTTGTCGCTAGGTTGTGGGGTTATTGAATGTATGCTGTTTCTCTGATTGAAGTTGTTACTAATTCTGGCCAGAATTCAATTCCGTTAAATTATTTCCGAGATTCATTGGGAATTGTTACTGGTAATAGTAGTAAAAGATATGGCTGCTCCTGTCTTTGTGAAGTGACTGCAAGGCTTATGGTTGCACTATCCCACTTGAAACCTTTCAGATTACTTGTACAAACAAACAAAAAAAAAAATCACAAAATAAATGTATGTAAAATGAAGATGCTCATCAAATTTGGGAATTCATCTAATTGTTTCAATCTTTTGCAATATTTTGAAAAAACTTTAAGCAGGTTTTTTTAGTTCAATCATGTATGTGAGTTAGGTTTACGCTATAGGATTGACATGAGTAAGAAGCATAGTGCTTTTCCTTTACAGTATATGCCTACAGTAGGTTTTGAATCCACAGAAAGCATTGAGCTGAGAATTGCCTGTATGATGAAAGCACAGCTCCCATACATTTTTATCTTTCCGGGGATGTCAAATGAAGAATCCAGGGGCCATACTGTCACCTAGATACCTCAGTGCAGAGTTTTGCATTGGGCCTGGTACCCGCCAGGTGACTTGCAAAAAAAATAAATAAAATTTGAGGGTGGTATTTTTTTCTGAATTTTATTTCCAGGTTTGGCACTGGCTTAAATAAAAAACATGCAGGTTGGATTATAGGAGTTGGGTGATAAATAAAAAAGGGTTCCGTTCTGTATTGTTGTTCTTGGCTGACCGAACGTTGAAATAAACATTCTCTCTTCTTAAATCAAAGTGAAAATTCTTATTTTTAGTTTAACTTTAATGCTTGCACAACTCTGGTGTGATTGAATAAGGGACTGCACTCAATTGTTGCATAACAATATTACATTACATTACATTACATTTAGCAGACATTTTTATCCTAAGCAACTTACAAAACCCAAAACCAGTGAAGTTGGCACGTTATGTAAATCGTAGATAAAAACAGAATACAATGATTTCCAAATCCTTTTCAACTTATATTCAATTGAATACACTGCAAAGACAAGATGTTTAATGTTCAAACTGAGAAACTTTATTTTTTTTTTGCAAATAATCATTAACTTAGAATTTAAAGGCAGCAACACATTGCAAAAAGTTGGCACAGGGGCCTTTTTACCACTGTGTTACATCACCTTTCCTTTTAACGACACTCAGTAAACGTTTGGGAACTGAGGAGACCAATTTTTGAAGCTTTTCAGGTGGAACTCTTTCCCATTCTTGCTTGATGTACAGCTTAAGTTGTTCAACAGTCCGGGTCTCCGTTGTCGTATTTTTACGCTTCATAATCGCCACACATTTTCAATGGGAGACAGGTCTGGTCTACAGGCAGGCCAGTCTAGTACCCGCACTCTTTTTTACTCACGGAGCCATGCTGTTGTAACACATGCAGAATGTGGCTTGGCATTGTCTTGCTGAAATAAGCAGGGCGTCCATGAAAAAAGACGTTGCTTGGATGGCAACATATGTTGCTCCAAAACCTGTATGTACCTTTCAGCATTAATGGTGCCTTCACATATGTGTAAGTTGCCCATGCCTTGGGCACTAATACACCCCATACCATCACAGATGCTGGCTTTTGAACTTTGCGCCTATAACAGTCCGGATGGTTCTTTTCTTCTTTTGGTCCGGAGGACACGACGTCCACAGTTTCCAAAAACAATTTGAAATGTGGACTCGTCAGACCACAGAACACTTTTTCCACTTTGCATCAGTCCATCTTAGATGAGCTTGGGCCCAGCGAAGCCAAGCGTTCTGGGTGCTGTTGATAAATGGCTTTCGCTTTGCATTGTAGAGTTTTAACTTGCACTTGCAGATGTAGCGACGAACTGTAGTTACTGACAGTGGTTTTCTGAAGTGTTCCTGAGCCCATGTGGTGATGTCCTTTACACACTGATGTCGGTTTTGATGCAGTACCGCCTGAGGGATCGAAGGTCACGGGCATACAATGTTGGTTTTCGGCCTTGTCGCCTTCGTGCAGTGATTTCTCCAGATTTTCTGAACCTTTTGACGATATTACGGACCGTAGATGATGAAATCCCTAAATTTCTTGCAATAGCTCGTTGAGGAATGTTGTTTTTAAACTGTTCGACAATCAGCTCACGATTTGTTCACTAAGTGGTGACCCTCGCCCCATCCTTGTTTGTGAATGACTGA
The DNA here is from genome assembly GCA_029692085.1 of Gymnothorax javanicus. Classification (NCBI taxonomy): domain Eukaryota; kingdom Metazoa; phylum Chordata; class Actinopteri; order Anguilliformes; family Muraenidae; genus Gymnothorax; species Gymnothorax javanicus. The sequence continues at coordinate 28,404,866 of CM056194.1, read as the reverse complement.
GCATTTCAGGAAGCTGCTTTTATACCCAATCATGGCACCCACCTGTTCCCAATTAGCCCGTTCACCTGTGGGATGTTCCAAATAAGTGTTTGATGAGCATTCCTCAACTCTCTCAGTCTTTTTTGCCACTTGTGCCAGCTTTTTTGAAACATGTTGCAGGCATCAAATTCCAAATGAGCTAATATTTGCAAAAAATTACAAAGTTTACCTGTTCGAACATTAAGTAACTTGTCGTTGCAGTGTATTCAATTGAATATAGGTTGAAAAGGATTTGCAAATCATTGTATTCTGTTTTTATTTACGATTTACACAACGTGCCAACTTCACTGGTTTTGTACAAAAAGGAGCAAATCAGTGGTCAGCAGCTCTTTTCAGAGTAGCGCGCAATTGGCCAATGCGCTACGGGGATGTGAATTGGGAAGGGTCTGCTGGGATAGGGTATTGTAAATAACAAGTTCTCAGGTGCCTCCTGTTGGCCAGACGGGTGCTCGTTTGGAAGATTCTAAGTTCGTTCATGTTGGGGTGTCCTCCGCCCTTGTTCTGAGCTTGCAAAGTTTCAACCAATGAGTGTATAAGAAGCGGTGGCGACGAGCGCGTGCTTTGGAGGAGAGCCGCGAGCTGTCTCACTTTCCTGAGTTGGCAATAGGGGGCCGCATATGCGAAAAGCCTTGTACATAGTTCCCCATTTGGACATTCCAGATTCGGATGGGATTGGAGACGCCAAATTTATTAAAAAGAAAAAATAAAAAAATAAACAAAAAGGAGCAAATCAAGCATCAGTGGCAAAGTACAATAAGCAAAACATTATCAAGTACACAAGAGAGAAAAAAATAAAATTACTGGGTGAAGTGCAATTGTAGCATAACAGCAGGACAGAACAAAATATGTACCAATGGGATTTGTTTAAGGAGAGAAAGACAAGAGTGAGTTAGTTGGTTAGGAGAGAAGGTGGACCCGGAAGAGGTGAGTCTTCAAGAGCTTCTTGAAGCTAGAGAGGGACGCCCCTGCTTTGGTTTCGGCTGGCAGGTCATTCCACCAGCGTGGAACTGCCTGTGAGAATCGTCTAGACTGAGAGTGCCTTGTGCGTAGGGATGGCACTGCTAGATGGCTTTCCTGGGAGGAGCGCAGGTGTGTAAGCCTGTATGATGGGGTTGAGGTAGGAGGGAGCAGACCCAGATATCACTCTGTAGGACAGCAGAAGTGATTTGTATTTGATTCAAGCTGCAACAGGAAGCCAGTGGAGGCTGATGAGTTGTGGAGTGACATGAGCCCTTTTGGGTTCATTGAATACCAGACGCGCCACTGCGTTCTGGACCATCTGTAGAGGTTTTGCAACACAGGCCGGGAGGCCAGCCAGGAGGGCATTGTAGTAGTCAAGCCAAGAGATGACCATTGCTTGGACTAAGATTTGCATGGCATAGTTGGTTAGCTACGGCCTGATTTTCTTTATGTTGTAAAAAAAAAGAATCTGCACAACTGGGTAACCGAGGCAACATGAGTTGAGAAGGAGAGCTGGTCATCGATCATGACACCCAGATTCCTTACCACTTTGGACAGAGTGATTTCACTTGAGGCGATATTTATCTTGAGATCGTGATGGATTGATGGCTGGGCAGGAATGACCAAGAGCTCGGTCTTGGATAGGTTCCAATGAAGGTGCTTTTCCTTCATCCATACAGAAATATCCGAGAGGCAGGCGGATATTCTTGCCTGATGGTAGGGTCATCTGGCTGGAATGACAGCATGAGCTGTGTATCATCTGCATAGCAGTGATACGAGAATCCATGGGAACGAATGACTTGGCTCAATGATGTTATGTACATGGCGAAGAGCAGGTGCCCCAGCACCGAGCTATGGGGGACCCCTGTGGAGAGGATTTGCGACAGGGATGTTTGCCCTTGCCATGACACCGAAAACGAACGCCCAGTGAGGTATGACTCAAACCAAGGAAGTGCTTTGCCCGAGATGCCCATATCAGGGAGGACTGATAACAGAATTTTGTGTTTTACTGTGTCAAAAGCCGCAGACTGGTCCAGTAGAATAAGGACTGAGGATAGACCTGCTGCTTTGGCAGTTCTTAAGGACTCTGTCACAGACAGTAGAGCCGTTTCAGTGGAGTGTCTGCTTTTGAATCCAGACTGGTAAGGGTCTAGGATTTTGTTTGCAGTGAAGAACTGTGTGATTTGTCTGGAAACCGCCCTTTCCATGACCTTTGATAAGAATGGGAGTAGCGAGACCGGCCTGTGGTTCTCAACCCGGGTAGGGTCGAGGGAAGGTTTTTTGAGGAGAGGCTTTACCCGTGCCTGTTTGAATGTAGTGGGAACTGTGCCCGACATCAATGAGGCATTAATCACATGTGTGATTGCAGGTGTCACTGCTGCAGATATTTCTTGCAAGAGTTTAGTTGGCACCGAGTCAAGTTGGCATGTAGTAGGAGGGCTACAAGACAGGGGTTTTGACACTTCACCCTCAGTGAAAGGAGTGAATTCACAGAGTGAGGTATGATCGCCCTGAGGAGACAGAGATGGGCATGTAGTAGGACAGCTGCATGTTTTAAAGGTGTCGGATGGCCCATTCAAGAGAAACAGACACTGGCATGTAGTAGGACAGCTACATGTTTGTTCAACAGGAACACCCTTTGGGTTTGTGCACCCCCTGCTGATACCGGCCACTTTATCTGTGGAAAAAGGAAGCAAATGTGTCTGCTGAGAGGTTTGTGGCTTCAGGTGGAGGCGGTGGATTCAGTAGAGTAGAGAAGGTGGTGAATAGTTTTCGAGAGCCAGAGGTGCTGCTGATTTTGTCATTGTCGAAAGCCCGTTTTGCAACATTGATGCTAGTTGTGAAGGAGAGTAGGATTGATTTGTAGCCCTGGAGGTTAGCAGGGTCAGGGTGTTTTCGCCATTTTCTTTCTGCTGCTCTGAGTTCGGTGCACAACTTTCGGAGGGTATCAGTCAGCTAAGGACTGGGCTGTTTAGAGCGAGCAGGTTTAGTGGATAACGGACACAGTTTATCCAGGCATGAGCTCAGTGCAGAGCAGAGTGACTCTGTAGCCTCGTTATCATCTAATGAGGAAAATGAGCTAAGGTCAGGTAATGCGGATTTGACCACTGATGAGAAGTGGCTTGGAGACAACTTTCAGAGGTTGCGACGGAATGAGACCAGAGGAGGAGGAGCAGAGGGCAGTTCCTGAATGCTCACGTTAAATTGGATGAAGTAGTGGTCTGAGAGGTGCAGAGGTGTAACTGAGACACCAGCTGCCTCACAGTTACGGGTTAGAATCAGGTCAAGTTGTTTGCCAGCCTTGTGTGTGGGAGGGCTGGAAACCATTGTCAAGTCAAATGAGTCAATTCGAGATACAAGGTCAGCCGAGCAAGGTTCATTTAGATGGATATTCATGTCACCGAGAATGAGCAGGGGACTTTTCTGCTCAGGGATGGAAGACAGTGGTGTGTCTAGATCATCCACAAATGTGCTCAATTGATCAGGAGGTCAGTATATGACAATCACAAAGGCTTTCACTGGAGCAGTCACCCATACTGCATGGTACTCAAATGAGGCATATTGGTGCGGAACCAATTATGTGTATTTCCAGTTGTTGGAAATCAACAAGCCTTTTTCCCTCTCCACGTTGGGGCAGACGTGAGGTGTGGGAGAATGAGCAGTTGACGGAATGTGCTGATGGTGAGGCAGTATTTTCAGGCTTTATCCAAGTTTCAGTAAGAGCCAGTAGGTCGAGAGACAAATGGTTTGCATATGCAGTTATGAAGTTCGCTTTTTTGACTGCAGACTGGCAGTTCCATAACCCAACAGAGAAGGATCATATGAGAATATGAGATCATTCAGTTTTTATTCATAAAATTATTCATAATCCCAAACTTATTCAACTTATTCATAAGGACAACATTATTTTATTAGTGGGAAAGCTTCCAGCTAGCGCACTCAAGTTCTTCCCACTATTCTCTCTCTGACTTTCATTCTTTCTTTCTTCTCCATGTTTTGTGTCACCTAATTACTTTGTCATACTTTAAGCTAAAAACTTCATTAAAACTTCAAAAATTCAGCTTGTTTATAAGGTTGTTACTTATAGGCAGCTTTTTAAAATCTTGTATACTTTTTTATTTACTCAACTTAATTGACACTTTTTCCCCATAGAAAACAATGGGTCGGCCAAACGAAAAATGTAGCAGTTCAACAATTATTCAGTTATGCTTTAAGAGCCATTCCATGAGAAATTGACATTCGGTGCGCAGTTGACCCCCCTGGAACTGAATGAAACTTAGCACATAGGTAGATATGGGTGTCTCACAGAAAAAGCCGAATTTTTAGGTCCATATCTCACTTTGCCTGCCGATTGCGCCACCTGGAAGCCACTTAAGTGGCCCAGTTTTGCCATTGACACCACATTTTACATCAACTATCATGACTTAAGGGTACACAGTACCAAATATGTTATACTTTTATCAGGACCTGTGACACTTCAAGTCCGGTTAGACTTCAGCACCACATCAGCGCCAAGCTGGGTAACTACGTTATCGAGCCAGAATTATTTGAGAAATAAGAATAAAAATTGAAAATGGGAATAAAATAATATGCCAGACATATACCAAACTAGAATGCTTTATAATGTGTTTACTCACAACAAGACTATAATTTTTAGTGAAAAGTACCTTGGTATCTTGCTGTGTTTGTGCAATGGACAGCCAGAAAGATGGTCGGAATTCATTTTTGGTGCAAGTTTGCGGTATATTTTCTCTGTAACCCAGATTTGTACTGTGAGGGTAAATGCTGTTTGTTGTGCATTTGGAGCTCTATTTTCGGGAACACCATGCATTTCTTTGGTAGTATCTACACTTTCAAGCTAGATGGAGCCAAAGTTGGAGGAAAACTCGAAATTGACCATTTCATAGCAGATTGTGCCTATGTTTAGACGGCATTATTTTGTTTACCCAGCAAGATAGAGATCTGAAATTCTCTGGATACATAGTCCCTTTGGGGTATATTACAGCATTAGTAAAATCTCAATGGTAGTATTTTCAATGTAGACAATATTCATCATCAAACGTCGGAAAATTTCGCCCCCAGGGGCGCTGTAGGCTGGAGGCAAATACTGGCCATCCCCAGCAATGTACCAAAGAAATTGTTTTTGAATTGTGATGCACAGAGATAGTTTTCTCTGAAAATGAAGAGTTTACCTTGGTACTATTCCTGGATGCACAGCTATCTGACCAAAGGTGGTGCTCTAAAGAGCTAATGTTCCACAAATCTAATATTCCATATTCCCAGACATAAACCAAAGTTCTGTCTTTTGACATATATAAAGTACATGCACAGTTATACATAAAATTTGTAACCTGTTTGATATAAAGCTGGGTTAGTTGTAAATTGGTAAAGAATGTTGGTGGTGATTGTAGCCTTGTGTCAACATGCAAGACATTTACGAGTAGTCAGTACAGTGTACAGTTTTGTGGTGTTGGTGCGTTTTCAGAAAATAACAAATTCTCTGCATTTTTACTTCCGTATTAGAACTGGAGAGCAGGCTTCAGTGTTAATTCTAGGATTTCCCTTGGGTATGGTGCTTGTGTATGAAAAAGGGCACAGCAGTCGCGTCTAGCGAGTGGTTGTCCTGATAAAGGGCACAGAGGTCATGGCAAGCAAGCAGCACCCTGCCAAGAAAAGGGCAGTTCATTTGTAGTGGTAACTTGCATGCCTTCATTCCTAACACCTGCCCATGATGTCTAGCCTATGGGATATCCGCTGGTTGGGAGGGCGGGGTTTCTTTTACAGACTTCCCATTTCCGTGCGTACCAAGCCATGGGTGTTGGCGCAACTATTGCGCCATACAGGCTGCAGCCCGCTATTTAATTCAGAGACAGACAAGCTCGCTATCAACGGCCTGTAAGCAGCTCTGTAGAGACCCAGGATGCAGTTTAGTAGGGCTTGCCTCTGGCTCTGCTGGAAACATCAACCCAGATCGAACAAAGAAGACCATGGATGGCTGCTCAGGGCCAAAGCCAAGGAGCACCTCTGGTGCGAACCACTAGGTGCTGCCAACCCACAATTGAATTCCAAAAACAGACTGACGGATAGAGCTAGTTGATATCAATTCACTTTGGATAACATGAAAAGTATAGAACAATTTTAACTTTTGTACTATACATTCTGTCTTCATGTACACGGTTGTGTGACGAAGATTCTTTTTAGAGTTTGAATTATGGACTGTCCATCCAGAATAATACCAAGCTAAACCCTTCATTTTCATAGAAAACTAGCTGTGTGCATAATAATTCAAAAACAATTTCTTTGGTACATTGCTGGGGATGGCCAGTACTTGCATCCAGCCTACAGTGCCCTCTGGAGGTGAATTTTTCCAACTTTTGATGTTTAATATCATCTACACTGAAAATACTACCATTGAGATTTTACTAATGCTGTAATGTACCCCAAAGGCACTATGTATCCAGAGAATTTCAGATCTCTATCTTGTTGGGTAAACACAATAATGCCGTCTAAACATAGGCACAATCTGCTATGAAATGGTCCGTTTTGAGTTTTCCTCCAACTTTGGCTCCGTCTAGCTTGAAAGTGCAGACACTACCAAAGAAATGCTTGATATTCCTGAAAATTGAGTTCCAAATGCACAACAAATGTCATTTACCACCGCAGTACATATCTGGGTTACTGAGAAAATATACCGCAAACATGCACCGAAAATCAATTTCGACCATCTTTCTGGCCGTCCATTGCACTAACCCAGCAAGATACCAAGGTACTATTAACTGAAAATGATAGTTTTGTTGTGAGTAAACACATAATAAAGGATTCTTGATAAGTATATGTCTGGGATATTATTTTATTTCCATTCCCATTTTCAATTTTTGCTGTGATTTCTCAAATAATTCAGGCTCAATAATCTAGTTATCCAGCTTGGCGCTGGTGTGGTGCTGATGTCTAACTGGACTTGAAGTGTCACAAGTCATGATAAAAGTATAATACATCTGGTACTGTGTACCCTTAAGTCATAATAATTGATGTAAAACGTGGAGTCAAAAGCAAAACTGGGCCACTTTAGTGGCTTCCAGGTGGCGCCACAGGCAGACTAAGTGATATACGGACCTAAAAATTTGGCTTTTTCCGTGAGACTACCATATCTACCTATGTGCCAAGTTTCATTCAATTCCAGGGGGTCAACTCCTCAACTTCTTCAAAAAGTGCCATTTTCTCACGGAATGACTCTTAAGCTATGTTACTCCAACTGCATAATGTTCAACGTACCTGGTAGATTTTATCTTGCCTTTCGTACCTTTTCTTACTTTTACACTTCTTTATTTAGATATTTTTTCACAATTTTTTTTTCTTTTACAATGGAAGTCTATGACAACTCCTGGTCTTTTGATTTAAAGTGCGTGAAACAGCTGAAACATCATGCAAAAAAATTTTCTCAACTTGCTCTCACTCTAACAATTTTCCCACCACATATAAAATTATTTGTCAAAACGTAAGAACATTTGTGATGGTCGCAGACTTGTAACAATGGAGGCAAACAGACGTGCACTTTTGGCTTTGTGAGCCCCAAAGCAACAGGAGTACCAACCCACCCACGCATTGACTTCCTCAATATCTGAGACAACAAAATTCAGGAGGTTATTAGAAAGAGACCCTTTTTCAAATTTGCACTTGTTATCACATTTTTGGCACAGCACACACAATTTTTACATATTTTGCTCTGCAGAGTCTCCTCTTTCTCATGATATCTTCATTCAGTCAGGGTGATGGGAAGTAGGGGTGCTGAGGGTGTTGCTGCACCCCTCTCTTAGCTGACTGCGAAAGTGTTTTGTGTGAACAATAAGTTGATATTTCTAAAATGTACAAAAAATAATTTTTGTAATTTTGCTGTTATTTTGTGTGGCTGTCTAGGGAAGATTTGAGGAATGATTTGCTAAAGTGAATTGAAAAATAAATCACAAATAATATCCGACGCAGACACATTTAAAATTGTTATGTTAGGTAGTATATTTTTCCTGCCAGTCGATTATTCCCTTTGTAATCTATTTGAAGAGGTGAGTGCATCAATGCATTTCACTGTCAATATTCGGGGGATTGCAAGCGTTCTCGGAGAAAACATTTATTTATTCCCTTTGTTTTGGTCATATTTATGAAATTATATTAAAAAAAGAACAGATTGGTTACCTTTAAGACATACTACCATAAACAAGGGCTCTTTCCATTGAATCAGGCTCTGTGTTTGAAATATGTTTAGAGATATGCAGGTTGTGTGTCTGTGAGGGAGCTGCAGGCATCCCCTCACTAACCAGGTGCACAGTTCCATTATGCACACCCCAAACACATATATATATACATATATCAGATTAAGATGTATTATTTATGCAGATTGTAGTGATTGTGATTGTGTTAGTCGGCTAAAGATGGATCCTATTTAGCGGACACACAGTTGGGTTATTTTAAGATGTTTTTTTGTGTTATTTTGTGAATTTGGGCCTGATCTCTCTCTCTCTCTGAGGTGGTTCCGGAGATCAACAGCCTCATGGAGGCGCGCCCATGAGAGGATTGCTGATGAGGGTCTGGTGTGCACAATCAGCCTCATTGGAGCAAACCAACTGAACTGAAGAGAGGGGGGGATGTTGGGAAGGACTTATTTTGTTGATTTATTGTTTAGGGGGTAAACATTTAGTAAGTCTGCTTAATGCAACATTTGAATATGTTTATATTGTTGTGTGGGTGAAGGGTGTAAGGACTCTGCATTGGTTGTAAATATTGTATATAGTAGTCTGAAATATCATCCCCTTTTGATGTTGACAGTGGTAGGAGACGGGGACTATATATACTGGGGTTGGTACTTGTTGTGGGGGTTTTGTTTGAGGGGGGATCCATGCCTCACCCTACCCTGGTGTATGCACTTATTCTCATGCTGGGACTGAGTAAAAAAAACAGAGCTCTGTTGCAATCTGGGTCCTGTGGTTATTCCTGCTGGCTGTACAACTCAGTAGCCGCTGCCATTCCTGGTGGGGTAAGGGACCGTGTATCATCCAATCCCTACAGTGTCAAATGGCATTCACTGTGCTATTCAACAGAAGATTTAAGTTTATTGCTAGTCTCTGTTCAACTGCAGGGCTGGCCTGAGCTCTCTGATTATTCATACGTTATCACTTCCCCAAACATAGAAAATAATTTCTCATCTTGTTGCCTTCATAGATGGTTGTGAAGCTTAGATGCGGTGTCATGTCGAAATAACATCACCATAAACTAGTACTGTTCAAAACCTTCTGCTGCTTTTACTGTTTTACCTCAGCATTTTCATACCCTTTAAAATTTTGGGATTTTTTTTTAGCAATAAAGTATTAAAAATCCTGCTGTCATACCTTATTTATTATTTTCACCAGCTTTAACCTCACATTTCACATTTTCAGTGGCTTCCAGCTTACCTCTGAAACTACACTTTTCTAGTTTTTGTAATCTCTTTATGTGGCTGCTTTGAAATAAGCATTATCCTTTATTAAATCAAAGAGAACTCATCATTCTGGTTAAACATTTAATGCGTGCAAAACTCTGGTGGGATCGAATAACTGGCTGCACTAACTTGTTCTATAGCAATATAAGATTGTTCAGTTTTTATACTTAAAATCATTCATATTCCTAAACTTAATCATAAGATCAATGTTATTTTATTTTTTATTATTGCTTAGTGTGTCTGCTTTTTCTTCTGCACTAACTGAATGAGAGCCACTTCAAACAGGTATTAACAGGCAAGTTAACTGTGTAGATATGCAGCTTAATATTATGAGAACTAGAAGACATTGCCAACAATATCTCTGCCAGGAAAGAATCCTGTCTTTGAACCCAATTAAAGGTCTAGTTGGAAGCTGACATTCATTCAGATTTTTCTTGTTACTAGATAAAGAACTGCCTATAGGAAGCAGATTAGTGCAGCCAAAAATGATAACGGTTGCCGCGTTAGGTTATAATTTGCCTTTAAATAAACATTTTCCCGCGTTTTCCAAGAACGAAAATCATTAGCCTCAAAATCGGAAGTGACGCAAACTCAGGATAAACGAAAGGCAGTCCATTCTGAGAACTGATGAGCCGAATATCCAGTTTTATTCACGTCAGACTACCACAGAAGTATAACCACAGCAGCACCACCCCAAGACACATGGGCCATGGTTTGGGTGGTAGTAGGGCAGCAGTGCTAAGTGAGCCTAGCCTTCATGCTTTAGCTATTTTAAACGTGCCGATTGGGTCATTCAGCATCCCAGGTACTACATGCAGTACTGTATGGACTCCTCTGTCAGGTACAGGCCATGAGAGTGGATGAGTGTTTTCATGTTCTGGATGGCCTGTATGTATAGGCTGATAGAGACTAGAATCTAGCCATTTGGCATGTTGACTTTATTGGTTAGAAATTTGCTTTGACATTATGTGTCCAAAAATTTTGGCGTGATCGGTTAGAAAAAGTTTGACGTGATGCATTGTGTTTGACATTAGTTGCTGTGGAACACGCATAATGTCAAACACTTTGACATAATGCGTTGTTTTGACATTATATTGTCCAGAAGTCTGAGGCACCCCCCATTTGTTAAGACTTAAATCTGGCATTAGATGTTTATTTTTTGTTTTCCAGATTTGCATTGCTGAAGATAAAAATTATTTTTCAAATTCCAAATGCTAAATCAAAAAATAGTTATATAAATACACTGCCCTTCATAATTATTGGTTAAGATGTGTTTTAACTTCTAATAAATTAAGTTTTTTTCTAAATAATATAGGACCACAATGAAGAAAAGAGGAAAATCCAACCTTTAATTCAAGTGAATTTATTCAGTGGGAAAAAAATCCCACATTAAGAAATAATTCTTTTACATCAAATCATGTGTGCCACAATTATCAGCACCCCTGATGTTAATACTTTGTACAACCCCCATTTGCCAACAAAACAGCACCTAATCTTCTCCTATAATGTTTCACAAGATGGGAGAATACAGAAAGAGGGATCTTCGACCATTCCTCTTTGCACAATCTCTCTAAATCATCCAGTGACCTGGGTCCTCTCCTCTGCACTCTCCTCTTCAGCTCACTCCACAGGTTTTCAATGGGGTTGAGGTCTGGGGACTGAGATGGCCATGGGAGGAGCTTGATTCTGTGTCTGGTGAACCATTTCTGTGTAGATTTGGCCACATGTTTAGGGTCATTATCTTGCTGAAAGACCCAGTGACGACCCATCTTCAGCTTTCGGGCAGAGGCCACCAGATTTTGATTTAAAATGTCCTGGTATTTCAAAACGTTCATGATGCCATGCACCCTAACAAGATTCCCAGGGCCTCTGGAAGAGAAACAGGCCCACAGCATCACCGATCCTCCCCCATACTTCACAGTGGGCATGAGGTGCTTTTCTGCATACTCATCTTTTGTGTTCCGCCAGACCCACTTAGAGTATTTGTTGCCAAAAAGCTCTATCTTGGTCTCATCTGACCAAAGCACACGGTCCCAGTTGAAGTCCCAGTACTGCTTAGCGAACTCCAGACGTTTGCGTTTATGATTGTGAGTAAGAAAAGGTTTTTTCCGTGCATGCTTCCCAAACAGATTGTTGGCATGTAGATAGCGCCTGATGGTTGTTTTGGAGACTTTGTGACCCCAAGATGCTACCATTTGTTGCAATTCTTTGACAGTGAGCTTTGGAGAACTTTTTATTTCTCTTACCATCCTCCTCACTGTGCGTGGTGGCAAAATAACCTTGCATCCTCGTCCAAGCTTGTTTACCACTGTTCCAGTTGTTTTAAACTTCTTAATGATTCCTCTGACAGTAGATATGGGCAGGTGCAGGCGAGTGGCTATTTTCTTGTAGCCATTGCCTGACTTGTGAAGGTCGACACACATCTGACTTACTTGAATGGTGTGTTTCTTTGTCTTTCCCATGTTGAAGAGTGGATAAGAGAAATGGCCTCTGTGTCACGTCATATTTATACCCTAGGGAAACAGGAAGTGATGAATTACTAATTAAATGTTCCTAGATACTCTGATCAACTTTGTAAACTACTGTAGAAATGACAGAAATACTTCAATTACATTTATTTCCTAGGAATTGTTAGGGGTGCCAATAATTGTGGAACAGGTGATTTTATGAAAAATAATTATTTCTTAGTCAGGGATTTTTTCTCCCCTTAAAATTCACTTGAGTTGAAGGCTACATTTTTCTACAATTTTTAGTGTGAGAGTATGCTTCTGCAATAAAAATTTAATTTATTTTAAGGCTTTGAACACATCTTAACCAGGGGTGCCAATAATTATGGAGGGCGGTGTAAATGTTGGTATTTCATTAAAACAGTTGATACAGATAATATAGTCTTGACAGAGCCTTGATGTCAACATAATCATGTCTGTCTGCAATTACTTGGAGGGACAGACACAAGTGAGACTGTCAGTCTTCAGAAGAATGGTGGCAAGTTTTCCACTCTGCTTGGAACAAGCAAAAAGCCGATCATCTTATAAACTATAGCACAACAGGACAGTGTCCCAGATTTTTTGGCAAAAGTTAGTTACACCAAATATTGGTTTTGATATAGTTTAGAACAGTTTACAGCTCTGTTTAGTCATTTCTCAGTTATTAGAACCTCTTTATTAAACATTTTTGCAAGCATATTTGCCCAACGAAATTGCTTTAAATGTGCCCAAAACTTTTGCACAGTACTGTGTGTGTGTGTGTGTGTGCGTGTGCGTGTGTGTATATATATATATATATATACAACCCCAATTCCGAAATAGTTGGGATAAAGTGTAAATTGTGAATAAAATCAAAATGCAATGACTTTCAAATTACACCAGCCAGTATTTTATTCACAACAGAACAGAGAAAAAATAGCAAATGTTGAAAATGAAATTTTACAATTTTATCCACAAAATGAGCTCATTTCAAATTTGAGGGCTGCTACAGGTCTCAAAAAAGTTGGGACAGGGGCCTGTTTACCATGGTGTAGCATCCCCTCTTCTTTTTAGCACAGAGTAAAGGCATCTGGGCATTGAGGAGACAAGTTTCTTCAGTTTAGCCATTGGAATTTGATCCCACTCTTGTCTTGTACAGGCTTCCAGCTGCTGGAGAGTTTTGGGTCTCCTTTGACGGACTTTTCGTTTAATTATGCGCCAAATGTTCTCAATCAGTGAAAGATCAGGACTGCAGGCAGGCCAGTTCAGCACATGGACTCTTCTACTACGAAGCCATGCTGTTGTAATAGCTGCAGTGTGTGGTTTTGCATTGTCCTGCTGAAATACACAAGGCCTTCCCTGGAATAGATGTCGTCTGGAGGGGAGCATATGTTGCTCTAAAACTTTTATATACCTTTCAGCATTCATGGTGCTTTTTAAAACATGCAAGTGTCCCACACCATATGCACTAATGCATCCTCATACCATCAGAGATGCTGGTTTTTGAACTGAACGCTGATAACAGGAGGGATGGTCTTTCTCCTCTTAAGCCCGGAGGACAGAATGCCCATGATTTCCAACAACAATGTCAAATTTGGACTCATCTGGCCACAGGACACTTTGCCACTTTGCTACAGTCCATTTTAAATGAGCCTTGGCCCACAGAACATGGTGGCGCTTCTGGATCATGCTCAACAATGGCTTCTGTTTTGCATGATAGAGTTTTAGGTGTTATCTGTGGACGGCACGGCGGACTGTGTTTACAGACAGTGGTTTCTTGAAATATTCCAGGGCCCATTTAGTAATGTCAATAACAGAATCATGCCGGTGAGTGATGCAGTGGCGTCTGAGGGCCCGAAGATCACAGGCATCCAGTAAAGGTCTTCGGCCTTGTCCCTTACGCACAGAGATTTTTCCAGTTTCTCTGAATCTTTTGATGATGTTATGCACTGTCGATGATGAGACTTTCAAAGACTTTGCAATTTGACATTGAGGAACATTGTTTTTAAAGTATTCCACAATTCTTTTACGCAAGCCTTCACAGGTTGGAGAGCCTCTGACCATCTTTACTTCTGAGAGACTCAGCCTCTCTAAGACATCCCTTTTACAGCCAATCATGTTACACACCTGATGCCAGTTCACTTAATTACTTGCTAAATGTTCTTTCAGCTGATTCTCTTATATATTAATTGCTTTTTCAGCCCTTTTTTGACTGTGTCCCAACATTTTTGAGACCCGTTGCAGCCAGAAAATTTGAAATAAGCTCATTTTGTGGATAAAAATGTAAAATGTCTCAGTTTCAACATTTGAGATGTTATCTATATTCTATTGTAAATAACATATTGGCTCATGTGATCTGAAAGTCATTGCATTTTGATTTTATTCACAATTTACACTTTGTCCCAACTATTTCGAAATTGGGGTTGTGCAATAAAAATTATTCAACCCTTGTTGCAAATTAGGTTTACTGGCAAAATTTACGAACTTTCAGCTGTTTGCAATGAACAAATCGAAGAACATTTATAGCTCAACACGACAAATATTACAAGTGGCTTCTCCTATTGCAACACAAAATGCCACTTTTAATGACTACTGCCGACTCAAAATTATTCAACCCCTTCATGACAAGCATCTTTAACACTTAGAAGAGCACCCTTTTGCAGCGATGACTTGCTGGAAATGTGATGTATAGCCTAACACGAACTTCTGGCAGCATTCCCAAGGAATCTTAGCCCAGTCCTCATGGACATCCAGTTCACCAATATTCTTGGGTTTGCATGCTGCAACTGTCTTCTTCAAATCCTACCAGAGATTTTTTATGGGGTTCAAGTGAGGGGACTGTGAAGGGCACTCTAGAATCTTCCCAGACGACTTCTGAAACCAAGCCATGGTGGATGTTGAGGTATGCTTAGGATCATTGTCCTGTTGGAAGGTCCAATGATGCCCAAGCATCAGCTTCCCTACAGACGGTATGACATTTTCTCCTTGGATATCCTGGTACTTGACTGAATCCATCTTGCCCTCCACACTTTGCGGGTTTCCTGTGCCAGAGGAAGCAAGGCAGCAGCAGAGCATCAAAACGCCCCCACAATTCTTCAGGGTGTGCTTTTCAGCATATGCTTCTTTACTCTTCCTGCAGACACACCACTGATTCATAAGCCCAAAATATTCCAGTTTTGTTTCATCACTCCACAGAACAGTATCCCAAAACTTCTGTGGCTTATTTATATGCTTTTGAGAATAGTGGAGCTTGTGCTTTTGGGTCAGTTTTGGTGTATGTCTGATACAATAACCAACTTCAAAGAAGATAACATGAACTGCTCTTAAACAGTGCACCAAAACGCAGCCAATGGTGTGCACCTGAACACGCGGCTGGAGCGCATATTTGAATTTGACACTTTAGAGAAAGATCATCTACTCCCTTGTGATCGAGACCTCTTTCATTCTGATAGCTTCTGACTGTAATCATTTGTTGATTTTGTTAATCTGAGACATCCTTTGATTGTTTTTTTCGCAATGCAACATCTCCAACGTGCTGAACGTCTAAGAGCAATTGGTATGCTTGAAACTGGCAGCCACCAGTCTGAGGTTGCCAATTTCTTCAATGTTTCACAGTCTGTGATTAGCAGATTATGGGGCTGGTATCCACAAATCTATAATGTTGATGATCGACGCCATTCAGGGCATCCATGAAAAACAACAAGAGTCCAGGATAGGTTGATTCGTACCCAGGCTCTGAGAAATTGCACTCAAACAGCAAATCGGTTTGCTGCAAACCTACACCAGGCTACTGGTGTCCGAGTGACAGGTCAGGCGATTAGAAATTGTCTATACGATGCCCATCATCATGCTAGACAGCCTCGTATAGTGCCGCCATTGACCAACCGCCACATTGACAATAGACGCGAATGGTGTACACAACGCAGGAACTGGTGAAATTGTCAGTGGTCACCTGTAATGTTCTCAGTTGAGTCCCGGTACTCTTTGGCCTTCCATGATAGGCGTTATTGCATCTGGCGACGTCGTAACAAATGCCATGCCCATGTTAACCTGAGGCAGCATGACAGATTTGGTGGTGGGTCTGTTATGGTGTGGGGTGGGATCACTAGGACTCTGAACCCCACTCTATATCGTGCAAGGAAGAGTCTGTACTATTGGGACAACATGCTGACACCCATGGGTGTAGAAACCTGGGGGGACGGGGGGGACGTGTCCCCTCCAATATTGGAGACAGGCGCATTTGTCCCACCCAAAAATTATACCGCGGAGAAGAAAAATATTAAGATATTAATATTAAATATTAATATCTCAAAATTTTACTATTATTAAATATTAATATTAAATATTAATATTAAAAATATTAATATAAATTATATAAAAATAAAGAAATTTTTAACTTGCATGCTTTTATTTTGAAAGCGCAACACAGCGTCATGTCACTGGCCCACCCCCTCCCTCACCGGCTCTGAGAGTGTTTGAGAGGCGGGAGACACAGCAGTTGTCGACAGCAGGCGGTCTGATGTCAGGAACTCTTTTCATTATTTCCACAGTACTATAAGGGTCAACGAATGTTAATTAAACATGTTCGCTAGTTTCAACTAGCGAACTAAACCAGGTTTCTGTCACATGTTGGTTAGTAATCGGGGTGCTAGCAGTAGTAGCTAAATATAAGCCAGGTGGAAATTATGAGGTGAATTTCAGTGGAGAAATCCTGCAAAGGTGCCATTATTAATTAATTATTTTATGTGCAGGAACCACAGCAGCAAGCTAGAGAAACAGAGCAAGCTGTTGAGGATACAGGTGCATCAGGGCATTAGGTGAGGTCATAATTATGACTTGTTCAGTGGAATTCATTCTCAAAGAACTCGAGAAACACCGGTCAAGCCGTGGTTTGTGAGCAAAAAGAATGCCGATGTGATCCTCGCACATTGTTATTGCATGGCTGGATTAAGCGAGGCTTGTTCCCCCATTGGAGCTTTGCTCTTTGCGACTGAAGCTGGATATAGAATCGGGAACTCAAGAACATGTAGGCTACTGAAGTAAAAAGCAAGTGGCTGCCAGCGCACTTAAACAAAAGTGCCGTATTTGCCAGTAAGCGACATTGATTTCAATGAGATGGGATTCTGAAGAAACTCTTGTCTTTATCACGAGTAGCATTATTGCCGCAATTAAAAACCGCACACAACGTAGGCATTGTTTTTTTTAAAAAAAAAAAGCGCAATTCTGAAGAAAATCACGAAGCGTTGCGGGAGCTCAATGGTGAAGCGCAGCTATCTTGGTTGTTGTTATCATCCATCATGGCGGACTTCCTGTTTGGAAATTATGCATGACGTCACGTGCACACCAAGAATACAAGACATCCGTTGGAACTTACATATGCATTATACGTGATTGAATCTCACACCCAGTGTTTCTAAAATAAAGACAACGGTTGGCAAGATGCGAGCTTACGGCTAATTTATTTTTTCATGAAGTTTTTAAATCCCCCCACGCAGCATAATAATAATACGTGCAGGATTGACGTCTTGTTTTCTTCAGTCTCGATGACTTTGGACATCAATTTCGTTGTACCACTGCCCCACTCAGGCGAGATGTCGAAAAATCCGTATAGATTTCCTATGGAACGCACTCATCGGTCGTACATATCATCAAATGCTGATATTGTCCATTGAAAATGTTAAAGGCACGTACAACTGCTGCCTACTGTAGTTAAATCTGCGGTCCTTCAGGCATTTTTTGTACAGTCTGGTCGATCTGAGGAGGAAACACAAAATACCGCCTCTTCCGTGTCTGTGAAAAGATATCTTCTCAGTTAATCATATCGTTGGCTGCAACATGTTCAATGTGAGTAATGTTCTGAGAGATTAAAGTTGGGCATACCAATATGGCGGCACGGTTACTTCAAAATTATGACGTCATCAGCTATCCAGTTATTCTATATAGATCAGTGGTCCTTACCAATTCTCACATTAAACCTACGCCCTTGGTCCCCCCCAATGTTAAACTCATTCCTATGCCCTTGCTGACACCCTATGTTGTCCCGTTTTCACAACGTGAGGGGTGGCGTGAGGTGGTCAATAACCACCTTCAACTGCACAATATCCATAGGATGCCCTGGCCAGCAATGAGCCCTTTCCTTTCCCCCATTGAAAATGTCGGGACATCTTGGGCCAACATCTGCATCAAAGTCAAAGACCACCATACATGCTAGATGAACTTGGCCTGGCGTTGGTGAAAGAATGGGACAGACAGCATCAAATCACCATAGGTAGACTCATATGCACGATGCCTCGACGAATCAATGAGTGTTTTGCCAATAAAGGGGGCATCACGCACTATTGACGTAAAAAATGTCAACTTTCAATTTCTATTTCTTACCCATTCTTTTTTTCACGGACCATGACCGTAAGAGAGACTGTTTAGGTAATGAAAATATCGGGTGAATTGTTTACTCAGTTCCTTCTTTGTTAAGAAGGAATCAGTTTGGGGCCAATTACTCTATATCATTAGTATGCTATTGACCTTGCAATTTCAATATCCCCTACTTTTTTAGAAGATTATATTTTAACAACGCATGTTCAAGGTCGAGCCGGGAATCTTGTATCAACGAGTACGATCGGGTTGCAGAATTCATTGATTCTAAGTGCGGGTGGTGGACAGTTATACGGTATTGCTCGTCACAGTGCCGGGGCAGGAGTGGATCTTAAAAAGCAGACCCGTGTAGGACTCCGCCTCAGCACTCCAGCATTCAGAGGTTCATTCATACTGATGGGTAATTTATTGACTCCAAATAGTCTGCCTTCATGTCTTTAGACTGGGTAGGGAAACCAAAGTAACTTGAGAAAAGCCTCATCAACTCAGGGGCAAAATCCTCACTGAAAGGCCCTAGACTGGTTTCAAACCCACGACCCCCTTGCTGTGACTTTGGTTAGGAGCAGTATTCCTATTGTAATGTATAATTTTGGATTTAGCTATTTTGGAGAGTTTGAAGAACTTTAAGTTTGATCATGCAATAACTGTAAAATGAAGCCTTATTCACATTTTAGCTGTACGGTACTTGCCCCTTCAACCTTTTCTTCTGTTTTTGAGTATTTTTCACACTTCAATGCTTTCTATCATCAAACTAATTTTATTAGTACACAAAAATAACCCAAGTTAACACAAAATGCAGTTTATAAATGATAATTTAATTTAGTGAAGGGAAAAAAGCTATCCAACCCCACCTGGCCCTGTGTGGAAAAAGTAATTGCCTCCTTTGTTTCTAAATCAACCAATTAAACAAATTTAATTGAAAAGTGGGTTCAATTTCATAAAGTACACCCAGGCTTGTTTCCTGCCAGCCCTTTTGAATCTAAAAATCACTTAAATAGAATGCATCTGGCAATGTGAAGTGGGCAAAAAGCAACTCATGATGCTGTGTTCAAAAGAAAATCAACAGCAATAAGAAACAAAGTTGTTGACATCATCAGTCTGCAAAGGGCTAGAAAGCCATTTCTAAGTCTCTGGGGCTTAAGTGAACCATTGTGAGAGCCATTTTCTGCCAGTGGAGAAAATGAGGAACAGTGCTGAACCTTCCGAGGAGTGGCTGACCCACCAAATTTACTCCATTGACGACTCATCCAGGCGGTCCCAAAAGAACCCAGACTAACATCTAAACAACTGCAGGCCTCAGTATCTTCAGTTAAGGACAGTGTTCATGATTCCACAATGAGAAAGATACAGGGGAATAATGGAATCCATGGGAGAGCTGCAAGGCTAAAACCACTGCTGACCAAATAGAATACCCAGGTTTGTCTCACATTGGCCAAAAAAGATCTGGATGACCCCCCAAGATTTTTGGGATAATAGTCTCTGAACTGATCTGTCGAAACGACTTGCTGGAAGACATGGGTCCTGTTACTTCCGGTGTGAAGCTACCGCAGCATTCCACAATTACAACATCATACCAACAGTCAAACACAGAGGTGGTGGTGTGATGGCCTAGGGCCGCTGGGGCCGCTTGCTGCATCAGGACCTAGGTAACTTGCCATAATTTATGAACCGACAAATTCTGCTCTCTACAGGAAAATCCCAAAGGAAAATGTCTGGCCATCAGTTTGTGACGTAAACCTCAAGCGCAGTTGGGTTATGCGGCAGGGCAATGATCTTAAGCACACAAGCAAGCCTAATTCGGAATGGCTCAAAGGAAACAAAATTAAGGTTTTGGACAGCCCAAGTCAAAGTCTTCAATTCGTTTCAAATGCTGTGGCATGACCTTAAACATGCAGGTCATGCTCAAAAACCCTTCAGTGTGGCTGAATTAAAAATTCTCAGCTGAGAAGAGTGGGCGAAACTTCCTCCTCCCTGATATAAAATCTCATTGCTAGTTACTGCAAACATTTGTAGTTGTTGCCACTAAGGGTGACACAACCAGTTATTAGGTTTGCGGGGGCATTTTTTTTTTTTTCAAGAGTTGTTTTCAACAACTTTTTACCTTCAAAAAATTAAATGCCCATTTAATTAAGCTGGATTTTGTGTTTATGCAACATTGCCTTGTATTGAAATTAGTTGGATGAGCTAAAACATTTAAATATGACAAGCAAAAACAGAAGAAATCGAGAAGGGGGAAAATACATTTTCATTGCACTGCATATATAATATTGAATGAACAGTGATATATATGGATTAAATGTCGGTACATGTGGATCAAAGATTGATATGCATTGAATAAATGTTTTTTATATGGATTGAAAAAATGTGGCACAAACAATCTCATGCTTACGACCGAGCCATCCAGAAACGGGCAAAGAGGAAAGCACTGAGCCAGTATGAGCATGTCGAGTGTGACTGAAGCTGCACTTAATGTACAAATTTTAGATTAACCCAACCTGACAGTTTCATCCTTTGGCTCCACATGCATGTCTTTGGACTGTGCAGGGAAAGCAGAGTACCCAGAGAAAAGCCATGTGAATGTGATGGCATAAACTTCACAAGGAAAGGTACTCGACCAGATTAAAACCCACAACCTTCTTGCTGCGGCCGTCATACTCCAGGCAGGCAGTGCCACCCTATTCCCGTTTATTATTTTTGATTTTGATATTTTAGAGGTTTTGAGGAATTTTGAAGAATCCTAGGCTGGATCATCCAATTGTCTCCAAAAAAAAGCCTTATACATAGTATTTTTTACATTTGAACCTTGTTGTCCCATCAGATAATGAGGTAGACATGATAGTCTCTCTAGATAGGAAAAACCAGTTATTGAAAATTCTAGCATAGTTATGAAAGCATAATTCATGGTATTCAAGACAAGAATATCCAGTTCTCATTTCACCTTTGGTATACAATAGGACCTGTCTCTGAAGTGCAAATCAGGTCACTGTCTGCAGTGGTACAGAGTTGTCAATGCTCTCGCTCTTAAACAGAGGCTGCCATTAAAAAAAAATAATAATTGTTAAGTAACCCAATCTTGAATGGCTTCTGTGATGTATCTGTGTGAAATCCCACTTTGTAAATTATGATTATTTTTTTCTATAAGATTGGACACTGCAATTTTGCATACTACTTTCTTTGTTATATTTATTTTTTCTAAAACTGGGTAATGCATCTTGTTTTATATTGCCGCAAAAGGGCATAAAATCATAAATTTTTATGTTGCCCATTTTCTTCTCCAGATTATGGAAGAATATAATGGAATGGTCAGTACAACAGAGGAATGGTCTGCCCTTGTACTAAGAAAATGCAAGAATTTGCCTTTCCATGAATACAGTGCAAATGCATGCCTTGTCAGATGACCCACATCATTGATTGTGCAAGCAGATTTATTAGGGTGAGTGATAAGTCGAAATGCTTCTGAATAAGTAGTCACTGTGCATCTGCATCGACAATTATGAATGTTGAAATGCATCAAAGAGAAAACTCATCTTTTTGGTGAAACATTTAATGCTTGCAAAACTCTAGTGGGATTGAATAATTGACTACACTCACTCGTAAAACAATGAGATTGTTCAGTTTTTATTCTTAAAATTATTTATATTCCCAAATTTAATCATAAGATCAGTATTATTTTATTTTTATTATTGCTTTGTGTGTCCATTTTTTTTGTTTGTTTGTTTTTGTTTTTTTTAAATACCCCCACCACTGTAGAATCCTGTTTTCAAACCCAATCAAGATGATTAGTTACATACAAACAAAATTTCAGGCATCCAGGAAAGTAGTTCCTCAAAAAAGCTTGATCCAAAATGTCCCAAAATGATCACTTTAAACACGCTAAAACCAGTGAAGTTGGCACGTTGTGTAAATCGTAAATAAAAACAGAATACAATGATTTGCAAATCCTTTTCAACCTATATTCAATTGAAAACACTGCAAAGACAAGTTACTTAATGTTCGAACAGGTAAACTTTTGTAATTTTTTTGCAAATATTAGCTCATTTGGAATTTGATGCCTGCAACATGTTTCAAAAAAGCTGGCACAAGTGGCAAAAAAGACTGAGAGAGTTGAGGAATGCTCATCAAACACTTATTTGGAACATCCCACAGGTGAACGGGCTAATTGAGAACAGGTGGGTGCCATGATTGGGTATAAAAGCAGCTTCCCTGAAATGCTCAGTCATTCACAAACAAGGATGGGGCGAGGGTCACCACTTAGTGAACAAATGCGTGAGCTGATTGTCGAACAGTTTAAAAACAACATTCCTCAACGAGCTATTGCAAGAAATTTAGGGATTTCATCATCTACGGTCCGTAATATCGTCAAAAGGTTCAGAGAATCTGGAGAAATCACTGCACGTAGTTTACAAGGCCGAAAACCAACATTGAATGCCCGTGACCTTCGATCCCTCAGGCGGTACTGCATCAAAAACCGACATCAGTGTGTAAAGGACATCACCACATGGGCTCAGGAACACTTCAGAAAACCACTGTCAGTAACTACAGTTCGTCGCTACATCTGCAAGTGCAAGTTAAAACTCTACAATGCAAAGCGAAAGCCATTTATCAACAGCACCCAGAAACGCCGCCTGGCTTCGCTGGGCCCAAGCTCGTCTAAGATGGACTGATGCAAAGTGGAAAAGTGTTCTGTGGTCTGACGAGTCCACATTTCAAATTGTTTTTGGAAACTGTGGACATCGTGTCCTCCAGACCAAAGAGGAAAAGAACCATCCGGACTGTTATAGGCGCAAAGTTCAAAAGCCAGCATCTGTGATGGTATGGGGTGTATTAGTGCCCAAGGCATGGGCAACTTACACATATGTGAAGGCACCATTAATGCTGAAAGGTACATACAGGTTTTGGAGCAACATATGTTGCCATCCAAGCAACGTCTTTTTCATGGACGCCCCTGCTTATTTCAGCAAGACAATGCCAAGCCACATTCTGCACGTGTTACAACAGCATGGCTCCGTGAGTAAAAGAGTGCGGGTACTAGACTGGCCTGCCTGTAGTCCAGACCTGTCTCCCATTGAAAATGTGTGGCGATTATGAAGCGTAAAATACGACAACGGAGACCCCGGACTGTTGAACAACTTAAGCTGTACATCAAGCAAGAATGGGAAAGAGTTCCACCTGAAAAGCTTCAAAATGGGTCTCCTCAGTTCCCAAAACGTTTACTGAGTGTCGTTAAAAGGAAAGGTGATGTAACACAGTGGTAAAAAAGGCCCCTGTGCCAACTTTTTTGCAATGTGTTGCTGCCTTTAAATTCTAAGTTAATGATTATTTGCAAAAAAAATAATAAAGTTTCTCAATTTGAACATTAAGCATCTTGTCTTTGCAGTGTATTCAATTGAATATAAGTTGAAAAGGATTTGCAAATCATTGTATTCTGTTTTAATCTTCGATTTACATAACGTGCCAACTTCATTGGTTTTGGGTTTTGTATTTGAAAAGCGCATGTTTTGGGTCAAGCCAGGGATCTTGTATCGATGAGTAGGATCTGGTTGCAGAACTAATAGGTCCTACGTTCAGGTGGCCGGGCAGGTACGGTATTGCACATCACATTTCCAGGGCAGGTTCAGATCTTGAAAATCAGAACCGTGTAGGACTCTGCCTCACTGCTCCAATTTATCATTTCCAATTAATGTCTTTGGACTAGGTCGGGAAACCAGAGTAACTAAAGAAAAGCCACATTAACGTAGGGGCAAACTCCGCACAGGAAGGTATAAGACCGGTTTCATACCCAAGGCTCCCTTGCTGTGACCTTCTTTAGGTACAGTATTCCTATTGCCATTTGTAATTTTTGAGTTTGATATTTTAGAGATTTTTTTAAGCCTAGATTAGAGCATTCATTCATTTTAAAATTAAGCCTTATTTATTATAAGTTGTATATATTCATACATTGCTGTGAAAAAAAATATTTGCCCCTTCCCAATTTCCTCTATTTTTGAATATTTGTCACACATAAATGTTTCAGATCATCAAACCAATTTTAGCTATTTTCCCCATAATGACTACATATGACACCTATATGTTATCAACAGACATTTTCCCAAGCCTCCCAATTTGTCGTTATTTGTATTCATTATGGGGAAAGGGAGAGCGGAGTCTACGGGGAAAAGAGTTCATATTAGGCAAAAAATAACCCAAGTAAACACAAAGTGTATTTTTAAATTATAATTTCATTATTGAAGGAATAAGCCTGTCCAATCCGACCTGCCCCTTTTGAAAAAGTAATTGCCCCGTTAGTTTCTAAATCAACCAATAAAACTATTTTAATTTGATAATTGGGTTCAATTTCACAAGACGAATCCATGAATGATTACTGCCAGCCAAGGACGTAGGTTTGCGTATATTTTGGGAAGCCAGATTGTCCCTACCAATATTTCAGTGAAGTCTTTCTTATCATCTTTCCAGATAAGCCATATTAGACCCAGTTGTGGAGGCTACGCCTCCAAGACAACCTATTTACGCATTCTAGCATTTGATTGGATGAAAGAGGAGGGGCTACCTGAAGACTAAAAGTCAAGTGTAAATTGACCAATCTATTCTGGTCATGAATATTCATTTTTGTCCAAAGCGGGGCTTGAGATGCACAATTGGATTGCAGGCTTTGATTACATGGTGTTTGCAATGTCTTGCCCATTGAAGAGAACTGTAATTTGGCATTTGTTCCAGATTTTTCTTCATCACGCAACTATAGCACTTTTTCCGTGGCCCAACTCATGACATATATTTGATATTACCTTAGGTACGTATCACTTTTACGGAAATTTAATTGTCTGAGAGTGTGAGAAAAAAATATCCATGTAATGCTATTAATATTCAGCCAAACTGAATGCCAAGTGTAATGTTGGAACTTGAATCGGTGTGGTTTAGCACTGTAGCAGGCTAGCTAACTTCCACTGTCATAACTAAGGGTGTTTTCACACATATTTGGGTCGACCCAAAATACAATGTATCAATTTTCAACTGGAGCGGCTCGGTTTCACATATGCTTTTTATCGCCGTACCAAGTCCACCGTTCTACAGAATGGAGCGTCATGTATCCATGGCAACCAGACGAAAATGACGTGTGTAGCACCATTCCATCCGGAAAAGAAGGTTGAAATGAAGCCTCGAGATGTAAACAGAACACACTTGAACAATGGAGACTCAACAGCAACGCCGTCTGATATGCCTAACGTTACTGTTTTTGGCAATCTATATAGTTTGTCTCATGCAGTGTCGGGAAGTTATAACGTTAGAATTTGAAAACGAGGCACGGCTGCGTGTGGAGAACAATGTTTTCGTGCACTGGAGACGGCGAATGCGAATTGCCAGACAAACCAGAACAAGGCGCAGATAGATTCTGTAAACCAGGCCCCCCTTACCATACGCAGATATCGGCGAACAGCCAGGTAAGTTGTAACGTTAGACATGAACAAACCATTGATGTTAAATGCAGTTACGTTTGCTTGGGCCGACCGGGTTAAAGTGCTGCTTCACACCACTGGTTTGGTGCGCCGCACCGAACTAAAGGGCTTGGTGCGCCGTTCCGAGACCACCCCTTCCAGCCGCTCTCGGTACGGCTGTTTAGGTTGACCTCGGGTGCGGCTAGTTGTGTTCACACTACCCGCACCACACCAATTAGGCCGGCCTTGACAGTTAGGTCGACCTAAACACCCTATGTGTGAAAACACCCTAAGTGTGCTTGCAGTACCTTTCCATAGCTAACCATTACACAACATCACTTTATTAGCTAGCGAGTTAACGGCAGCTAGCCACTCAGTTGACAGAGGAAGAAAACCGAGAGGCCACAAAAAAAATAGAAATTCCGCGATGGTGTTATTATTAATGTATTATTTTGTATGCAGGAACCACGTCAGCAAGCTGTTGAGTGTATAGGTGTATTAGAGCTTCAGGTGAGGTCCTAATTATGAATTATAATATGGAATTATAGGGAAAGCATTAAAGGTAGTCTCATGATGTTCAGAAAATATAACCTTGAAAGTCAAAATGTCCCAACCAACTTTGCGTCGGTTTGAGGCTTGTCCAATTCACAGATAGTCAGTGGTTCATTTTGTAGTGTTTATCTCGGCTGCAGTCACGTTATCGCACAGAGATGCTTAATAGACATAAATTGGCAATAATGATTTTAACATTCTCTAATAATAAAACATACTACAACCCCAATTCTGAAATAGTTAGGTTAAAGTGTAAATTGTGAATAAAATCAAAACGCAATGACTTTCAAATCACACCAGCCAGTATTTTATTCACAACAGAACAGAGATAACATAGCAAATGTTGAAACTGAGAAATTTTACAATTTTATCCACAAAATGAGCTCATTTCAAATTTGATGGCTGCTACAGATCTCAAAAAGTTGGGACAGGGGCCTGTTTACCATGGTGTAGGATCCCCTCTTCTTTTTAACACAGAGTGGAGGCATCTGGGCATGGAGGAGACAAGTTTCTTGAGTTTAGCCATTGGAATTTGATCCCACTTTTGTTTAACACAGGCTTCCAGCTGCTTGAGAGTTTTGGGTCTCCTTTGACGAACTTTTCATTTAATTATGCGCCAAATGTTCTCAATCGGTGAAAGATCAGGACTGCAGGCAGGCCAGTTCAGCACACGGACTCTTCTACTACGAAGCCATGCTGTTGTAATAGCTGCAGTATGTGGTTTTGCATTGTCCTGCTAAAATACACAAGGCCTTCCCTGGAATAGATGTCATCTGGAGGGGAGCATGTGTTGCTCTAAAACCTTGATATACCTTTCAGCATTCATGGTGCTTTTTAAAACATGCAAGTGTCCCACACCATATGCTCTAATGCATCCCCATACCATCAGAGATGCTGGCTTTTGAACTGAATGCTGATAACAGGAGGGGTGGTCTTTCTCCTCTTTAGCCTGGAGGACACGATGCCCATGATTTCCAACAACAATGTCGAACTTGGACTCGTCTGACCACAGGACACTTTGCCACTTTGCTACAGTCCATTTTAAATGAGCCTTGGCCCACAGAACATGGCGGCGCTTCTGCATCATGCTCAACAATGGCTTCCTTTTTGCATGATAGAGTTTTAGGTGGCATCTGTGGATGGCACGGCGGACTGTGTTTACAGACAGTGGTTTCTTGAAGTATTCCTGGGCCCATTTAGTAATGTCAATGACAGAATCATGCCGTTGAGTGATGCAGTGGCGTCTGAGGGCCCGAAGATCACGGGCATCCAGTAAAGGTCTTCAGCCTTGTCCCTTTACGCACAAAGATTTTTCCAGTTTCTCTGAATCTTTTGATGATGTTATGCACTGTCGATGATGAGACTTTCAAAGCCTTTGCATTTTGACATTGAAGAACATTGTTTTTAAAGTATTCCACAATTTTTTTTATGCAAGCCTTCACAGGTTGGAGAGCCTCTGGCCATCTTTACTTCTGAGAGACTCAGCCTAAGACATCCCTTTCATAGCCAATCATGTTACACACCTGATGCCACTTTACTTAATTACTTGCTAAATGTTCTTTCAGCTGATTCTCTTATATATTAATTAGTTTTCCAGCCCTTTTTTGCCTGTGTCCTAACTTTTTTGAGACCTGTTGCAGCCAGAAAATTTGAAATAAGCTCATTTTGTGGATAAAAATGTGAAATGTCTGTTTCAACATTTGAAATGTTATCTATGTTCTATTGTATATAACATATTGGCTCATGTGATCTGAAAGTCATTGCATTTTGATTTTATTCACAATTTACACTTCATCCCAACTATTTCGGAATTGAGGTTGTACTATGTAATTTAGAAACTTATGAATTGGTAAGAGTATTTCGATTGTTCGATATTGCTAACCTTCATAATAAATGTTCATAACATTAGTAACAGTTGTAAACTTGTATTCAAAAATCAAATATAAAGTATTTGGATGGCAACAAAATATAAACGAAGGTTTATGTATGTGGCATCTATCTATTAAAAATATGGAGGCAGTTTGCTTTGCATCATAAAAAAAACAAAGAAACTCTCATTCGGATGATCTCCGTAGGGGAGACTGGGGTCCGATGAGCCATGGGGACCAATGAGCCATATCACTATTTTGCGATCAATCGATGCCAAAGGTGTTTAAAATAGGCAAAATAGTGATATGGCTCATTTACCCCCATGACTCATCAGTCAATGGTCAAGTATTTTGCCTATTTTAAGCAGCTCTGTCATCGATTGATCGCAAAATAGTGATATGACTCATTGTTCCCCATGGCTCATCGGACCCCAGTCTCCCCTCCACAGAAAAGGCAGTATCTGCACTCACATTTGCAAAATTTTTCCAGCTCGCGCGCAATGCGTGCTCGCATTACATATGTGTCCCTACCAATCCTCACATTAAACCTACGCCCTTGCTACCAGCCCTCTTGAATCCAAACATCAGTTAAATAGAACGTGTCTAACAATGTGAAGTGGGCGAAAAGCAGCACGATTCTTTAATCTAAAGAAATTCAAGAACAAATGTGAGGCAAATTTGCTAACATCTATCAGTCTGGAAAGGGTTAGAAAGCCATTTCTGAGTCTCTGGGATTGCAGTGAACCACAGCGAGAACCATTTTCCACCATAAGAGTAAACTAGAAACAGCAGTGAACCTTCCTATGAGTGGTTGACCACAAAATTTCCTCTAAAAACGCATCAACGACTCATCCAGGAGCTGACAAAAGAACCTACTCTAAACAACTGCAAAGCCTCACTGGCCTTAGTTAAGTCACTGTTCACGGTTCCACAATAAGAAAGAAACTGGGCAATAATGTCATCAATGGGAGAGGTGCAAGGCAAAAACCACTGCTGACCGAAAAGAACACCAAAGCTTATCTCATGTTTGCCAAGATCAGATCATAAGGTGGACGTGATAGTTTCTTTTGATAGGCTGAATTGGTCATTGAACATTCTAGTACTGTTTGGTATTCAAGATGTGAATATCCAGTTTTCATTTTATTTTTGGTCTGCAATAGGACCTGTTTCTGAAGTGCTAATCGCGTCACTGTCTGCAGTGGTACAGAGTTGTTCATGCTGTCACTCTTTCTTAAAGAGAAGCTGGACACCAGTTTTTTTGTTTTCGTTTGTTTGTTTTTATTATTGCAGTGTGACCAAACTTGACTGGTTTCTGCGACAAACCAATATAAATTCCCACTGTGTGAATTATGGTTCATTTTTAATGAGACTGGATACTGCATTTTTTTGTCCAGCTTTCTTTGTTATATTTATTTTTTCTTCAAATGGTTAATGTGTCTTGCTTATTATGCCCACAAGAGGGCATAAAATCATCATTTTATATCTTGCCCATTTTCCTCTCCAGGAAATTGAAGAATATTTTGTCATGGTTAATTCAACAGAGGAATGATCTGCCCTTGTACTGGGAAGATGCAATGATTTGCCTTTCCAAGAATACGTGCAAAAATGTGTGCCTTGTCAGGAGGTGACCCACATCTTGGATTATGTAGGCATATTTATTCAGGCGAGTGATGAGTCTGATTGCTTCTGAATAAAGATCTACTGTGCATCTGAATCAACAGTTATGATATTCCTGAGCTAGTATTGATAATGCATTCCAAGACATCAAAACTGCCAGACATATGAATACAGTGAGAGTAAAATATGAGCACCTGCCAAGAAACAAAGTTAAGCTCCTATGTAAAATCAGGTGTTTCAGGTGCCAAAATAAAACCACTGTAAGGGTGAATTCAGGACTGATTTAAGAAATAATTGACCTCTGACTCTGTTGCCACCAGTAAAAAAATTGGAACAAATGCAGCCTTATTTAGAATTATGAATTACGAGGCCAAAATCATTAGAAATGAAAATGTATAAAGCCAGTAGTCTCGTACCAATGCATTTTTTAAACAAATGCCATATTTTTAAATAATTTCTTCAATATTGGTGGAATCGGCCTGATCCTAGATTGCCAAGAAGGTGGCTTCATTAACTTGACAGCTGTCCTTTGGAAAAACTGGACCAAGGTGAACGCTGCAAGCACTAAAATATTTCTGCGCAGGTCAGGTATTGGCCTTGCTGCCAGCTACTGATTGGAGTTGAATTTTACTGCTTTTCCAGATTTTGATGTGACCAAGAGTTGCAAAATGTGCAAACAGACCACAACAGTCTTGGGTATTAATTTGTTGTTAAAATGTCTCTGTTGGTGGATTGCATTGCAATCCAACCCTCAACTTAGACTTTATTCTGAATGTTCAGTTTTAGCCTGGCGGATTCATGTGGAGGATAACATCTTTATACAAACTTTTGTGCAGGATTTAAGAATGATGGAGACAACCATCATTTGCCAGGTCAGCATGAATGTTAAGTTCTCTAATTTCTTATTTGTAGATTCATTTACCTTGGAATGAATGTAGGCTTTCAGCCCACTGGAAAGATGGCAGTTATCGTAGGATAGCATCTGCCTTTGCATGAACAAGACTCACCCTCCTTCATCTATTAGTCATCACATGACACTGAAATGAAAAAGATATGTGGCCTATTTCCAGGATATCTGGCCCAGAGAAGCATTTTGGGAGGACTCCAGAATATTCAAAGAATTCTGGTTGACACGCTTTCTACCCTCACCTCCCGTGGTCTGATCTGAAGGTCAGGCTAACAATGTGACTGTAGATAAATCAGCTACTGCATTGACAGGTATTCGGTTGGAGCTGCCATTTATCAGAGAAAGAATATGCTTGAACGGGGGCAGAGAAGTGCTAAAGGCTCATCTGCCAGTGGATAAGAAGTTACAGAATTTCAAAGAGCAATACAGAAAGCCCAAGCAATGACATGCACTATATCTAGCTATGCAACGTGTTTGTTTTATTCAACATTTTGTTCAAACGTATTGTGCCCTGTATTAAGAGTAAACAGAGCACAATAGCTACCATCTTGCTCACCATGGGTGACGTGAAGTTGAAATGGCCAGCTTCTAGCTATTACTCATTAGCTAGTTTTCTCAAATTGATACGACGTTACTCATCACCTTAGAGGAGGAAGAAATAACCTTAATTGTCAAAGTCATGCATGTTGTAAATTGGTTGCAGGCCAGCATCACTTTATAATAATGTCAGTCTCATAAACCAAGCAAACGTGTGACAAGTTCATTATTTCAAAAAAAATCTTTTTTTTTTTCCTTATCCCTCCACCACCCCACCACCCCCATTTTGGGGGTCAACTGAATGAATTCAATTACAATAAATTTCTATATAGGCCCCACACCCACCCTTTGACTCCCATGACAGAGCCCTACACCCATATACTGCTGTGAAATGACAAAAGGAAGCAAGTTGATATTTTGTCAAAATAGAGTTACATATAATTTTGGAATCAGGGAAGTAAGTCCTATTTACTAATGGGTTCATTTCAACAAAACATGTTTTAGTTAGGCCATACTTGCCAGTGCAGAAGGAAGCAAGTCCAACACTTAGGCCACATTGTCACGACAGAAGGAAGCATGTCCATACCCAATGAGGTGGGCTGATGCAAAACTTTCAGCCAATGAAATTCTTGTTTACAAAGTGGACTAAGGCTGCAGTCAGTGCATGAGGCATGTGAAGAGAACTTTAATTAATTGACTCTGCATGACTTATTTTGGTGCCTTTGATGGACTCGCTGATCCAGGCCTAGTACAGCCTGTGTAGGTGAGCACATGCATGTCCTTATTGCAGGCGTCGCACTGTCTCGAAATTGACACCAGATGGCCATACGAATATTGAATTTTGCGCGATGGCCCCAAACTTGGTCAAAAGCCAATCAACAGCCGAAGCAAGTTCGATGCCTACAGAAGGTCACACGATGGCACCCGAACCACACACGAAGGCAACAAAAAGATGTAAATTTTTATTACGTAGTTTACCCGCAGGACACACGAAGGCCACACAATGGCTACACGACGTCGTATTGAGAGTACAATGCGTTCGAACTAGGTCACGAAGGCGTCACGTGACCTCCCAATGGTATAAAACCTTCGGCCGACCATGGGGAATTAAACTGCTGATATTGGGAGCAGAACACACAAAACATTTCGAATTTCATTAAACTTTAATTCAACTTTAACATGCCACCCAAGGCAGGGAGAGGCAGGGGGAAGAGGCTGGCTGGTAAATACAGAACTGAGAAGAGGAAAGCAGAGGAAACTGAGGATGTCAGTCCTTGTCCAAGTAAAACTCCAGAGCGGTCCCCAGAGGGTTCCAGGTCTCCTCAGCGGTCTGAAAGGTCTCCTCTGCAGTCTAGGAGGTCTCCTCAGCAGTCCCAAGAGTCTCGGCAGCATTCACCTTCTCCCCCTCCTCCTCGTAACAGACAGCCCGAATCCTCGGATGATGAAGGTATATATTTATAACTTATTTTTGGTATGGATGGGGGACAAGAGGGGTTATTGATTTTGTTATATATTCCCATACATTGTTGTCCTGCATGTACTTAAATTTTTTTTCCATTTGGTATCTTTTCAGATGAGTCAGCTTCTCCCGCCCTCCCTGCAGGCAAGTCCAAGTCCAAGCCTCAAGTGGGTAAGGGCAAGGGCGACAAAGGGAAAGGCAAGGCCCAGAATGAGAACCCACCCCCTGGTGCACCATACAGCTTCACAGAGGCGCAGGAGGAGGCAATCGCTCGATGGATGGAGAGTACGAAGTTACTGTATGACATGACGGACAAACAGTACAAAGACAAGGCATTAAGGAGGCAAATGTGGGAGGGAAAAAGGCTATGGAGTACGCGTGGGATCGTTTTAAGTATAAAAAAAATTTACATTTCAATTACTTTGAAATATTTGAAATATATTTCAGATACTTGACATACATTGCTGTCAATGAAAATTTCAATGATTGTACTAATTTTTTGTTTTGATTTCTGTCATTGCAGATGATTCAATTCAGAAATGCTACCACACACAGAGGACTCGATTCTTGAAGCTGTGGAAGGGTCAACCTAGGAAGAGGTCCAGTGATGGTGTGTCGAGTGGTGATGAGGAAGATCCCATCCTTGCTGAGGAGGCCAGTGAGAATGATAGTGACCGTGACAAGTTCATACGCCCGCTCTTTGGGTTCCTGAAGCCACACATCAGATGTCACAAGAAGGATACACCAGCTAGTGTGAGTATATCATTGAAATTAAATTCAAACTGAACTTTGTTGAAAATTTTCAATTTCCAAAATTTTTGTTTCCAAATATAACTTTCAAACATACTTATGTTTTTTTTACATTTTTGTCTTTGCAGTTTAAGGACAAGTTGGCCCTAGCTGAGACAGGTGAGCTGGCTGGGAGTGACGACAGTACCATGGCGGGCAGTCTTGCAGACGAACCCAGGGAGCCCACCAAGAAGTACACTGGCTACCCTACACCGAGACCTTCTTCCAGGACCATAAAAGCTGCTGAGGACCGACCTGAGTCTCCTACCATGGAGATGAGAGTTACCAGAGCATCCCTTGATCTCCAAGATAGGCTGGTTCAGTTCATCACTCGAGAGCAGCAAGTCAACAGGGCCACTCCTTCCTGCAAGTACCTGGAAACCGAACTGGATCGTCTGCATGATGCCTGCCTGGAACCTATATAAAGGCCTGTATAAAATTGCATTAATTTGAAATTCATTTATTTGATGCCACAAATTTTATTGCATGCTAAATTTGAGCTTGTATTAATCCTTTGCTGTTTGTTTTTGTCTTCCCTGTTACCGGAAGGTGTCCAGACAGTTCGGGATGAAGGAAGCGGCTGGTGACCAGATCAGTCCCTTAGAAGATGTCCCGTCAGCATTCCAGTCGCAGCAGCCACAGCAGCGGAGGCCAGTAGCTGTGATCCCAGTCTGCACATCTGCCACCTACTCAAGAGTCAGCCAACTTCAACAGGAGAGTGCCCTCCCCAGCGGTACCTACTGCTCCGCCAGCAGAGCTGCCTCCTCACCGTCAGCAGAGTTCCAGCCAGGTCCCAGACAGTGGCCTATGAACCCAGCTCCAGCATCAGTGTGGAGATCCCAGGAGTGTGGCTACGTAGAGCAGGCAAACCAGCAGTACAACTTAGAACAACAGCAACAGCAGCGTACCATACCCTCCACCCAGCCAGCACTTCTACTCAGGGCTACGTACCTTCTCCTCGCCAGGCTGCATTCGTCCAACTTCCTCCTCAGCCTCCTCAGCAGCAAATCGGACGTCCTTGGCAGCTAACACCCCAGCAGCCAGTCCAGAGTCCTCCTCCGCCTCCTCTTCCAGCTCAGCAGTCCCAGCAGTGACCCAGGACAGCCTCCGCCAAGATCTAAACCCAGACGACAGTGTAAATATCAACAAAGACATCGATCTCTCAGCTTAAGTGCCATGTGACGACAATAATAACAAAAGCCAGTAACCAGAAATTCAGAGACAGTTCCAGAAAAAATCTGGGAAAAAAAATCACACAGAAACTTGAGATTGTATATAATAAAAATTGTATTATGGCCCTAATTTGTTATGGCGTCACGGACAGCAAGGGATGACAGACAAAATCCTTTAAATTCAACAGATTTAATTAAACAAACACATAGAACTAATCTACACCCTACACTACTGACCAAGATTGAAAAGAAAATTAAAAAATGAGATATTTACAATTCCCTGTAATGGAGATGGGCTGCTATGTTGTGATGTCCTGGGACAGAGAAATGCTCCAACACAGGCAAAAATCCACAAAAAGCTTAACAGGTCTTGAAAAGAGTGACAGGTCTGGTCAAATGTATCCTTCTTGCAATTTCTCCTACTACTACACACTCTCGATTTTTCTCCTTATATACTCTTGTTCAGCCCCTCCCATTTCTCTCTGACTTTCCCCTCTGGGCATGCCCCTGGACATGCCCAACCTAGCTTCAGACTGGGCTTCACAAAAAAAAGTCAATACTGCTATCTAGTGGCTATTTACCACATTACACCTCCATTCCAAAAGGGGAAAATTTTGACTCATAAAGGCAAAATTTTTTTTTTTTTCAATACAAAAAATGGTTAAGTTGACACTTGTATATACATACATATAATACAATATGCTAATAAACACAGGTGATATATATACACATATTCAAACACGGGATAAGCAATCGGCAATTACATTGTCAGCACCCTTTACATGCTTAATTTCCAAGTCAAACTCCTGTAAAATCAAACTCTAATTCAACAATCTCCGATTCTTGTTTTTCATCTTACTCAAAAACATTAACGGATTGTGGTCAGTATATACAATCATTGGCTTTTTGCCCCCATATAAACATAGACCTCAAAGTGTTGTAAGGATAGAACCAGAGCCAACAGCTCCTACTCAATTGTGGAATAGTTCTTTTGGTGGCGATTGAACTTCCTGGAGAAGTATGCCACGGGATGCTCAATGTCATCAGAGTCACTTCTCTGTAGGAGCACAGATCCACAAGCTTGGTCGCTAGCATCGACCGCTATGGAGAACGGTTTGTTGAAGTCAGGAGATTTGAGCACGGGAAGTGACACAGCAGAGACTTCAGGCGATCGAAGGCTCTTTGGCATGCTTCATCCCAAGTGAACTTTACGCCTTTCTTCAGTTGGTTGGTGAGACTGAGAGCAATCTCAGCAAAGTTCTTGCAGAACTTGCGGTAGTACCCGATCATTCCAAGGAAGCGCGCAAAGCTTTTTTGTTGTCAGGAACTGGAAAGTCCATGATGGCTTGGACTTTAGCATTTATGGGTGCCACCTTACCCTGGCCTATGACATAGCCAAGATACGTGACAGTAGCACAACCAAAGTCACTCTTGTTCAGGTTAACAGTCAGGTTAGCCTGGGTCAAGCGCTGAACAACGCCTCTACATCTTTCAGATGTTCTTCCCAGGAGTCACCCATGTGATCAGGTCGTCGGCGTACGCACCTCCCGTGTGTGGCAATCCGGCGATTGTAGACTGTATCATCCTTTGAACGTGGCTGGGGCATTTTTCATGCCAAAGGGTAGGACTTCATACTGGTGTAACCCAGATGGTGTGGCAAAAGCAGAGATGCTCTTGGCCCTCTCAGTTAAAGGCACACACCAATAACCCTTCAATAAATCAATCTTGGTCAGAGACTTTGCTTGCCCTACTATATCGATACAATCATCAATCCTAGGCATTGGAAACACATCAGTTCTAGTTACAGCATTGACTTTGCGATAATCTGTACAGAATCTAGTACTGCCATCAGGTTTTGGAACTAGAACACAGGGTGAACTCCAATCTGAGTTAGAGAGTCTGATAATATCATGTTCTAACATGTACTCAACCTCTTTCTCAGCAATCTTTCTCTTTTCAGGATTCATCCGGTACGGATGCTGGTTTATTGGTTTGGCATCACCAACATCTACATCATGAGAGGCTACAGAAACTCTCTTTGGAACATCAGGAAATAGATCTTTATATTTCTTGATCAACCTCTCAAACTGAACTTTCTGTGAGGGTTCTAAGTGCTGGAGTTTTACATCAAGATTTTGCAACACTTCAGAATTTGACAATTTACATGAAAGAACTTCAGCTTTAATTCTAGATTCATCATCTTGAAACTCCCCCTCATCTTCACAAGTCTCGGCCCTAGGAGGATCTGAAGTGACAGCTGCAACCCTAGCATTCCTATCATAATAAGGCTTCAGCATGTTAATGTGACACAACTGTTTTGGCTTTCTCCTATCTGGAGTCTTCACAATGTAATTGAGATCATTGAGTTTCGTCAGAATTTCATAAGGACCATGAAATCTAGCCTGCAATGGATTGGACTGTAAGGGAAACAACACAAGGACCTTGTCTCCTGGTTTAAACTCACGGCTTCTAGCCTTATGATCATACCAAGTTTTCATTTTTCCCTGACTTGATTTCAAGTTCTCTTTGGCTGGGTCACAAGCTGCACGCAGTCTTTCCTTGAACTTGCTAACATAGTCTAACAGACTGATATGCGGCTCTTTCTCTTGCCATTATTCACTCAACAATAGCAAAGGTCCTCTCACTTCATGGCCAAACACTAACTCAAACGGACTGAATCCAGTAGACTCCTGCACTGCTTCCCTAGCTGCAAACAACAGCAAATGAACACCTTCATCCCAGTCTTTCTCATGGTCATAACAATAAGTCCTCATCATTGTCTTGAGAGTGGAATGAAACCACTCTAAGGCACCCTGACTCTCTGGATGATAGGCACTGGAAAGAATTTGCTTCGCACCTAGTTCATACACAACCTGCTGAAACAATCCCGAAGTGAAATTGCTACCTTAATCTGACTGAATTTCCCTGGGAAGGCCAAACAAAGTGAAGAACTTTATCAAAGCCTTCGAGATTGCAGTTGCCTTGATGTTGCGTAGAGGTATGGCTTCAGGGAATCTGGTAGCTGCACACATGATTGTCAACAAGTACTGATTTCCAGATCTAGTCTTGGGTAATGGACCAACACAATCAACAATGACCTTGGAGAAGGGCTCCCCAAATGCTGGAACAGGCTGCAATGGAGCTACAGGTGGGTCTAACTGGTGTTTTCCAACTACCTGACAAGTGTGAAAGGTTTTGCAAAAGTTGGAAACATCTTTCCGAAGTCCAGGCCAGAAGAAGTGTTTCATGATCTTATCAACAGTCTTGTTAACACCAAGATGACCTCCTAAGGGCAAACTATGAGACATTATTAAGATCTCATTCCTATAGACCTTCGGAACAACAATTTGCTTGACCATTGCCCAATCTGCATTGGCAGGGATATCAGGAG
Organism: Gymnothorax javanicus; assembly: GCA_029692085.1. NCBI lineage: Eukaryota > Metazoa > Chordata > Actinopteri > Anguilliformes > Muraenidae > Gymnothorax > Gymnothorax javanicus. The sequence goes on along the minus strand of CM056194.1, from coordinate 28,366,841 downwards.
GGTGCCACTTCCGCATCAACACTCCATCCTTGAGATAATACCCAACTGGAACTGTGTCTATTTCTTCATTAGGAAGGGCTCTCTTCTTTAGTACACAAATTTCAGGATCATTGGTTTGCTCCTGAATCAACCGCTTTCTGGACAGAGACAAGTCTCCAGACACATCAGAATCACCAGACCCATCTGGCTGGCTGAATAGAGAACTGATAAAAGTGTCTGATAAGTCCTCAAACGGAGAAACCATAGTAGGCTGAACAGAGTCATGAGGCGAACCACCTGAGTCATGACTATTCAATGTGCTGGACGGCACCACATCATCTTCTTCTTGAGCCTTCTTGGCCATAGCACGAGTCACTGCACAGGAAGGATACAGAGATGGGTCTTCATCGCCATCTTCAGTGCTCGGCTGTGAAGTAAGATGAACAGGGGAACTACATTGCCCCCAGCCAGGTCATTGCCTAGTAACAGAGAAACACCCTTGATAGGTAGACTTGACATAAGTCCCACCTTTACCTGTCCTGTAACTAAATCTGACTTCAAGAATACAGAGCACAGGGGTACAGATACAGTCCTCCTTCAATACCTTGTACAAGTATGAAATCCCCAGAAGCGGTCTCATCACGTAACTCCAAGGAGTCCATCAACAAAAGTGACTGAGAAGCTCCGTATCCCTTAGGATATATATGGGGACAGGAGGAGAATGCTCATTCAGAGCCACAAATCCCTCTGACACAAATGGAAGGAATTCCTCCCTCACAAAGTCAGCAGTATCAGGCTTCTTAGCCTCACAAGGAGCAGGCAATTTAGCAGATCGGTCATCTACTACAGGGGTTTCTAACCTTGTCTTCACAAAGGCATTGGGTTTGGTATCCTTTTCTTGCTCTTTTTCTTCGCTTTTAAGGAACCAACAGTTAGTTGTAACATGACCAGATTTCTTGCAATAATTGCAAACTAGACCACTTTTGTCACTGTCAGCTTTCACACTTTGTTCAGACCTTTTACTGGATTTCTGAGCGCCATCACCAGATTTGTCTTTGTCTTTGGGTGAGGAATCTTGGGTATCACCGTTACCTTTCTTCTGAAATTGGGACCATCTATTGTTACTGCTAGACTGAAATTTGGACTTATGTGTGAGAACATATTCGTCTGCAAACTTGGCAGCTGATTGCAAATTCAGTGCTTGCTTCTCATTAAGGTAGGTCTTAATATCATCCTTGACACAGTTCTTGAATTCTTCAACTAACACCATCTCTTTTAGTGAGTTGAAATCATCCTTTGCTGTTGATCTGCCAATATATATCTAGGAAAATTCAAAAAACAATTTCACTATTTTAGATTTTCAATAAATGACTCGCACAATGGTCTATCCCGGACGAGCCCCCAATTTATTATGGCCCTAATTTGTTATGGCATCACAGACAGCAAGGGATGACAGACAAAATCCTTTAAGTTCAACAGATTTAATTAAACAAACACAGAACTAATCTACACCCTACACTACTGACCAAGATTGAAAAGAAAATTAAAAAATGAGATATTTACAATTCCCTGTAATGGAGATGGGCTGCTATGTTGTGATGTCCTGGGACAGGAAAATGCTCCAACACAGGCAAAAATCCACAAAAAGCTTAACAGGTCTTGAAAAGAGTGACAGGTCTGGTCAAATGTATCCTTCTTGCAATTTCTCCTACTACTACACACTCTCGGTTTTTCTCCTTATATACTCTTGTTCAGCCCCCTCCCATTTCTGGGACTTTCCCCTCTGGGCATGCCCTGGACATGCCCAACCTAGCTTCAGACTGGGCTTCACAAAAAAAAGTCAATACTGCCATCTAGTGGCTATTTACCACATTACAATTGTCACTGATATTTTCAGACTTTGTTCTTTTTTTGGTCCTTTATCCTTACTTTACAAGTTATTTTAATTTCTATGTTTAAGTAGTATGGGACTGGGGCGCCCCGGTGGCTCATCGGTCTAAGTGCGCGTACCATAAAGGCTGTGTCCTTCCCGCAGCGACCTGGGCTCGAATCCGGCTTGGGTCATTTGCTGCATGTCTTCCCCCATTCTTCTCCCCAACCTTCCTGTCTCTCTCTACACTGTATAACTGTCAAATAAAGGAAAAATTCCCCCAAAAAATAATCTTAAAAACAAAAAAAAAAGTAGTATGGGACTTTACATTTTGGAAACTTGAGATTTTTAAACTATCTAAATTTTGGGCCTTTATTTTATTAATAAGTGGAAAAAAATAAGTATTTTCAATCAAAATTTCAAAAACAACATTTATCACTCCATACACATTTTGGTTTAAGTTACAATGCAATATGTGAAAATAATTTGTTCATAATCACAATGTTAGTTTCTCTGTATTCATTTTACTGTCACTGCTTTGTGGGAATAATTAAAGGATCATCTTGTCCTGCCATGGCACCGAACCAGCCTTTGAGGTAAAGTAGTGGCCCAGGTATCTTCTAATTTGCCTCCCCTCCTGGGTTCCAGTGTTCCTTGCCCTCTCATGGTAAACATCCAGAAGTACTTTGTCATTTCTCCATGCCCCTGGGATGACATTCTGGTCCAAGTCCATCAGGTTGTTGTGGGTGGCTGGATATCTCAGTCTGATGAGATTGTGAAGGATCACACAAGTTGTGATGATTTTTCTGCATGTCTCCGGCCTCTGGTTCATGGTCCTCAGCAAAACTCGGAACTTGTGTGCCGGATTACCAAAGGCATTCTCCACTGTACGCCTGGCTCTGGAGAGTCTGTAGTTAAATATTCTCTCATGGTGCTCCATGTGTCTGATGGAAAACGGGTTCATCAGGCTCTTGTTGACCCCAAAAGCATTGTCTTCTACTATGTAGTATGGGACAGGAACGTCATCACCAGGTAGAGACTTCTCTTCAGGGAGACTGAATATGTTGTTCGGACTCTCTAGGCCTTCCTTCAGTTCTGACCCATTGTAGATATTGGCATCGTTGCTGGAACCATCAGAGCCAACATCAATCCAGAGAAACTTGTAGTCTGCGTCGACCAGGCCATGAGGACAATGGAGAATAAGCCCTTGTAGTTTCTGTACACAGAGCCAGTATTCCAAGGACAGGTGACCGGCACATGCTTGCCATCCAGAGCACCACAGCAGTGTGGAAATTGCCATCTCTTCTCAAACTGCTCAGCAATGGCGGTCCACTCTTCAGTTGTAGTAGGACACTGGATCACCTACCTCACCAAAGGATAGCTTTCCTGCAAATACAATCTATGTTAGCTGGCTGCCGGGCTACTCACCTAACACAACCGTAACGCCTGACCCATTGCTGGGACCAAGCCACTAACAACTCAAGCTCTGGACATTAACCCATGCTACGAATGTAACATTAAATTTAATTGAATCCACACAGTGACATGTGCCTAACGATACTGTTACACTAATTAAAGCAAACATTTGACTTTATGTTGTTACTTACCTGTCTAGGAGAAGAAGAGCTAGCTCCGAGTCAAATTGTTGCCCCTTTAGCTCTTGCAGCGCTCTCCACCTTAGAAATGCAAGGCCAATGTTAATCCGGGTTCTGTCCCTTTCTTTATCCGACAACTTCTTCGCCAACGACCGTTGTTTCTTTAGAGGTAATCTTGGATCCTGGTCGTCTTCAGGTGAATGTTTCATTCCGGTCAAAGTCATTTTGCTTTGAAAATACACGCTGCCACTGCTCACTAGCTGTAGCCTTTTATAAAGAGGGACGGCCAAGGGCTCCGAGAGGAGGGAGGAGGCGGCGATTCACATGAACGTACATGAACGCGCAGCTGGACCGGCTTGTAAACAAGGGGCTGGAGATCAACACAGAGAACAGGTGTGTGACATCATGCTATACTCCAGATGAAATTACACCTCTCGTTCTTCACATAGCTTTTTTTAATTCCGTCAATCTAGAAATGATGCATTTCCTCTTATTGCCCCTTTAAAGATAAGGGAGATGGTGTTTGGAGCAACTCTGAAGTTGTAGGACAGGCTTGGATAATTGTCACCGCAGGCCAGGTGTCGTAGAGTGATGGACAGCTTGAGACCAGGAGGGAGAGACTTTCTATACCATGTGTCCTTCTTCTCTATTCTGCCTTCTACCCTTCACAGGACCTCATCGTAGAGGCCTCTGGAAAGTCTTGTGTAGTTGTAGAAGGCCTTCTCATCTTCTGTCTTCAACTCCTTTAGTAGAGTGCTATAGTGGCCATAGCATTCTATTCTTTTGTCAGACAGCCATTTCCTGACCCACATAGACCTCGGTTTCCTCCTTCGCCTCAGTTTGTCCCTGCCCTGGAAAATAAAAAGCAAAACAAGATAAGTACGTTGTCAAATGCTAGAAAGGCAAATAGCAAGAAATGACAAAGTGAAATAAGACTATTTTTACCTGTAACAGGAGGTGCTGGGCCTGTAAGAGTTGCTCATCATGTTCTCTGAGGTACATCAAAAGAAGCAATGCAGCTGCCTTCTTTTTCCTGGTTGTCTCATCATCAAAGTATGCCATTCTGCAGGAACTGAATTGTGATTAATTGAAGATTTGGGAGTTACACACGCCTCTGCTCTGTAGAGTTGCTCAGGACTGACTGAGGAAGATGCTCTGAGGCTGGCTTTTTATATGTCCACGTTACCATGACACATTTGAAACGCTTGAGCTACTCAAATTTGGCTGTCTTCGCCGACACCATGGTCCCATCTCAATGTCATTGTACTATAATATCATGGCTACACGACGGCATTGCGAGAGCTTCACGTAGTCGTGTTGCCTCCCGAAGACAATCGGGCAGCATCTTGTTTCCTTAGTATTGTCTTCCTGAGGCGAAAAATGCCCGATGGCACCGATGATCACACAAAGTAAAGACGAAGATGACACGATTTGAAAAGATGCCCTCACGATGGCCTTACGTAGGGGAAAATGGACACATGAATTCAACACGAAAATGAACCTTCGCGAGGTCTTTCGGCAATTTTTTGGCATGCCAAAGATTTTGCCACCGCTCACAAAGTTGCTGCCGGAGCCTGAGAAACACGACCTGCGGTCATACGATGGCTTAAGATGCCCTCACGAATGGCCCGATGTTTTTACGATCAGATCCAAATTTGAACATTTCCTTTATCGTGTGTCCATCTGGTGTCAATTTCGGGACAGTGTGACGCCTGCATATACAATGTACAGGGCCCAGTCTGGTGATGTTAGGCCTGGTGACCTGCATAATACCAAGTGTGTTTTATCTAATGGTAACAGTGTATATTGTAGCTGCATGTATGTACAATGCAAGGTAATGCTGAAATACTGATATGATGACAAGTCTCAAGAAAGAGATTTGGACCCCCTTACTCCCCAAAATTAGGGGGTGCATATGCTTGTTCCTGAATTTCAAAATGACCCCCTTATGGAAGAAGTGACACTCATTTCACCCGCCTATTTAGGGGGCAGAAGTTCATTTGGACCCTCCTTTTCACAGGCTATAATTTGAATTCAGTCCCCTTTTGTAAGGCATGAGAGAATGTGCTTCACTTGTCCCAGTGAAGGAGGCACCATGGGATTTTCTTCCAAAAAGAAACAAGACATTGTTGATGCTCTTTGCCCACTGATACCTGCAAAAAGATCCCTATTCTGGAAGAATCTGCCCACCAGTGCAGTGGATATGATTGATGTTCAGTAGCAATATCTACTTCACCAACTAGCCCTATATATGAACTGTTATTAGAAAGGGGTTAGAAATGTCAGAGGCTCAATGAGTCTCCTCGCCCAAGGTGCCCCCCCCAAATTGTCAAATGATGATTGGCAAAGCCTTAATGTCAATTACATTTCTAATAAAAGCACAAATTAGTTGAAGTTTGGACTTGCTTCCTTACCACATCCCTTGCATCGGTTTTGAAATATCGTGACAAAAGGAAGCAAGTCACCTTAACCACACCTAGGATTAGATGATAGATTTCTTCAAGGCCATGACAAGATAAGGCCTAGCATAAAGTACTTTAGGGCCCCAGTGCAAAACATGTACTTCTAACCATGTTGGAGGGCAAGAATGAAAACTTTACTTTCATTTTTCTCAAAACTTTGCATTCTGGACTTGCTTCCTTATGTCATTTCACGGCAGTATACCTGTATACACTTGCTGAAGTGAAAGGACAATGACATAAAAAAATAAGAATATAAATATATACAAAAATGAGTAAATTGAAATGAGAATTATATATGTATGCATGTATGCAATTACACACATAGATCATAATTATATACATGTATACTCATGCTTTAATAAATGTACACATGTACACACAGATAAATAATATATTAATTGACCCATGCACATTTGCTCGTTATTCTCATTCCCACCCTTCTGCCACTCTCAGCACCTTCTGTCAATCCTTACATACACAGTCTACTGTTTTCATGTGCCATAATACATTCAATTTTTCTGTGATGTTTTACAAAGAGTTTGAGTGTCTCTGTCCTCAAAGCCTCCGCAGATTATGATTTAAAAATGAAAATTTTCCCGAGAAGTATTATTGAAATATTTATACTTAATACTTAATAAATATTAACTATTGTTCGGGAATCATTTCTTAGATCGCCCGAAAGTATGTTGGGCAAATCTCGTGTAAACTTACCAGAGTATGAAACCAGCCACCCCTGAGCCCCTGTCCAGAACAAAGCTACATGGGCAGTACCAAAATAAATGATCTACTGACTCAACCTCTTCGAGACGGAATCTGCACAGGTTTGAGCCCTCAATTTCCCAAATATGAAGCATTTTTTTAAGGGACAAAAATGTATTTATTTATTTAAACCGAAAAAAAAAATCTTATTGATGAATCAATATTTGTTTTGTAAATAAAATTAAAAACCTAGTTCCAAGGAATCGGAAAATCTAGCATATACTCCCAAGAATCTAAAACATTTTTTAATTCAAGATGAAACTTACACATCACACTATTTATGCTTGTCTTTTCAATCCATTAAAAGTTTTTCATATATAGTCGACAAACAATGACCTGGCTACTTTCTTAAACAATGCCTCTTTTTCATTTTAGTGGTATGGCCGCAATCAATTGATGAAACTTTTGTGGTCAGATTTTATTCAAATTAGTCTCATATGAAAGGTTTAAGATAGTTCTATGAAATGACATAGGATTTTTTTGTTTGGAACATTTCTGAATATTTAATGAGCTCTGTTATGTAACCATAACGAAAATCGCTATCATCAACTGTCCGGGGACTACAATAATGCCAGAATCAAACGTGTTCCCAAAAAATAAATTTCTAACCTATCAAGACATGAGAATTGAACCATATGATTTGTTGTTTTGCTCTGTGTTTTTTGGAGGATAGAATTGGAATTGCAGCCAACTCTGTAAAAAATGGGGATACATTAAAGAGTATTTTTTCACTGAATTGTGAGAACTGGGGGTGTTTAATCTGTAGAAAGGGAAGCAGTCCCTTTTTAAAAATTTGGTGTACATTATCTAATAGTCTCCTGGAAAACCATCTTTGGTTTGAAAAAACTTTGGAATCAGGGAGGCTTTAAGTGAGAGATTGAAAAGCCCTTAAATTTAACAGTTTTTGGCCACCTGATTCATATTCATTGTAAAGATACATACAGTACATTTAACATTATCTCGTTTCTATTCCATATAAATTTGAAGATTTTTTGCTCATATTATTTGAAAAATGATTCACTTGGTGAAGGTAATGTCATAATCAAATATGGAAATTGAGTGATCTCTTGATCACAGAAGGAACAAACATTGGTTATTATATATTTTCAAAGCCTTTACTAACAGACTACCACCCTATCTCACAAACCTGTTAAAGTTTTATGCTTGCTCTTACAGGACTCGTTCTGCCGGGTTACTCACTCTGAAAGTTCCTCGGGTCTCTACTGAACTCGCTAAATTAGCATTCTCCTTTGATGCCCCTCACTCATGGAATACCCTTCAGCAAACTCTAAAGTTGACAGCCTTTCCCTCTCTTACAGAGTTTAAGATCTTGATTTCTGACCACTGTTCTTCTGTTTGTAACTGTTTTTATTGATTCCTTTGCTGTTGTGTTTGATTGATGGACTGTGTTTGTCTCTTAATCATATAATGTCTGTGATCTCGACAACATTGAAAATGAGGGAAACCTCAATGTCCTTTCGAGAATAAATAAAGGTTTGAATGAATGAATACAACAAAGGAGTTAATCAAGGTGATCTTGCCATAAATTGTCAAATATTTCATTCTTCATGGCTGCAAAATTTTGTCTATTTTAAAAAGTTTTTTATTGAAATTAACTTCGGAGAGATTATCCATATTTTCAGTAATATGAATATTGAGCATATCAACTGATCCATTCTTCTACTTTATGGGTAAATTATACAGCAAAGTGAATGTAGTGTTTTTCAGAGACCCAATCCTAAGTATTGTACATTTGTCATAATTTGGCTTCAAGCCTGACAAGTACGAAAAATACTCAAGGTCCTGTGTTAGGCTTTGCAAGGATAAGGACTGAGGATTCAACAGGAAGGTGGTATCATCAGCATACATTGAAACCTTTGTACGCAGTCCCTGGAGTTCAAAGCCTTTGATATTGTTATTTGATATAATCTTAATAGCAAGTATTTCAATTGCCATTATAAACAAATACAGTAATAAAGGACAACCTTGTTTAACCCCCCTTGAAAGTGAAATATTACCTGAAATGTGACCATGATTTCTAATTTTTACATGAGAGGTTATAGTAGGTAACCCTTTTTATAAGAGATTCACCAAAGTTGAAGAATTCAAGGCATTTACATGGGCGTAAGAACTGGCCCGGCAGACCCGGCGGTCACCGGACCAATAGTTTCCCGAATACGCCCCTCCCCCTCCCCTCTCTCCCTCATGTCATGTCAACTAATGCTGCGTTCCATTTGTACTCGGAAGTCGGAATTTCCGTGTTCCGAGTCAGAAGTTTCAACTGGAACGCCCCCTGAGGTCGGATTTCCGACTCGGAAAGTCGGGGAATTATCACTACCCCCGAGTTAACATTCAAAGATGGCTGCCCCAGGTGTAAACAGTAATTAGAAGCTCCTGCAATATTCCGTTTATTACTTCTGACTCATGTTTGTCGCATTAAATCAGCCATATACATTGTTCAACGTACATACATGGAAATCCACCGTGTTTGAAGGTTGCAGAAGGACCGCATATTTGTCCAGAAGTTGCTTATATTCGAACAAGGCAAATGCGAGAATAGCTTTCATAGACGTGACCATCTTGTTTTACTACTCTTCCCGTTTATGGCGGTTGGCAACTTTTTTCCGACTTTGTAACTGGAACGCTGATAACTCGGCTGTGACGTCATTCCCAGCTCCGACCTCCGACTGCCGAGGTAAATGGAACGCAGCATTAGACCGTCTCGCCGATCCCAGCTGCTGATCACCTATCAGATTAATGCACTGCTGCGAGACCAGTGTCATTAGCGTTCGTCAGCGATACTGCATACTCTCATAAATTATGATCCAGTGCAAAAAACATTCTTGTTTATTATACGTTATTATACGCGCAATTTTAGCATTACAGGGCTTTTGATGGTGACCTCACATGCTTGTTTAATGCATACGATTTGCATTGAGAGTGATGATTTACTCATTTATTTAGACAGTTTTGCCCCTGAGATAAGGACTATGCTTGAAGGCTGTCAGTTTCTCGAGGATCACCTAAAATTGCTAAACTGCCATCCTCACATTGCAACAGACAATCACAGAGTGCAATGTTATTTCAATTTTAATGTAATGGATTATTTACCAGACCTAAGCAGCGCAAACTATCGTTATCCCCATATTTGCAATTAACTGCTTGATCTGGATGCACTTCGTTGTATGAAGGGCTCCCTTTCAATTTTTTTTATTTTAATTTTTAATTGATTTTTCTAATGACAAATCCTCCACCAAACGCCGACTGGCATCTGTGATTGGCGTATGCCGCTAAGATCTTTTAAAATTGCTGGCCATCATGGGTGCGCACAGAAAACCGAACACAATGTCTAGAGATACGGCTAAAATGCCTTTGTTTAAAAGAAGAATATTGTACTGTCCTCTAAAGGCACATTTGAATGTATCCCACACAATAATAGGATCTGCTGAACCTATATTATTTGAGAAGAAGTCTATCAGAAAAACTTTTGTTTTGGTTATGAAAGTACTATCCATTAAAAGACTCTGATTAAATTCCCTGTATTCACAGCCTGTGGGGAAATCGGTAAGTAATAGGTGCAGCCTTAAAAGTTGGTGATCGGATCTTATTTTGCCTTCAATTAACGCCTTTTTTACTTTCGCAACCAGAGAAAATGAGATTAGGAAATAGTCAATACGACTAGCTTGATTCTGTCTCCTCCATAAATCCGGATTTCTGAGTCTCCAGACATCTAAAAGGTCCACGGCATCCATAATACGTGCGTCCTACCACGATGAAGTAGTCGCTTGTACCTTGTAAACCTGATAGATTATTAAAGATAATCTCAAACAAGTTAGCATCATCATTATTTGGACTGTATTTCAGCGGTGGATTTAGATATGGGCGATATGGGCAGCCTCCCATGGCAGCATCTTGACAGGGGGTGCCGGCGGGAGCTTTAAAAAAAAAATCACTCATTTGCTGCTGTCACTTGATAATATACAATAACTCCAGTCAGTGGATGTAAGATATGTGCTTGGGTGCCCTCTAGTCAACTCAGCAGGCTGTGGCCTGCACCTCAAAAGAAAGGAGGGGCCGGAGTGCCCCATTGTGAACGGAGAGGGAGGTCCCTTATCAATCAAATACGCACTTCAGATTTTTGCAGTGTCAGCGCCAGAACTGGAATTTGGGGGTGCACAAATCCCTTTAAAACAATTTTTAGTCCTGACTTGTTCTCAGTCATTTTCTAAATTAACAATACATTCACTCCGAAAACACTCCACACCATCAGGCGTTGCTAGTTCTCCCCGTTAAAGTAGGCGATTATCATTCATTTAGACGCGCACAATGGTACATTTAAATCAGCGTCATTTAAAAAGCAAAGGCAAAGGTGTTTCGAATGGTCCTTTATTTCATTTCAACAATTTAAAGCATCACGAAGTGCAGGTTAGATTGCCTGATGTGTCAATAAAGTAGCGCTGAACTTCCAGAGCAGTTTGTCTTTCATAAAGCATAGGCCTTATTTTTCTGTGCTCAATTTAGCCCATTATTTCGTTGCCGTTAGATCGCATGGGGAGAAAAGCCATGTCTTCAATTTCCAATGGATTATTACTATAATCGGAATATGTATCAATTAAGGGAAATGATTGACAACTACCCAGGACTAACTGTTGTTAAAAAGGATGTCTGTCCCCCCAAAATTCCAGTTCTAGCTCCAACACCACATGTATGCATCTCATTATTGTGTGCTTGCGGCAAGCACAGGCAACACATTGTTCTTCTTAAGTCTGTTTATTTATTTATTTTTCCATATCCACACACTTTTTTGTCCCGTATCAAGTGCCCAAGTGTCCGCAATAGAGACTCGATTCAAACGCCGAAACGTCTGGCCCGACCGTGTCTGTAGGCCTTGTACAAATGGTTCCATAGCCCCTTTTCATTCTTTCGCAATCCCTGTTTTTCATCCCTTTTTATATCCATTAAAAATTCACGGTGGAGTTCTGCCATTATGACATCACGGAACGCTAGAAGGCAGCCTCAACACCACAACCAGCATATAGACAAATTTCAATGTCAGATGATAACTGTGTGTGTGTGTGTGTGTGTGTGTGTGAGTGAGTGAGAGAGAGAGAGGGAGAGGGAGAGAGAGAGACACAGACAGACAGACAGACTGCCTACCTACACTCTGCCAGGCTGCCACTCTACTGTGTGTGTGTATGTGTGTGTGAGAGAGAGAGAGAGAGATACTGCATCTTTACCGTCAACATTTTAGCAAGCAAACTCCTGAGGTTTGTCCTGACGAAACACAGTTCTAGTTATTAAATTATATCCAACCATATTATGAAATAGGCTGCTAGTTTTCCAAGTTGTTTGTGAAGATATTCCGTCTTTAATCCCCACTTTTTTAGGTTTTTTATATGCAAGAATGATTTTAAAAGGGACAACAGTGTATTTTGGGGGGTCTTATATGTGAAAGGGGTGTTTAGAAATTAATATTTAATATCGCGAATGCATATGCTGCGCATACCCTAGCAACCCGGTGTGTCATCAGTAACATGGCGGCCACCGTTATGCAGTAGCACTGGAATTAAACTCTAAATCTTCTTGACTGGATGTAGCTTGACATTTTTACACCCTGGGTACCCAAACATCAAGGTAAGCCGAAAAAGTTCTGATTTCATTCGATATCGGTGGAGGTTGAATATGGAATTCTTTCTGTTTGTGTGTTAGCCTATGTTGCTAAAATGGAGCTTTGACTTAAATTCTGATAGGCCAGGGAGTCAAGCTTGCTTAACGTAGGAGGTGCTACCTCCTAGAGAGTCACCTGAGTGCATTTGATTGTCATCTGACTTTTCTGTCACTTAATTGCTTGGCCAGTAATATGTTGGGCTTATTTAAGTTTGCCTTCCCGAGTAGCTGTTCCTCGGCGCGCTAGTCGAAAAAACATTTGAATGCTTTAAAAATGCAGTAAGTGTACTGTGGTACTGTCCTAAATCGGGAACGTGCTGATTGGACCTGTATGTCTTGCAAACAAGTATGTGCTGCTGGAGTGCAAACATTTCATGGAGTCGTGGCAGTGCTTGTGCTTGCAGTGCAGTATCATTGGTGTAGCCAGAGGGGGTGCAAAGACACATCACTTTATGACAATAATTAGTCCTGGCTAGTTCTCAATCATTTGCCTTTATTGACGCGTTTTCCAATTATCGCAATTTGCAACTGAAGACACGGTTTCTCTCCATATGCGATCTAACAGAGATTAAATCATGGGCAAAATTCAGTACAGTTGCGGAACAAGAACAGAGAATTGGGTTGCACAAAACATCCGTTTAAAACAATTATTAGTCCTGAACTGTTCTCAGTCATTTTCATAACAGAAGGTTCACTCCGAGAGCACTCCACACTTAACAGGTGCTGCTTGTTCTACCCGATTAGGTAAGACGACAATCATTCATCTGGACGCGCATTTGCTGTATTTAAATCAACGTTATTCAAAATTGCATACCTGTCGACTATCACGCAAATAGCTGGAGCCGCACACTTTTTACAGCCTATTGAACTGCCGAGTGCCACTTTTTTTTTTTAATCAACCCACACAATACCGAGAATGAAAGTTCGCGTTTCATTGGAACACGGACCAGTTCAATCAACGCGAAGCGTTGGCCTATTAATAAGTAAATTATTTTGCTGTACTGAATTTAGCCCATGATTTCATCGTTGTTAGATCGCATATGGAGAGAAACCGTGTCTTCAGTTGAAAATTACGATAATTGGAAAACGCGTCAATAAAGGAAAATGACTGAGAACTAGCCAGGACTAATTGCTGTCATAAAGGGACATGTCTTTGCCCCCCCTCTGGCTACGCCACTGCGCAATATGCTGCTGTAATATCGCAATTTTTGAAGCTACTCGAGCTGCTAGTTTCTCCTTTTTTTGCTCCTGGATAAGTGAAGTTTAGGAAGGAATTTTCGTGATGAGGTTCGAGCGTCATGCACTAATCAATCAATCAATGTGTCGTTTGCACGATCGCGGTAAGATAAATATGATCTTGGCACGGATGACTGGTATCTAATTCACAAATGGCTTATCGAGGATAAGCCGTTAAGCATCAAGCAACAATGACCTCAGAACCTTAACGATTGTCACTTTGATTTTCTTTATATACAGGTTGCTCGCTAGTTTCTTCATACTGTCAGTGTATTCGATTTGCCAGCCTAAGAAAGCGCATCATGAATGTTATCTTACCGCGGCACTGAACGAGCATATGGCTTTATCGGAACCCTTATAGCGAGTCATGTTTATGCCTGATATTTTATGGATTGCTACAAATGATAACTTTTGGCCTTCCTGCTGGACCTCATTCACACGGCTACAATGAAGTATTTAAAATGGCAAATTGAAACTTTTATAAACAACCTCTGGGACGGATGCTGCTTCTTGGCCAGGTGACTTGGTTTCAAATTGCTTGGCTTAATTTGATTGGTTAACTCTACTTCTATCAGGGTTCACGAACATGCCGTCATATGGATCGCCTGCTCATGTTTGATCCGAGTTTTGCTCGAACAAGCTCTAAAGGTTGGTGTATTGCGGGCCCATTTCTATTTGCCTTGTCTCGGGCCTATTAATAGCAATTGACAGAATTACTACAATTTGCCAGTTATTCCAGTTGAAATATTCAGTAGATGTACTTTGTGTCTTTGTGTATTTTTGCATGGCTTTGATTTGCTTCATGCTCAAAAAAAAAAAAAAAAAAATTGCGGAGATTAAGCTTGAAATTTGCGAACTTGCTGTGATCTCTCGAGTTCTATCCACCTCCCCATGGTGCTTCAACTCTGGTGTTTCAAAAATAAATAAATAAATAAATTAATTAATTATTGCATCAAATGAAGTCATTTTGGTAAGCACAACGGCTTGGTTGCTACACTGATCGATTGCATGTACACGGGTGGGAATCAAACTAAGCCCTTTGTATCTGTGTTGTCAGAAGTGTAACTGTCCAAAACAAATCAAACTTCAGTTTCAAAATTGCCAGCTCTAGAGGTATTATTTATACATTGGTATAATACACATTTCGGCTCACTAATGATTTGTACGCTTTATTAATACTGTTTATCTGGTTCAGCTTGGTTTGTCAGAACACTGGCGTTACGTTTTATGGGCTGCTGCAGCCACATTGTTGAACAGCAACCTGGGGTTTGTCATCTATGTTCCGTATGGTGCTTTGTGTCCTATTCTGTTTTGGTGCTTACAATGGTTATACAAATGGAGTGTGTATTGAGCATTGGCCTGCTCTTTGATTCGTCTTTTTATATATTTACTTTAACCCTTGTGTTCTGTTCGGGTCAAACTGACCCGTTTCAAGTTTTTACGAAAAGAAATGATACAAGGATAAATTTTTTTTACCTGAAATTCTTTGTCTTTTGCTCATTTTCTTTGAAGGACATATAAAAAAAAAAAAAAATCATTGAGTATTGTACATGCTACAATGCCCCCACACATTTAAATCCTTCATATGATGTTTGAGTCAGATTGAACCAGATACACACAGAGACACAGACACAGAGAGCACACACACACACACCTTTCTCTCTCTCTCTCTCTCTCTCTCTCACACACACACACACACACACACACACACACACACACACACATACAGAGTTTCCAAAAATCTAGCAGGTCTTGATGCCCGGTCATCAAACCTGATGACCTTTGATAATATGTGAAAGCTTCTTATATTAGCAGCTGAGCGGGGAGGCTCTCTCATTGGGGATGAGAGATAGTCAAGTATGACCCCTGGCTTACACTCGTCCCAGCTACTGATCCCTCCATCCATTTGTACACATAGGTAGAGAGAGAAAGACGTACAAACTCACACATCTGCAAATTGTAACAATCCCAACACCGCGAGGCTGTCTGCACCTATTTTCCTGCACTATTTACCTTCTGTACTGTGGGAACCTACACAATATGACAACATTTAAAATTTTCTCACACTGTACCCCTCATGCCTGCACACTGGGGGAGGGGCAAAACAGATAAATAATGTATAATAATTTATACCGGGAAGCCAGAAGGAGGAGCCCCTGAAAAAAACCAGGGGACATGGGTGGTGCTGGATATGACGCAGGGCCTCAGTGGCCCCAACATCACCTTTGATAATTTCTTTACCTCCTACAACCTGGGACAGGAACTTCTCAAAAGAATGCTGACAATTATTGGAACAATTAGAAAAAACAAGACGGAGCTCCCACCTCAGCTTCTAACTGCAAAGAACAGGCCAGTCCATTCCTCCAACTTTCTGTTCACGGCCAACACTGCTCTGGTATCTTACATACCCAAAAAGGGCAAAAATATGGTGCTCATCAGCACTCTACATAGGGATGGAAGGATCAGTGACCAGGAGGACAGTAAGCCAGAGGTCATACTTGATTATAACACCACAAAAGGAGGGGTAGACAACTGTTGGCCTGGTACAGCTGTCAAAGAACTTTACGGTGGCCACTCATGATCTTTTACAATATTCTGAATGTGTCAGCCAATAATGCGTTTGAAATCTGGATGGCGATCAACCCAGACTGGAACCAAAGGAAGCTCCAAAGAAGACGGCTTTATCTAGTGGAGCTAGGCAAGGCACTGGTGACACCGCACATACAGAGGAGACAATATCAGTTCAAATAAAAAAAAGTAATAATTCATTGAAACAATGTTTCATTTCATTTTTTCATAGATAAGCATTATTTATGCCACCTTCACTTATGCCAGTCTTTATTATAGTGGATTTTTTAGATGAACCATAAATTCACTATCATAAAAATGCCTGATACGTCCATTGTTAAATGTGATAAATCAGAGATTAATTGCAAATATTCATTATATATGTTATCTAAATTTTTTAGAATTGAGATAAAGACAATACATGTTAAGTATTTTTATTCACATTTTTATTTCTGTATTGCTTTTAAAATCCCAAAAAATGCTCCGGGTCAGATTGACCTGAACAGTACCTAACACAAGGGTTAAAAAAGCAATTTCTCACTCATGTTCTTTAAAGCCGTTGGTTTCTCATTAATGCTTCAGCAACGGTATGTTTGGCACAGGAAATTGTTCATGTTAATTTTTATAATTCCTTAATTTGAATAACCATGGCCAAAATATATATTAAGCATTATTCAGATGACAGTTGCCTTACTGCTGGACCAAATTGTGATTGCCATGAATGTTTAAATCAATTGCTGTTATGCCGCTTGAATTCTAATTGTTTCCAATTGTTATGCCGCAACTACTCCTTTGGTGTTTTTCATCTATCCCTAGCAGGTGCTGCCATTGGTAGCAAGTCCAATTAAGGTAAAAGTTTGCAAATCGTATTGTATGCACCTTGTGACAAACTCACAACAACTGCTAGCAACTGGAGTGCTCAGCAAATTTTTGGGGGGGATGAACCAAAAAAAAAAAAAAAAAGTGGATGTGGTTCCAACCAAAAATTCTACCTAATGCTGTGGAATGATCAGGACTCGATGTAGCCATTCAAGTTGGCATTGGAATTTCTGTTATCAAGCAGGTCATACTCAACCTTGTTTGTAAATGAATTGGTATCATATTAGCATTACCTGTTGGACTGCCAAAAGCTCTGTGTTTTCCCCATAATTTGGCAGTAATGTTTTTAGCATCATTGTATGCGCACTAGTACCCTAGTTTAGATATCATTATGATCGCTGTTTGTTTGCTTGGCAAGTAAGCCTTGGGTTGCTTGCCAACATCAAGCTCACATCCTCAAGACGCGGTTATCTCGTGCACGCTCAGCAATGCCATGGTGTGGTGACATGCGGGGTAAATAAGGATGAAATATCAGCAATGTCAGTAAACTAACTTGTGCTTTGGTCATCTGCCCATCGTTTCGTTCAAAATGGCTTTGTCTCCGCTGTCTGTCTCAATGTCCTATAGCCTCTAACTGTGCTATTTGGTTAACCCGAAAGCCATTAATAAAGACCACATAGTCTCTGGCTCTAAAGATACGCTGTCATTAGCCTCTGGTGTTTGGGTTATGCCTGCAGCATTGGTTTTGGGGGATTCTAGCAGCTTGCTCAGCTTTCAGATTCATGAATGCTCTTCATATTTTGGAATCATGGTATTTTTATTGTTATATCAATTTTATTGAGTACACAACATGCTCATGGTATATAACCAGCACTGTTTCCACCTGCTGCTTTCCACTAATTGCCTTTTTGTGTTCCCTCCATGTCTGCGGTGGGGCCCTGCCCTGAGCATGTTGCTGCTGCTGATCTTCGCCATCATCGTCATCTGACCCTCTGCCCAAGTGCTGCCTAGTCTCCACCATCACGACGGTCTGATCTATGGCGTGTATCCAGCGAACTACAAATCCTGGACTACTTGTCAAATGGACTGTTTCGCATTATGGCAACCATGAACTCATAACCTGAGCCGGTCAGAGGAGGATGGACTACCCCTCATGAGCCTGGTTCCTCCAAAGGTTTCTTCCTATTTTAATTCACATTGGGAGTTTTTCCTTGCCGCTGTTGCCACTGGCTTGCTTTTGAGGAGATTCAGGCCAGGGTTTACTGAAGTGCATCGTGGCAATATTTTATTTTATTTTCAAATGTGCAATTCTGATGAAACAAAAGTTTTCTTTTGTATTAAGTTAAAGCATATGACAACATGGCAGTTGTCTCTACATTCATCTTTGCACTCATTACTGCCTCACGCGTCGCACAGAATCTCTTCCCTAGGCAGGTCGTCCAGTGACACTGCACAGCTCATGCCAACTTATCCACCACTACACAATTCATGATAATGGTCCAATTTCTCTTTCAAACAATTGTAACAGCCATCAGGCTGTATCTACTCAGTACACTTTATAGCATATTTCTATTGAATCAGCTTCAACTGAAATTCTGCCAGCCACTGGGATGTCACTACACATAGTACATATCATAACATGACATTCAGCCCAGCAAAGCTCACCATTTTTTCCTATCTCTTAAGTTTATTTAACACATCAAATACTAGTTCACTAAATGGTTCATATAGTATATTTCTCTTGTATTGGCATCAAGAGAAATCATGGCAGCCACAAGGTTGTCACTACACATGGTACACTTCATATAGTAAATTTTTCTTGCATTTGCTTCAAGAGAAATCGTGCCAGCCGTCGGGTTGCCACTACACATAGTCCACTTCATACAGTATATTTCTCTTGTATTGGCATCAAGAGACATCATGGCAGCCGCAAGGTTGTCACTACACGTGGTACACTTCATATAGTATATTCCTCTTGTATTGGCTTCAAGAGAAATCGTGCCGGCCGTCGGGTTGGCACTACACGTAGTCCACTTCATATAGTATATTTCTCTTGTATTGGCCTCAAGAGAAATCGTGCCAGCCATAGGGCTGTCACTACACATAGTACACTCGTAGTATATTTCTCTTGAATTGGTTTCAAGAGAAATTGTGCCAGCCATTGGGCTGTTACTACATGGAACACTTCACATAGTATATTTCTCTTGTATCTGTATCAAGAGAGATCGTGCCAGCTGCTGGGCTGTCACTACATATAGTACACTTCATTTAGGATATTTCTCTTGTATTGGCGTCAAGAGAAATTGTGCCGGCCGCCGAGCTGCCACTACACATTGAACACTGCATAAATTATTCTGTGTTCAAATTAGCCTGTGCCCGGCATGGTTCTGTTTGGGGGGTTAGTTGCAGCTCCCTGCCTTCGGTTCCACGTTTGGACAGGCAGGGAACTCTCAGAACAGAGCCATGTCACCAAACCCAATGTATGCTTGTATGCTGATATGCTTGTATGCTTTCAATAAATGTTCTCTTTTTGACAAAGTGGTCCTATCAGAAATGGAGCTTTGACTTAAATTCTGATAGGCCAGGGAGTCAAGCTTGCTTAACATAGGAGGTGCTACCTCCTAGAGAGTCACCTGAGTGCATTTGATTGTCATCTGACTTTGCTGTCACATGATTGCTTGGCCAGTAATATGTTTATTTAAGTTTTTCCTTCTGAGTAGCTGTTCCTCGGCGTGCTAGCTCAACAACCCTTCTCCACCACAGCTCTACCTGTCTTTTATAGCATGCATTGATTACGTTCTCTTATGAGTAAATTACTGTTCAAAAAAACAATGTCTCTTGTATGCTTGTATGCTGATATGCCTGTATGCTTTCAATAAATGTTCTCTTTTTGACAAAGTGGTCCTATCAGAAATAACCTATTGTCACTGTCCGTTCGAGTTGTACGTAACATTGGGTTGATATAATTTCTTATTAGGACATAACAAGGATGATGTGTAATCTGGGCCTGGTTGAAGAAAAAATAAATAGGACCAAGGGTCCTGTAGCTTACTGGCAAGCAGTCTTATAGTGATGATACAAGTTCGGAAAATTTCATGTGAAGTTTGACATTCAAATCAATGAAAATCCATTTCAAGCTCACTAAGTAAAAGTTCACATACATTTATAAGACCTCCTGAAATACAAACACAATACTAAGCTCTGAAGCAGTTTTGGTGGTACAAGTCATTGGAAATACAATATGTCAATTGTGAACTTTAAAAATCACAGAAGGTCAAGTTGAGGTCAGCAAAGGGACTTCATCTATGACTTTCTATATGTCATTATTCAAATCTTGGCTCAATCTTTGACCATTTTGTTAATACAAGTCGTTGTAATTTCACTGTCGAGTTTGACCCTCAAAGGTCACTGACAGTCAAGTTGAATGTCACCAAATGAAAGTTCATATGTGACTTACTAGATGTCAGTAACACAGACCGTGACCATTTTAGTGATACAAGTCATTGACTTTTCACTCGGTCACATTTGACCTTTGAAGGTCAATATAAAGGTAATGAATTTAAAGTTATGTGACTTCCTATTTGTCTCTAATACAAACATAGGCTCCATCTGTGACCGTTTTGGCAATAAGTCATTGTAATTGTATTATGTAAAGTTTGACCTTCAAAGGTCACCAACAGTCCAGTTGAATGTCACCAAATGAAAGTTCATATGTGACTTCTTAGATGTCAGTAACACAAACCTAGGCTCCATCTGTGACCTTTTTAGTGATAGAAGCTATTGAATTTTCACTAGGTCAAGTTTGACCTTCGAAGGTCAATATGAAGCTCACCAAGTTCATATATGACTTCCTATATGCCTCCAATACAAACCTACACTCTATCTGTAACTATTTTGCTGATATAAGTGATTGAAATTTCACTGTGAAGTTTGGCCATTGAAGGTCACTGAAGGTCAAGTTCAATGTCACCAAATGAAACTTCATACATGACTTCCTATGTGTCCACAATACAAACCTAAGCTCTATCAGTAATAGTTTTGGTGACAGAAGTCATTGAAATTTCACTATGTTAAGTTCGACCTTTGAATGTCACCGAAGGTCAAGTTCAAGGCCACTAAATGAAAGTTCATATATGTTCAATACACATATGTTCCCAATCTTAAGTATTTTCAAGCCTTGAAGGCTTTGAAAATTGTAACATTTTGCTTGACCTCAAAACGTTTGACATTTCAAGATCATCTGAGGTCAACTTTAACACAGCCAAAATATAGGTCATAAATAACTCCCTAAATGCCGATAATACAACTATGCCGATAATCTGCAACCATTTAGCTTCCACAGGCAATTTTGCCCATTCTCCATAAGACCCAATGTTAAAGTATAGCGCCCCCACTAGACTCACTTCCCATAGGGCCGGTAAGCTAAAAACGTTAGAACCAATTTAATCTGACCAAACATCATTTATTATTCGGTTAACCTTCATTAGCAAACAATTTTGAAGCTTATGAATTGTACCGACTAGGTCCTGAGTTTAAGAAAATGAATGTAGACGTAATTAAAGGATGCATCTAATGTCTAATATACTGAGCGGTATTTTTGTGGGATGTCTACTGCCTGTTGGTGGAAGTTGTATGGTTCTGGCTCCTGTTCTGAAAGTGTAATAGGCCTGCAATATTCATAATAAAATGTAAGTTATAATTAATTAACAGGGGCATATGGTGGCAGAGACTTAGTATTTCACTGAAAATTCAGGGGCACTTCTGAAATATTTGGCAATACCCTCTGGCATTGTCTATTTAATGTCTTTTTATTTATTCATTATTATTATTTTGAATATATTGCTTTTTTGTGTATTCATTAATGTTACTAAGTTCTTAGCACAATGCGCAGTAAAACATTTTTTTGCAAATGGTTTGGTTCTGCTTTTCCAAAGTCGGAATGGTGTGTGGGGGGGCACCAAAGGGGAGGTTCGCCCAGGGCGCTATGGTAGCTAGGACTGCCACTGCTGTATATGTTCATAGTAGTAAAATATTTACCATCAATTAATACAGTTAAGATGGTCCATCTTCCCTGTAAGTCAGTTTGAGAAAATGTTACTTTTAATGTCCAGGTTTTTTTGAAAGAGTGTCATTACACCTTTTGAGCTTTTTGTACCATGGGAAAAATGAATTGGTCCCCCCATTCCTGCTCCCAAACTGCTTCATCTGCAAGTATAGAATGCATCTCTTGCAAACAGAGAATATTGTAGCCTTTATCTTCGAGCCAGGTGAAGATCATTTGTGTTTTTTATGGTCTGCAAGACCATTACAGTTATTGCTGGCTATCCTTAGTTCTCCAACCATATTACGTTTCAAGGTTTGCATTCAACAGTTTCTTTGACGCAAAGGGTCAACCAAGGAAGTGAAATAATATCAAGCGTAAAATGAAGAAGGTTGAGTCTAACACAAATTATGCATTGTCCCTCCACCTCCCTCACCCTCGCCAGTGTCATCCCTTTCCCAACATGCTGTGATATAAAGTCCTCCTCTACCCGCCCACCCAGGCTTCCTTCCATACACATCTCATATTTCCAACAACACTTCATCCAACCTGGGCCATCTCTCAACACTATCCAACAAACCTATATCCTGCTGCGAAGTAAGTCATAGTTTTTGCTGGTGATCCCAATGCACATTCTTCAATAGCGTAAAATATTCTTTTAAACCGTACTGATTTCAAATCCTCTGTCACATACTGTTCAAACGGTTGTGACGGGTGACGTCATATTATACTTCCATACATACATACATCTACATACATTCAGTATGTACATATACACATACACACATACAGTATACCTACAAGTGTATATATGTGTCTTTTTCACAATATTGGAGAGATTTCAGGGACAGTTGTTGTTCATTGTTTTATTATCAGCAAATAATGATTGATGCCTTTAATTCATGTTCATTTTGGCTAGTACACATAAGAGATATAGTGAGGATAAAACTACCACTTGAACCTAAGTAGGTTTTTTTTTTTTAGTTAAATTAATTGAAATTATTTTTGGCTCAAATAAGGACACCAAAATGTGAAATAAAAAATATAGTTTTATCAAAAAGGATGCAGGAAATTAAAATTAATAAGTATCACATGTATTTGCCCAGAAGCTATTTGCTCGCAATCCAATGAACTTTGTTCAAAAAAACTTTTCTGGTTAGAACATGGGACGATATCAGACTGAAATCGGGTTACAGTCGTTGCTAGACGTGCCCGCTGTGCAAACGACTGTTACCATGGCAGGCACGTCTTGAGTTAGTGGCACTGCTCAAATGTGCTGCTGCTCCACAGAAGAACTGACTTTCCTAACGCCGATAAACCAATTTCTTGACCGCTAATTGCCATTGATTTGGAAAAATATTAACTCAAATGCACGGCGGATGGCTTCCTTTTTGGATGATAGAGTTTGATGGATGGCACGGCGGACTGTGTTTACAGACAGTAGTTTCTTGAAGTCTTCTTGGGCCCAATTAGTAATGTCGATGACAGAATCATGCCAGTGAGTGATGCAGTGGCGTCTGAGGGCCCGAAGATCACGGCATCCAGTAAAGGTCTTCGGCCTTGTCCCTTAGGCACAGAGATTTTTCCAGTTTCTCTTAATCTTTTGATGATGTTAGCACTGTCGATGATGAGATCTTCAAAGCCTTTGCAATTTGACGTTGAGGAACATTTTTTTTTTTAAAGTATTCCACAATTTTTTTTACGCAAGTCTTCACAGGTTGGAGAGCCTCTGGCCATCTTTACTTCTGAGAGACTCAGCCTCTCTAAGACATCCCTTTTATAGCCAATCATGTTACACACCTGATGCCAGTTAACTTATTAACTTGCTAAATGTTTTTTCAACTGATTCTCTTATATATTAATTGCTTTTTCAGCCTTTTTTTGCCTGTGTCCCAACTTTTTTGAGACCTGTTGCAGCCAGAAATTATGAAATAAGCTCATTTTGTGGATAAAAATGTAAAATGTCTCAGTTTCAACATTTGACATGTTATCTATGTTCTTTTGTAAATAACATATTGGCTCATGTGATCTGAAAGTCATTGCGTTTGATTTTATTCACAATTTACACTTCGTCCCAACTATTTCGGAATTGGGGTTGTACATCTACACACATACAAATATATATATGCATGTATACACATGCACATGCATTTACATACACAAATACGCACATGTACACATAATGGTGAGTTAAAAAACAAAGATTGAAAAAGATGCACCAGTGATAACATATATGCTAATAGAAAACAACAACAACAACAAGAACAACAATCTTAGTACATCCCATCACTTTTTGTAACACAGAGCATCGTATATCTTTGTACGCTGATGACATTCTTCTTTATGTAGGCAATGCTGGTACCTCAATCCCACATTTGCTTTCCTCTTTTGATTCATTTAGCTTATTCTCTGGATACAAAATTAACTGGACAAAATCAGTGCTGATGCATTTAAACTCAGCTGCACTTCAGGTTCCCCTGTCCTCCCATATACCAGTAGTTAAAAGCTTTAGATATCTCTGAGTTAAAATTTTTCCCTCAATGTCGTCCATTGCAATAAAAAATTTTCAAGATATATACAGTCAGATAGAGAAGGACTTTGAGCGCTGATCGAATCTCCCAAATTCACTTCAAGCCCGAATAGCAATAGTTAAAATGGATATACTCCCTCGAATTTTTACTCTTCTATGATCCCTCTTGCTCCCCCATTGGGCTATTGGGACAAACTTCCGTCATTAGTTTCTAAATTCATATGGAAAGGAAAAAGACCACGCCTAAAACTCACAACTCTTCAGCGAGACAAGACACAAGGGGGGCTAGCTCCTCCAGATTTCAAAATCTACTTCTGGTCTTATGTGCTACGCCCTCTATCTACATGGTTCAACCCTAGTTCCTCTGTCTCTTCGAGACCAATTGAGGAGAATCTTGCACTACCTCACAGGTTGCAAAACCTGGTGTATGCCAACATACCATTGAAAAGAGCCAAACAATGCTTAGGTCCAGATATCTCATTTTTACTCACATCTTACCGTACTATAATGAAGTATTTTGGCACAGATTATAAATGGCATAATCACACACCGATTTTCAATA
The DNA here is from genome assembly GCA_029692085.1 of Gymnothorax javanicus. Classification (NCBI taxonomy): domain Eukaryota; kingdom Metazoa; phylum Chordata; class Actinopteri; order Anguilliformes; family Muraenidae; genus Gymnothorax; species Gymnothorax javanicus. The sequence continues at coordinate 28,341,753 of CM056194.1, read as the reverse complement.
ATTTTTTGCTTCTTACTGGTAATAAGCCCTTTTCATTTCCACATTGGAAGAATAGGGGAGTGAATGTACTAAAAGATCTACGTAGCGTACATGGTTTAAAAGCTTATAACGATCTACAAGCTGAACTTGATTTTCTGGGTTCATCTTTTTTCCTCTATCTGCAGTTGAGATCAGCTATGCGGGCATACGGTGTTCCATGGGGAGCAGCTCTCCCCACACATCCCCTACGTAGGATACTCGCCTCAGAAGGGGATGGTTTCTAAACTTTACAAATTCATTTCTGGTCGCTATAAACCTTTACTAATAGAGGTTATTTAGAATAGAGATTTAAATGACGTAAATGACAGAGAGATTTGCTGGGACACAGTGTGGAAAAATCTCAGTGATACATCCAAAAACCCCAACCATCAAGTAATACACTACAAGTATGTTCATAGGATGTACCTCACCCCCAGAAGGCGTTATTCTATGAATAACACCACATCTCTGAACCTTTACCCACTTGATGCCCAGGGGTCATTCATGCATGTTTTTTGGGAGTGCCCCAGCATGGTTAGATTCTGGAAGGAAATGTCTCTCACTTGAAGTGACATTTTTAAGATCAGGATCCCAGTCTCCCTGACCTTACTTCTGCTTAATGACGACTCTTCTTTAAATTTGTTCCTGCAGCATAGACGCATTCTATGTGCCGGTCTCACTGCGGCCAAGAAGATGCTGGCCCTTAGGTGGCAACAGCCACATTCCTTGGCTTGGCAGCAATGGCAGTGGGCCAGCTCATTTCTTGAAATTATCTTGATGGAGTGGTCCGTGGCCCATATGCATGGGGCCAGTCATAAAACTCTGCAGGCCTGGGAGGCAGCACACGAGTTAGTCAAAGAGAGGGTGCAGGATGGCCGACCTTGATTACTACTTTTTTTTTCTGTTAATTTTTTTTTTTTTTTTTTTTTTTTTTTTTGGGGGGGAACCTAGGTGGGAGTTCATAGGAGTCGCCATAGGGAGGGTGGGAGGGATATAGAGGTTCTAATGGTGTTATTTGCCTGCAAATGCATAATTGACTTTGTTTCTTTCTTATTTCCTCTTTATATATATCTGTACTCACTATGTGAGGACGGAAATAAGTGGGGAAAAAACTTTGTATATGATGTGAATATACTTTTATATATTTTGTACATTTTTGCAATAAAAAATTGATCACATAAAAAAAAAAAAAAAACAATCTTAACTAGACAGTCCAGTCGCCCATGACTGCATGGTAGTAGCCCCCGAAAGCCTGCTTCTCCAGCCTGTACTGCGTCCACAAAGAAATCTCGATGTTTCAGCACAAAATTGCGCATTTTTTGGCCAATACTGTCGCCATGGCAACCAAAATCGATAGGTGTCATAAGTGAAGTAGACCACATGTCCATACCAAATATGAAAGTAATTGGTCAAAAATTACAGCCTGTAGGGGGCCCCATGGCTCATCGGTCTAAGCGCGCGTACCATAAAGGCTGTGTCCTTCCCGCAGCGACCTGGGTTCGATTTCAGCGCAGGTCATTTGCTGCATGTCTTCCCCCATTCTTCTCCCCAACTTTCCTGTCTCTCTACTCTGTATAACTGTCAAATAAAGGAAAAATTCCCAAAAAAATAATCTTAAAAAAAAAAAAAAAAAATTACAGCCTGTAGAGCTTTCACAAGGAAGTGCCTACGGGCACTACGGTGGCGGAGACAACACGTGTGAATCCATAGTAGCCACCCGACTTCATCCGGGGGCTACAATTAATCAAGTGCATTTGAGGAGCAACACCTGGCCACTAATTACCCTCTTAATTCCTATGAAACCAGTAAGAGTGTTCTTAGTTTTTCAAACATGGCTTCAGCAGTTTTTGTAAAATAGGTAATGGCATGGTGGAATCTGTTGTGAGTTGTTTTTCACCTGAGGTTAGATTTACATAATTTTACAACTTGGTTAGGACCAGCTGATTTTTTTAGTATGTCCTGACACGTAAAACTATAGGACTGGAAGAGGGTGTACTTTCTTTTTCTTATGACTGTACTCATCCAACTTGGAGTCGCCTGTTGTCTGAGATATGACTGCATTGCTTGAATGGATGGAACACATACCACAAGCAATATCAAGTAGGTGAGTCTGCCACATTAATGCATTGAACATGCCTCCGACCGCATGACAGGCGAGAACACAGTTATAGCCCCATAAACCAAAGTAAATGGCCTCAAACTGTGCAGTGAGGGCAAGACTTGCTGGAAAAGCAATAAATATGTTGAACTTTCAGAACTCTAAAGTCTACTTGTAGAGTACTCCTTCAATCTCACAAAGCTCTGGATGAATATATAGTACAGTCAAAGTGGAGAAATATTCTGATTGTATTCAGGGTGGGGGAGGGACTGATTGTTGATGCAAATGATCAAATATTACTTTCTTTTGCATTATTTTTTTCCAGGCATTTCTTTAAATATGGTTGAATGATACTATGTTCTAGTTTGAATACATTTTATGGCCTACTTTACATGTTTGATTGCCTTTTTACAGCATGTCAAGCAATTATCTTCATTGTATTATACTGGCCACCACTACCTCCTCTTATGGGCGATCCTTACCAGAAACCTTGTCAACAGCTGATCCAATGGTCGCATGAAAGCTAGTTATTGGTGAAGAAATTGGAGATCATGAAAATCCCTGCCATTCATGGACTGTCACATTCGCAGACTTGTCCATTGCCATGGGAATTGCACAGATCAGCTGTAAAAGAAAACAACATTGGTAGCTCAACTCAAAACTTTTCTGTGTATCTACATGCAACTCTGTCTAAAAATATATTGGGTTAATTCATTGTGGTCATCACTATTTAGATGGATGACTGCACTTGACAGAAGGGGGGAAAAAACTGATTTGTTGCAAAAATGTAGCACTACCAGCTTAATGAGTTTCCTCTCTCTCCAGAGACCTGTGCCACTAAGCAAGCACAACATACCCGGGTTATGTTTTTGTTATCTGGCTCCAGTGAGCCTAACCACTGTAATTACGATAAGCGCTCATACAATGGTGGTTATCAACTCGGTAATTCAACCCAGGTTTATCCAATTTGCCCATGTACATGTTCAAATAAAAGAGGCGGTGTTTGCACTATATTACCATACGTAGACAAGTCTACCTTAGCAGAATATTTTACACAACATGAGAAAACTGTAATAACAATATTAAACAAATATGCTGAATTTATTAATATATTCCAAGCTTAATGCAACACAATTGCTAATGCCAAATGAGGGGAGGAAAGCTGGCAAAAAATTTCAAATGCTGTGAACACCTAAGATAATAGGCATTATCAATATCACTGCCCTGTCATTATGGCAACTGTGTTCTCAACGAAATCAACTTGTCGCTTAGATGTTTTCTCATGGAGTTTAATACAATTTTAACCTTGTTTTTTCAGTGGCAACCCAAGCAGTGTTAAATTTTCTTGAGAGCAAATAAAGAACAAATGCAATAACATACTTCAAATTGGTCAGCAGGCTGACTTGCAATTCTTCTAAGTTCAACAAGTGCAAGGGTGTAGTGCTTTAATCAGTCTGTTTTAGGATGATATCAATTTACACTCACCTATAGAGCAATTAAATGGTTTTAAGATTGCTGGCAGCCGACAGGGGGAAAAAAATAACCTGCAAGCCAATGCATGCAATCTGCAGGACTGTACGCACATGATTTCATTGTGCCATGCAGGCAACATACAATTCAACAAGCGGACAAAGATGAGCCATTCCCTCCACCCAAATCAATATCTTGCGCATAGCTACTCAATAAGGAAAGCCAAAGGGTTTTGAAGTCCTAAAAACTCATGCGCCCCTCTATTCGCACACCAAGGTTAATCAAGTAGCATCTACTACAGACCATGTGATATCAAGAAGGGAGACTCTGGGTTGAATGAGGACTTGTAGAAAATGATGATTGTAGTGGCTAGAGGCCTCCACATGAAAGCAAACCAGGATATTGAAGGGCTCAGCAAAGACAGGTCCCATCTGCTGTTAATTGAAGCCAAGGTACTGGAAACTGTTTGGCTACAAACACAGGGTGTGTTTTTTCACCAAATAATCTTTTCAGGACTTGCAGAATTATACAAGGAACAGTCAAATTTAATATTGAGCCATTTTAGCTAGAGTTCAAGATCTTAAACTGATTCTGCAATTTTTGTTCGCACAAATAGGGTCCCTGTTTTGCATTTGTTGTCTAATTATGACATCAGTGCACACACAAACTTCAAACCGCTGTGTATTTGCAGATTACAGTAAATCAATATCTGTTAGTATTGCACTTACTTAACATTGTAGCCACAGAAGCCAAGGTTTTAATGCCAATTTTTAGGTTTCTTGTACCACTCAGCATACAATTTCCCAAACTAGCCAGCAGCCTCACATGAGAATACCAATATTATGAAATTGGCAGCAGATTATTCAGAGTTTACTGCTGCTGAAGGGAGGGCCAAGGCCCGCCTCCTCCATTCCTCCAGTGGCACACAAATTCCTGTATCCCCCCACAAAGGCCCAGGCTATAAATGTAAGACATTTTCTGTAAAAACATACCTTTTGAATTCCAGCCTACTCTAAGGGCATTCACTCAAAGCAAAAATATTTTTTGTGCTAACCATGCCGTTGACATGGAAATATTTAGAAGCAGAAGCCATCAATACCAGTCTCCCTTCTCTGAGAACAAAGTTATAAGTAGACCAGGATTCCAATGGATTTGTGCAGACGAGCAGTGATGGCACCTCTAAGAGAAGAAGTCAAAGATAAAATGCTCACATAATTCTAACGTAGTGGATATTTAGCCATCAGACGGTTTAATTATATAGGCGCTAGTTGACCGGCACTTTTGTTTCGACATGTGCAGAGTTGCGGTTAGAATTAGGGTTAGGTTTAGGCACTGAAACTACTTGATTATGTTTTGTGGTTAACATAATAGAATATAACATAACATGAGTGGCGAGAACAGGCTGTTCAGCCCAACTAGTCTCGCCAGTTTCTTATTACTATAGTGAATCTACCACTTCAGATACTCAATGACTCAATGGTATCTAGTGCTAAATCAAGCCTGCTCTTGAAAATTCCCAAGGTTTCTGCTTCAACAATATGGTCAGGCAAGCTATTCAAGGCTGAGACTGCGCTCTGGGTGAACAAATATTTCCTAATATCAGTGCTAAATTTACTCTTGGCCAACTTCCATTTGTGACCCAGAGTTCCACTAACAAAACTTAGCCTAATATCATCCCACATAATTCACTTTGTTAATCCGTTTAGCATATTTAAAGACCTCAATCAGATCACCCCTAATGGCGCTTTTCCACTACGCTGTACCGGCTCTACTCTACTTGCCTTTTTTGCTTTTCCATTAGGAAAAAGTACCTGGTACTTGGTACCTGGTACCACTTTTTCTGGTACCTGCTCTCCAGGGGTTCCAAAAACAGCCGACCGGGTACTAGTAGGTACTAAAATGTGACGTGACAACATGTCAGCACACTGATTGGTCAGAGAGAATTGTCACTGCGAAAGACGACTCCGTAGTCGACCTCTGGACATCTTATTCGAGTCAGATTGACGAGTCTCAAGATTAGCATAGTTATTATGATCATCGACGTATATTGTTTTAGGCAACTTGTTCAATATACTGTGCGTTGCCTTAGCTTTCAAACTCGGTTTCGCTTGTTCCCCAAAGCTGCCACATTCATGAAATGCGTTTCTCTTTGCCTGTGACCCCGTTCGTGGCAAAATTAAGCGACAGTATTGTGTCCAGTTATTCCCCATGAGAGAGTTATGTGACGCTACCCCCGTTTTAAGAAAATTGCGCAGAAAAAAAAAAAATAACTTTACGGGTGTTGATGATTCATTTTTCTCTTAACTGCATTCGTGAAATTCTCATGAAACAGCAAAGATTTCAGTTAACAACATTGACAGTGCTATAAGTGGTAGCCTGTATTGCGTTCAAAGAAAAAAATGCAAATATAAAAGACAGTATTCAGAGAAATTTAGATTTTGCTAATTAATGATGCGGATAATGGCCGTCAAAACAATCTTATTTTGGGGAAGTGTGGCACCATGGGTAGCGAGTAGACGCGTCTTTACCAGCTCCTAGAAAATTAAATACTAAATTAGAAACAAACGTCATCTTATCTGCTTATTTTGACTGCTTCTTATTTCAAAATCACTTAGGACACATTTCGGTATGGCAGGGAGAGGTAATTCATGGCAAGACCATCAAAGTCGAGCCTTGTTTCGACGCATTAGCGAGAAAGCTAACCTTTCACCATCACCCAAGCATGGTTGCAAAGACGAAGAAGAGGAGCCGTCTCTCTCGTCAATGGTCAAACTCATTGAAACTTTCCGAGCCGAAAGCCGCCGCTCAATGGACACTTTACAATCTACTACGGACACTTTTGGTTCAGGTCTCATTGCAGTTGAAACCTCACTACAAGACTGTGAAGACAGGATTACTGTACTTGAGGCTAAGAGTGAGGCCCTGGAAACAAAACTAGGTGCAACCGAGGTGTTATGGTTTGGTCCCGCCGGCAGAAGGCAAGAAGCCGGCGGGCACTGGGACTATGTACCCAAAGAGTGGAAGAGACCCAAACGCACAGGCTGAGTAAAAACAAAGAACTTTTAATATTTAAAAAGAATCAAAAACACAAGGGTAGCAGCAGCAGCACAAAAACAGCAGGGCTTCGGAACCAGAATGCTGCTGCGCCTCGTCAAGGCGCAGCCAGCCCTTAAATAACAAACCTCTACCTCCACCTCAACAAGCCACACCTGTTGTCCGTTAGGGTGGAGGTGAAGAATGCAGCAGGGGGAGGGACTGCAGGGCAGAACCACCACACTAGGTGGCTGGGCCACTAAGTGCTGTATGAGAATGTGGGCCCAAGAAAAGGGTTCTAAATGAGGCAAAGCTCACACAATTATATGAAGTGCAAGTTTAGTAATGAGCTGGAGCTGATAAATTATTTACAAAGTTGGTGGGGAGAGTGGGAGAGTGTGAGAGTGAGAGTGTGGGAGTGGGAGAGTGTGAGAGTGAGTGTGTGAAAGAGTGAGAGTGTGAGTGAGCGTGAATGTGTGAGTGAGGGAGTGGGAGGTGGGGGGGGATCTTGAGTTAGGAAAACATCAAAAGCAAGTTATACATTTGAATAGACAAAGAGCTAGAGTAAGGGTAGCAGTTATTGATTTTGTGAATGTCAATTTGAGAGAGACAGCAGCAGCAGATGTAGATAGCGGTTAAAGTATGTATGTATGTGTGTATGTATGTATGTATGTTCATGAATCGTAATGAAACAATAAAGTTATCGTTACAGTTTTGCTAACCGGGGACGTGACGTCACTTTCGTGAACACATGGCGGTTTCTATATAGTGAGGGTGTAAGAACAAACTTCAAAGTTTCGTTTTTTTTTTCCCCATGTTTCATCTTTGGGCATGTTAAGGACAAAGAATCCGCAGTTTCAAGTAAAACCGCTTAATAAATATGTTTGAGTGAGGGAGTTGCCATGTGTTTACATAAAGCGTTATTTGATATTGGTGATGGTTGAATTTGGTTAACTATGTGACAAAAAAAATTGAAATTCCATTAATTTTAATGAATTTATGACCTATTGAAAGCTCTCGAAAAGGCCTTGTAGTTGACACCAAGATCATGAGAATTGGCTGAGAAATAAGAAAGTTTTGGAATTTTATAGTGCCCCCAAATGTCTGGTATTTATTTCAGTCGCTGCGGATAAAAAGAGTGTTGCGAAGTGAGCAATTTAGGTCAATTTTACCTAAAATATGGTAGACAGTCAAAAAAATGATATAAGCAATTTAAAAAAAATGAAATAAAATACAAGAATTCAGGAAAGAAAGCATGAACGATTTTCATAAGCGACAGTTACAACCTGACCAAGTATTGCACTTTGTCACATAGCTAATGATAAAAAAGGTAAAAGTCTTAATGCAGCTCACATTAATTAAAAAATATACTTGAGTATCAAAAGTGCAAGTACAAGTACAAAGTATTTTTCAATGCATGCATAGAAAGAAGCAAAGCAACCACGCTTTCTCTTCTTGTGCTCTTTAATCAATTTTCAGGTGAATGAAAGATACAGTATTCAAAAAACAAACAGGCAGTCTCTCGTTTATATATTTCTTCTTCTTCTTTGAGTTTACTGGCAGATTATAAAACCACAATAATCGACTCTAATTCAAAGAATTACATGGTTTTGATACCATGTTGAATTTTTGCTTCAGAAAACAGATTTTTCTTAACTAATTGGGATACCATTGGCTCACTGTAGCTGAAGTGGTTGCTACAGAGGACAACAATTTTTTCTGTAGCAAGAGATATATATATATTTTTTGAACTACTGGATAGATACTATGGGCAAGTATATTGTGCAGTTTGCACATCAGGCTTAGCTGAGGAGTTCAATTAAGGCAACTCCTGAAAAACAGGGATTGGAGTGAACTCGTCCATATTCTAAACCGTGTTCGAGCTTGGCTTGCTTGTGAATATTTAATAACTGATCCGGGTCTGCCATCTAGTGATATAATATTGTAACTGCATGCATAAATTTGCAGCTCCATGTCCGCTGGCAGACACATCTGCACTGTTGTTCTTCTCGAACACGCCAAATCCAGATAATCATTAAATGATGAATTACATTCATATTTTAATGTGTAACAAGTAATGAAGTGGCCAGTGTCAAAGTAACGAAGTAAAAGTATCATATACTTTTTATCTTTTAAATGTAGTAGAGTAAAAGTGAAAGTCCCGGTTTAAAAAAAAAAAAAAACTCAAGTAAAGTACAAATCCTCAAAAAAAAAAAAAAACTACTTAAGTACTGTAACGAAGTACATGTACACTCTGATAATGTACCCCAAGTCCCTTCACTGTACCCATTTTCTCTCATATCGGTTGCGAGATTCAATAGGAAGATTAAGGAAATAATTCTGGTACTGGCTGCGAAATTCAAAAGGGAGACAAAGGAGTGAAACACATCATACCAATTTAGCGTCAAAGAATCTTAACAATGGTCAGAATATGTTTTGAATTTTCCTATTCAATCTCGCAACCGATACTGTCGTCCATGCTTGTTAACTGTCATGTATCACTTTCCGACCATTGTTATGATTCTTCCATACCAATCAAGTGTAACCTTCGTTTCTGAGGTTTCTGAAGTTTCTGATGAGCCTCAAGTCCTTGAGGAGATAGATGAGGAAGAGGGCAATGCAGTGATGTATGTTGGACCATATATGTATGAGCCAGAAGCCATGGATAATCTCGAGTACGTTGCCCCTGAAAGACCCAATCTTCAATGGCGGCTTGCCAAGCGAGAGTGGGTGAATGATAAGTCTTGCAGACTTGTTTCATCGTATAACTTTGTCTGTCATTGATAAACATACATACAAATGTGACATTGACAACAAATTTATCGATGTTCATGTAAAAAGTCATATTTATCATAAATGAATACCCTGTATCTATGGTCATTTGGTGGTGGGCCTAATGCATGCATATTCATGTACATGTATGTATCGGCGTCAGTGGCGGCTCGTGAAGTGGCAATAGGGGAGGCTCAAACAGTCCCTTAAAATTTATGATTGGTCATGGCCTGTTTTCAGTCATTCATTTAAATGACAATTACAGAAACTCCAAAAACTCTCAACATTTTCAGATGTGGCTAGTTTTCATTTACAAGGCATACCGATTACAACTCCGGATTTATCACGCTTTTCTTTACTCAGGGGTTGGAAGGAACGCATGTGTTTCATGATCGTTTTAATTAAATAATATCGTTTAAAACGTCTTTATGCAATTCCATTGCTTCCAACCCCTCCATGCACAAGGTCTTCAGCGCAGGAATCTCTTACATATGCGCTGATTAAATAATTGCTGACTACAGCAGAGGAGCGTGAATCCTCTGATCAAATTGGCTGTGCAAATTGCCCTCTACCTCCCCACCTCAACCCCCAGGGCTCCCTTGAAAAAGAGATTTCAATCTCAACGGGACTTCCCTGGTTAAATAAGGGTTAAATAAAAATATCAGAGGAGTAGTTGTGCGCACATCTCATACCAAATTAGGCCCGGTGCTGGATTCGCATGTAATTCAAGCAAAGAAAGTAAAAAAATCCGCACACTGGATTAAAGCTCCCAAACCTTTATTGATGCAACGTTTCGACCACTCACAGGGTCTTCATCAGGCAAATTGCGGCCAGTGTCAAAGTATCAAAGTGAAAGTATACTTTTTATGTTTTAAATGTAGTAAAGTAAAAGTCCGGGTTTAAAAAAAAACTCAAGTAAAGTACAAATCCTCAAAAAAAACTACTTAAGTACTGTAACAAAGTACAACCCCAATTCCAAAATAGTTGGGACGAAGTGTAAATTGTGAAGAAAATCAAAATGCAATGACTTTCGGATCACGAGCCAATATGTTATTTACAATAGAACATAGGTAACATTTCAAATGTTGAAACTGAGACATTTTACATTTTTATCCACAAAATGAGCTGATTTCAAATTTTCTGGCTGCAACAGGTCCCAAAAAAGTTGGGACACAGGCAAAAAAGGGCTGAAAAAGCAATTAATACATAAGAGAATCAGGTGAAAGAACATTTAGCCAGTAATTACATTAACCCTCTGTTAACCAAGTACCTTTCCAACTATGTAAAAATCATTTCCCTAGGCAAATATGTTGATTATGGGCCAATATTTGGAAAAATAGTTAAAAAAAAAAAAAAATTACCCTTTTGGCCCACCTTTCCAAAATGTAGCAGATCTGCTACATTGGGTAATAATGCGAATGGAAAAATTAAAGTGACGGACCATTCAAATTATTCTCAAATGTTTATTTGGCAATAAGAAACAAAACCAGCAGGGTGTCGAGGCTGTTAACCCTTTCACTTTATGTAGCAGATATGCTACGGTGGTTAATAGAGGGTTGACTGGCATCAGGTGTGTAACATGATTGGCTATAAAAAGGATGTCTTAGAGAGGCTGAGTCTCTCAGAAGTAAAGATGGCCAGAGGCTCTCCAACCTGTGAAGGCTTGCGTAAAAAAATTGTTGAATACTTTAAAAACAATGTTCCTCAACGTCAAATTGCAAAGGCTTTGAAGGTCTCATCATCGACAGTGCATACCATCATCAAAAGATTCAGAGAAACTGGGAAAATCTCTGTGCATAAGGGACAAGTACGAAGGATGCTTGTGATCTTCGGGCCCTCAGACGCCACTGCATCACTCACCGGCATGATTTTGTCATTGACATCACTAAATGGGCCCAGGAATACATCAAGAAACCACTGTCTGTAAACACAGTCTGCAGTGCCATCCACAGATGCCACCTAAACTCTATCATGCAAAAAGGAAGCCATTGTTGAGCATGATCCAGAAGCACCGCCGTGTTCTGTGGGCCAAGGCTCATTTAAAATGGACTATAGCAAAGTGGCAAAGTGTCCTGTGGTCAGACGAGTCCAAATTTGACATTCTTGTAGGAAATCATGGGTGTCGTGTCCTCCGGGCTAAAGAGGAGAAAGACCACCCCTCCTGTTATCAGCGTTCAGTTCAAAAGCCAGCATCTCTGATGTTATGGGGATGCATTAGTGCATATGGTGTAGGACACTTGCATGTTTTAAAAAGCACCATGAATGCTGAAAGGTTTATTAAGGTTTTAGAGCAATATATGCTCCCCTCCAGATGACATCTATTCCAGGGAAGGCCTTGTGTATTTCAGCAGGACAATGCAAAACCACATACTGCAGCTATTACAACAGCATGGCTTCGTAGTATAAGAGTCCATGTGCGGAACTGGCCTGCCTGCAGTCCTGATCTATCGCCGATTGAAAACATTTGGGACATAATCAAATGAAAAGTCCATCAAAGGAGACCCAAACCTCTCCCGCAGCTGGAAGCCTGTATTAAACAAGAGTGGGATCAAATTCCAATGTCTAAACTCAAGAAACTTGTCTCTGCAATGCCCAGACGCCTCCACTCTGTGTTATAGAGAAGAGGGGATGCTATACCATGGTAAACAGGCCCCTGTCCCAACTTTTTTGAGACCTGTAGCAGCCATCAAATTTGACATGAGCTCATTTCGTGGATAAAATTGTAAAATTTTCCAGTTTCAACATTTGCTATGTTATCTGTGTTCTATTGTGAATAAAATACTGGCTGGTGTGATTTGAAAGTTATTGGGTTTTGATTTTATTCACAATTTACACTTTGTCCCAACTATTTCGGAATTGAGGTCGTACATGTACTTCGTTACTATACACATCTGATCGCGACACACCGCCGAGGCATCCTAGGAATTTCGACACAAAGCCAACAAACAGCTAAGAATGAACAGGAATTTCAATGGCGTGCACAGAATCATAACAATGGCTGTTCTGGAATTGACGTCACTACCGGAGATTACTGAAGAATTTCGTCAGCGTTGCTAAGGGCTTTGCTAGATCCATTACTCGTAAACCGAAGGGAGTTAATTTTGGAAAAATTCCAACGCAGAATGTTCTGAAATGAGTTTATCGTCACAATCAAACAGAAAAAACTGAATGAAAACGGTATGTCTGCCTACTTCACACAACCTCTTTAAATGACAGTGAACATTTGAAATTAAAGAGAGAATGGGTGGGCCAAGTATATTATTCCTCCTTTACAACTAGGAGCAGGGAGGTAGCAATCTTAAGTCTTCACCTCCACTGAAGTGGAAGTCAAGGCTGACTCAGCTGGCAGGTATGTTATGATTAAGGGCACATTATGTGGGGATGCCATTTCCTTTTTAAATGTTTACGCCCCTCCTGTTCGTTCCCCTATTTTCATACTTAAGTGCTTTCTTTGTTCTCAGAGTTGATTGTTGAGTCTTCTGAGGTGGCTGGTGACTTTAATTGTTGCCTAAATCCACATTTGAATAGATCTTGTAAGACAGCACAGGCTAACTTGTGGCAGGGTCAATCTCTACTTGGCTGCTGCAATGATATACAATTTATTGACACATGGAGAACTCTTCACCCCACTGTTAGGCAATATACATTTTATTCAAAAGTTCACTACTCCTCAAGAATATAGTATATTTTCACACCCAAATATGTCCCCCAGAAAGTGCTTTCCCGCTAAATTGGCAATATTATTATTAGTGATCACTTGCCAGTGTTTTTGGTCATGTCCAGTAAAGTACAATGCCCCAGGACCAACGGCAATTTTCCAATTACCTTCTTAAAAATCCTAACTGTAAACAATACCTTACAAAACAGTTTAATCATTTAATTACTGAGAATAACACTCCAGGTGTGTCTCCTAATTTACTTTGGGAAACTGCTAAAGCTGTTATCTGTGGCTTTACTATATAATTCTCAGTATATTTAAAGAAGTTGATAGGGTTGAACTACAGATTCTGGAGTGACAACTAAGCAAGCCTCAGGGAGAGTTTGACCTCATCCTTTCAGAAGACCTGAGATGCCTAATCGATACCACTACCGCAGCTTTATACACTCTCCTTCCTACGGAGGCTCAGAAATCCATTTTGTTTGCTTAACAAAAGATAAATGAATTCAGGAATAAGGCAAATAAATATTCAGCTAATTTAGTCAAGACAAAAGCTGATTCTCAGGCAATCCCAGTTGTAAAAGATAGATCTGGTAGAAGAGTTTATAACAACAAGGATATTAATAATTAATCCTTTGAATTTTATGAATACTTGCACAATTCTGAGTCAGACTGTCATTCTGAAGCTTTGATAGAAAATTTTTTCTCTTCTATTAAACTTCCTCAAGCCATGGATACACAGAAAGAGTTACTGAACACGCCAGTTACCCATGAGGAACTTATTGCGGCTATCAGTGATTTTCAAAATAAAAAGGCTCCTGGGCCTGACGGTCTGACTCCTGAATTTTGTAAAGCTTTTCAGAATTTGCTGGTTGACCCTTAGTTTAATATGATGTCTTATTCTTTTGAATCTCGGGCCTTGGCTGATACTATTATGGATGGAAACATTTCACTAATTTTAAAAAAGGGTAAACCTATAGATAGATGCCTGTGCCTCCTACAGGCCAATTGCTTAGGTGAACATGGACCGGAAATTACTTGATAAAATACTGGCAAAAAGGCTTGAAAGTGTATTATCAGATATTATTTCAGTTGATCAGACTGGTTTTATTTTGGGTCGAATTCACAGAATAATGTGAGGAGGCTCCTAAACCTCATAAAATACAGTGTTAAGTTGAAGGTCAAATCTTTTGTCATTTCCCTCGATGTGAAGAAGGCCTTTGACAGGATTGAGCAGTGGTGTGCCGTCAGGGCCAGCAAGGCCTTCTCTGCTGGCCTAGATAAATTGGAAAAATTATGTTTTCTTCATAAATACCTTAATTAAAGCTACATGTATTAATAGAAAGTCAATCAAAATCCTCAATCATTATATCTAAGTGATTTCATTGCTTAATTCCGAGTTGCACAGCTTCCACAGTGCAGACAGCTTTTATAAAGGCCAGCTCCGTCTTATCCAATCAGATTTTTTTCTCTGCAGTCTCCAGGTCAAAGCTGCTCTCTCTACATGGCTCTGGTCTCGAGTCTCAAGGCCTTCAGAATGTAGATTGCTTCACTCTCCCATTAAAAAGAGCGGGACGATTTAGCTGATTGTCATATTTTTAACCAATCAGATTGCGAGTATGCCAAGTGGGGCGTAATCTTTGACACAGCAGAGCCTTCTAGCTGGCCTCTGCCTACGTCAGGACGGTACGAGCTGACAACAGGTTAGTTACGTTAACTAACGGCACAGTCTGTATAGATCTTGCATGAGTGGGCATGTCATATGAAAGTAATGCAACGACTACAGTGAATTTTGCGGTTGTTTCGAGCTTTATCGAGCTATAAACCCAAAATTTACTCAGAGTTAGCACTAAGCTGACTCCTTCACTGGTACTCAAACAGTCTCTGAGTCACAGACATTCGCGTTTGAACTAACAGCTAGCTGTTAGTCAGTTAAATTCACTGTGAACTGAGTAACGATGCAATCTATGTGAGAGCATGCATCAACTTCACGCACTGGTATATCTGGTGGTGACCATCCCAGTGTCTACTGCCTCTGTCGAGCGGTCATTTTCAGCCCTTTAAACGCATCAAAACTGACTCGCGAAATGCAACTGGGCAGGCTCAACTGTCAGCACTGGCCTCCGTGGCAATCCTGAAAGACCTTTTATTGGAGCTCAAATGGACTGATATGCTGTGTGACTGCGTCATTCATCATTTTTGTAAGAAAGCGAGGAGGATGGAGTTCATTTTCAAATAACCAGCAGTTGCTGTGAGTTTAATAAATTTTTCATTTTATTTATGGTAAGTTTTAGATTTTGTTTTAGATCGTTACTGCTGGTGTATGTCTGGCTGTACCCTTGCACATTGAGGCACGTGTGTGTTTATGCGCAGCAGCTTGGCTAGTGTCCCAGTAGTCTTTCCTAGGTAGTCTACTTGGATGTGACTGGTTGCTGTGAGTTTTTTCTTGTTTCTTGGTAAAGGCAGTGATTGATTAATGCAGACAGTATGGCAAAGTGCTTTATGTGTGAATGCTGTGACTGGGAATTTGTGAGAGGATTACGTTATGACGTCATGTTGTTGCCGCGGTTAAATTTAGGTTAATTGCGGGAGGCTTACTGAAGGCCTAGGTGTAAAATGCACGGCCCGCCACTGGGATTGAGTGGCCTTACCTGTTGAGTGTCTTGTCAAAATTTAACTTGGGTGACAACATTTTTAAATGGATATCTCTTTTCTATGCCGCCACTCGTGCCTCAGTGATCACAAATGGCCTGAAGCCTCCAGCATTTATAGTAGGCTGCGGCACCAGACAGCGTTGTCCAGTCTCTCCCCTTTTGTTCGCTCATGCAATAGAGCCTTTGGCAGAGGTGATCCGTAGTGACAGGTATAGAGGTGGGTGCAGTACAACATATAATTTCCCTGTCCCCTGACGACGTTTTACTTAATTTAAGCAACCCTGAAACTTCTATAGCTAGAGCAGTTAAGATAATTAGGTCAGCGGGCCAGTTTTCAGGTTTTAAGATTAATTACTCTAAGTCCGAGGCAATGCCCCTGACCTTTAATATACCCTGGTCCCCATCTTGCTCTGTCCCTTTCAGTTGGTCCCCGTCAGATTTTGTCTACTTGGGTTTACATATTACCCTCTCCCTCTCTGATTTTTTACAAAGCTAATTTTTGCCTCAAATTTGCAAGATAAGAGAACTTCTGGCTCACTGGACAGCCTTACCACTGTCGCTTTTGGGAAGGGTAAATCTTTTTAAGATGAATGTACTTCTGTGGTTGTTGTACTCTATTCAAATGATCCCGGTCCTTTTAACAAAGAAATCGCTTTTGGTTCTAAATGGCTCTCTGTCTTCTTTTCTTTGGAAGAATAAGTGGGCCAGGTTGAAACTTACTACACCACAACATCCCCTGGAGGAAGGGGGTATGGCGGTGGCGAACATTAGATGCTACCAAATTGGGTGCCTCTGTAGTTATCTTTGGCATTGGTTTAGAGATGACCCTTAATCTACCTGGCTTACCTTGGAGGGTGCTCCAGTGGCCCCTATTCCTCTCCGTAATATTTTATATGCCTCTAAGAAATGGGTTCATATTAATTTAAAGGGTAATTTCATTCTACAGAAAACTCTAAAAGTCTGCAGAGCAACAAGAAAACAAGAAAGCCAAGAAGGCTTAATTTCTGTCTTGACACCTGTCTACTTAAACCCAGAATTCCCCCTAGGTTTGATCAGCGGTGTGCGGTCACATGTTCAGAGGGGCTACAGTAACCTTACCCTTTACCGCTCGACTGTCCTCTCGCTGTTCTCATTCAAGTTCGCCTGATTAACAATCAAACAATTTATCAACTGAACGACCAAGACCAATCCATTTTCCATAATAAGAAATGAAAATGAAAAAATAAATGCCTATTGCCAACATTTATATAACTGATACAACATTGTTAGGATGGAAACATAAATGCAAAAAATCCAAAACTTTCGCTGGCTTTGCAGCAATTATTTTCGCCATCACTCAGCTGTGCACCGTACCTAGCAACGGCCTTTAGCTGTCACTACATTGAAACTATAGAACGGATTCTCTTAGCTTATTGCTCAATGAGCCTTGCAAACTAATTTACGCAAATCTGTGCTGTTTCACGAGCTACATGACCACAGAAATTATAAAGACATATTGATATTTTTCGTAGTCATTGATGTGCAGAAGACAATGCTGTATAATTTCATAGTGCTATGTATAACAAGGCTTTAAAAAAGAAATTAGACTCTTGTTAGTTCTACCAATTAGTCTGAGCAACTGTTGCTAATCGGGAGAGGTAAACTGCGAGAGGTTTAGCTCATTTAACAGTGAAAGGTGAGGTTATTGCTGGTCCTGTGTTTCTGCTGATGGACCGCCACTGAGTTTGATGGATCAGACCTTCTCCCTATGGTCAGATAGGGTCATAAGGACTGTGGGTTATTTGGTAGTAGATGGCATCATGATGTCTTTTGATCAGCTCAGAGAGAAGTATAATGTTCCTCCTCACAATTTTATCAGATATCTGCAAATACGCAGTTTTATCACCTCTGCTACAGAGTAGCACCCCAATGGGTTCTCTATTTCAGCTGTGGAGAAGGCTATTCAAAATCCTGATACCAGGAAACTTATTACTAGGTTTTATAGGACCCTGTCAGTCTCAAACAGTGAATGTACAGCTCGTATCAAGTCTCTCTGGGAAGCTGATTTAGGTAAATTTATTGAAGATGATGTGTGGGACACTGTTTGGTCAAGGGCTTCTGGTTGTTTATTTACCAACAAAGCAAGGGAACGGCAATTTACGGTTATACACAGACTTAAAATTACTCCAACTGCAACATAATAAATTTAATCCTTCACTTTCGAAATAATGTAATAATTGTAAAGCTGCTGATGATTTATATTTTCATTGTATTTTTGAATGCCCTCTTATTAATGACTTCTGGGGCAAAGTGTGTAAAGACACTGATATTATATTTAAGAAAAAACTGGCCCTCGATCCCATTTTTTGCATTCTTGAAATACAGTCAGTAGCACTGATCGTCAGCCCCTCCTCGCTGAAGCTTCTTCTTTTTAGTGCGAGAAGATGTGTTATTCTCTGGTGGATCTCAGACACTGTCCTTAGCCTCACATTGTACTCAGAGTGTCATGGGACATATTCCTTTAGAAGCTATTAGCTTCTGGATCAAGGACAAACCATTGAAGTTTTTTCATATTTGGGACCCTTTTCTGAACTATATTGGAAATGAAGGGGCTAAGGTCCTTCGGAGTGGTCTTTATGGACTTGCATGAACTGAAATCTCAAGGCACATTTCCAAGTAGATCTTAATGTTTAGTATGCCATTATTTTCTCATTGTGTCTGCTCTCCCATATAATTTGTAACTGTTAAAGCCCTCTGTCTCCATGGTTTTTTTTTTTTTTTTTTTTTTTTTTCTATTTATTGTTATTACCATTATTGACTTACTATTGCAGATGGTGTCATTATTTTCATTATTTTGTAAGTGTGGAGAATGTGATCTGTGTTTAGGGCAAGTTGGAAAAGAGAGTATACTGATATATATATGGTATTTTAGACTTATTGTTTGACCCTGTTAAAATCAATAAATATACTCTTTAAAAAAAATCTCATTTTATAGCCATGTTACCTCTGTCCATATCGCATCTTAATCATTACCAACAACACACAACATATTGGCAGCCTATTGAAGGAGCCTTAGCTTTGAGATCCTTAATCTGTAACAGGCCGAAAGTTACCCTGCATTAAAGGTAGACTAGTCATTGCATACCCGATACACACATTTCTGTTTCTGAACATATTCCAATTCTACATGTTTTTATTAATGTTTTTACCCCTCAGCCCTGACTAAGGGGCAGAGGGGTATTGTCGTCATGCCTGATGTCCATCCATCTGTCTGTCCATCTGTCCCGTAAACTTTTATATTCCTCCCGATAACTTCAAAACGCCTTGGTCAATGAATGCCATTTTTGCTGTGTTGCTTGGTCTTGTGTACCTACAGCAGGCTATCCATTTTCACGGCGCGTAGAAGAGCTTATTTGATCATCACGTCAAGGTATAAACTCTTCAAATAAATATGGCCTTGAAGGGTTAACAAGCTAAATCATGATTATTTTGATGAAATTCCACCCTGATATTATAAATAAGTTATTCTGTGTATCATTACTCGGTATTAGAGTGTGATTTCAACCACCAAAATCATCAATACTGAGCTTATCAGAGTTGATCTACTTTCCGGATTAAGCCGTGTTTTAAGACATGAGGGCCAGAGGGTCTATTTTTCAAAAAATCAGTTCACACAGAAGGAGCTGGATAAGCAAAATTTTTATTGGCCTAAAGTTGGATGAGGTGTGTTAGTTGGTCATATTAAATGGAAATTGTCGATCTGAAGTAGAGACATGGTGAAATCATGGCCTTAAATGAGGGCTCTGAAGGGTTTGTTTGTCCTGTGACCATTTTGCGCCCCCACCTAGCCCCACTAATGATCTGGTGTCCCTGAAAATCATCTGAGTTACAGTAATGTCATCATATTTGATGAAGAAGTTGTCAAAAAGCCTTCAGACACACAAATCTCAATTACCTGGACCCTCCAATTTCCCAAAAATCATTATTGCATTTAACAAAATCCAGTTTTAAAGAGTTCATATTGTATACTATGGAACTAGTATCCCATTTGTAAACATTGGTTCCAAGAGAGGAGGCAACCAATGACCCCTTTATCAATTTTCAGCCCTGTAGCTCATATAAAAAGAAGTTATAGGTCTCAAGATATGGTTACAAATGAAGAGCAGGAAAAAAATGGGCGTGGCACCCACATTTCCCAGGGCTATAATGCCGAAATGACTAAAGGGATGAAGCTGAAATTTGGGATTCCGTCATTTGGGGTCAAAAAATTATTTTAGATTTTTTTCATTCAAATCTGAGAGATGTCACTGGGGATCTAAACACAGTCAGCAAACACAAGAGCAAATGGTATTGCAGATCAAAACTGGATGTATCTCGCTCCATTTCAGTAACATGGCAGGAGACAACGGCACAGCTGTGGAGCTGTTGTCAAAAGGAATGGACTAAGACTAATTAGTTACCTGTGGTTGTTGGGTGGATTTGGTTTCTTTATGAAAAATCAGATTAGCCACTGTTATTGCCTTTAAAACCAGTGTGTTAATGCCATAGCAAACGGGCCACTTTGTTGGAAGAACAAGCACCTAACTTGCGTTACTGCCGCTTCCTTAGGTTCCCTGAAAACTGCGCTTCCAAAATAATAATTTCCACTTCCATTTGATGCAGTAGTATGTACCCTTGCGTCAAAACAGTTGGTTGGTGGTAAAAAAAAAAAAAAAAGCATTATTTAAAATTCACACGAAAGCAAAAATGTCTCCATTTTTAGCTGTTTGGAGAGGTAGGGCTGCAGTTTATATTTGGCATTACAAATAATTTTATGAGTTTATGATCCAGGAAATGCATTGTTTCACTTCCAAGCTATTTTTTATTTCTCAGTCTCTCAGTTAAAAACAACATACAGATTGAATTGTCAGGGTTTCCTTGTGTTTGCAACACTATTTGTCCCAAAATAATGAATATAAATGTAAATTAGTTCTATTCCAAAATGATACAATTGTCATGCTTCATTGAAATCCTTTTTGCAGTCTGTCTGACTCTTAAATCCCAAGTGATAAAGCCTTGAATAGGGGTCATGCGCAACCAGCAAGGATTGGCTTGATTTGGCATCTGTGTAAAGGCGTTAACCTGCGAGCACCTGGAGGCATTAATGCTTACTTAGAAGGACATTTTCATGTCCTTGGGCAGCAATAAAGTGTAATAACTGAACTGCAATAAGATTAGTTTCAAAGACCCTTGGACGGATGCATTCATTAATGTTATACTCATGCACGGGGAAACAAGATTTTGATATCCTAAGAAAGTTATACAGTGAATAACAAAGT
Source organism: Gymnothorax javanicus (assembly GCA_029692085.1). NCBI lineage: Eukaryota > Metazoa > Chordata > Actinopteri > Anguilliformes > Muraenidae > Gymnothorax > Gymnothorax javanicus. Next base: position 28,320,753 of record CM056194.1, on the reverse strand, counting down.
TTGAGAGGACAGACCAATACATTCACATTTACTCATGTTTGAGGATATTTAAATGTAAGTTTTATTTAATTTCACTTTTTAATTCTTTCTTGAATTGAATTGATTATGTTCTAGAAAAATACACTATGAATAACAAGGTCGCAGAGAATAGTGCGCTATAATGGACTTAAACAGCAATGTTATAATAATTAGAGGTGGGACGCGATTAAAATAATTAATCTAATTAATTAGAGGCTTTGTAATTAATTAATCTCAATTAATCACATTTTTATCAAACCGCAATATTTGACACAATAAGCAAAGTTTTTCAATTCAAATAAATTTTGGTTGACGACTGAATCAGTGAATAGACATATACGTGAACTTAAACAACAAAAATGTTTATTTTTCATCTATATTTATCTGTGCATTTTTCATCTGTCTACTAAATTCGCAGATTTGTGCAAACTCAAAGTGCAATTATAGCCATTATATTCAACATCTTAAGACTTTAGGTGCATTACCGCCACCTACTGGTCTGAAGTGTGTGTATCAGTGTTACCGGTGTGCCAGAAATTAGGGAACTGAGAACGGTGCGATTAAATGCGTTATTTTTTTCACGCTTTATTTTTTCTGTAATTAATTAATTGAAATGAACGCGTTAAAGTCCCAGCCCTAATAATTATATATCTACACCATAATTGGTTGTGAAGGAAATGGGCTGGTCTGAGGCATGCAACTCCCAGGCTGAAAATAAGTCCCACTCTGGTCCTAACAGTATCTATGTCAGCCTATTGGGACTGTATGAGGGGAATAATGTAGTTTGTGTTTGTAGTGATATTGTGTGCTGTGCTGTGATTTTGCTGTGTGCACATGGACTAGTGATTTTTGTTGTGCTGTGATTTTCCATAGACTTGTGATTTGCTGTGACTTTCTAATAACATGATCACCCAGTGCAGTGCGTAAATTGCCATTCCCAATACAGACTTCCCATTAGTAGGTCACAGATTGACTCTCAATTACTTTGCATGGAAAAGTACTAGACAATTATTGCCCAACCTATCCGGGAGATCGCAGGGCAGGAAGGAGGAGTATAAACAAGGAGGATTACAGACTAACCGCAGACCGGCGGGGATTACGAACAGGAGCAAGCTATCAGCGGGGAGCAGTGACTGGTGGAGAGGCAGCAAGACACAGACGAGATCCTGGGGCCGCGGAGATCCAGCACGGAGAATAGATCAATGCTCAGAACTCCCTTGTAAAAGGACCATAAGCAAGCCTTCCTGGTTTATTGTCATCCTCCTTGATCGCTGTGTGTGTGGCCCACTTTGTATTGATTCCCTGTCTTGCTGTTGAGCTGCACTTCCTGGATTGACGAGTCCACTTCATTGGACGAGCCATCTGAAGCCAGGAGAATCCAATGTTGGTGGAATTCAACTCACAATTGACATCATAAAGGAAAGTAAAAAAAAATCCACATTCCATTTATGTCTGTACATTGGCATGGCGAGGATCTGATTCCTACTTTGCTCACTCGATGGTCGGTTACGGGTTGGAGTAACTGACGTCATCGGGGATTCCCATCGTAGCTGGCAGGCTGTGCCAAGTGACGTCATGCAGACGACTTCTCCCACTGAGTTTTCCTTCCTGGTCCACGCACCATTGGCCCTCCTCTGGTTACCGGCCGCAGCCAGTATTGTGAACTGACTTTTTATTGGGACATTTGCGAATGAAACCGTGTTTTGTTTTTTTTTTTGTTTTTTTTAATCTAACTTAATGTCAACTATTTATTAGAAAATAAAGCTATCATAATTTTTAAATTTAACTCTTGTGTGGTATCTTCTGTGGCCTGGGCATTGAGTAGTTTAAGGGAAGTACTGCTGACATCTATACTTTTTTTTATGAAAGAATATACACATTTTCTATGTTTTTTTTAATGAAAGAACAGGAATGATTAGAAAGATGTTGCCCTTGGCTTTTCCAATCAGTCTACCAGCTACAGCATTCTTTCTGTCTGTCAAAGTTTTTGAACCCTTAACACATGGTTACAGTTTATTTAATATAGAAAATAAAAACAATAAAAGCAGATTTCTTTGAACAAATAATAAGCAGGTTATATCTCAGTGTGATACAAAAAATCTAGTGCATTTCCAGTGAATTCCATGTATAATATATAAGTGCATTTATAATATAGAATATGAATTCTTAATAACCACTGGGCCTGAATATAATTTGAGGGGAAATACTGCACGTTTATCATGGAAAGAGGTTGGTTACTTGTGTTCAGAAGTATTAAGTGACTGCACAATGTTAATTGTGTTTTCAAAATGTACATAAGACACATATTCCATTTCAAGAAACTTCTCCATAGCTGGTTTTGTCAGATCTAACATATTAATAACAACACCCCCTATACTGATATATTTTTGAACATTCGTCCCCTTATATCCAGACATTGGAAAAGAGTGCCATAAAACTTCCTTTCGCATGTTAAAATATCCTGAAAGGGCTGGAGACTCAGCTAATTTCAAGGCTCATTCTTCTTGGTTAACATTTTTATGGGCACCTGAACATCACTGCAAATAGGCGAATTGGAAATTTTGTGAAACTGTCTGTAGCCGCTGCTCTAAGATGGAGCATAGTGCCAAAGATGTTTCTGGTGTCCTTTGTTTAGCCCAAAGGAAGGTTCAAATTAATGGTCTACCCATCCCCACAGGTGTCTGGTTAGTAATGTTAATCCACTGTACAAACAGGCAAAAATCAGCCTGCACCCAACTTTGGGAGCAAATATCTCGAAAAAACAAAAAAGTGCCAGACTAAATACCACAAAATTTTTATCGCCTTTAATGTCTGAAAACGAAACAGGTAAGATGAATTTGCTACTGGTCTGGTTTAAAAATTAAAATAAGCCTGAATTTGTAAAAAATATTTTTTCCCGTTGTACACAGATTTCTTGTCATTGCATGTGTAACCAACCTGGAGCACGTTTCCCAAAAGCATAGTTGCTAACTAAGTTAGCAACTTACATAGTTTGTCCATTCACAGTCAATGGGCCCAACTTCGTAAGTTAGCATCTGTGATTTTGGGAAACGCACCCCTGATCACCAGGTGGCACTTTCACATTCAAAAAATTTGGGTATCCCAGTATCAGATACAATCGTGACTCCTTTGGCACATTGAAGCAGTTGTCCACAATATTCCTTCAAAAATTGGTATTTTTCCTCAAAAATGCTCAATTTGGTACCTGACTTTTCCACTTCTAGGTGGCACTGTAGCCATATCGATAAAAATTGTGAGCTCAAACACCGCGATTTCCCGTTACACATGTATAGGCACCATTCTGCCAAATTTCGTGCAATTCTGAGATGTCAACTCCACTGCCAGTGTCACTCTCTTAGAATATGGCTCTTAATTTTTATTATTCAATTATTGGCTTATGCATCATCTTCCCGTCTGTGCTCCTACCCCTTCCTGTTCACTATTGCTAATTGTTGTGACGTATATTTAAGTTCTTGGTCTACATTCCTTCCCAACTGGATCTTTTCTCTCATTGTACGTACTTGTACTCCATACCCTCCATTCCTGGTATTTAACAATGACTAATAACCACTTTAATTGAGATCTCGCTGTACTTTCCAGCTTCTGTTTTGGCGAGTTGGCCGCTCCCTTTAAGGCAGAGGTGGGCAGCGAGGGCCGTATCTGTCCCTGATTTTCACACCAATTTCTGGCCTTCAATTAGTTGATTATCTAAATTAGCCAAACCATTTATGAAATCTGACATTTCAGGAGCATTTCTTTAAATTATCATGAATGACCAACAAAGACTGTTCTTGTCTCCCTTCATAAAACATTTTCCTTTGATCGAATCATTACAAAAATTTATATTTGTGCATGCAATCAATTAACTCAATTAGTCAGGGTAATTGATAGAAATAAAAACCTGCATACACACCGGCCCTCGAGGACCGGGATTGCCCACCCCTGCTCTAAGGTATAAGTTTGAGACTGGGCTCTGCCCCATGTGCCCTCCACCCTGAACTGCCTTCCCTGAAACTGACTGCAGACCTGTCCCAGGCTACAGCTTGCTCTTCTCCTATTAATCTGGTTCACCCTTTGCCTGACTTGGACTGTTCCTGGTTATTCATTCTGTCCAGTGCCTTTTGAGTTATTCGTATGCAGTTTGCGCCAATTGTGGCTCGTAATTCCTTATTAACCCCTTCCACTCAGGATTTGCCATTGGAGGGATTTTTACCCGGCTCTTACCTCACCTTAAGGCACATTACTCCCCCAAATTCATTCCCATTTACACTCTGTGGCAAGCTAGGGGTTTTGAGAAGTGCGACTCAAACATAGGACACAAGGAGCCAAATACCAGTTGACATAAACTGTTTTTTTTTTTTTTTTTTAATGAAATGCTGAGGAAAGGGGTTGGAAAGGAACAAAACTCAATGATCCTCAGATCTGGGGCCTTGGGCAGGGAACCTGGAGGTCAATTAAAAAGAGTCCTGTGGGCTGAGCAGAGAGAAACGGTGAGGGGTCCAGGGGCAGGAGAAGAATCCAACTCTACTGGCAGTAGTCCCCTGGGGTGAAGAGAGAGAGAGAGACCAGGTGAGCCACAACGGGTCCACGTGGTCCACCCTTCATCCCATCCTTAAATACTTGATAAATCTTAACTCACTTTGACTTTGGTCTCCTTCAACTCCTTAAAAGGTTTGTGCACTCCTACTTGATGCAGTGCTCTTTGCTGTTTCTTCACCAGCTGAATAAGTAGTCTCCCTCTCCTGATTAGGTGATAAACTGCAGGTGGGACCAATTCCAGGTGCGAGTGGCTGCAGAACCTGTACAGTAGATGATTCCCTCTACCACTTTCCCCAGCCTGAGCGTGGGAATCCCCTTCCTTGGCTGTGATGGCTCAGCTATTTCCCCTGGTTTGCCACAGCTTCCTAATTAGCAACTGTGGGTCAATTCATTCAGTTGCAAGCATCAGTCAGTAAAATTACTGTCTATTTTCCCTCAGCTTACATTATTGTTCATTGAAATAGTAATAAGGCATTTTCCTAACTGTATTAATGGTGACATAAAACGCCAATGTCTTTCGAAGCTACTGAATTCCCGTATTTCACAAAACGGTAAATATTTTTTCTGCGTCAGTGTCCGATCGGCTTGTTACACCTAAGACAACATTTTTAAAAAAACACAGCTGAGGTCTGCATGTGTAGTTCACTGAAGTAAGAATAAAAGTCTGTCTACAACCAGTGACATTAATAATCACGTTTAACATAAATCAACTTTATACGATGGAAAGACGCGCATCAGCTGGCGGACTATAGCCAAAAACTGGTGCCTCTCAGAAAGAGGGGGATAAAAATGCAAATATCAGAGGAAGAAGTCCTGGAGCACACAGTTATATAAGGCGATTTATTAAGGTGCAGGTGACTTACGTTTCGACACAAGGTCTTCTTCAGAGTCAAACAGGGGGCCAAGACTAGAATGGACATTTAAATCTCCCTCCACAACGGAGTGGCAGTATCCCATTGGATAGAGTGAACACATTCAAATAAAATAGCCAATGACCCGAATACACACACTCACGAGATGAATGAACACGTAAGAGAGCCCCTCCCATTGTCAAGCAAAACATCTCATTGGTGGGAGAAAAAATCCATTGGGAATAAAAAGAAAAACAATGGCACATAGGAATAATCAATTAAAGAAAACAGGACAAATTCATTTCTTCATTTAAACCAAAAGGTTCCACAGAGTTAAGTGTAAATATCCAGAAGGCTTCTCTTTTGGCTATTGTCCGCCAGTTCATGCGCGTCTTTCCATCGTATTTGGACACTTCTAGGCGTTGGGATCAGCCTTCGTACGCAGCTCGCTGGTACTTTACGGATTAGGACAATATGACCTCTTTTGAACGCATCAACTCTACTACGAATGTTAGGTCAGAGACTTTATCCTACACCGACGAACAAGGTGCAAGCATTATTTTACCGCACTCCTTATTTGAAGATACTTTTAAATCTTCAGAGCCATGTTTCCTTTCTCTCTCTAAGGAATTGGAGGCCAACAAAAAGAAAGAGCAGAGGCTCCTTTGGCACTCCATTACCTTGTCCGAATACTGGAGAGAGAAGCGAATCCCTCGCGGGCTTCGCGTGAATAAAGTCCCTTCTTTTGGACTAGATGATAAAGAGTCTATGACGAAATGGGAGCAGATCTTGAATAAATGTTCTTGTGACTTACTGTTACTTATTATTGAGAAAACAAAAGCCGAAAAAGAGAAAATTAGGGCTGTATGTGGACGGCTTCAAAACAAATTTGAAACCAAATGTGACCGAGCCACTTTCGATAGCATGTCTCTTAAGATTTCCCAGTCCCTGACGGCTTTTCAAAATGAACTGAAAGCGTATAAACTCAAGAAATATGAACGTGACACTAGGGATTACGCGGAAGGGACCATCTATGACTGGCACGGCCCCAAATTGAAATTCTCAAGGAGACAGCGCCCAACTTTGCCCAGGTCCATGAAGGACACCAGGTTCTCCACGGCGAGCGAAGTGGACTCTTCTGACACGAGCGACATGGATACTTCACTGCAGCAACCCACCAGGCCTTTTTTAACGCACCACCACACCGGACCAAGAAGACGCGGCAGGGCACGCGTGGACGCAGGAGAGCCTCTGACTATCCGCCGCTCTCAACGCAACAGACTGAGGAGACTGTAGTCAATATCTCGGGGTGAGGCTCACAGATAATGACAAATGTGTTTTGAGTAAAGGCCTCAATTTTTCCCCATCCTGTACTATGAACCCATTTACACTTAAGGTTGATAGATTCAAATTTTTCAGACATCTACATTTGAAACATTTTTTCTCTGCTAACACCTCTATGACTACCTATAGCAATATGGTGAGCAGCGATCCTGCTGTGTCTGATGTTGATGCTCATGCCAGGGAGTCCACTCCCTTTAAAAGAAAGTCTTTCTTTTTACCATCTACCAACCTTAATCCTACTATTGTCACATTTAGCCATCTAGTTGAAAACGATTTAATGAAATTGTGTCAAAACATGTTCCCTTCCAAATCAAATTTGTCCTAGGCTGAATTGAAAGCGTTAAACGATTTGGAAAAAAGGTCAGACCTCATTATCAAACCAGCCGACAAAGGTGGAGCTACAGTTGTTATGAGTTTTGAGAAATACGATGCTGCTATTAAGTGTCAATTGTCCGATACTAATTACTACTCACCTTTGAGCTCTGACCCCACCATTGAAATTAAGAAAAAGATTGATGACTTTATTGACACATCTTTTAAGAGTGGTTGGATTACTCAAAACGAGAAAGACTTTCTTACAACAGAATTTCCTATTTGTCTGGTTTTTTATGGCCTACCGAAAATTCATAAATGTCTTGACAACCCTCCCCTGCGCCCCCATTGTTGCTAGTATCGGTAGTCTCAATGGAGCCACTGTCATTATTCGGGTCGACTTCTTTATTAAGAAATTTGTTGTTGACTTGCCTTCCTTTCTAGGAGATACCACTGATGTCCTCAACATCGTTAAGGATTTGAAATGTGACAGTTACGACTTGTTAGTGTCTTTTGATGTTCAGGGCTTATACACCTGTATTCCTCATCAGATCGGTATTGAAGCTCTTTCATATTATCTAGATAAACGTCCCGATGGTTTATTTCCACGTAAGGACTTTTTGTTGACACTGTCAAAAATCATCTTGTCGAACAATTTTTTTAAATACTCCAGAAAATATTATCTTCAATCCCGTGGGACATCAATGGGTAGTTCCTTTGCCCCGTCTTATGCTTGTCTTGTTATGGGGCTGTGTGAAGAAAAATTCATATTTAATTCCTCAAACCCTTTTTTGTCTAAGATCGCTCTGTTTAAGAGATATATTGATGATATTTTCGTTATTTGGAAGGGCAATAACAATGCACTTGATGATTTCGTTTGTTATCTAAATATTTCCACTAATTATTTGAGTTTCACCAAGGAATATAGTCTTACCGAGATCAATTTCTTAGATTTAACCATCTACAAAGAGGAAAACGGCACATTACAGACTACAATTTTTCGCAAACCTCTCTGCAAGAATACTCTCCTAAGAGCCGACAGTAATCACCCCAGCCGGCTGATAAAGAACATCCCCACTGGTCAGTTTCTTAGACTGCGCAGAAATTGCAGCTCCGAGACTGACTTTCATGTTAAAGCTTTTGACATGAAGGAGCGCTTCCGAGCCAGAGGTTATCCTGGCGAGTGTATTGATTTGGCCTATCAGAGAGCAATGCGCTGGGAAAGACACGCCCTTTTGACAAAAAGATCTAGGGATCAAGCTTCTCCTCGCCTCTGTTTTTCCACAGAGTACACGGCCATGGCAGGCAGGATTAAGCATATTGTCCTTAAACATTGGAATATCCTCAAAAGCGACCCATCTCTCAAGGCCATTTCTGTTCAACCCCCTCGCATTACCTTTAGACGTGCACGCAATCTTAGAGATCGGCTGGTCCACTCGAAAATTAAATCGCCGCCCCTCTTTTCTTGGCTTCCTCAACCCACAGGTTTTTATCGCTGCGACACTGCACCCACTGCTCAAACTCTTCGGATATTAAAGAATTCACGTACCCACGCACGGGCAAGAAATATTTCGTTTATTAATTGTAAAAGTACTCATGTTGTTTACGTGTTAAAATGCCCATGCGGATTAGTGTATGTGGGACAAACCAAACGTCCTCTCAAAGTGAGAATAGCTGAACATAAGACTGCTATCCGCACCATAAACCTTGATTATGCCATAGCGCGTCACTATCAACAGGCTAAACATGGGTCAGTGGCTTCCCTTAAATTCTGGGGGATAGAGAAAATCACCCCACCGCCAAGAGGCGGGGATATTGTGAATAAACTCCTACGCAGAGAAGCCTTCTGGATATTTACACTTAACACTGTGGAACCTTTTGGTTTAACTGAAGAAATGAATTTGTCCTGTTTTCTTTAATTGATTATTCCTATGTGCCATTGTTTTTCTTTTTATTCCCAATGGATTTTTTTTCTCCCACCAATGAGATGTTTTGCTTGACAATGGGAGGGGCTCTCCTACGTGTTCATTCATCTCGTGAGTGTGTGTATTCGGGTCATTGGCTATTTTATTTGAATGTGTTCACTCTATCCAATAGGATATTGCCACCTCGTTGTGGAGGGAGATTTAAATGTCCATTCTAGTCTTGGCCCTCTGTTTGACTCTGAAGAAGACCTTGTGTCGAAACGTTAGTCACCTGCACCTTAATAAATCGCCTTATATAACTGTGTGCTCCAGGACTTCTTCCATTGATATTTGCATTTTTATCCCCCTCTTTCTGAGAGGCACCAGTTTTTGGCTATAGTCCGCCAGCTGATGCGCGTCTTTCCATCGTATAAAGTTGATTTATGTTAAACATGTGATTATTAATGTCACTGGTTGTAGACAGACTTTTATTCTTACTTCAGTGAACTACACATGCAGACCTCAGCTGTGTTTTTTTAAAATGTTGTCTTAGGTGTAACAAGCCGATCGGACACTGACGCAGAAAAAATATTTACCGTTTTTGAAATACGGGAATTCAGTAGCTTCGAAAGACATTGGCGTTTTATGTCACCATTAATACGGATAGGAAAATGCCTTATTACTATTGCAATGAACAATAATTCATTCTAGTCTTGGCCTCCTGTTTGACTCTGAAGAAGACCTTGTGTCGTAACGTTAGTCACCTGCACCTTAATAAATCGCCTTATATAACTGTGTGCTCCAGGACTTCTTCCTTTGATAAATCAACTTTACTCATGAAGTTCAATATGAATCAATAATTTTCTGGGGGAATTTAGCATGAATTTATCAATACAGATGTGGATGGACATCAATATCCCCGGTGTCATGGCTAAAGTCCCAACCTGGCTCTGTCGACCTGCTACCTAATCATCCCAATCATGATCTGGTTAGCTATGCAAATTGCCCTCTCCCTCCCCACCTTAACCCTCAGGGCTCCCTTAGATTTCAATCTCAACGGGACTTCCCTGGTTAAATAAGAGTAAATAAATAAAAAGTCACCAGTCACCTCTCCAAACCAAATATATGCCTTTTCTCCATGAAGATGTTCAGAGTTTGGTCCATTTTTCTATGAAGCCGCATCAGCAATCACACAAACTGATTAAAGGAACGGCTTATTTTACTGTTTGAATGTTCATTCTGAGTCGGAAAGCTAATGTTTACAATTCCCATCATCCAAGCGAATGACTAGCTTGTATAAATGCTTTTCACACCCTATAAGCAGCAAGTATAATTCACTAACACAGTAATATCTGAAATATACCTTATTTTAAGAGCCATTCTGTGAGAAAATCGCAATTTTTGAAGAAGTTGAGGAGTTGAATGAAACTTGGCACATAGGTAGATACGGGTGTCTCACCGAAAAAAAAAACAAATTTTTAGCTCCGTATCTCACTTTGCCTGCCGGTGGCACCATCTGGAAGCCACTAAAGTGGCTCAGTTTTGCTGTTGACACCACATTTTATATGAACTATCATGACTTAAGCGTAGACAGTACCAAATATGTTATACGTTTATCATGACCTTTGACACTTCAAGTCCGGTTAGACATCAGTACCCCATCAGCGCCAAGCTGGGTAACTACCTTATCGAGCCAGAATTATTTGAGAAATAACAATAAAACTTGAAAGTGGAAATGGGAATAAAATAATATCTCAGATATATATCTAGAATGCTTTATTATGCGTTTACCAGCAGTTTACAACCAATAGAGTTTTATGCCAAAGGGAATAATCCAGAGAATTTCAGATCTCTATCTTGCTGGGTAAACAAAATAATGCCACCTAAACACAGGCATAATCTGCTATGAAATGGTCCGTTTTGAATTTTCCTCCAACTTTGGCTCTGTCTAGCTTGAAAGTGTATATACTACCAAAGAAACGCTTGGTATTCCTGAAAATAGAGTTCCAAAAGCACAACAAATGGCATTTACCACCACAGTACGTCTGGGTTACTGAGAAAATATACTGCAAACATGCACCAAAATCAGTTTCGACCATCTTTTCGGCCATCCATTGCACTAACCCAGCAAGATACCAAGGTCCTATTCGCTGAAAATGATAGACTTGTTCTGAGTAAACACATAATAAAGAATTCTAGATTGGTATATATCTGGGATATTATTTTATTCCCATTCCCATTTTCATTTTTTACTGTTATTTCTCAAACAATTCTGCCGCAATAACATAGTTACCCAGTTTGGCACTGATGTGGTGCTGATGTCTATCAAGGCTTGAAGTGTCTAAGGTCATGATAAAAGTATAACATATTTGGTACTGTGTATCCTTAAGTCATGATCGTTGATGTAAAATGTGGAGTTGACTGCAAAACTAAGCCACTTTAATGGCTTCCAAGTGGTGCTACTGGCAGGCAAGGTAAAATACGGACCTAAAAATTTGGCTTTTTCAGTGAGACACCCATATCTACCTATGCGCCAAGTTTCATCCAATTCCAGGGAGGTCAACTGCGCACCAAATGTCAATCTCTCGTGGAATGGCTCTGAACAAAACAGACATTCCACCATCAGGAAAAAGCAAGCAGTATCCAACCTAGATTGAACACAGTCGTCAGTGTAACGAAGGAAGCAGAGGATTTACCAAAGTCTTTGAGCTGTTCGTATTTTAAACAAGCAAAAATCCAAGGTATTTTATTTTGTTGAATGTTGTAGAAATTCTAAAATAAATCACCACATTAAAATGCCAGCGCATGCAGTATTATAGGCAAAGACTCTTGTTAACCCATGTGGCAAACTAGCTGTGATCACGGTGGTAAATGGAAAATAAGAAATAGCTGGCTAGTTAGCTAGCTGGCTAGAAGTAAGATAGAGCCACTCCATACAAAGACAGTTAAACTCGCATTGCAAGAGGAAAAACTCTCCATCATTGAATTTCTTCTCCAAAGAATCAATGCGGTCTGCCCTCCAGTCTGTTCCATATTGAATAACTGCCGTTTTCCATCTCGAATCACATTTCCATCCCGTAAATATAAGCTCAGCACTCCAGGGTTAGTTCTGGAAGTCTTTTTTTTCCATGCCACTGCTTCGTTCTCAGCTGCGCAAAGTTGAGAGAATACGACCTCACTGCTAATCCGCAAGTGTCTAAATACTTTTCTGAGGGTCCAAGCAATGTCTTTCAATTATTGAGAAAAGCTTACACTGTCTGGAATTGGTTAAAAAAAATGTGTCAATCAATAGGCAATTACCAGGAGAGTTTCACGTGGGTGTGAAGAATAGCTGTGGTTTACACAGATAAGCTGGAGTAACCATTGAATTGACTGTACTTCCATGAGGGATAGTATGAGGCACATCAGGGTTAACTGAGAAGTTTAATTAATGCAACTCCTGGAAAACAGGGATGGGACTTAACTCGGCTATATTCTAAACCGTGCTCGAGCTCAGCTAGCTAGTGAATACTCATTAACTGATCCGGGTGTGTCATCTAGTGTAACTGCCTGCATAAATAGAGCAGCTTCATGTCCGCTGGCGTCTACATCTGCGCAGAGGGGTTAAGTAGGTTCAAAGTCAGAGAAGGATATTTTTCATATTGTTGAACTATGTCACGTATGCAGTTTGTATCTTCTGGTTACAATGCTTCACTGAAGCTACACCACATGTACATTGAGCAAAGTATTCACACCCAGGATATCATATGTTTACGGCCACAGCATTACATCAACTGTAAAATATCTAGATTTTGCACTTCATTTTACATTCATTTCCCAGCTTTTCAGCAGGACATGTTTGGGATTGCTGGAAACCATGGGATCTCCACTAGAATTTAATATTGGCCTGAAATTCCATGGGTTTAAAAACAACAGCTGCATTTGATGGACCCATGTTTTGTTGGGTTAATTTTTCATTAAAATGGCTTCATTGGTGGATTGCATTGCTGTCTAACCCATATCTGACTTAATTCTGAACTTTGAGCTCTTGCTCGGTGGATGCATGTGATGGTTAACATCTTTATATGCCCTTTTATGCTAAATTCAGGAATGATGAAAATGTCTCCCATCGCTAGGTTAGTATGAATGTCTGATTCTCTAATTTCTTATCCGTGGATTAATCTTCCTTGGAATGAATGTAGACTTTCTGCCCACTGAAGACATGGCAGTTATCTGAAAATGGCATCTGCCTTTGCATAAACATGCCTCACCCTCCTTCATCTACAAGCCATCACATGACCCTGAATTGAAAAAGATATGTGGCTCAGGAACCCATTTCCAGGATATCTGCCCCAGAGAAGCATTTAGAGAAGACTCAAGAAAATTCAAAGAATTCTGGTTGACAAGCTTTCTACTTTCACTTCCTTGGGACTACTCTTAAGGTCAGACTGACTATGTGACTCCATAAATCATCTTAAACATTTCACTGGTTCTCATGTTGGGACTGCCATTTATCAAAGGAAGAATATGCTCAGATGGGTGCAATAGTTTTCAGTTCAACTACCTGTTGGCAAGTAGTCATATTGTTTCAAAAATCAGCACAGAAAGCCCAAGTAATTATATGCACTGGATCCACAATGCTGGCTGCAATAATATTTCATGCTCTGGTACTGCTCCTGTTGGAGCAGCCAAAAGAAATTCAGACGCGGGAGAAAGCGGAGTGAATGGTAGTATCCTGAGGTCCTTACTGGACCTTAATACACGTCGCTTCAGTGTCCCAGATAAAGACATAAAAATGCACCCACTTAAGATGTGCCAAGATTGTGGGAGATGATCAGTGGCACAAGTCCACATTGATGTCTTGCTAGCAGATAAGATTGCCCGTATTGATTCCTTTTTCAGGGCATTGCCACATTGCACGAAGGCCTTAAAATGGTTGGTTCTCTTTCTCTCTCATTTTTGTATAGTTTTTTTTAATGTGAATATTTTTGATTAGTCAGAGTTTTCTTTGTGATGAGTGATACAATAGAAATGCAGGGCTGGCTCTAGGGATAGACAATATGGCAGTTCTGGTCACCCTCAAAAAAAGAAAAAAACAGCAGGTAAAATAAGTATTGAATGCGTCAACATTTTTCTCACTAAGTATATTTCTAATGGGGCTATTGACATGAAATTTTCACCCGATGTCGGTAGCAACCCAAGTAATCCGGTCATGCAAAGGTGTAATAAAGTGGAATGACACAGGAAAAAATTACTGAAATGTATTTAATACTTAGTAGAACAGCCTTTGTTGGTAATGACAGCTTCAAGATGCCTACTGTATGGAGAAACTAACCGCATGCATTGCTCAGGTGTGATTTTGGCCTATTCTTGCGCACAAACTGTCTTCAAATCTTAAAGGTTCCGGGGCCTCTTCTATGAACACTGATCTTCAGTTCTTCCCATAGATTTTTAATTGGATTCAAGTCGGGTGATTGACTGGGCCGTTCTAGCAGCTGTATTTTCTTTCTCTGAAACCAATTGGGAGTTTTCTTGGCTGTGTGTTTAGGATCATTGTCTTGCTGAAATGTCCACCCTAGTTTCATCTTCAGCATCCTGGTAGATGGCAGCAGATTATCATTAAGAATGTCTTGGTACATTTCTTCATTCATCCTTCCTTCAATTATATGAAGTCTGCCAGTACCATATGCTGAAAAGCAGCCCCACACCATGATGTTCCCACCTCCAAACTTCACTGTTGGAATGGTGTTTTGGGGGTGATGTCCAGTGCCGTTTGTCCTCCAAACATGGTTTGTGCTATGACATCCAAAGAGTTCAATTTTGGTCTGGTTTGACTATGTTCCCCCAGTATTTCATAGACTTGTCTAAATGTTGTGCAGCAAACTGTAAACGAACTTCAGCATGCTTTTTCTTCAATCTTGCGTGGTAAGCGTGCATACAGGCCATGGCGGTTGAATGCATTACTTATTGTTTTCTTTGAAACAACTGTACCTGCTAATTCCAGGTCTTTCTGACGCTCTCTGCGAGTAGTCCTTGGCTTTTGGACAACTCTTCTGATTATTCTTTTGACTCCTCTGTCAGAAATCTTGCAAGGAGCACCTGGCTGTGGCTGGTTTATGGTGAAATGCTTTCCACTTCCGGATTATGGCCCCAATGGTGCTCAATGGAACATTCAGTAGTTTCGAAATACGTCTGTAACCAGTGCCATCAGTATGTTTTGCAACAGTAAGGTTACGGAGGTCTTGAGAGAGCTCTTTGCTTTTACCCATCATGAGATGCTTCTTGTGTGACACCTTGGTAATGAGAAACCTTTTTATAGGCCATCAATTACGACTAAATCAGCTGATATTAATTTGCGCTGATAGGGGACAGGATTGCTTTTTAAATACTGACAGATTACAGCTGGTTTCTTGGCTTTCCATGCTTTTTGCACCTCTTTTTCTTCATGGGTTCAATACTTGTTCCCTGTGTCATTCCTCTTTATTACACATAACTTAATTTATGGACTTATTTGTTTTGATTTCTTTGAATGTGTGGATTACTTAGGTTGTCACTGATACCTGGTAAAAACTTCATGTCAATAGCCCCATTAGAAATATATTTACTGAGACAAATGTTGACGCATTCAATACTTTTTCCCCCCGCTGTGTATATATATATATTAGGAGTGTAACAATTCTGAATCGCGGTTTTTTTAAAGCGTAGTAACACCACCTGCTACCATGGGGGGAACACTCGAGCTTTCCCTTTTCCTTTATTAACCCCCGTGTTGTCCTGAACGGAAGTTCCAAACATCAAAGGGCATGGGAAATGCTTCCGGAAAAAACTTGACTGACATCAGTATTTTTCGGCTACATGCTGCACGGAGCCAAGTAAAAGACTACAGAATCGTCCCCTTTCAACCAATTAGGTTACTCTAATCCTGTCCCTGTTACTCAAGTAGCAATCAAACAGGGGATTTGCTTATTTACTTTGCTGAATGAGTAGAGCTGTTTAATAAGATAGCATGTTTGATTGCCGCCTTCTGAAAGTTAAATGGTCATTGAACAGCACAGATTTGCAAGAACGCGTATTTAGCCATTTCGTGTGATTGTGATAATTTATATCTCACATTCATGTTTCATCCACTTTACAGAATGTTTTCCACCTTGTGTATTTTGTAGACGCTTGAAATCCAGGGCGATCTGAAAATTAATCTCTTTTTTTTATTTTATCATTAAAGATCTCCTAAAAATACTACAATGAGAGATGAAATGATGAGTTGGGATGCGGCGATGTTGAACGAGGATTTTTTTAAAGTGTGATGAGACCACTTGCAGTCATGGGGTGTGTAGGCAGTCGCGTGTAATTTCTTGAAACATACACACCTGAAGCAGCTTAAACGATTTAAAATGCCGTCGGGAAGAAGCCTGAGTTTAGATTTCGCTAATTGCAGGTGCTCCACCCATCCCAAAATCTGCTCCCGTGTATTTGGCCTAAATAACAATCAAGAAATTTAGCCAGTAGCCTATAACGATTAAGATGTGATGGTGAAAAGCAGACAAACCTGGGCTACGGTGTTAGATTGAAAGAAGGCCAATAATTTGAATAATTAGAAAAAAAATTCCTCTGAATTACATCTCTCATTGTAGCATTTTAGGACATTATTCAAGATTAATTTAAAACAGATTTGTTTTAAGATCGCCCTGGATTTTAAGCATCTAAAAAATACACAAGGTGGAAAACATTCTGAAAAGTGGATGAAACGTGAATGTGAGATATAAATTATCACAGTCGCACGAAATGGCGTGGCAATGGCAATCGTGTTCATGCAAATCTGCACTGTTCTATGGCCATTTAAATTTCAAAATGCAGCAATCAATCATGTTGTCATAATAAACAGCTTACTCATTCAACTTAAAGAGAAATGAATCCACCATTTGATTGCTAATCAAGCAAAGTAAATGGGAACAGGTATACTTTTCTTACAGTTGCCTGATTGGTTAATAGGAGACGATTCTGTTTTCATTTGCTTGGGTCCTTTCAGCACATAGCCGTAAAATACTGATGACAGTCAAGTTTTTTCCGGAAGCATTTCCCATGCCCTTTGATGTTTTGCACTTTCGTTCAGGACAGCACGGGCGTTAATAAAGGAACAGGGAAAGCTTGGATGTTTGCCCCATGGTAGCAGGTGGTGTTACTACGCTTTAAAAAAACCGCGATTCAGAATCGCTACACCCCTAATACATATATATATATACAGCGCCTTGAAAAAGTATTTGCCCCCTGCCTGATTTCTTATTTTTTTGCATATTTGTCACACTGAAATGTTTCAGATCATCAACCAAATTTTAATATTAGACAAAGATAACCCGAGTAAATACAAAATGCAGTTTTTAAATGGTGATTTCATTGATTAAGGGAAAAAAGCTATCCAAACTTTCCTGGCCCTATGCAAAAAAGTAATTACAACAACCCCCCCCCCCGGTAAAATCATGAATTAACTGTGATTAACCACATTTATTTACTTCAATTTCACGAGCCACACCCAGGTCTGATCACTGTCAGACCTGTTCAATCAAGAAATCACTTTAACAGAACCTGTCTGACAAAGTGAAGTAGTCTTAAAGATCTCAAAAAGCAACACTTCATGCCACGATCTAAAGAAATTGAAGAACAAATGATAAACAAAGTCATTGACATCTATCAGTCTGGAAAGGGTTACAAAGCCATTTCTAAGGCTTTGGGACTCCAACGAACCACGATGAGAGCCATTATCGACAAATTGACAAAACTTGCAACAGTGGTGAACCTTCCCAGGAGTGGCCAGCCTACCATAACTACTCCAAGAGCACATCGACGACTCATCAAGGAGGTCACAAAAGAAACCAGAACAACATCTAAAGAACTGCAGGCCTCACTTGCCTTAGTTAAAGTCAGTGTTGGTGATTCAACAATAAAAGAGAGACTGGGCAAAAATGTCATCCATGGGAGAGTTCCAAGGCAAAAACCACTGCTGACCAAAAAGAACACAGAGGCTCGTCTCACATTTGCCAAAAAACATCTTGATGATCCCAAAGACTTTTGGGAAAATATTCAGTGGACTGACGAGACAAAAGTTGAACTTTTTGGAAGGTGTGCATCCTATTACATCTGGTGTAAAACTAACACAGCATTTCATACCAACAGTCAAACATGGTGGTGGTAGTGTAATGGTCTGGGGTGCTTTGCTGCTTCAGGATCTGGACAACTTGCCATAATTGATGGAACCATGAATTCTGCTCTCTACCAGAAAATCCTGAAGGACAATGTCCGAACATCAGTTCGTGACCTCAAGCTCAAGGGCACTTGGGTTATTCAGTAGGACAATGATCCAAAACGCAGCAGCAAGTCCACCTCTGAATGGCTCAAAAAAACAAAATGAAGGTATTGGAGTGGCCTAGTCAAAGTCCGGACTTAAATCCAACTGAGATGCTATGGCATGACCATAAACAGGCCGTTCATGCTCAAGAACCCTCCAATGTGGCTGAATTAAAACAATTCTGCAAAGAAGAGTGGGCCAAAATTCCTCCGCAGCCATGTGAAAGACTCATTGCCAGTTATCGCAAATGCTTGATTGCAGTTGTTGTTGCTGAGGGTGGCACAACCAGTTATTAGGTTTTGGTAGCAATTACTTTTTCACATAGGGCCAGGTAGGTTTGAATAGCTTTTTCCCAAAATAAATGAAATCATCACTTAAAAACTGCATTTTGTAATTACTCCGGTTATTTTGTCTAATATTAAAATTTGTTTGATGATCTGAAACATTTAAGTGTGACAAATATGCAAAAAAAAAAAGAAATCAGGAAGGGGGCAAATACCTTTTCATGGCACTGTATATGTATTTTGCAGACCCGTTGGCATCCTTTCTTCATATTCTTCCTTGAAATAACAAATTAATGCAGAAAATAAGCACTTGTGGTGTTGTGTCACGTGAGCACTATCTTTGCTGCATGGGGAATGGGTGACTGATGCGTATGTCAGGTCAGAGAGAGAGATTGGACTGACTGCCAGACGTCAAGAGGCAGGTTCAACTATTTTTACATTTCACTTACACAAAATGAAAAGGTCCAAGCCTACAGGTGCGCTTTATAGAAAATGGAGAAAAGGGAATGTGGTAAATACATCCCAAATTTGAGAAATGCCATTTTTCATTGCGCAAAAAAGTGCTGTTTTGTTTGAAGAAGTTTTATTTGCTCTAACTAGCTAAGTTGAAACAAAGCAAAGCTAGCTAATAATGCTAGATATTGATGCTATGATTGGCTACAATGATTTGAAGGACGTTTATGAATCATTTGAATGTCAAGCCAGTAACTTGAATTGTAGCTGCTAACTGGTCAGCAGCGGTTCGTTGGCGGAAATAAAGGCCTTGCCTGTCAATGATTCATTTTCTAATCCTCTCGCAGTTTACTTTGCCTGATTGGCAACAGTTGCTAAGACTAATTGGTCAAATGACTGTCAAATGTATTTTTGATAGCATTGTAGTACATTGCATCATAAAGTTATGAGGCATTTTGCTTTGCAAATGAATGACGACATATAATGTCAATATGTCTGTATAAATTCTGTACCCATGTAGCTCATGAAATGGCAGAGATTTGCGTTAGTTTGCCAGGCTCATTAGCAAAAAGTCATCATGATCTGTTCTATCCCAGAGGAAACGAAAATCAGAAAAGAGCTCTCAGAAATGTTTCATTTATTTCTCCTAGACAACTATGAGATCTGTGTGAAACCCGAGTGAGACTATAGCTTATTTCTCCTGTTTCTCACTTTTTTCTCCAGAGCAAAAAGACAGACAAAAGCTCAAATTAGCCTCCTTTGACATTTCAAAAGAGATCTCATCAAGCTCTAAAATCAGTCTCAGATTTTAGAGCTCAAATTAGCCTCCTTTGACGTTTCAAAAGAGATCTCATCAAGCTCTAAAATCAGTCTCAGATTTTAGAGCTCAAATTAGCCTCTTTGACGTTTCAAAAGAGATCTCATCAAGCTCTAAATCTCAGATTTTAGAGCTCAAATTCCTAAAATCTCATCAAGCTCTAAAATCCGTCTCAGATTTTCTCCACTTTAGCACCTCATTTAGCACCTGTATTCTCATCCTAGCCTTTATAAGTCTTTGTTAATTACTCAGTTCATGCCTCTCATGGTGATCTCAGACAGAGCAAATAAAGAGCTCTCTGCAATCACTCAATGAATTCTCATCCAGACATTAATGTTTTGTTTTTTTTAAACTGCACTCATGAATATCTGGTGATAAATAAATCTATAGACTAAGATATTCCCTCAAACCATTGCTAAGAACATGTGAACACATATGCAGAGACTTCTCATTTTAATTGATATTACATGCTTGTCCACAACGAAAAACAAACAACAAGGACATCTAAAACAGAAGGGTTACATAACACTGACAAGCAAATATCACAGTATTTTTGACTGGATATCTCATCAACATTTTGGGGGTGACTTCAATAATACATCCACATGGAAATTTTCTCATAAGTAATGAGATGTTGCAATTGCGATATTATTCCTCCTAAAAAAAATTGTAAATCATAACTTTGCATTCAAATGATTCATTTTCGTGTTCAGCCCTATATGTGGTTGGCAGGTGAACATCTAGAAAGGAGACTATTGTTTCAAATATAGTGCCCAAGCATTCAGAAAAATCTAATAAAGGGTTTTTCTTACAACATTGGTAAAAGTGTACTTGATTATTGTTTTGGTTATTACTGTTGGTTATTACTGTGTGTGTGTTTATATATTTTCTGTGTATATATAATGTATACATAAAACATTTTTTACTTAAAATATATATATATACACACACAAGTAATATGTACACTATATTATTATAAGGGCGGCATGGCTCAGGAGGTAGAGCGGACGGCCTAGAAAGCAGAAGGGTCCCGGTTCGATCCCCGGCTCCTCCAGACAATGTGTCAAAGTGTTCTTAAGCGAGACACTGTACCCCTCACTGCTCCTGATGTGTAGGTTGGCGCCTTGCATGGCAGCCCCCGCCAACAGCGTGAATATAAGGCATAGTTGTAAAGTGCTTTGGGATCATGTCATGTGACTAGAGAGCTATATAAATGCAGTCCATTTACCATTTTGTTCTGGCTCAACTTATTTCTCCTTGTGAATTTTAGGAGAAACATATGAGACAAAATTGAGCTTTAGCAAGGTATCTCCTTTAAGTCTCAAACATGACTCCTGTTGCTCGGTGTCCTGTCTCACCTATTTCTCCTAGTGAATTTTAGGAGAAACATATAAGACGAAGTAGAATCTTAAATGAAATTAAGATGAGGTAGAACTGAGAATCACAATTTTGTCTCCGGAGCTGTGGAAAAGCCAGCTTTGAGCAGTAAAATTTTCCTCTGGGATTTTCTAAGTATTTTCAGGGCTAAAGGGCATTAATTAAGCACAATGCACAATGCATTGTGAGGATCACAAAAGTCCAAATAAATCCAAAAAATCCAAGAGAGATGGATATATTTTAATTTATATTCTATGATATTTTTGTATTATATTGCACTGTTTTGTATTGTTTGAACATAGCACCTTTTCAATGGATGTTGTGGAAGCTGTCACAAGGACTTAAAGAAGCCGCGTCACGATCACTGCACATGCTCAGAACTTTGAAAACTGCTCAGCCAGACAAGAAATCAAAGTGACTCCACTCAACTGCAAGTCAAAATTGGATTCCATCGTTGCTAATCCGTCTTCATTTTGCATTACATTCATATATTTTAGTTACTCAAGCATTATGCTTTTTATCCCCCCGGCATAGAATGCGGGGGAATATAGGCATCGCCTCGTCCATCTGTCCGTCCGTCCGTCCGTCCGTCCGTAATCATTTTGTTTCCAGAGCAGAACTCGGAAACTATGCAAGATATCAACACCAAACTCGGTACATGTATTCTATGTATAGTCTAGATGTGCCTTTTGCTACTTTGGAAATTTCGGGATTCCTATTTTTGTCGTTTCCATGGAAACAAATCTGAACTTACTGCGCAGTTCATTTCTGGAGCAGAACTCAAAAACCATTCATTATATCTTTCTGAAACTTTGCATGTGTATTACCCACATACTGAAGTGGTGCCTTTTCATATTTTCAGATTTCTATAAAATTTATTTTTTTCATTTCCATGGACCAGTTGCATTTGGACTCTGTACAGAGATAGGTTCGTTTTCGGAGCACAACTCAAAAACCGTTCATTATATCTTTCTGAAACTTTGCATGTGTATTACGCAAATACTGAAGTGGTGCCTTTTGATATTTTCAGATTTCTGACTTTTTTTTTTTTTGTTTCCATGGAAACAAGCTGGATTTGGACTCTGTACAGAGTGGTTCGTTTCCCGAGCACAACTCAAAAACCGTTCAATATATCTTACTGAAACTTTGCATGTGTATTACCCACATACTGAAGTCGTGCATTTTGATATTTTCAGATTTCTGAAAATCTTTTTTTTCGTTTCCATGCAAACTAGTTGCATTTGGACTCTGTACAGAGATAGGTACATTTCCAGAGCACAACTCAAAAACCATTCATTATATCTTTCTGAAACTTTGCATGTGTATTACCCACATACTGAAGTGGTGCCTTTTCATACTTTAAGATTTCTGAAGAAAATTTTTTTTTTTTTTTGTTTCCATGGAAACGAGTCGGATTTGGACTCTGTACAGAGATGGGTTCGTTTCCAGAGCAGAACTCAAAAACCGTTCATTATATCTTTCTGAAACTTTGTATGTGCATTACCCAAGTACTGAAGTGGTGCCTTTTCATATTTTCAAATTTCTGAAATTATTTTTTTTTCCTTTCCATGGAAGCGACATGGATTAGGACTCAGTCACAGGGCTGGGTTTGTTTCCGGAGCAGAACTAAAACACTGTTCATAAATGACCCTTGTTTTTTTATTGCCTTTGCCAACGTGTGCTTCATAGTCTTTGCTAGATGTTGCCAGTACATACTTCCAGATCATTCCAGAGGAAAATCACCTCAACATTCTTGTTTGAATTTCTTTGAAGGTGTAGGATTGACATGACTTTCGCAAATAATCAGGGGCCGGGGGGATATGTCATCTTCTGATGACTCTTGTTATATTAAGGAGTTTTCTATGAAACTTGAGGATTTAAAACGCTATTTTCGCGCTTTAGCTGAACAAGCTTCTCCACAGAAACAACGTGCTGTTTTGCAATGGCATCTGGCTCCTTTCCTTTAAGCTTTGGTAAAACAAGTGCTTATACACTGGCGAGAACTTGGGGCATTATCCTATGCAAACAGGAAGCAAATAATGTGGACATCATGTCACCCAAAGATGTAGCTGATGCATGTAAAGTCAAAATGTGATTGACATCTATCTAACAAAGGCAGTAAAAACACTGTAGCCAAAACAAAACATGGATATTTCCCGCTACAAAGATGCCTTGGTCTGCCAAAGCACTCATTGGTGCAGTTATCCGACGGAAAGCTTAAGGAAAGTCTCTAGTAAAAGTATGATCAGTACGGGCCGGCGGTTTTCATGTGCGCTCATGGCCTTATTTATGTATTTCCATCCGTTAAACCTGAGCATGCACTGTACTTGTGACAAAGGATGTAAATTTAAGACGTAAATAGGTTGTAGATAGTTTCATAAACTCTGCACTGAAACTTTGATTTTATTTTGTATTGTTACTGTATATTGTGCTTTTATATTCAGTGTGTTTGTTTGAGAAGTAATTGAACTGTTGTGGTGTTTCTGTTGGTAGCTGTTCATATATTGCAGTGATGGGCTTTGGAGGGGGAGCTCCAAATTCTAATCTTATCTAGGGCACCAAAATGGCAAGAGCAGGGCCTGTAGACATGCATTAATGCGTTTGGTATTCAGCCATCTCAGAGAATTTGGAGGATTGAACAACATGGCATCACATTTCAAGGCATTAAAAATGCAACATTTATTTTTCTTAAAAAAGGTTTCAATGAAATTACAAATAGGACAATAATAATCAGTTACAAGAGTCACAAAAATAACATCTGTATCGAAAAACCATACACATTACAAAGATATAGTATACAATTCAGCTCTCATATTCCACAAGTATATGCATAATTTACTCTTCAACAATAGAAATATTTTTTCCTGTCAAGTTCCACTTGCAATTTCCTCCAATATATCTGTGTAGTTCACCATTTTGCTCTGCTTTTTCACAGATATGCATTGTACTTTAAAATAGTTTACAATACAAGTGGTACCAGGCGCCAGATACCCTGCTCGGGGTGGGCGTGGGGGTGGGGTGGGGGGTAAGCCAGTTGTACTGCAGTTGTAATACAAGACACTGTACAGCTAAAAGAATGTGCTTTTACAGTGTTAGTGCCTAATGAAAGCAATACTATAACAGATGTTGTGCGTGAACTATCCCTAGTTCATTATTCAGTCACCATTGTTCAAAATCTTAACCTCCTGTAAGTCATTTTCTGTCTGCTTTTTAAGCTCAGTGCTCATTTCATTGACCTGATCACCTTCCACTGATTTTTCTATGTTTTCCAGTACATGTTCGTCTGCTGGCTTCATTTTTACAAACTCAATATTCAGCGCTTCTTCTTTCTCCTTTTCGCTTAACTGGATTTCTTTTTCTTTCTTCTGGACCTCCTTCAGAGCCTTTTTCATTTTCCAGAAATAGCAGAGGTTTTTCTCAGGGTATGTTACCTTCGCAAGGGGAAGTTTGTAAATGGCTTTACTTTCTGTGGTGATCAGTAAGAAGGTCAGTGCTGACAGGCAGAAGGGCCAGGTACATGCTGGCAATCCAAACTGAAAATGGATGATTGAGAGGTGATGTAAGAACTTCAGTCTGGCACTCAAATTGTCACATTTACAATGCTACGTGTTTACTTTTTTCCAAAAGAAAAAAAAGTTTCTCATTAAGATTAAAATACTCACTGTAGACATCACGTTGGCAATCGCTGAACCCAGATATGCACAGAAAAAGGCTGTGGAGAGGGTGAATGAGCAGTTATTCAATATAATGTGGTCAATACAAAGGGTGAACCCATAAACTGTGGTTACCCATTCTGCAGATTCAAATTGCCGGCCTTAAAATCAACAACAGCCATAAACTTTGCATTAACCACTTGAAATGCACACTTTTGGACTGAGAGTTTGTAACTCAGTTTAATTGAGCTCCATTGCTTTCATTTCTCTTCGTCATAATTACATCAGCATCTGATTATTCAGTTAAGAACATGCTAATCATGTATACCTATCTGGCCCACAGTTGCCTGTCGTCTGAGATATAACTGCATAGTTCAAACGGATAGAACACATACCACAAGCAATAGCAAGCAAATGACTCTGCCACGTTAATGCATAGAACATGCCTCCAACTGCAATGCATGCGAGAACACAGTTATAGCCCCATAAACCAAAGTAGATGGCTTCAAACGGTGCAGCGAGGGCAAGACCTGCATGGGAAAAGCAATAAATATATTAATCTCTCAGAACTCTAAGTTTTACTTGTATAATACTCATCAAATCTCACATAACTCTGGTTGATAATGTGGTACAAAGTCAAAGTGGAGACCGACTGTGATTGTATTCTGGTGGGGGCAGCCCCTTTCGGCAAATTATGAAATATGCACTTTCTCATATATGTCTTCCAAAAGTTTTGGCAACAATGTTTGAAACATACTGTGTTTTAGTCTGCACACATTTTATAGCCTACTCCATATGTTTAACAGCTTTTTTACAGCTTGCCAAGCAATTGTGTAAATTTCTTTACCGACAGCCACACCACCCGCATACAAGCTATCCTTACCAGAAACCATGCCAACAGCTGATCCAATGGTTGCATGAATGCAAGTGATTGGTGAAGAAATAAACAAGGAGATAATGAAGATCCCTCCTGTCCATGGGTTGTCACATCCATACACTTGTCCAATGCCAACGGGTATCGCCCGGAACAGCTATAATACAATGCAGAACAATTGCACGTTAATTTGGAACTCCTTTACGCATCAGTGTGCATCTCCATCCAAAAAATGATTTGGCTAATAAATTGTGGTAATCACAGTTTGTATGGATGACTGCATTTGGCAGAGAGAAGGAAATCAGTTTTATTTCAAACATGTAGCAATACCAGCTGTACAAGTTTCCTCTGTCAACAAGGGTCTGAGGCCTGTTGCTCGAAGCACAATCGAAGAGTGCTGTGCTAAAAGTACTCAAGTCACATTTTCATGCACTGGGAGGTAAGGCTGGGAAAATGTCTTTTATAGTTACTTAAGCCCACTGCCTTGATTTTCTCACAATGACCTTTTTGTGACTTAAGTACTTTTAGCATTGGGGTCTTCATTTATAGTCTTGGCTAGACAAACACAACAAGTTTTTCTGCTGAATTAGACTTTTACAAAATGTGACTTAAGTACTTTTAGCACCAGGCTCTTCAATTTCTTGCCTAGCTGGATAGCTTACAGCATAGTTGAAAGCATTTGGATTCCCAACAGCACAACGGTTGCCATCTTCTTTGCGTGTTCCATTTCCATGGGTAATATAGGCTGTGAACCTACTCCGAAGCAGGTTGTGTTCAGCACTCAGACGAGTCAGTGGGAAGTGACGTTTATATATAATCTGACATTACCAAAGCAATTCCCTGACACTCTTAACACTGGAAAAGTGAAAATGTTGAGAGATATCTACAGTTATCGTACAGAACTTACATACTCAATGAGGTTTGAAATGCTCGACTTGAAACATTCCAAAAAAGAATTTAGTCGAATGAAGAACTGGGTTTAAGACCATTCTGGAGCCAAAGAAACATTATTTTTTGAATGAGATACTGCCCTAAAATAAGGCGATTTAACAGAAAAACTGACGAATTGAGCTTTGACATAAATTCTGACGGTCAGAGGAGTATGGACTACCCCTCTTAAGTCTGGTTCTTCCCAAGGTTTCTTCCAGTTTTTGATCCACAAAGGGAGTTTCGCCTTGCCACTGTCGCCACTGGCTTGCTTTTGAGAGGCTTCAGGCCAGGGTTTACTGTGAAGCGATATTTTTGAAATGTGCAGTTCTGATGAAACAAAAGGTTTCTCTTGTATTGAGTTGAAGCATATGACAACATGGCTGTTGTTTTGCACGTAGTCGCTCTACACTCTTCACGTTCATCTTTGCACTTGTCTACACTCACTACCGGCTCACGCGTCATATAGAATATCTATCTTACACATAGGCAGGTCATCAATCAACACTGCATAGCTAATGCCAACTCATCCACCGCTACACAAAATGCATGATAAAAGGTTCCAAATTTCTCTTTCAAACAAATTGTGCCAGCTGTCAGGCTATCTCTACACAGTAAACTTTTACAGCTTATTTCTCTTGCTTTGGCTTCAAATGAAATTCTGTCAGCCGCCTGGACATCACTTCACTTAGTACTTATCATGACATAACAACATGAGTGGCAAGAATAGGCCATTCAGCCCAACTAGGCTCCCCATTTCCCCATCTCTAAAGTGTATCTAACACTTCAGATACTCAATCACTACATGGTATCATATAGTATATTTTTCTTGTATTGGCATCAAGAGAAATCGTGCCAGCCACTGGGTTGTCACTACACATAGTGCACCACATGGTATATTTCTCTTGTATTGGCGTCAAAAGAAATCATGCCAGCTGTTGGGTTCTCACTAAACATAGCACACTTCATATAGTATATTTCTCTTATATTGGCATGAGCAGAAACTATGCCAACTGCCAGGTTGACACTACACATAGTTTGTTAACTTTATATAGTATATTTCTCTTGAATTGGCTTCAAGTGAAATTGTGCCAGCCACTGGACTGTCACTACACATAGAACACTTCATATAGTATACTTCTCTTGAATTGCTTTCAAGAAAAATCATGCCAGCCATAGGGCTGTCACTACGTGGAACACTTCAAATAATATATTTCTCTAGTATCGGCAGCAAGGGGCTGTCACTACACATAGTACACTTCTTATAGGATATTTCTCTTGTATCAGCATCGAGAGAAATTGTGCCAGCCGCCGGGCTGCCACTACACATAATTTATTCTGCGTTCAAGTTAGCCTATGCTCGGCATGGTTCTGTCTGGGGGGTTGGGAGCAGCTCCCTGCCTGCAGTTCCATGCTTGCACGGGCAGGGATCTCTAAGAACAGAGCCATGTTGCCAAACCCATTGTATGCTAGTATGCCTGTGTGCCTTCAATAAATTTTCTCTTTTTGACAAAGTAGTCCTATCAGAAATGGACCTTTGACATAAATTCTGGTAGGCCATGGAGACAAGCTTACATCACATAGAGGAGCTGCTTCTACATACTAGAGAGTCACCTGAGTGCATTTGACTGTCATCTGACTTTGCTGTCACATGATTACTTAGCCAGTAATATTTTGGCTTACTTAAGCTTGCCATCCTGAGTAGCTGCTCTTCGGCCTGCTGGCTGAACAACCCTCCTTCACCCCAGCTCCATCTGTTTTTTTATAGCATTCAGTGATCATGTTCTCTTATGAATAAATTACCATCCAATCAAAAAGTCTCTTCCTTTTGAGGTCATTATTGCTGTACACTCTGTTCTATGGAAGGGGGATTAGTAGCAGCTCCCTGACTATGGTTCCATGCTTGGACGGGCAGGGATCTCTCAGAACAGAGCCATATCCCCAAACCCAATGTATGCTTGTATGCCTGTGTGCTTTCAATAAATTTTCTCTTTTTGACAAATTTGTCCCGTCAGAATGAGGATTGCTGTGGTAATTCAAAATTATTACACTTAACAGTGATAAAGTGAGACAAGTGTCTTTTTTGCAGTGTGATGGATGACATATTGGCCTAAAATGTCAAAGGAGTATTGTGACATCGTCATTAAAAGACATAAAATCAGAAGAGCTTCATTTCTATGGAAAAGGTGAAAACCTTCAGCACACCAAGAATTTCTTCCAACAAATTAATTCACAGCAACAACAAGGTGGGGTGCTTTCTGTATTTGTGTGAGTTTGTCTGCCGCCACTGCACTTTGTTTCGCCTATAGCTTTCTTGCTATCTTCAACTTATTTCTACTTAAGTCACATTTATTATAGCCCTGGGGGATTGTTTCGGCATAATCACTCGTCACGTAAAAGGCCAAGGTCATAATAACTGGCCATGCCTCTCGATAGCTTGTTAACATGATAGCTTCAAAAGTGTTTGATAGATAGATGGCTGTAACTTGGTATCTAGCAACTATGGAATTGGGCTCAGCTAGTATTAACTTTTTGGCAAATTCTATGTAAGATCAATGTCACAACGAGATCTTTACATCTGACCATGCCCATCAAAAAGCTTGTTAACACTATAATTTCAAAAGAATTTATGATAGAAACCTGTAACTTCATATATAGCAAAAGTATAGTATACTCTATCTATAGTATATTCTATCAACTTTAGGTGTCATTCCGCTCAAGGTCAAGGTCACAGCAAAACATTACTGTTGAGGCATCTGTAACTTTCCTGCTATCTTGAACCCATTTACTACTTTAGTCACAGTTATTATACCGCTGGGAAGTTGTTTTGGCATAATCACTGGTCACTTCAAAGGTCATGGTGACGACATCTGGCCACACCCCTCAAAATACCTCTCAACACCACAACTTCAAAAGATTTTATGACACCCAGCTGTAACTTTGTATATAGCAACTATAGAACAGGACTCAGCTTCTATCAACTTTTGTGCAAATTCCATTCATGGTCAAAGTCATCGTGAGGTCATGGCCATGGATGCACTCGCACTGAACTTCCTGTTGACACAATATTTTTATATGTTTGATTATTCTTCATGAAATTTACTAATAAATATTTCCTAAGGGCAGGTGGAATGGAGGGGCTGCTCTGTTTTTGTGGTGTCCCATAAACACTTTTCTAGTTTAAAAGAACTCATATTCAGTAGTAAACTACTTACCTTACAGCTGAATTAAAAACAAGATACGGAACTGTACTTATGGATTGAGGCAGTCAGCGAATTTGCCAGCATGCCTCCTTTGGTTTGGAGGCAGCCACAAACTCATTTGTGTGATTCATATTTCCTCACTGCTTCAATACATGTACACCAAAGTGTTTTTGTAAATGCAAGGTCCAAAGCATGTGCCTCAATAATATAAAGAAAAAGGCTTGCACATTCACTTAATGCTCCAAAAGACAAATCATTTCCAATTTCATATTTTTTGAAGCATCAGATGAATGTGCAAGCTTTGTTGCTTATGTGGTTCACACTTCTCTTTAATAATCTGCTGCTCCTCTGTAGCGAAATAGGGAGTTCTTGCTTTTAAGTGCGTCCGGTAAGATTAGTGATCGTAATCTGAGTGTGCAAGCCTGGCTCGATATTACTTTTGGATAACCAGCATTGTGCACCCACTTAATGCTGGTTGCATGTGTTTGGTTTAGAAAAGTTCAGACTTAGTTCATCGCCTAAATTAAACAAGCATTCATGCAACAGGTCTCCATACTACGAAGCAAGTTCATCATACCCAAGGATATTGTTTCTTTACCTGGCTTCACTGCTAACAAGCACAATCACGCAGAGCGGTCACATGACAGTGGTTATCAATTTGACTAGTCAACCCAGGTTTTCCCGATCTATCTATGAGCTCATTCATGTAAAAGCAGCAGTGTTTGCATGATATGACCGGTCACAAACATGGTCACATCTGAGCTGAATACTTTATGCAAGATGACCCAACTATAATATTCATATTTGAGAAATATGATTAATTTAAGAATATAATCCAAGCTAAAAGCAAATACAATTGCTGCTGCAAATGGCAGAAAGGAAAGCTGACAGAAAATAGCTGAATATGTGAACGTCTCAGTTAATAGGCTTATTAATATCATTGCCCCATCGTTAAGGCATCGTTAAGTAGATCTGACCATCAATTTAAGTGTGTATCCCATTAAATGAATGTATTGGTTGGATGTATTCTTATGGAATAGCAGTCAGTCGGCTTACTTGGAAGTTTTATGAGGTCAGCAAGTACAAGGCTTTCATGATTTAATCAGATTCCTGTTTAGGATGACATTGGCATACAATGGCCTATACAACAATGAAATGGCTTTGACATTGCCTGAAACCAGCAGTAAAGTAATGAACCTGTAAGCCAATAATTACAGTCCACAGGACTGTTAGCACATGACTTCGATATATACTGGCAATACAGGGCACAAGAAGCAGACAAAGATGAGCCATTCCTTCCAACCCGAATCAATATCTTCCATAAAAATACTCATAAGGGAAAGCTAAAGAGTTTTTAGGGTCCCTAAAAACTCTTGCCCCATTCACTTTCTGCACACCGAGGTCCACGGGATCTTCTAGGAATGTTGATTCCATTTTCCAAAAGAAATGATTGGCCACTAGGCAGTGCGTTTATCCAAGTTGATCTGTTATTTCAAACACAACCAGCCCCGGAGCAGGTTAGGTGTGCAGCACAAGATACCCTGGCCTTGTACTCCAGTAAGAAGTGAAAAACCTTGAAAACCCAGGGTTAAACCTGAAATTACCATGTTAACCCCAAATCCTGCTTTGTAGTACAGGTCTTAACTCAGCATCAATAACTTTTCTACTCACTGAGCAGGGCCAAGATAAATCACATGCACCCATGCCTGCGTTGCTCTACTACGTACCTTGGCAACATCCACTTCAGACCATGTAATATTTGGAAGGGAGGTTCTGGGTTGAATAAGGACTTGTGGGAAATGATGATTGTAGTGGCCAGTAGCCACCATGTGTAAGCAAACGAGGATATTGAAGGGCAAGGTAAAGACTGGAAGGTCCCATTTGCTGTTAATTGAAGCCAAGGCACTGGAAACGATTGGGCTGCAAACAGAAAGTGTGTTTTTTCACCAAACAGTCTTCTCAGTACATACAGAATTAAACCATGAACAATTAAATTTAGAACTAAACAATTTAGCAAAAAAAGTTCAACATGTTTAACTCACTCTGCAGAAACTGTTCCAAAAATAAGATCACGCAATGGATTTGTTGTAAAATTGTGGCTTTAACCCCTTAAGCCCTGAGCCTCTTTTTCGAAAATGGCAAGTCCAAAATGAAATGAGTATATCTCTGCAACTATTTGGTCCATTTGAATAATCTTGATATCATAATCAAGGTAAAACCATTTGGGATTTCTGCCATGGTGTAAAAATCAGTATATATGTCACTGAGTCACAGTAAATGAAGATGGAACACAATATAAATCAAAGATCTCATTTTGCGCCAAACAAAGTTTTACTTCTATCCCTTGTAAACTTAATTAGTTGCAGTCTGAAACCTCTAAAGATTTACAGCACAGAATCTCACCATTATCTGTGCCAAAGTTTATTCGAATCAAGTAAATCAGAACAAAATTAGAGAGGAATGTCTAGGTGGCTTCTCCAAATTGGCAATTCAGGTACCTTGTGTCCCAAATCAGATTTCTCAGATATTAAACTGTAAAACTCATCTAATTTCACTTATATGTCACTACAGGCATACATTCCATGCAAATACAACCAGTTTTCAATTTTTAAAATTTTTTTATTTTTTTTTATTATTATTTCTGCCAGTCCTATAGCCTAAACAATTTCCCATTCAAAGACAATAAATACAAAGAAAATTAACTTTGGCTGCACTTCATTCCAGTATTCACATGTTTCTGTCAGAAAACGACTTTGAAAACGACGGTTGAATATTTAGTGAATAATTATACCGAAAATATCAAAAACAAACCTGTTAAGCGTTTATAATGTCGCGCTATTTAGAATGGCCCATCGACTCGGTTTGACGCACTGGGAATGCAAGGCTCTAGCTCAGGTTAGCTTTGTGCGATAAAGGTGGTCTAAAGCTAGTTGGAAACATCAGAAGCCATAGAATCAAATGGCTACCGGAAAAGTCTTACTGACAGCATCACAAGCCGATCACAGAGAGGAAAATATATTGCAAGCAAGCTGAATGCTGAGGAACTGAGATCTTTGAAGCAAAGAAAAAGAAAGGAAAGAAAAGAAAGAAAAAATGATTTGAGACTGGCAGATCTAGTTTTGTTATAACATGGACACATTGAGCTAACAATAGCAAGTGTGGATTTACCCTTAACAGTTTTTTTATTACAAAATATCAAAGGTAAGAAATTTCTTTGCTCATCTCTGTAGACTGTAAAGTGTATGCCTGCTGTTCTTTGAGTGTGATGTCGGTTTAAAATGACAGGGCATACATTGTTGGATACTGTGGGCTTTCCTCCTTCATTTGAGGTATTGTTTGTATGCATAGCACAAATTCAGGAGAAATTCTAGTGACTCAGCGCTGATATGATTTTATCTTATGTTTTGCTACATGCTTATTTACTTGCTTGGTGCTTGAGTTGTGTTCGGTTGAGGTAAAAATGGTCTACATGAGCTTTATGCCTAGTTTCTTCGCTTAAAGTGGATATGCCGCATGACACTGTTGCGATTTGTAAACATGCTGTATTTATTATGCGTAACCACCACCCCCCGGTACCAAGGCGCAGGGCTTAAGGAGTTAATACAAGCTAGAAGACCAAACCATGGTGCATCTGCAGATTAGACTAAATAAGTATCTGTAGGCATTCTACTTATTTAACATTGTAGCCACAGGTGCCATGGCTTTAATGTTACACCAGCAAAATTTTTGGTTTATTATAGCATACAGTGTTCAATCACCTAAACTAGCCAGCAGCCTCACATGGAAATCCCGATATTATGAAAATGGCAGTTGATTATTTAGTCTTTACTGCTGCCAGAGGGCAGGCCAAGACCCGGCTCTTCCTTTAACCCAGTTTAACACAAATTCCGGAATCCCCACAATGGCCAAGGCTATAATTGTAGGCCATTTTCTGCAATTAAAAAAAATACCATTTGAATTCTAGGCCACTCAAAGCAGATTCATTCAAATAAAGCAGAACTATATTTTTTGTGCTTACCATGCCATTGACATGAAAATATTTGGAAGCAGAAGCCACCAATACCAGTCTCCCTTGTCTGAGAACACAGCCATAAGAAGACCAACCAGGATTCCATTGTATCCATACAGACCAGCAGCGATTGCACCTCTGAAAGAAGACGTCAAAGACAGAATGCACAGATCATTTAACGTACACACCAAATTCAAGTACAGCAGCATAACTGCAATGTGTAAAATCAAGACCCCCTCAAAATCCATAACATGGGCTGAAGTGAATATCCTTTCCAAATCTTCATCAGTCCTGTTACCCAACTTGCTGACAACTCTTGCATGATACCTACCGACCACTCTAAAAACTAAAAATTGCATTGTAATATGCGAGCAATAAACAGCAACATGCTGATCATTCACAAAAACAATTGCTAATCTTAGTGGTGTGATTTGTGCTGACACGAAGCTAAGTTGTGCAGTTATTTTGATAAAATGACTGGCATGGAGTTGTTTAATTGTTCATAACACAGTTACGACATAAATATGCTTAGCTATAGGCATAATTTTCATGTCTCCACTCAAAAATGGTTTTATTTACAGACCATTCGCTTCCGCCTGGATTAACACAGCTAAAACTTCCATTGCTCTGTGCAAGAGAGCGGTTGTTAGCTCTGTTTTGATGCTATACAAGAGCCGTAATTACTAGTTCCACCAAATCATGGTTCCACTCGGACAATAGTGGTTGCATTGTGCCTTCTCCAATTTTTCATAATCACCATGCTTACCAAAGATATAAATAGTCTTATCAAACATGTCTGAATCTATTTTAGCCTTCACTTCCAATGCTTGCAAATTTGCCGCTCAAGTATCAGTTAAATGAGGCCTTGGGTTCAAATGAGGTGAATAGATACAAGAGACTAACATGTTTGGAACTACCTCATACCGTAAGTGTGCAGTTCATAGGAAAATAATGCTTGCCCTTTCGATCAATCACAATTGAGTATTCAACAGAACCATGGTATAAATGCAAATAATATAGGGCAGTCTTTATAAACTCACCAAATCAATACTCTCATTACCACTATCGGAAACTTCAATGTACTTTCATTACAAGGACAAATAGCAGTTTTCCTTTTTGTCATGTCCATCTAGATGTAATCGTGAATTGATGTCTGATGATGCAAATTCACATCACCCTGTGTAGTATACATAGTAAAAGTAAAAGTAAAAAGCTGAATACCTGTTTTGCCTTAGAATGAGGGCAGAAATTGTAGCAAAAAGGGTGCCGACAAAGCCATTGAGCGCCCACCATCTGTTTTGCAGGATCAGCCCACCAAAAATGATGAGCCCACTGAGTGGGTTGTTGACAAACATGACCTGAGCAGCTCCACGGAGAACCCAATCCAGAATCTGGATCAGGATGAATCGATCTGGAATTTCACAAGAAGAAAAACCAAAACAGTCCATTTCTTTTTTGCTTCCAATTTGAAAAAAAGTATGTATTTAAACAGATCTGGAGGGAAAAAACATCTGGGTCTATGATATTGGCTGATACTGTTATTTATGTGTTTCAACTTGTTATAATAAATCCTGTGGTCTCCAACCCTGTTCTGAGATTTACCTTCCTGCAACCTTGCATACCTGACTGTGCTTATTGCCTGTGAAATAGGATCTCTATTTTTTGTGTTAAATGGCCTTTGGTGGAGGTGGAGTGAAAACTTATGGGCCAGTGGTCACCAACACTCGCTCTTGAAGACCTATAATTCTGTGAGGTTTCATTGCAGCCTTAGGCCCTTTCCATACGAACACAGGTAGTTTTGAAACGGTGGAATTTCCTATGCATTTCCGCCTTTAGTCCCAAAGCAAGCTGCGTTTTAGGTGACTGCAAACAGACCATAATGGGAAACACCTTCCAGAGCAAAGATTTCTTAGAGCTCAGTTTTTACTGGTCATGCGTGCATAGAAAAAAAACAAAAAAAACAAAAACAGAGTTTTTGGTTTGTAATTAGGGTTGCTACCTTTGAGAACTAAAAATAAGGAACGGGGGCAGGGTTGGGGGCATGTGTACACTGAAATACCTTGACAGCTTTATTAACTAATATTATTTTTACCACTTTGTATTATGTACTTTTCCATTTTATATGACAAAATTAATTAAGTGTTCACAAGTGAAAAGTGAAGTTTTTACCATAGAGTTTGCATGTTCTCCCTGTGTTCACGTGGTTACTCCCGTTTCCTCCCACAGCCCAAAAACTTGCATTCTAGGTGAACTGGTATGAGTATATGAGTTAATGCTGTGCGAACGCTGCCAAAAATTGGCTAGCTGTCCAGGGTGTGTTCCTGCCTACAGTTGTGTAAAAAGTGAATAAAAACAGAATACAATGATTTACAAATCCTTTTCGACCTATATTCAATTGAGTACACTACAAAGACAAGATATTTAATGTTGAAACTGATAAATTTTATTGTTTTTTTTTTTGGTTTTTTTTTGCAAATATTCACTCATTTTGAAGTTGATGCTTGCAACACGTTCCAAAAAAGCTGGGACAGGGGCATGTTTATCACTGTGTTACATGACCATTTCTTTAAACAACACTCAATAAACGTTTGGGAACAGAGGAAGCTAATTGTTGAGGCTTTGTAGGTGGAATTCTTTCCCATTCTTGCTTGATGTACGACTTCAGTTGCTGAACAGTCCAGGGTCTCCGTTGTTGTATTTTTCAAGGTCAAGGTCAAGGACACATTTATTTCTATAGCACATTTAAACAACCAAGGTTTACCAAAGAGCTGTACAAAAAGCAATAAAATACTAACACACACAAAAAAGAAACATCAATGAAGATACCATACACAAAAATTACAAAGGTAAAATGCAAAATAGAAAAGTCAGACCATAAAGTACAGAATTAAAACACAGAGCGTATGACCAAAAATAGTGCCTTACACAGTGTAATAAAGATAAAATATAAAATAGAAACACGAACCATAAAATACAATACGAAGAACACATAGACAGAGGACAGAGCATATATCATAAGCTCAGGTCTAGCTCACAACAGGTCCAAAGGCCAAGGAAAAGAAGTGAGTTTTTAAAAAGACTTAAACATTTCCAAAGACTCTACATGTCTGAAATGCAGCGGCAAGCTATTCCATAGCTTGGGAGCAGCATCTGAAAAGGCTTGGTCGCCCTTAGTTTTGAGCCTAGATCTGGGAACAACCAGTAGCAGCTCACTTCCTGATCTTAGGGCTCTAACTGATTGTGAGCTTGTAGTAGTTCAGCTAAATATTGAGGGGCCAGGCCACTTAAACTCTTAAAGACAAACAATAAAACCTGAAAATCTATCCTAAAACGGATGGGAAGCCAGTGCAGGGAAGCCAGAACAGGTGTAATATGCTCCTGTTTCTTAGTGCCAGTCAGAAGGCGAGCGGCAGCATTCTGTACTAGCTGCAGGTGATGAAGTGAGCACTGATATAGACCAATATACAAAGAATTACAATAATCAAGCCTTGATGATATGAAAGCATGAGTGACCCTCTCCAAATCTTTAAAGGATAAATAAGGCTTAACCTTAGCCAGGAGTCGAAGCTGGTGAAAAGATCCCTTACCCACTGAGCCAATTTGTCTTTTTAAGTTAAGATTAGTGTCAAGGGTCACACCAAGGCTTTTGATGAACAAGCTGGTTTTGGAGGCGAGGGGGGCTATACCATCAACAAAATCAGAAGGATATTTTGGATGTCCAAACACAATTACCTCAGTCTTACTATCATTTAAATTAAGATGACTTTGGCTCATCCGTATCTTAATATCAGCCAGACAAGCTAATAATGGTTGCAATGAGTCCCTACAGTTTAGAGGGAGGTAAATCTGCACATCATCTGCATAGCAATGGAAAGATATGTTATGTTTACGGAAAATAGACCCCAAGGGTAACATATACAAAGAGAATAATGCACTTCATAATGCGCCACACATTTTCAGTGGGAGACAGGTCTGGACTGCAGGCAGTCCAGTCTATGACCCGCACTCTTTTACTGCGAAGCCACACTGTGATAGCACGTGCATAATGTGGCTTGGCATTGTCTTGCTGAAATAAGCAGGGATGCCTCTGAAAAAGATGTCACTTGGATGCAGCATATGTTGCTCAAAACCTATATGTACCTTTCAGCATTAATGGTGCCTTCACAGATGTGCAAGTTACCCATGCCATTGGCACTCACACATCCCAATACCATCACAAATGCTGGCTTTTGAACCTTGCGCTGATAACAATCTGGATTGTCCTTTTCCTCTTTAGCCCGGAAGACATGACATCCATGATTTGAAAAACAATGTGAAGAGTGGACTCATCAGACCACAGCACACTTTTCCATTTTGCCTCAGTCCATCTCAGATGAGCTCGGGCCAAGAGAAGCCGGCGGCATTTCTGGGTGTTGTTGACACATGGCCTTCGCTTTACATGGTAGAGTTTTAACTTGCACTTGTAGATGTAGTGACAGACTGTGTTAACTGACAATGGTTTTCCAAAGTGTTCCTGAGCCCACATGGTAATATCCTTGACAGAACGATGTTGGTTTTTAATGCAGTGCCCCTGAGGGACCGACGGTCACGGGGCAATCAATGTACGTAGGTTTTCGGCCTTGCCACTTACGTGTAGAGATTTTTCCGGATTCTCTGAATCTTTTGATGATATTATGGACTGTAGAAGATGAAATCCCTAACTTCCATGCAATAACATGTTGTGAAATGTTGTTCTTAAACTATTGGACTATGTGCTCATGCAGTTGTTCACAA
Source organism: Gymnothorax javanicus (assembly GCA_029692085.1). Classification (NCBI taxonomy): domain Eukaryota; kingdom Metazoa; phylum Chordata; class Actinopteri; order Anguilliformes; family Muraenidae; genus Gymnothorax; species Gymnothorax javanicus. The sequence goes on along the minus strand of CM056194.1, from coordinate 28,282,096 downwards.
AGGCCTATTGGCCTATTTTTTCAAGGTCACTGGCCTAAAAATATCACCAAAAACTTTGACATTTTGCTTTATCTCATCAACTATTTCAGTTACAGGCTCCTAATTTTTACTGGACATGCATCTCATAAAGTCCTACAAATGACGTGCCTAAAGGTGACCTTGGCCTATTTTTTCAAGGTCACTAGCCTAAAAATTTCACCAAAAACTTCGACATTTTGCTTTATCTCATCAACTATTTCTGTTACAGGCTCCTAATATTTTTCTGGACATGCATCTCATAAAGGCCTACAAATGATGTGCCTGAAGGTGACCTTGGCCTATTTTTTCAAGGTCACTGGCCTAAACATATCACCAAAAACTTTGACATTTTGCTTTATCTCATCAACTATTTCAGTTACAGGCTCCTAATTTTTACTGAACATGCATCTCATAAAGGCCTACAAATGACGTGCCTAAAGGTGACCTTGGCCTATTTTTCAAGGTCAGTGCAGTGGTCTGGATGAAATTTTTTTTTCTGCAGCAGAGTTCTTGAAACCGCATTTATTTCATTTACATACACCCAATCAGAATCAAATATCTGCGCCAGAGTTCCGGATTCCACATTAAAAGGAGATATATTAGTGCGTCAATTTTGAGCGAGTAATTGGAGATTTTGAGCGCAGAAATATATGTTTCCCAAGCCCACAAATCTTATAACTTCATGGTCATGTACCTACCCAACAAACACTGTTGTTAGCTAGGTAGCGTTAACGCTTATTAGCCAAAGATGCAGTAACGTAACAAATTGCAAAATTTGATGGGGATCAGGGAAGGGAATAGCTTTGCATTGTAGCTAGCTACATAGCAAGCTCACAGTAAAATGGAGTTTGCTAACGTTAGTCCATGCATGTGGCTACATAGCTAGTTAGCCACCTTGCTTGTTGAGAATTAGACGGCTAGATAGCTACATTACATAGTTAGCTACAGAATATGGAACCGAGAAAAACACAATGCAACAATAACCAGCAAGCTAACTAGCTAGGTAGTCTGAAATCATTTTATTTGGATAGAACAGCGCCAACCAGCGCCACCTTAGCTCTCCAGTTAACGAGCTAGCCAATTCACCATGTCAAGGCATGACAAGTGCACAAGACTGCCAGCTGGCTAACTTGGGTTCCAACGAATTTCATTATTTGATCGGGATAAGGGAAGGGAATAAACCAAACTTTGCATAGTAGCTAGCTATATGTAGCAAGCTATCAATAAAATGGAGTTTGCTAACATTAGTCCATGTACATGGCTACATAGCTAGCAAGCTAGCTTGTTTGTTGATAATTAGATGGCTAGCTACCTTTATTACATAGTTAGCTATATGGAAACAGAACAAAGGCATTGCAACAATAGCCAGCAAGCTAACTAGCTAGGTAGCCTGAAATCATTTCGTTTGGATAGAACAGCGCCAACGAGCACCACCTTAGCTAGCCAGGTAACAAGCTAGCCAATTTGCCATGCCAAGGCATGATTACTGCACAAGGCAACTAGCTGGCTAACTTGGGTTCCTATGAATTCCATAATTTGATGGGGATTGAGGAAGGTTATTAACCAAGCTTTGCATCGTAGCTAGCTATGTAGCAATCAAACAGTAAAATGGAGTTTGCTAACGTTAGTCTACGTTTGTGCCTATATAGCTGGCAAGCTAACTTGGCTTCCTATTAAGCGGAGAAAAAGCTGAGGACAATTCTCCGGGGGTTGACTAGCTAGCTAATGAGCCAACTGACATGTTCAGAGATTTTCAGTAAAAGATATGCAGGAAGCTAATTACCCAGCTAGCTAGCCAAGTTAGTAACTCGTTATAACCAAAGATAGCGTCACTCATGGCTCAGGGTACGCTCGCCTACGAACTTTGATTGTGATTGGCTGTATGTAAATGCGGTATCCAGAACTCTGGTGCAAAAAAAAAAAAAATTGCGTCCAGACCAATGACGTACAGAAAAAACTAGACCGTGCAAAGCCCCATTTCTCGAGGTAAGTTGGCTTTAACATCCGGGGGGTATTCCATCAAGCAGTCCGGACCACTACCTTCAGTGCCTCTAGTGGTAGTGACCAGTGGTCCGAGCTCAGCGACCATGGTCCGTGGACGGACGACTGATTCGGCCGCAACCCCCTGTCCCTCAATTATCAATTAGCCAATTATGTACATATTGTCCATATCCATGGACAGTAAAGTTCCCCTAGCCCTCCCATTTGGCTATCCTCAAATCAAACAATGTAAAAGTGATCAGGATATTTAGTGTAGCTTTTTTGGTATTAAGAGCAGATTACACCACTAACCTTTCATCCATTCCCCAAAGATCTTCATGTCCCCAGAAAAATATGACACCATTTTAAATAGTCTTTTCTTGGCCTTCTCTAAACAGCAACTCCCAGCGGGCGGCTGCTTTTCATTCGTGTTGACTGATTGCATCTTTGGGTCTGCAGCAGTCTCCGGAACAGGGCTCTCCATCAGGGTTTGTAATTCCTGAAATGTATTTACGTATGAACGTGAAATAGAACCATCGTCCTACCAATGAATTTCATTCCCCAGTCTAAGAAAATAATGGCAGAGCCTAATGTCTCCTTTCATTTTCAGATGGATTGTTAGCTTCCTTAAACCCCATTATATTTTCTGTTCAAAAGTTTCAGTTTTAAAATATCAAATATGTTACATTGCACTGCTGTTGCTAGCATCTATGGTGGTAAGCGCACCGCAGCCATTCCTTGCGAAAGCACTGTCAATTACAAAATAATGTGATTGAAGTCATTTATTTAGTATAGGAGCCAAATTGCATGTCAGAGTCACCACAGCTTCACAACTACAAGTATTACCTCGAGATGTCAGTCAAGATCAGGGTTTCCATTTGAATTATGCCTTTTTTCTGCTTTCATGGGGGGAAGTACAGACTTTCAAATAAAAGATAACTCAAAAGCAAGTTTTGACATCTTGGTATTGTGTGGGCTAAACACTAAAATTCCATCATCAGTGATAATTATGAAAAAGACGCTTGTTTATGGTTATGGAAACAATACATATTATTGTGTTATGCATTTGTTAATTGTCTCTGGCTATTTAGCAAAACTGCATTATATTTTAATGGCATATGTGGAAATGTTCTACTATGATACGGTTAACAGGATTATTTATGGTTTGTTTTGCAGGTAATGTAATATCAATATGAAGTAAATTGATATGTCCATGAGCCTCTAAATGAACCATTTCTGATGTTATACAATTCATCTTTTGGGAATGATATATCATTACAAAGGCAATAAAAACAACAAAATGAACAAACAGGATGTCATTTGTTGTGTTTACCGTAAAGATATTATTAGTTCACAAGCTGCGATAGTTCCTTAGCAAATTTACCAACATCTTATGGGTCTTGTGTATGCCCAAATATAGTTCTTAGTTTGTAACGGAAATTTTGTAGTGTCCGCAACGTGTCCAGTAGCCAAGGTCAAAAGATGCAGCAAAAAACCATTTTTATGACTCTATGATTGGACTCATTTGTACCTATTGACAGATTTCTCTTTCATACATAGCCCATATTGATGTAAACTTTTGTAGTGTCCGAGACACATATAGCGTCTGAAACACATGTAGTGTCTGAAACGCAAATTATAATAATTTGCTGTTACATGTTAAAGTAACTCATTTCTGAACTGTAACAGTAAAACTGTAAATTACATAATTTATTACATATGTTATATTCATGCAGTTTAATTACTGACCCGATCATCAATTAAGTGTCATATCTACCCAGTTGAGTCACATTATCATGACCACCTCCTACTTTTGATGTCAGCAGAGCGTAGCCAATGAAAATAAGGCATGTGTCGTGAGCTTTGTGGGTATATAACGTGTGCTGTAGGTATTCTGCAAACTTATCACTCGTTTCTGTCATGTATCAAGTACACCCATACATGCTAATTGTCTTCCCTGGGGCAGATGGGCTCTTCCAGCAAGACAATGTGACGTGTCACACGGCTAGAAATGTCCAACAGTGGTTGGAAGAGCACGAACAACATTTCCAAGTACTTCCCAGGCCCCCTAATTCCCCAGACTTATGGATCCTCCACCACACACCCTCCAGCAGCTGTTGGATGCATTGCAGTCAGCACGGCTCCAGATACCTGTGACAACCTTCCAGCACCTTACTAAGACACTCCCAGCCTGCGTAGCCGCTGTCCATGCTGCACACGGCGATTACTCTGGATATTAGCTGGTGGTCATAATAATGTGACTCAACCATGTATAACCAAGTCAACTTTGAAAAAAATAGAGTATATGCAGTAATGGTGTCCAAATTGAGTTTTCAGTGAGATTTTAGGTGTCAGGAGACTGGAAAAATGTATGTTGTTTGAAAATATCACCATTAGTGCAAATTATTATCTGTCAGTGTCAACTTATCCATAACAGACTGTACTGCAAAAACAGTTGTTTAATACCTTGAGTACCAAATGTGCAATTTCAAACATGTTAATTTCAATTTTACAGAGTTTCAAACAAATTAAAATAAAATTCAGTGTTATTAGGTCTCAAAGCGAACAACCTAACATTTATATTGCAAATATTGATAATAAATTATCTCACAAGTTCATAACAGTGTCATATATCTACAATTTGTACCGTGCAAAACGCATGCAAATCTTTCATTCAGTGGTCCCACTCTACACATCATATCTTGAAAAATATTTGCAATAACACCTTGAATTCCTAATCTCTGCATATTTCTTCAGATGTATGCATTACATTTGACATCAATAATGAAACGTTATTTTTGATTGTTTTTGTAAACGCAGTTGAACACCCCGATCTTGACTGACGTGCAAGCTCAGATTTTTATGCAGTTGAGCGCAAGATATCGAACATTGTTTGAACCATGTAATACTGGCTCACACTGTGAGAAATATGTTCACTTATTAAGAGGGCACTTAGATCATTTGAAGCAACATAGATGAACGATTTGAAATCATTCATTACACGCGAATGCGAATGAAGTTAAACTTTAAATTAGCTCAGTTTGTTCATCATACCTCTCGAAGGCAGAATCCAGGCATAGATGAGTCCAGAAAGACGTCAGCATTAGTATTTACAGCTATGACCATTATAACCACCGGCACTAGAGCTTTTATAATGCTTGAGAATGCTCCACCTCTGTAGAAGTAAGTGAAAAAAATGGGATAAATTCCAAGACAGTGAAGACCGCACATTCGCAGAAAGCCTGCATGCCCGCATGCCATTAATGTCACGGTTTCGTGGAAAAAAATAATAATAATAATAAAAATGCACGCTACTGCAGGAATCTTCCAGATTAGTCAGTAGTCACGCCATGACAGAAATTGTAATTGCAGCTGCACTGAAGCCCTTGGTGTTGTAGGTTAAAGTACCTCACCTGTATGTAACAATTTTGAGTGGTTTGCAACTTGTTTTCAGTAATCTTGCAGCCGTAAATCATAACATTTGCTCAAAATAGAGTAACCAGACCATCTCGCAGATAGACCTGTCAGTCAGGGACCGTCTGTCTGCCGGTGTTGTGCCATTTTGCCACTCCCTGCCAAAATCCCACTCCCCCTTTCGTGAACGCGCTTAGGGGTCTCCAACCCTGTTCCTGGAGAGCTACCACCCTGAAGGTTATCACTCCAACCAAAGCAAACCACACCTGCTTTCTCAGTTAGAGATCTTGACGAGCTGCTAATGAGCTGAATCAGGTGTGTTGAATTAGGGTTGGAGTGAAATCCTACAGGATGGTAGCTCTCCAGGAACAGGGTTGGAGACTACAGCCACGGCGACAAGGACTGCTTTTGACAAGGATTGCTTCTATCATATGATGCAAACGCGATCATTCAAATGAATACGCAAGTAAATAAAAAATCGCCATCTCTCAAATCTATTGGCGGGCTATTTGTACAGTTTTATATCGTGCTATACTGACGTCAATTCTATCAAGCAAACATGATAACTTCCGTGGTGGAATTCGCGCGTCCATGAAATAAAGCTTATTTTACTAAAGGTATCGCTTATGAATTTTTAACGGAATAAACCGAATAAATTGACATGTTCGAATGACGGAAGCGCGACATTACTTAGGGGAAAAACCCAACAGTTATCAACTAACTGAATTTAACTGTTAAATAAAGGCAGTTGCTACGGGTACGGCAGTTTTCCAATGCATTTCAATGTAGAGAGGTACGGCAGTTCCAATTTCAAACCCTGCCCTAACCTAACCCTGACCCTTGCCCTATCCCTAACCCTAACCATAACCATAATCCCCAATCCTTATCCTAATCCCTTCAAATTGACAGACCCACCCTTAAAACTGCCGTATCTCCAGACACTGCATTATGTCCTGGTTATTGTTCGCATTTAACTGTGGTTTACACTTAACATGCGGGGAACTTTGGAGTAAACTTATTATAAAATTACAGTTAAAGTAACTCGCAAAAAAAGAGAGTCATTTAAATTAACTGGCAAAAAAGGTGCAAGTTTATAACAGTGTATGTACTAAATTTTATGCCAACAACAATGTTCAGAGAGGGCCTGCACACCTTGAATGAGTGTCTTGCAGGTGCAGCTCTTCCTGTGGCGAAGTTTCTAATTTAGGGAATGAGAGGTGCAACACTGCTTGCTCTGCAGGACAACCAAAATGTATTTATTAAAATTTATTTGGCATGGCTTAGGCTGACGTTTCAGTCATGAGACCTTCTCATGACACGTCAGCTTTGCCTTCAAAATCTTGAGTATGATTTTTGGACTGTGTCAGGTGGGATATGCGGCCCATTATTTCAAGACAGCCTCCGGTTTTTAAGGATAAAGGAGGAGGGGATCAAGTTGGCGCTTTGCACTGCTGAACTTTCCACAGAGGTTTAAATTAAGTTTGGATTGAGTGATCGCGCTGGCCATGGTAGACATTTGACTTCGGCCAGTGTTCTAAGAACATTCTTTAATGTTTTTAGCTGTGTGTATGGATGCACTATCCAGTTGAAATATGGAACTGTTTTCTGGGGAACTGTGGACTAAACCGCTGAACACTCAACATTACAGGTGAGAGTTAAGACATGCAGAGGGCAGTTAAATCATGTCAGAATGAATATTTCCCCTGCTCAAAATTCCAATGACCCATATATCCTCATTGGAAGCAAAAGAAGACCCCAGATTCACAAACATCAATGTAGAATAGAGCTGCAACAGCACCAGACAGTGGAGGCAACAGTGCGGAAATGGCAAGGACAGTGTAATTGTGCTAGCATGAACGATCCCCATTTCAATAATTCAACTATCCCCAGAACCTATTAATGCTAGCAGAGGAGGATACCAGATCAACTGAACTAACTCATCCCATTATGAAGACTAACAATACAAAACAATAAAATAAAAAATAACTAAAGAGGCAAAAATTCAGAAATTTATGGATTCTTCTCGAATTAATTTACACCTCTGCCTATGGTAAAATATTGAACTTTGCATTCTTGGGAGTTCTGCGATGTTTTACTGACAGTTACCCCCTTCCAATATAATTATGTTCAATTAATTGTCTCACATCTTAACTCTCCATATTAGGCATTTTCAGTTAACTTGAGCTCTTCTTTTTTCATGCAAAGAAAAAAAAAATCTTTTATATTGCAGTTTACCTAGACATTGATGCATTTTGTGCAAGTGGGAGATGCATGTGTGCCAAGTATATCTTTTTAGGGTAAAGACCAGAAAATTAAGGGCAGAGGCGGTGTACAATCCAACAAGTAGTTTATTAACACCAATACGGTACTGAGGGGACGGAACCCCTGGAATTTTGACCAGGTTCTGACATAATTTAACTGCCCTCTACATGTCTCTCACCTGTAATGTTAAGTGTATTCGTTGTTTTAGTCCACAGTTCCACAGAAAGCAGTAAGTTGTTACTGTCAGAAAACTGGCATTTATGGTTGGGCTACCGGTCAGAAACCATTTGTTCCACGGCTATATTACAGTAAAGCATTTCTTGAAGTAAGGAACACAAAACCTGGCTCCCCGAGCAATGGAGGAAAGTATTGTCTGATGAGTGGTCTTTTATTCTTTTAATGCATCTGGATGGGTGTATGTTCCCTCATGATGTTCTATATTTCAACAGGATAGTGCATCCATACGCAAAGCTAAAAACATTAAAGAATGTTCTTAGAACACTGGCCGAAGTCAAATGTCTACCATGGCCAGCACAATCACTAGATCCAAACTTAAAGGAGGACTATCATGGCTGAGAAAGTTGGGTGTTATCATTTCTATGCATCATGAAAAAAGCTCCTACGACTTTGTTTTCTTTATTTTGCGATTTCTTTAATTTTTATGAGCGATTTTACAAAACTAGTGGACCACGCCATTTTTGCCACAGCAGACGAAAATTCACCCTCGATCCGCTTGGGGCGCCCCTAATCGTGACGTCAGTGCGGCCGTCAGCCCCATGAATTTCCATTGTCCTGCAGTCCTGCATTGTGATTGTTGAATGACGGAGATATTGCCGCTTCCTCTATGGGGCAGACAGACGAGCTTGATTATTACCTTTTTCTATCCGACACAACTTTAATTTAGAGGTGAACTAACATCAGAGGTCATTTGAAATGCTGCCGGAAAGAAAAGTGCGATTTGAAGTCTGCTAATTACCAGCGAGGCTGGACAGCTGCCGTCACCTTGGCATAATTAGATCACCTTAAATCAATTCCCGTGTACTTTGCCTAACTTGTAATCAAGCCATTTATTCAGCCAACTGACCAATCAAACCCAAAATCAAGCCAATAATGATTTAGAAGAGATAATGAGAAGCAGACAAACCGAACCAGGCTGCCGTGCAAGATTGAAATAATGTCAGTAATCTGAATTCCACCTCTCGTTGGAAAACTTTCACGTATTATTAATAAGATTTCTTTAAAATAAAATCATGTTAAGATGGCCCTGGTTTTAAGCGCCTAAAAATATACGCTAAGTAGAAAAACATTGTGTGAAGCGCATCAAACGTGAATGTGAGAGAGAAATTATTATCGCATTGTAAGCAATGGACAAATGCACTGAAGACTGGGCAAGCAAGTTCAGGCAAATCTGTGCCACAAATTTTAGACATTTTTAATAATTGAACGAGATTCGCACACAACGGCCAAATGTAATAATCAAGCAAACACTGCGTGCTGAACTAAGCAAAGTTAAGGTCTTCAAAATCATCCTCCTCTACACGACAATTGCTTTCATCCCCTTCCCATTTACTTGGCTCAATTTGCAATGAAACAGTTGATTCGCTCAATGAACAATTTTAAATTGGTTGGTAGTCTAATTTATTTAGATATCCATGTATTCAGACATTTTGACATCGCATGCATCATGCACATGAATGCATGTGGCAGCTGCAGTGACGTTATGATCTCGCAACTTTTCATGCCACTTGTGGCGTTAATGGCGGCCTCCTGGAAACAGCAATTTCGCTAATTAATGGTCATTTAAAAGAACAGGGGGTATGTATGGACAAAAAATCGACCGTGGATATTATGTTGGAGTTAATTACTATAAGATTAAGTTAAAACGTGTAGGTCAGTATAGTCCTCCTTTAATTGAACCTCTGTGGAAAGTTCAGGAGCACAAAGTGCCAACTTGATCCCCTCCTCCTTCATCCTTAAAAACCAGAGACTGTCTTGAAATAACGGGCCAATATCCTACCAGACACAGTACAAAAATCATACCCAAGATTTTGAAGGCAAAGGGTGGGCCTACTATTGATACTAAATATCACCTTATGCAAGGCCTTCTGACATTTTGCACACCACTGTTTATTGGCTGATGATTTCCTTTTATTGTTGTTGGCCTAAAATTTACACTGAACAAAAATATAAACGCCCCATGTCAAATTTTTGAGTTTTTATTAACAAAAAACTGGAACCGGGATTCGTCTGTGAATAGCAGTCTATTCCAGCGTGCCAAGGGCCATCGAACGTGTGCGTTTGCCCATGCAAGTCGGTGCCGACGCCGGGCAGCGGTGAGATCCAGACCTCGGTGAGGACGCCAAGCGTGCAAGTTGGCTTCTCGCAGGCGGTTACGGACTGTCTGTGGTGTGATGCATCTGTTGTGCAGACCAACGGTCTCATCCACTGTGCGTGTCGCTGATCTGAGCCGATCCCGCAGGTGGACAAGCCGGATATAGCAATCTTTCTGGTGGTGTGGTCACACATGGCCGACGTGGATGAGGTCGATTTGCAGTACTGCCCGTCTGTCGGAAACAAACTCTCAAACGGCCTATCGTCTGATAGTTAACATTCAGCTGCACAGCGACCGCTCTAGTGGACATCCCTGCATCCAGCATGCCAATGGCACGTTCCCACATGACCTGAGACATCTGAGGCATGATGACTTTTGACAAAATTTGACATTTTGGGGTGGCGTTTTATTGTCCCCAGGATAAAGAGTGTCTGGGTACCGCTCATTCTGTCTGATCACCGTCTGGAAAAGCCACACCCATGTACTGAGTGAAATCACTGCATCACTGAGCAAATGAGAGAGATGGATTAAAAAATGGTACACAAATCAAGAGAAATATCCCTATTGTACAAGTAAAAGTCAGCATATGCTCACTTAGAGTTGTTAACTCCATGTGTCATCAATATTTGACATGGGGAATTTATAATTTTGTTCAGTGTAGTACATACACTGTTATAAACTCGCACCTTTTTTTGCCAGTTAATTTAGTAACTGGCACCATTTTTGCCAGTTATTTTAACTGTAATTTTATAATAAGTTTACAACAGAGTTCCTTGTATGTGAAGTGTAAACCACAGTTAAATACACACAGGACTCCACCTACAGTAAAAATAACCAGGAAACAATGTGTTGATTCAACTGTTTAATTCAGTCAGTTTATAACAGTGCATGGTTTTTCCCCTTTGTAAAGACGCACTTCCGTCATTCGAACATGTCAATTTATTTGGTTTATTCCATTAAATATTCAAAAGCAATACCTTTTGTTAAATAAGCTTCATTTCATGGATGCATAAATTCCACCACGGAAGTCATAATGTTTGCTATGATAGAATTTCCCTTACGGAACAAAAATATATTGATATATATTGAGAAATATAATGTGATATATTATAAAATACATTTTAATATATGGAAAGGGGCAACATATATTTGACAATACATGTCAATATATTATCTTTTTTTGCTTCAAGCATATATTACAAAATATCATATATATATTAAACATACATATTAAACATTTGGACAGGAATTGATCAGGTCATAAATGAAGAGAAACGATTTATTCATTCAGCTTTTTATTTACCATGATGCAGACTTCACACTTAATACTAAAAACATATCTTCAAAACATTTGTTTTTTGGTGGTGCAGTGGTTAGCATTGCCGCCTCACGGCAAGAAGGTCGTGGGTGTGAATCCGACCTGGGGACCTTCTGTGTGGAGTTTGCATATTCTCCCCGTGTTTGTGTGGGTTTCCTCCAGGTTCTCTGGTTTCCTCTCACAGTCCAAAGACATGCACAACAGGTTAATTAGAGACGCTAATGTGTCCATAGGTATGACTGTGAGAGCGAACGGTGTGTATGCCCTGCGATGGATCGGCGAGCCATCTAGGGTGGGTCCCTGCCTTTCGCCCATAGGCAGCTGGGCTAGGCTCCAGCTCCCCCCACGACCCTAATGAGGAAATAGTGGGTGTAGAGAATGGATAGATGGATGATCTCATAATTTTTATTAATGTATTGGCAATGTAAACCAATTATGTATTTAAAAATGTATTACTTCAAATAGATTTCTGCATATATGCGTAGTTATATTTTAGAATATGTATTGGCATACATTTTGCAATATATTGAAAATGGCAATAATTTGTATATTAATCAATATATAGAGAATATATGATATATTTAGAAATATATTTAGTGATAAATTTCAATACATATGACAATAACGCTAAATCCAAATGTAAACCTGTTTTAACTTTTCAAATTACTGTAATATTTAATTATAAGGTAAAACATTACAATTTCGCTGGTAAATTGACTTAAAAAAAACTGGAATATTTATATATTGAGTCTATATATATGAAAAATATATTTTTGTTCCATAAGGGTGACCTCAGTGTAGCAAGATATCAAACAGTACAAATAGTCCGCCAATAGGTTTTATGAGAGATTGTGATTTATTTATTTATTTGCGTATTCATTTGAATTATCGTGCTTGCGTCACATAGTAAAAGCAATCCTTGTCAAAAGCAATCCTTTTTGCTGTTTATGCCACCGAAGTCGGTTGTAGTGTATAGCGAAAGGGCATTCACAAGAGGGGGAGGGGGATTTTGGCAGGGAGTGTAAATATGGCACAACACCGGCATTGCTTCGTCAGGTTTACCATTGGTCCCTGAATACATTTATTTTATGCTGTGTGATATGTTGACAAGCATGCTGTTAATTTGACATATTGGAGATTCCACTGAGATAGGATTGTGAGCGAACTGTGGTAAACTACGTCAATTACAACAACTCTTTAAAATTAGGTTTTGGATTCAGTTGTAACTGGACTTGAACCAGTCAAAAATAAGAGAAATGAAAGACTCACTAGCCAAGGCAGTTAATCCTCAATGTATAGGGGAGGTTTGCGCAGAGTGCACTGTTTTTGAGAAAACAAGGAAGTCATTCCTACGGTGTTACCCCACGCTTGAGATGATACTGGAGTCCATAAAATACCTCACCAGGACACAGTTTGAAATACTGCATTCCCTCAGACATGGTCCTTGGGGCATATCAATGTTTAGGTACTTTACTGCCATCAACCTGTCGGGCTATTTAAAGGAACACCCTTGCAGCCATAAACTTCACTGCGTGCAAGCGCAAAGGTGGAAGGACTGGGACAGCTGCCTTCTCTACCCATGGGATCCTGCGGTGAAAAAACAGATGCAGCGGTTTTTGCGGGACACCCTGGATGCCATGATGAAGGCTAGGCAACCATTCATTGCCACACACTCCAAAGTTCCCCTGAAGAACAAGATTCATCCAGCAGAAACCTCTGCGCTTCAGGTGGCAGAGAAACCCCTGCAGCCCACTTCACCTGGACCACTCCAAGTGCTGTGGATCACTCTTCTCCCCTCATTGAACTTGGGGAACCCCTTGTTGGGGTAAAGGCTCAAATGGTGGCACCTTTGTGGTAATAATGCCCAAGCAGTGGCAAAATTATTGTGCGTGCAATGGCACATCACACTAGGGCGCGGGCTGTTGGGGTCACACCTCGCAAGTGGACACCATGTGTTGAGGCAATTTGCCTAATCATCCCTTACGCAACAAAAATACACTGAACAAAAATATAAACGCACGAACCAAAAATGCTGTGATAACTTGACCTATAGTGAAATATGCCCACAAATAGTGCTTATTAGTGAACTGAATGATTTGTTTTGTTCAATTCTGGTGACCCACTTCTCATTAACCACTCCCTGTGAGATTACTCACTCACTGAGTTATTCCACCCCTGAGCTGCATAGAGCATAACATTGAGCTGGTCAGTCAGTGACCAATACACAGGCACTCCTTGCTCTAAGGTCAATAAAAGGTCACTGCAAAATGTGCACTTTTGTCACAAGTCACAATGCCACAGATGTCACAATTCATGAGGGAGCGTGCCACTGGCATGCTGAATGCTGGGATATCTGTGACAGCGGTGTCAACACACTTGAATGTGTGTCATTCCACCATCAGCCGGTTGAGAAGTCGATTCAGGGAGACTGGCAGCACTGTGAATCGTCCATATGCCCCATGACCACGTGTGACCACGCCCACACAGGATGGGCACATGCGGCTCCAGCACCTCCGTGATTGGCTCCGACCAGCCACCAGGACAGCTGACGAGACTGTCGGACTGCACAACAGGCGGATATCAGCTCAGACTGTCCGAAACCACCTGTGGGAGGCAGACCTCCGAGCCCGCCGACCGCGCTGAGTTCTCGACCTGACCACCGTCCATCATCGGTACAGACTCGACTGGGCCAACTGTAACCTTCACTGTACGCTTGCACGGTGGAGGACGGTGTTATTCAGCGATGAATCTTGATTCCAACTGTACCACACTGATGGCAGACAACGCGTATGGTGACGTGTGAGCAAGCATTACGCTGCTCCGAGTTGCACTGCAGGAGGAATGGGACAACATTCCACAGGCCACTATTGACAACCTCGTGTACTCCATGCGCCGGAGGTGTACCGCTTTACATGATGCCAATGGTGGACATACTTGTTACTGAGTGCTGCGAACTCTGCCTGCTGACCCCTGGTGGGTTCAGGCTGTGATAACTCATGAAGTGTGTACAGTAAATTGTTAGTCATGTTTCTGTTGCTTGAACATTAAGGCAAGAATAAAATAATAATTGTTTTGTTGAAATATTTCCCTATTGATAAAAAGTAATTCGAAAAAAAATTACTTCGTGCATTTATATTTTTGTTCAGTGTATATTTCTGAATATATGAACTGACAATATATTATATGCTTATTAATATACAGTACTGTGAAATATACCATATGTTATTAATTGCTTATGTCCGTATTGCCTTGGCATTGGCCTGAGGGTCGCTGTACCGCAACCGAAAGGCCAATACCTAGGCAATGCGAAAATAAGCAATTCATAATATTTTTATTAAATGGTTAAGTATGTTGTGCTATCATGACAATATTATGATTATGACTTCTGAAGTACGCGACTTCAAGACTCATTAAAGAGCTAAATGCTAGGTCCGCGACTGTCGTCTGCTTCTTTGAAGAGAGCGAATGCCACAGTTACCGCGATCCAAAGGCCAATACCAAGGCAATGCGAAAATAAGCAATTTATAATAGTTTTATTAATTGGTTGAGTATGTTGTGCTATCATGACAATATTTTGACTATGACTTCTGAAGTACGCGACTTCAAGACTCATTAAAGAGCTAAATTCTAGGTCCGCGACTGTCGTCTGCTTCTGTGAAGAGAGTGAATGCCACAGTTACCGCGATCCAAAGGCTAATACCAAGGCAATGCGAAAATAAGCAATTTATAATATTTTTATTAATTGGTTGAGTATGTTGTGCTATCATGACAATATTTTGACTATGACTTCTGAAGGCAAGACTCATTAAAGAGCTAAATGCTAGGTCCAACTGTCGCCTGCTTCTGTGAAGAGTTTACCGCGACCAAAAGGCCAATACCAAGGCAATTTTATAATATTTTTTATTAATTGGTTAAGTATGTTGTGCTATCATGACAATATTATGACTATGACTTCTGAAATACGCGACTTCAAGACTCATTAAAGAGCTAAATGCTAGGTCCGCGACTGTCGTCTGCTTCTTTGAAGAGAGCGAATGCCACAGTTACCGCGACCAAAAGTCCAATACCAAGGCAATGCGAAAATAAGCAATTTATAATATTTTTATTAATTGGTTAATTGTGTCGTGTCGTGACCCTTGGTTTACACTATGAGCGAAAACTTACTAACGAAGAGATACTGGCTATGAGAGAGAAACTTTCAGTCACCACGGATACAGTTGTGAAAATATTCAGTAGAATTCTGGTCAAAGGACAACTGTATTACTCAGAGCAGTTCACTAGAGTAATGAAAAGGAACTGCTTCACTGTTTTGTTGGATAATGGACACATAATCACTGTTTATTATTACATTGTGATAGAGAAACTCGACAGAAAATGTTTTGCTGTTGGAAGACAGTATGATAAATCACACAGTTCGGTGCTAAACGTAGAAAATGTAGTTGGCCTGAAAAGAGTGTTACAGGGCAGGATACAGATTTTTGATGTGATGAAATTCAACAGGAAATGTATGTTAATTGATCTGCCACAATATGCCAACCTTTATGCATGTATACATCCACGATCCAGTGTGGAGGACTGAAATGTCATGTGGAGGAATGAAAAGTTGATTCAAAAGAGAAAATGTAATTGATTTATTTTATTTGCTGCTGTTAATGCCAATATAATTTATAATATTCTCTGTGATCTACATTTTACAATATATGAATCAATATATAACCATATATGGTCCATCCATATATTGCTCTATATTGTAAAATATAATGAATGTGCTATGCAAAATGAGATTTGGACTATTGTTGTTGAAGCTCTGCGTAAAGCGATGCATTGGCTTGCATAACTCATAAAAATACATTGTTTCAATAAACATACATGCAATAATGTTATGCAATTTTGGTTTGCACTGCAGTGTATTTTACAATCTATGAGTCAATACATAGCAATAGATGGTCCATCCATATATTGCTAGATATTGTAAAATATAAGAGAAAGTTTCCCATATATTGAGATATATTATGTGGTATATTGCCATATAAATTCCTGTATATTGCAATATATTTTCGTTTCATAAGGGATATTATTCATTTGACTATCAAAATGTTATAATAAATACCTCGGGGCACCATCCCTTGTTCAGAAGGGAAAATGATAGCCAAATAATAAAACCTCTGTCTCAATATTCACTAAGCTATTGATACGAGAATTGATTAATAACTAAATGAATAATTATAATTGAATTACCTTATCAATATTTAGGTTGAAGATTCACAGTTCTACATAGAAGAGGTTGGCAATTTCATTCACTCTTGTACAACATTAAATAACCACAGCATATGTCTTTTAGGAATATTTATTTAAATGAAACAAATAAAATGCACAATATAGACTACACCAAACACTAACACTATATACACAATAAAGGAGAGGTGTGTGTGTGTGTGTGTGTGTGTGTGGGGTGAGAAAGAACAAAAGGATGACCAAAGGTGTGAATGGAGGTGCCTTATTGACCATGCAGAAGTGGGAGAAGGCAACCCTACTGTAACAAAGACCAAGTCTTTGTAACAAAGAAAAGTTTAAAGAGAGTGTTTAAAGTCAGTTTAAATTACTTAAAATGCTCAATGTTGTGTTTGTGTATGTATTAAGTTAAAATGAAGAGATATGTGTGTGTTTTGCACAGGAAAGGTGTCGTGTTAGTATACAGGAGGTTATTTGCATGCGAGACCCTGTCTGCTACACATTAATACCATCCTGACCTAACTAAAACACAATCCTAAAAACAATCACAGCAGCAATCATTTTACAGATACATACGGTCAGTCTTAATCTTAAAAGGTTTGAATGCCCAGTTGTTACCAGTCCTTAGTAGAGGAAGTAGGTTTTGTGGTTACTGCTGGGTGGAGGATCTGATCATGGAAGATGCTGATCCGGCTGGAAAGAGTGGTTCTGGTGCTGGAGAGGTCTGTGTCTTTGTTGTGGAAAGAGGAGGGGGGCTGGCCGCTTCTCAATAGCAAGCTGTTGCTTCCGAGGCTTGTTCTACTCGTGGTAGCATGGCTGATGCTTAAGCATGGCCGGTCTGTGCTGGGCCAGGGGGGAGAGAGAGAGGCCCAGAGGTGGGGGACGAGTACCCCAGCCTAAGCAGTCCCCAGCGGTCCAGGAGGCTCACTAAAGGGGGAAGAGCAGAGCCAAAAGAGAGTGATGAACTGGATGAGCATTGCTTTTATCTGCCTGGCCTGCTGGTGGGAGGGGCTTATAGGCAGCTAGTGGCCATGGGAAATGCTCCATTTTGAATTTCCACACATATGAAAGCTTTCCACTGTGTGAGCCCAACACCCTGTTGACTGTGCGAAAAGAAGGGGTAGACCAACAGGATTTTCCTTTAATCTCCCGTGAGAAGGACACACCACTGTCTCCATCAGCCTGCCTTCTGTTTTTCCAGATCCTGGGAGAAATGCAGGCTGCTACTCTGCGAGAAAGGGACAAATCCCGGGGACTGGCCGTAAAGTCCCACCCAGAGAGTGTGACAGAGCCTCCTCCCATAACTCCCGGGATGCAGGAAGAGGGGGATTTATTGCTGTTCTCAGCCCCCTGTATGGGCAATGTTGGTGCGAATAGAGGGAGTACAGAGGACTTGATAAGCTGGAACACAGCTCCCCTAACAACAAAAATTTCTATATGGCATCTGGGGAGCCTCCCAGGAAGGCTCAACCTGAGAGAGGGCGCCCAAGAAAGCCCTGCCACCTGGTCAGGACATCAGAGGGGTCCCATGGGAGACAAACCAGGAGACCAACTCCTGCTCATTTTAGAACCCCTCAGCTTCCCAGTCTCCCAGCCCTCCCTTGCCTTGCCATTGAAGCAAGGTAAACAAAGCAGAACTGGACACTTGACCTTCTGGCACTCTCTCTGCACTCTGGCCTCTCCACTCCCCAATCCTCATGCCCCAAAACTTCAACCAAGCATGTCACTCAGGGATTGTGTGAGAGCTGCTCCCCAGCACCTGAAATGGAGGGACAGTAATAGGCTGGGTGCTTTCCAGGGACCGTCTGCCCCTCCGCCAAGAAAGGCAGCCTCTCTGAATAATGGTTTTGACCCAGGGATAGAGAGAGTTTAGTTAACAGGAGTCCAGACCTGAAAGAAGCAAGGTGACCGAATCCCCTCCGTCATCTTTCAGGTCTGCTAATCCCTGTGCTTCCTCCGCTGCCATTGGACTGCCAGTTATAAAGCTGGTGTTCTTGGAGGTAAAACAAGCAACTTCCCTCCTACAACGTATATCCTCCCTCATCCACTTTGTAAACATAGATCCACTTGCCATTAAGTCCCTATTCTTCGGCAATGGTGCCCTCCACTACTAACAGCAAACACTGATGGACAAGTCTACTCTATCCCTGTATGTGACTGGGCTGTACTGAAAACTCAGTTCAGAGAATTCCCTTTGATGGACTTTTAACCCTTTGTTGCATGTTGTCCAATAGTCCAATATTTTGGACATATTTTAAGTGGGGTTTATGCCATCTACGCTCATAGACACCCTGAAAACACATAATGTACATTTCACTGGACCCTCTTGTACCCCTCCCAAAAACAATTTTGCACCAAATCCCATCAAATTTTCCCAAATGTACCCTTCATATCCAACTTTAACATACTGGAGGCATTTGTTCATATGCAATAAAGGGTTAATACTTACACGGGTGGTGCTACCTTTCCCCTTCTCGCGTGCTGCTGTGATTGGAAAAGCCTAAAACCTTGCAGCCCCCCCATCTCCAAAAAGGCCACTCTGGATGCAAGTGCTGGCGGATCCACGTGCCGCCACTGGGAGCTGCCTGAGTGGCTGTCATCAGCAGTCGCATCCAAAAGAACTCCAGCAACAAAAACTGAAGAGGATTCTGGGAATTTGGCACCTCCGCACATGGTAGCAAAAAGATCCCACTGCGCCTTCCCACCTCTGAGCCGTAGGGCTCCCTCTCACCTGAGACAGAGTTAAAGCACGATGCATGATTTGGGCGGAACACTGTGGGTAATGGGCATCCTGTCAATATGCATAAATGCAATGCTTATGAGGGAAAAATACCAAATGTAATTAGAAGAAGTCCAGGGAACCCCTTTTCCTGTGCTTGTCGAAGTTCATAAACACAGTAAAAAGAAGAGATTTGTGCCAGAGCATCGTAACTCCAGGAACACAGGAAATTGCCTAGGAGAGAGCATTATGCCTATGCACCATGTGTAATTCTGGGACTTAATTCAATATGGCCTCAAATTTTCTGGCCCACAGGTCATAAAGGGACAGTTCAACTTGGACACGGACGATATGTTTTAAAAATGGATGATGAATTGGCTGCATCATAAATGTCACAATGTATAACTAACATTGAAATTGAATTTGTTTTGTCACGGTGGTGGAAAAAACAACTTTTTGCTGGTGCATCCATTGTTTTTCCCAAGAGAGGGAATGTCAGGCAACTCGTGTTTAGTTTTAGAGGTTTTGACTAAACTTCAGAGCTGAACAGAATAATTAATTGGTAATGACTTGTGCATTCCATGTGATGGTGTAAGGGTTTTGCCTTGGAGTCCCTCCCCCTCTTGCTGTCTTCGCCTCCACCTCAACGGGCAACAGGTGTGGCTCATTGAGGTGGAGGTGAAGGCAGAGTATTTAAGCACTGCAGTTGCCAGTGGGCAGTTGCAGCTGCATTCTGTGATTTTAGCCCTGCTGTTGCTCCCCTTATATTTTTGTCTTTTTTATAATATTTATTAAAAATCTTTATTTTTTGTATCAGCCTGTGCATGTGGGTCCTTTCATCCTGCTTTTGGGCTCATGGTCCCAGTGCCCGCCGGATTGTAGGTTACATCCGGCAGGACTAAACCATGACAGATGGGTCCTGTCCCCCTTTAACTGTAGGAATTTAGTCTGCTCAACCTCTTGCCCTCTTGCGTACATTCCAAAGATGACCCTTTTAGAGCCATCAGAGTCAAGCAGAGGGTCGTACACTATGAGTGTGCACCCCAGCAATTTCTTAGACAACAGAGAACACCATTGTTACAGCCTTGTGACCACCAACAAGATAAGAACATGTCCCTTTGAATTTAATTTTTCTTTTTGATCTTATTTTATTATTTAGCTGCCCTTTCTTTTTTTCCTTTTGTTTCGTATCAATAAATACTGCCCAAGATTTGCCCACATCACTTATGTTTTTAGGAGCAGTAGTAAAACTTTTCAGAGGTATTTGATAACTGAGCTTCATTACCTCCTACCATATTCATGTTTGGTCTCATTAGAAAGAGACTTAATCCATGAAACTCTTTATAAACATTCCATAGTGCTCAGCTCTGCTCCTAAAAACATAAGTGAATTTTTCATATACAACCCCAATTCCGAAATAGTTGGGACAAAGTGTAAATTGTGAATAAAATCAAAACGCAATGACTTTCAAATCACACCAGCCAGTATTTTATTCACAATAGAACAGAGATAACATAGCAAATGTTGAAAATGAGAAATTTTACAATTTTATCCACAAAATGAGCTCATTTCAAATTTGATGGCTGCAACAGGTCTCAAAAAAGTTGGGACAGGGGCCTGTTTACGATGGTGTCGCATCCCCTCTTCTTTTTAACACAGAGTGGAGGCGTCTGGGCATTGAGGAGACAGGTTTCTTGAGTTTAGCCATTGGAATTTGATCCCACTCTTGTTTAATACAGGCTTCCAGCTGCTGGAGAGTTTTGGGTCTCCTTTGACGGACATTTCGTTTATATATGCGCCAAATGTTCTCAATCGGTGAAAGATCAAGGACTGCAGGCAGGCCAGTTCAGCACATGGACTCTTCTACTATGAAGCCATGCTGTTGTAATAGCTGCAGTATGTGGTTTTGCACTGTTCTGCTGAAATACACAAGGCCATCCCTGGAATAGATGTCACCTGGAGGGGAGCATATGTTGCTCTAAAACCTTTGTATACCTTTCAGCATTCATTGTGCTTTTTAAAACATGCAAGTGCCCCACACCATATGCACTAATGCATCCCCATACCATCAGAGATGCTGGCTTTTGAACTGAACGCTGATAACAGGAGGGGTGGTCTTTCTCCTCTTTAGCCCATAGGACACGACGCCCATGATTTCCAACAAGAATGTCAAATTTGGACTTGTCTGACCACAGGACACTTTGCCACTTTGCTGCAGTCCATTTTAAATGAGCCTTGGCCAAACAGAACACGGCGGCGCTTCTGGATCATGCTCAACAATGGCTTCCTTTTTGCATGATAGAGTTTTAGGTGGCATCTGTGGATGGCACGGCGGACTGTGTTTACAGACAGTGGTTTCTTGAAGTATTCCTGGGCCCGTTTAGTAATGTCAATGACAGAATCATGCCGGTGAGGGATGCAGTGGTGTCTGAGGGCCCGAAGATCACGGGCATCCAGTAAAGGTCTTCGGCCATGTCCCTTACGCACAGAGATTTTTCCAGTTTCTCTGAATCTTTTGATGATGTTATGCACTGTCGATGATGAGACCTTCAAAGCCTTTGCAATTTCACGTTGAGGAACATTGTTTTTAAAGTATTCCACAATTTTTTTATGCAAGCCTTCACAGGTTGGAGAGCCTCTGGCCATCTTTACTTCTAAGAGACTCAGCCTCTCTAAGACATCCCTTTTATAGATAATCATGTTACACATCTGATGCCAGTTAATGTAATTACTTGCTTAATGTTCTTTCAGCTGATTCTCTTATATATTAATTGCTTTTTCAGCCCTTTTCTGCCTGTGTCCCAACTATTTGAGACCTGTTGCAGCCAGAAATTTTGAAATAAGCTCATTTAGTGGATAAAAATGCAAAATGTCTCAGTTTTAACATTTGAATGTTATCTGTGTTCTATTGTTAATTACATATTGGCTCATGCGATCTGAAAGTCATTGCATTTGGATTTTATTCACAATTTACACTTCGTCCCAACTATTTCGGAATTGGGGTTGTATGAGCAGCCAGTGTCACACAAGACAGTTCACCATTGCTCACATCCTCGGACATCCACTGCTCCACCAATCAGCACAGCCTGCATTCATCCCCCTCCCCTTTGTAACCTCATAAAAATGTGGGCCATAGTTGGTACTTTGGCTTTTTAGTACCCAGAAAACCAACAGAGGCATTTTTGGCGCACAGAAACCAATGGGACGCTTTTTACCAAACTAAGACCAAGTTGGAGTTTTAACATCTGTGCATTGGATTTAAAATTTGTTATCTGACATTTTCACAGGAAGATTGCACTGTTTTTTTGTTTGTTTGTGTCTGACACTTAGATCTTGCCCTACTTTGGGACAATTTCAGGAAGTACAAGATTTGGTTCAGTGTTTTCTTTCTTTTTCTTCTTCTTTGATTGTTCATGTCTTTTTATTTCTTCTATATGGTAGTAGACCCTCATCTGTAGACAAAGACATTGTATATTCTGTCCCAACTTTTAATAAACTTTCCTACTTTTGAATCTGACTCTGAATTGTGCTTTTGACAAAGATTGATCCAGCAGATTGCTCTGCCTATCAATGAATTTGGCAATTTAATTGTTAATCAATGACTTTGATGGTAATTAAAAAATTAAATTGAATAAATTTGTATTACATGTTGGATATGTGAGGGGTTTTAACAGTTGAAGCACTTGTGTTCAGTATTCAGAGTGCCGGATGTTAAAGGGATAGTTCACCCAAAAATGAAAATTCACTCATCTACTCACCCCAAGGCTAATCGAAGGGTCTGTGAATTATTTTCGTCCTCAAAACACTTTTAGAGTTACAAAAACAGCATTGAAGACAAATCCAAATCAACTAAAGTCATCGTCGACCACTCTTTCAAGTGTAAAAAACAACATTTTAAAAACACAAAATGCCTCCATACTGCTGGTGCAGCGTAATGCAAGTGTCCGTAAGCCCCAACATTCAAATTTGACTCGAAAAGACGTCTTTTAACCATGTATTTAGCCTAAATGTCCAATGTAGCCACTTAGCTAGGAGCCCTGTTTATTTTCACGGAAGAAGTTGACCTCACTACAGTGGCCAACGAGGGTAAATAAGCTCTCCAGTCAGTGAATACCAATATTCAAAACTGCAGCGCGTTTCTCCAATTGGAGATGTAAATCAATTCAATATCCCTTTGTCATCCAGCACCATGAAGAAAACAAAACAATTGTCAGTTCAAAAGAAGCAGACGGTCATAGACCTTCATAAATCTGGTAATGGCCACGGGAAGATTCACAAATGATTGTGCTCAGTGGCATATTCAATCAGGACAATTTTTTTTAAATTCCAAAGATGGAATATGAAACATCAAAGATTCGACGCAACTGCATTTTGCCCCCAAGGAATCCGAGGAGGATGGTGAGAGAAGCAATACTATCCACAAGAATCAATGTGAAGGAATTGCAGGCCTTTGTGGAATCTTGGGGTCACCAGGTTTCAAAAAGCACCATCAAGCGCCTCCTCCACAAGCACTGGCTCTTTGGAAGGGTTGCCAGAAGAAAGCCATTTCTGACCAGAAAACTCAGAAGCAAGCGCTTGGAGTTTGCCAAACGTCATTTAAATTATGACTGAAACAAGGTTCTTTGGTCAGATGAGACCGAAATTGCACGTTTTGGTCAGATACAGCATTGGCATGTTTGGCGTCAAAACAGAGATGCATACAAGGAGAAGCACCTTATACCCATGAAGAATGTCATGTTTTTGGGCTGTTTCAATTCAAGAAGTCCAGGGGAACTGGTTAAGATTAATGGCACAATGATTTCCACCAAGTATCAGGATATTTTGGCTGACAATCTGGTTGCCCCACCAGAGCGCTGGGACTTGGCCGTAAGTGGACTTTCCAACAAGACAATGAACAAAAGCATACCTCAAGATTCACACAGAAATGGTTCTGTGACAACAAAATCAATGTTCAGCAATGGATATCTCAGTCTCCAGGCCTAAATCCAATTGAAAACCTGTGGGCTGAGTTGAAGAGGGCAGTTGATAAACGCAAACCTAAGGATGTGAAGGATCTTTAAGGGATCTGATGAGAGGAGTGGTCCAAAATCCCCCCAAATGTGTGCCTTAACCTTGCCTAAAATTAGAAGAAAAGACTCCATGCTGTTATCCTTACCAGAGGTGGTTGCTTTAAGTTCTGAATGAAGGGTGCCAAAAATGATGAAACCTTGATTTAAAAAAAAATTCATTTGTATGAAATGATTGTTATTGTTTTGGTTGTTTGCACTGAAACATTAATAAAGTATTTCACACATGCTAGTATATTCTGTTTCTGTATAATTATATTGCTTATTTATTTAATTATTTATTTTTGTATTGTTTGTGCATTATCAGTCAGGGGCGCCAGTAATTTTGGAGCCCACTGTAGCTTAATGTGGATATAATTTGCAATTCTTCCCACATATTCATACTTTTGATGGGCTACTTGGCTTCAGAGCGTTAATGGCTGAACTGCTATTTTCTTCCTTTCTCCAGTCATTTTTGTCCTGGAGAAAATCAGTGTTTTAGTTTTTAAGACAAAACCAATTTATTCAAAGGTGTCTTGCTAATTTAATGGCCACTGAGGCGCACACATTCTGCATCACAATCAAACTGTAATACAAGCGGAATAATTCAGGCTATAGGAGCATTCATTCAAGTTCTCAGCATTAGAGCACTGATCTATGATCAGTTTTGCCACTAATACCAGGGCAGTGGCCCATTCAAAATGTGCCTGTGTGGAAAAGGCCGGTTGCTTGGCCTTAGCTCATGGCTTTCTAAACAGCCGCTCAACCAAACAACTTCACATGCAACCCTGCACTTCCTTGGGTCCTTAGTGGTGCACCCGCCAAGTGTGGCGTCGATCAGATCAGATGAACAGTTGTCGAAAAATTAAAGGACAGACATATATAGATACAGACAGGCAAAGACTCCTTCCACATTAGGTAGATACACTGCCTGGACAAAAAGTCCCAAACTAATTTTTGTTTAACCGCCTTTTGTTTTAAAAAATCCAGGGTTTCCGGTAACCTGACCGACCCCTCATAAAACATGCAGACCCTTAAGCTATTAGACCACTGTTCTTTTTTTAATTTTCACTTTTTTCACATTCTGAACACAGCTAAACTGTTTAGTCCACCATAAAGCGACCTGCTCGCATCGACTCAGAAGGTAGATGCTGTGGCATGTCATTCCTCAGACTCACGTGATGACTAGCCCTAGCTTCTTTACGCTATGCAGTCGCATCTTCAAATTACACACTGCCTATGCTGTCGAAGGATCATGTAGCATACAATTAAGTTTGTAAAGCTACATGTGCCTGGCCAATTAGAAGTGGTCACCACAGATCGATGAACAAACAAATTTTAACCTGCTAAACCCCTACTATCCCTGCTAGGCTGCGCCAATTGTTGTCTTGCCCATGCAGACCACTGGCTAAAGCTGGTAATGGCATTGATGGGCTTTGAGCACCCGACCACAGGTCTCACAGACAAAGGTCTTTTCTGTGAGCCACCCGGAGGCCCCCAGACCACCTTTTAAAATAATATCCATGAGTATCGATCTGACCCCATTCCTACCCATGCAAGTCCAATTTCATTTTTTTTTTCTTTTTCAGCGGTACCAAATATGCCAAGTAATGTAAATATAATAGAGAGCATGCTGTCACAGCGATCAGCGATGGGGATACGTTTAATCGCTGCTTCTGATGAAACTGAATTAAATAAATATACTCCCTGTGACAGTAGATGGTACAATGTAGCTTGCCTAGACTTGTGATATCAGAAAGATGTTGCAGAGCATCCCAGTCACAAAATTCATGTCACCAGATCGAACTGTCGCCATATAGGGCCATTAATGTCACGAAAGTTGGCCAATTTGCAAATATGTATTAATAGTTGTGTAGCTGTATATCTCAGTCCCCATGTGTGCAGAGAAGCATTAATTTTTGACCCAGAATATTGTATTGACAGCTGGAGAGTCAAGCAGTAAAGTCTTCTCCAGCACATTCCAAAAACCTTCGATGGGGTTAGTAATGCATTAGACAGTTTTAATCCAATTCCAGAGATTTCTGCACTCTCCTCCTTAGTTGTTTTCTTTGCTTGATTCAGTCCAATTACTTGCCACTGCTGAGACAAAGGAACATCTCCACAACCACGGGACACATCATCCGACATGACTGTTACAGAAATGAGAACTAGCACAGGTTAGACCAATAAGAACTGTTGCCGGCTGAAACATATTTAGCTTGCCAGAAAAGGAAGAGGGTATTATTCCCTGTGGCATTTGTTAGCTTGCATGACTGTCAACAGTTTACTGCAAAAATGCTTTCAGCAAATTACACAAAATTTCCAGGAAAGGTTTACGATTGGGCAAGGATCAACAGATCAAACTTTGGACCTATTTAGCTCATGGTCAAGATCAAAAATTTAAATGTCTCCATTGGGTGGGGTATCTTGTGCCAGGCTCCACTTGTAATCACTGGAATTATGATAAAATGATAGGCTTTTAAAAATTTGCTTATTTAAATCCAAACACCACCTTTTTTGGCCTGGCAGTGTGGTTTCAATGGAACTGATCTGGTGACCCTTTAAATTACATTACATTTTACAATGAGAACAGACCATTGCAATGAATGATGATTGCATTATTCTCTCTGAGAAGATAAAGGAAAGGTGTAGTGTTAGAAGCTTATGTTATGTTCTGTGTAAGTTGTATTTTATTATTTTCATCATATTGATGGTATTACAAAAGCTGAATATACCGTTACAATGATCCCTCCATATTTTTCATCCTGACTGCAAAAAGAGTTCAAGAGTGCCATGCATTTAGGATGTCTTAATCCCTGTTTCCACATGCTTTTGCATCGGGGAAGAATTGTTCATTTCCCTCATGTCTGCCTGTAATTTGATGCAATTAGCAAGCTGCATAATTGCAGGCTATAATAGTCCCTGCTTGTACACACGTAGTATTTTCTCAGTCCAGCCCTCCTCATTTTCAAAAGCCTGGTGCTTTTTCTGCATTATAATGATGCACACATGAGTGACAGCATTTTTTGCTGCAGCATTTTACAAATAGCAACCCATCCTCAGCGTCTGAGATAGCCAGCTGTGAAAATATTTTCTCTGAATTTTACTTTTTTCAAGGCCATTGTTTCAAACAGTAAAAAAAGGCATTGATTTAATTGTGAAATAACTCAGGTGAATTTAATACTGAGCAAGGATCATAAAAAAAATTTTAATACATTTATTGATCACACTGCCTTGACTTTTTGTGTAAAGGGCATGCATGTTCGATTAGACAAGTACATTGCTTTCTGGAAAAGGAAACAGAAACCATCAATTAAATTAAATTTCCAGCTAGTTCAAAGAATGATAGGAATGGTCTTTTTCAGCTTCTGTTTAATACCCTATACCTGATAAAAATGCTAATATAGGGTCATTCCATGTCAATTCACACAGATTCCAGAGACACGGTGAAATCATTGCCTAAAATGAGGGCTCTGAAGGGTCCGTTTGTCCTGTGACCATTTTTGGGACCCCCTTTAACTCCACTAATGATCTAGTGTCCCTGAAAATCATCTGAGTTACAGTGATGTCATAATCTTTGATGAAGAAGTTGTCAAAAAGCCTTCGAACACACAAATCTCAATTACCTGGGCCCTCCAATATCCCAAAACTCATTATAGCATGAAACAAAATCCAGGTTGAAAGGGTTAATATTGTATATGGAAATCGTATCCTATTTGTAAAGCTTGGTTCTAAGAGAAATGTAAGGCCATGCCTCCAGCTGTCCAGCACACCGAGCTATTATACCCTTGAGCACACCACCACTAATTATTCAATTAGCAGTGTCAGCTGTGCATTGTTTGTTCCCCAATCGGCAACAGGGTATATAAGACAGAGTCATTGTGAAGTCTGTGTAACCTTTCGCCTGTGTGACATAGCTGTCTTGTATAGGCTTAATTCTCCGTAATTCACGAATGTAAAACTCTAACCCAGAACCCGTGCTGTTAAGCGTCTATGCCAGCACTTTATTTTCTTAAAGGTAATCAATTCATTCCGTAGCCTCAACTTTTTTTCGCATAATTTGCCAGGCTGTTCCAATAAAAATATTTGTGTGTAAGTTTTAACACATTGTCTGCCGACAACGAGATAACTCATAATGGCGGGTGCACCACATCCTGCCAGTACGAGTTATCCCGTAGTTTAACATAGGTAACTTTGGGGATCAGCAGACCTGTTGGCAGTTGTCATAAAGGAAGAACTGGAGTTATGGCAACCGGATTACAACCTCTGGAAGTAGGTATTGAACACAAAAGTTTTATGTCACTTTGTCTGCACTCATACGCACCATTTTACAAAGTGTTGACCTTCAAATCAAATTATGACACAATTGCACAATGTCTTTTACGCAAATACCGCTATGAAAAAACTCATTATTGGCGTACCTAATGCAACAGTTATATCCCACCGCCAGCTACGACTTGTCCCTTATAGAGGGTTGTCCCCCAGAGGATCACGAGTAGACGCTCTGTATATGCCCATAAATAGCACTGTAAACAAACATTGACCATATGTAAAAAAAAAACCAAGAATGGCAAATGGGAGACCCCTAGCACCTACGAGTTATCTCATAGTCGGCAGTCAACGTGTTAATGTCGTCCTCGACCCCTAACAAGGGTAAATTCCAAAGGAAAGCAATCACTCGACCGTTAAGATCTGCCATTGTGGCTGCTGGACCGTGGCCATTTCGACGTGCCTACTACTTAATATGCATGAGCGATTTGCATGAAAAGTCACATGAGATCAGTCATCAGATTCAACTGCTAGTAAATAAATTACGTTCATGCATTAGAAATTCATTACTATAAATATGTCCAGTTACAAATATGGGATGATTTCAAGTGCATTAACGATCTGAAAGTGCTAGGATACAGGGACATCAGGCATTTTGCACCAGGCATCAAGTTTACTTACGTATCCAGCATGTTATAATGTTGGATGTCCATACACAACCTCTGTAAAGTTTCTAAACATGAGATACAGGGGTTTTGCCGTAATCCGAGAACGTGATTTCCTCTCTGAACAGCTTGTCCCGAGATCTTCACAAGATCTGGGCAAAACCTGACGTCAAGTTGTGCCGTCCAATTAGTACAGACCTAGCCATAGCCAATCATGGCGCTGGACCTGCCCACCCCGGAAACTATTCTAGCAGGCACAAACAACCATGGATCATATTACACCTTAGTAGCGTCTACACTTCCGGAAATACAAAAGAAGAAGAAGAAGAAGAAGAACCGTGGATCATTTAAAGGTGCAAGTTTGTTTACTTTCACTTCTGTTGATATTCGAACTCAAACAAAACAGAGGTAGCCCACCCCTCCCTCCCATAGTTCCCTCCTTCCCATGCTTCCATAACTGTCAACTCTTGTTGGTGATTGGCTGGGATGGTTTGTTATGTTATGGGGCACAGCCTGTGCCTCTTGTGTTTATTTGCAGTTTGTGACGCCTGTGCGATCTCCAGAACCCGGGTTTTTTTTACAGTGAATTTAGGGGCAGGCAGCTAGTGGATGGTGGAGAGATGTCGGCGAATTGAGAGAATAATATAATCGCGCAGAAAGTAAACAAACTTTCATAGTGCACCTTTAAGGTGCAGTTTCGTCAGTATGTCTCCCAAGGCTGCTCATCCGTGTTTTTTTGGATGCAAAAAAAAGGCAAAACTTTTTTATCCTCCAAAAGACGATGCCACCAGAAATCAGTGGGTACCTTTTTTGTTTGCTGACAGCAAACAGCCACACTCAAAGGGAACATAAGCTGTTTGTGCTCGGCATTTAACTGAAGACAGCTTTGTCCATAAAGGATAATTCGACGCTGGATATGCGTCTCAGCTGCTTCTCAAACCTGGAGCAGTTGCATCGATCAAGCGCTTGGAGCCACAAGCTGTAAGTAATGTTATAACAGCAAAAAATGTAAATGAAGCTAACGTGTTATGGGTGGCTAGCAGGACCGGTAACGATAGTTAGCAATAACAACTGGCCTCAAATGCAGGCTTTGTAAAATATTTGAAGATACAGCCTGGATTGATAGCAATTGTCCGTGACTCACAGATGCAGAAGCAATAAGTTTTCCCATTTTGTATTGCTTTACTGCATAAGCCTACCTAACGTAACGTTGAATGTGGCAGTAGCACTGTGGCTAACGTAGCTAAGTTACTGTTGCTAATGTTTGTGTCCTAAATATGCAAGAGTAATATCAGGGTACATTCAACAGAAGGTGTGAGAACATAAAACTCATTTGAAGCTAACTTTTTATACTTGTTTGTAAGTTGGATGCTTGGTACAACTGTTCACAATAACAGAGCTTACTGTCTGTAAAATCTGTATTGCAGGGTAATGTTTGTCTCTGTCATTATGATGACCACTCGGTTACTACCATATGTTGGTTCGCGTTCCATGCTACTTAAAAAAATGCTCCTGGTTAATTTATATGTAGTAATTCAGATTGGTATGCTTGTGTTACTTTGGTTAGCATCAAGGTGGTAGTTTCATCAAATGTTACTTGACCCTAGCCGCTACAGTTGAAGCTATCCAGAGAGGTGTTGTGCAAAGGTGGGCTGATAAGGCAGTTAGACCAGACGTAGGCTTTGCGGAGCTTAGGGTACGTGTGTGGGTTTGTTTACTGCTGCTGTGAAATGATGGTTTTACTTATCTATGACTGGGGTCAGCCGGATACTTTGCCGTGGTGTGGGTTTAGCTCTCTGATGCTACCGCGGTGAAAGCTATCGCGAAACGCACTATAAAGTGTCTGGTATAACAAACAATTTCTCTGCATTGCTATGGTGGAATTTCATCCACCTTTGAAAATTGTTCTGGCAAAAAAAAAAAAATCCAAAAAAAAGTGGAGATCGGGTGCAGATTTTTTTTTTTGGTAGAAGCTATCGATTCGCTTGCTCCGCATAAGCAACGCTTACACCGTATGTGTGTTTTTGCTACGAACTCATTTAGTAGCTTGGTGTCGGAGTTGCGTTTCGTTTTGTGGAAATGGTTAACAGGAGCTTTTAGCAAAGTTTCCTCCGGATAGCTAAGTGGGTATATAACATGACTATGTAACAGTACAGCTACAATCACATGCATGCTAGGCGAGACAGTATGAGCAAAACACAAAAATTTCAATGTAGCACTCATTGAAATCCTGCTGCAAACGTTGCTGCAATACTTCAATTGCTTCCTCCTCCCATTCGGTATCAGATTCGGGATCAAACAAGTACGGTCTCACAGCTAATAAATGCCGCGAAGAGCTGTCCTGAAATACCTGCCATCTTGGTTTCCGTGTTTTTCGGGTCCACACCCTACCCTGGAATTGAAGCGGCCAGGCAGCCAATCAGAGCAGCGCTCCATTTGCATAGCCTCCCTGCCCATTTCAAAGCAGGTCGTGTTTCAGGTCCATACAGACGGAGTGAGAGAAGAGGTCTCACTAGGCCTGGATGTGTGTGGTTTTTTTGTAACTGAATTCTTAACATTATTTAAAGACCCATTGGACATAAACTAAATACAGCATAAAAGGGGACCTTTAAACTACAACCAAGTCCACTCCTGCACTTGAGTCCAGTCCGCCACTTTCTGTCTGCCGTGCATCTGAACACGCACGACAGACGAACCGTTACAAGAGGAGGCAATCAATGACACCTTAATCAATTTTTAGCCCTGTAGCTCATATAAAAGAGAAGTTATGGGTCTCTAGATATGGTTTGAAATTAAGTGCAGGAAAAAAAGTGGGCGTGGGACCCAAATTTCCCAGGGCCATAATACCGAAATGACAAAAGGTATGAAGCTGAAATTTGGGATTCCTTCATTTGGGGTCAAAAAGTAATTTTTGATTTTTTTTTTTTCAGTCAAATCTGAGAGATGATACTGAGGAGGGTGTGTGAATTGACATGAATGACCCTAAAGGAACCCCAAGGGCAAGTTTTCCAAAAAATTTTCTCACACTTTAATTTTTTAGTAAGTTTTGGTATGTTTCTTTGAATAATTTTATTTAGAATGTAATTAATTTCATTTGGCCTGAAATATGAATGTTTTGATGCAGTGAACATTTATTTATAATTTTGTGTGTGTTTGTATTGGTAATTATTATCTGAGCACAACACGGACCTAACATAATGACTGTGGTACATATTTCTGCTTGGTAGACTACATAACAAGTTCTGATAAATATGTTTCTGTATTTAATAAAAAATCTAATTATTCCATCCATCATCTATACCACTTCTTCCTCACTATGGCCTTGGGAGAGTGGGAGTCTATCGTGGCTGACTATGGACAAAAGGCAGGGACTCACCCTGAAGACCTCACCAATCCATTGCAGTGCACACACCATTCACTCACTCACTCACATCTATGGGCAATTTATAATCCTTGTTTAGCCGGACAAGATTGTCTTTGGTCTGTGAGAGAAAACCGGAGTATCCACAGGAGACCCACGTAAACAAGGGGGATAACATGCAAAGTCCACCCAGAAAGGCCTAAGGCCACATTTGAACCCAGCACCTTCTTGCTGGGAGGCAGTAGTGCTACCCACTGTGCCATTATTACATTATTATTATTATTATTATTATTATTATTATTAACAACAACAACAACAACACACTGTGCCACCCTGCACATTATTATTATTATTATTATTAACAACAACAACACACTGGATACCCTGACAATGACATCTCAGTCACTAAGCAGATGGTTGATTTCATTACTTTTTATAATCATATCTGTTAATCATTATTAGTCAGCATAATTTTGATGGCTCTGTTCTTGGATAACTGCGGTGCTCTTGTTATTATCATTATTATTATTATTATTATTTATTTAAACATGCATTTCATGTTTGGAGGTGTCATCCTTTGAAGACACATGTTGACAGAAAAATCCATGCATGCCATGAAAAATAAACATTTCATATCGATTCGGTGATATATTGGAAATAACTGCATAAAAAGGGAAAAATTTAAATGATCAAATGATAGAATTATTAAGTTCCTTACTGAATGAACATTGATATGGAATGAACTTTGATATGGATAGAAAGAACATTGATATATAAAGGGCTGAGAACCAGAGTGGTCTTACCCCAAAAAATGAAGTTTGGATCATATTGTGACAGATTTTGTTGAGATTCATCAGTGCCAGAGTGGTCTACCCGAGTCAGTCACTCTTAACTGACATTGTGAGGAATATTTTTTATTTTTTTATATTTTAAAAACTTTGACATCTATTATCTCAAGAACAATGTTCTCTGGGTTTGACCGCTCTGGTTCTAAGCCCTTCATATAAATAATGAACTTTGATATATACTGAATGAGCATTGAAATATACTTAGAATGAAAATTGATATATATGGAATGAACTTTGATACATATTGAATGAAAAATGAGGATATATTTCGAATTAAAAATTCAGGCAGCTCATTGTATAACTGTCACATGACACACCCACTCATGGAGGTATTCAGAGTTGAAGAACGAGGACCTCAAAAAGGCGACCAACGCGGGGCCTTGTAGCAAATCAGTTTGATGTACAACATATATACATCCAATTTTTTTAATTCAATATACGTTGTAAATTAAACACTTTGTGCATGAATATAATTTTCCCAGAAATAACATTTTTTGTAGTGAGTGAATGATTATAAATCACTCCTAATATACAGTCATGAGAACAAGAAAGGGCACCCTCTTTCAGTTCCATAGTTTTACGCATCAACACATTTAAAAAAAAATCCGCTGGTCTTTATCAGGTCCTAGAATTAGGTGAATCTAACCTCAGGTGTTAAAAAACATACAACAGATTTCAACCTACCATTATTTATCAAATCAAAATTAAGCCAAAATGCAGAAGTCATCTGTGAAAACCTAAGTACACCCTATGATTCAATAGCTTGCCGAACCACCTTCAGCAGCAATAATTTGAACTAATTATTTTCTGGTTGATTTTATCAGTTTTCTCACATTGTGTTGGAAGAATTTTGGCCCACTCTTCTTCACAGCATTGCTTCAGTGCATTAATGTTTGAAGGCATTTGTTTTTGTACAGCTCTCTTAAGGTCCTGCCACAGCATTTCAATTGGGTTGAGGTCCGGACTTTGACTTGGCCATTGCCATTGCTTCTCTTTTGCCGTTGAATGGATGTCATTGCGTTGGTATGGTCCCTCGTTAGAGCATTTGCTTTCAAGACTCCACAATTTCTTTATTGTTCACACCTGGGGCACTATTTAGTATGTCTTTAAAACAGGTGTGTTTTTGAACAGAAACAGTATGAAGGAAACATGGAAATGCAAGCAAGTATTTCAAAGGGGAGCAATTTCACCTTAGCTGAAACCCAGGCCTTACTGGAAAGTGTAAGGGCAAATTATGCCAATTTAATGGGTAAACTTGGCACCACAGTAACAGCAAAGATGAAACACAGCATTTGGACTGATATCACCAAGAATGTAAATGCCACAGGGAGCAGTCAGTTAAAGGCCCAATATGTAAAATTTCCCAATTCAAAGATCTATAAAATATATAGATATGTTATACATGTTTTGGTGTTGTGTACTTACATTATCTGTGATGTATTCAATGATTATCAAAGACAGAGATATCTGTATTATCAATGTAGGGACACGGGCCGTTTCATTTCGTCGCATATTTGATGTCACTCTCAACACAAAGAGTGCTCGAGACCGAGAAAATCACCCTTCAGCACGCATGCTTCGCCGTTGCCAAAGAGTTTCAAGCCAAGATGGTAACATAAAGGTAACGTTACTCCACTTCAAAACATTTTTCTTGTGATGCCGCATGACAAACAGAAAACTGATGTGTAACTGATCGTTCGTGCGTTATGAGAAGTCAGTGCTACGTTAGCTACATTCTTCTTCTTCTTCTTAATCTGAGATTCCAGCAAGCTGAACACCATACGGCGCAATGCTGCCCTCCACAGTTCATTACAAGATACTATTCAAATCTTCTCACCATTCGCTCTCACACTCATGCCTATGGGCAATTTAGTGTCTCCAATTAACCTGACATGCATGTCTTTGGACTGTAGGAGGAAGCCAGAGTACACGGAGAAAACCCATGTGAACACGGGGAGAACATGCAAACTCCACACAGAAAGGCCCCAGGCCGGAATCGAACCCATGACCTTCTTGCTGTGAGACAACAGTGCTAACCACTATGCCAACTGGTCTTTTTAGAACACATTGTTGATTCAGTTTTATCAGCGTGTCTCCACAGATAACCGCTGGCCAACTGGTCTGTTGAGCACATTGTTGCTAGGAAGCAACTGAATAGCGGCAGGATTGCCAGCATTGACAGTGGCATTTTTCCTCGATATCTGTTACCTTTAGCATTTGCATTCAGCAACAGTGTGTTCACATCTGTTATTATTCTCTACAAAGATGGGCAACATGAGCCGGCCCCACCCACTTATCTCAGCCTCTGACCTGCAGCACATCATAAGCGCTGTAAACATTATCCCTTACATTTTCTTATTTGAATGAAATAAGATGAAGTTATATAAAAGTAAAGAACTATAACCTTACCTCCTCCATGTACATGGTTTTGCCGCTCCTGTTTGAGTCATGTCAGAGAATTTAGCTGTCAGCGGTGCGTGCAAATTGATGAAGACAACAACTCCCATGATTCCACGCGATCCCATTGCATCATCAAACTCGGCCTCTTGTTATTGTTTGGTTAAGCGCCCTCTAGCGGCAGAGAATTACATATTGGGCCTTTAAGAACTCTCGAACAGGTGAAACTGCACTGGAAGAATTTACAACACAAAGCCACCAAAGACCACAGTAAATCTCAGGTCCCTCATGGAGAGCCAGGCTCGATCCCCCGGCTGGTAATTGGGGGCGTCCCGACGTCTCTGGTCTGCCTGGATTATTTGATGGTGGAGGGCCCTCTGGATCTGGATGTTGGTGGTTTCCCTGCACTTCTCCGCCTCCTTAAACCAGGCATCCACCACCAGGACTTCCCTCTGGCTCTGGTCCCACGGACACAGGGGAAGTTGCTGTCCGAGCACACACTGGAAGGGGGTGAGTCCAGTGGACGCGCTGTTCAAGGAGTTTTAGGCGTATTCAGCCCAAGGAAGGTCTTTGGACCAATCCCGTTGGCGCTGGTGGCAGTATTCTCGGAGGAACCTCCACAGGTCCTGGATGGCTCTCTCCGCCTGCCCATTGGATTCTGGGTGGTATCCTGGGGTAAGGCTGACTTAGGCTTCCAGCTGAAGAAAGCTTTCCACACTCAGGATGTGAAATGTCGCCCACGGACCAAAAGAATGTCCTCCGGAAGGGCAAAGTTCCTGAATACCTGTGTGAATAGTGTATCCACAACCTAGAGAGCGGTACTGTAGCGAAAGGCACAAATTTACAGAACTTAGAGAATCTGTCGATAATGACCAGGATACATATGTTACCTTCAGATGTGGGGCGATCGGTAACAAAATCTATGGCGATGTGCAACCATGGATGCTGAGGTACTGGTAATAGGTTGAGTTTATCAGTGGGCAGCTGTCATGGTATCTTAGAAATTGCACAGGAGCGCACGGCCGCTTCCACATAAGACCAGGTGGGGCCACCAGTATTTTCAGGTGATGATGTTTGTAGTTCTTTTGCCTCTGGGATGTCCTGCTGACAGGGAGGTATGTGCCCACAGAATCACTCTCTCATGAAGGGTAGCAGGAACAACTCAGTGGCCTAGTCTTGTGGAAAGAATGTAAAAGTGACCACTATCTTCCTATGGTTGGCCAACTTCAAATCAAAGAGTATCCAGGGTGCACACAGTTTTGTTGCCTTTGTTTAAAGAATTCTCAAATGCACATTACCTTGTTTTTGTGGAATAGCAGTTTTCTACCTTACCTTGTACCTTGGTCAGATCTTCATCCCTCTTGCGACAGACCTGCCTGCACACAA
Source organism: Gymnothorax javanicus (assembly GCA_029692085.1). Classification (NCBI taxonomy): domain Eukaryota; kingdom Metazoa; phylum Chordata; class Actinopteri; order Anguilliformes; family Muraenidae; genus Gymnothorax; species Gymnothorax javanicus. Next base: position 28,244,850 of record CM056194.1, on the reverse strand, counting down.
TCGCGTATCGTTGCTGGTCAGAATGTAGGATTCTTTGCCATTAAGTTCGATCCAATGCACAAAGCTTCCCCATCACAATATCGGAATCGTCCCCTACACTGTTTTAAACTTGTGCCTTTTGTTGCCAGTTAATTTAACTGGCAACTCTTGTGCCAGTTATTTTAACGGTAATTTTACAATAAGAATTACAACAGAGTTCCGTGTATGTTAAGTGTAAACCACAGTTAAATGCACGCAGGACTCCACTTACAGTTAAAATAACTGGCAAAAAAGGTGCAAGTTTCTAACAGTGTAGAAACCAGTTTTGTAGGTGTAAATAAATCACAGATTGTCTATTCTTTAATGAGCATCCTGCTATTGCCTCTGATGAAATTGCTTTGAAAACTGCAGTGAAATTATTTCAAGAGTGCAGAGGGCTCACTTTTGTGAGCTACAATACATACCATATACTGTATATAAATGTCTACTTCATGAGGTGTTTTTGTTGTGAAATGTGCTGTTAAAGCTTTGTAGAAGTCAGTTATTATTTAACTTAGATGATTTCTGCTTGTTAGAGGTCCTTATGAGCAATTTTAGGTTAATCCTCCCCTTCTTTCATAAATTAGGTTTGAAACTCTGCCCTAAGAGGATAGGTAAATGATAAAATCACAGAATATTTTGTAAAATATAATGATCATTAATAGCACGATGGTAGTAGATTAAGCTCTTCAATGGTTGATTGTGGGGCTCAGAGACTTGCAAAACAAATATGGGTTTGCAGCAGGTGTCCTTGTTTTTCCAAGCAGATTCAACAGGACGCATTTAATACTGGAAGTACCAACTTAGAACTATCAACTTCCATCCAATGCATTGCAGCACCACGCCCTCAGATTATGATTACTGTGCATGCACATAAAAGTGTACCTTGTGAACCCATCAGGCCATCAAAATGGACTGGGAAAGAGCCGTGTATTTCACAAGGGAGGGGGAAGACTAGCTGATTATTATGGAGAAATGCTGTATGAATTATACAAATTGAAAATCACCATATAGGGTAATACTGTAGCAGCCACAAAAACAAGGGCGCCATCCTGACAAAGAAATAAAGAAATGCTGCTGAAGGTTTTCGCCTTTTTACAGCCACGACGTTTTCCTGATTTCATATTTCTGAATGAAGTTGCCACAATACCTCTTCAACTCCGAAAGCTGATACCTTTCATCACACTGCAAAGAAGACAAATGCCTGACCTGAACAATGCTTTTTATAAAAACGTTGTTTTCCCGTACATGTCCTTACTGACATGTTTCTAGTAAATCCTCTTTTTTTAGGGCAGAGTCTCATTTAAAAATGTTTTATTGGCTGTATAACACTCTTAACTGCAGTTGTTTATTCCTTGAAATGATTTGTACTTAAAGTTTCAAATTGAGTATTTTAGACCATATTGTATGGTTTTTGAGTTTTGAGTTTTATATAATTAGGCGATTGTAACTGTTTCCATTGCTCCAGAGTTGCATGAGTGTTACGAACCCCCTTTTGTTGCTTCAGTAGATATCAGGTCACTTGGTCCAAGCTGTTAGCTATCTAAGCTTGACTGAACATAACCAACTGCAGAGCAAGTTAGCTTCACAGCCTAAGTTACCACACAATGTTATTTGCTAAGAGGATGACCACTGTCATGTTTCAGGAAAGCAAAATGTGTTTTCAGCAAGCTCTAAGCTGTCCAGCCAAGAAAGAAATAGAGCCTTGTGCAACGGGCCTCAGTTTTGTCACACGTGAGTTGACATGCACACCATTCAATCAAATGAATTCATTTGGTCATTCTTAATTCGGTCTATTGTCGTATGTTCATGTGGGAAAAAGTTTCTGCATTTAAAATCAAACAAAAGAACAACAGCACCATCTGGTGGCAGTGAAAAGTTTGGCATTTCACCGTCAACGCAATATACTATACAAAAATATCGAAAACAGTGAAATGTGAATTGCCAATGATCATAAAATACATTTTACAGTCGATAAATGAAGATCTCAAAGTCCATTCACAAAGTCCATTCCCTCATTATATGTATTCTATTACAATAGAATAATAGTTGGTTCATGGCCACTCTGGATCTCTCAAACACCAAGGAGTGATCTCAATATGCAAATTTACCAAGATCTTGTCAAATGCCTAGAAAGTTATTACATAAAATTATTCTTCAGTAAAGTTGAACAGAAACTCGGGTGAGCATGCAAAGAAATGTATATGGGACCCTAGTGGCAACATTTCCTGGTTCCTGGGGCTGTGGAAATACAATGGGTGACAACGCATGTTCATTGTCCTCTGATTTCCACTCAAAGTCTAAATACATGCTAGTCACACTAATTGGAGACTAAATTTTTTGTAGGGGTGTGTGCCCTGCAATGGATCGGCAAGCAGTCCTGGGTGTGTCTCTGCCCGTAGCCCATAGTCAGCTCCTGCTCACCATGACCCTGGTAAGGAAGAAGCAGTTTAGATGATGGATGCTACTTTGATTGGGCATGCGAGTGGATTGTGGAATGATCCAGTGGAATATAAAGTGAGAGTAACCGCTATTTGCCTGGCTGCAACAAGGATGGAATTTGGCCTAGGTGCTGAACCCGGAAGGTGACACACGTGCACCAGCCAAGACAGATTTCCTGCAGGTTTCTAAGGCACTCCTCATCAGTTAATTTTACAACCCCCGCTCCAAAAACTGTTCACGGTGTAATGCACCAATAATAAACAAAATAAGGTAATTTGATAATTCTTTTCTACCTACAGTTAATTGAAAGTAGTTCAGATAAACAATGTAAAGGTTTAACCTTATTGATCATTGTAAATATAGAGGGATTATTTGTTTATCAACACGGCGGATGCGCGCGCAACTTGACTGCAGAAAGAGCAGCCCCTTTAAACTGTTTGACAGGTTGGCATGGTTATCTTGCAGTTGCGATGTTTGCTAGCTAGCGATGTTGTCAGCGTAGCCTAATACAACAGTTTATCATCGAATGGTAAAACAAGTTATGCTGCTAAATTAACATTGGTGAATGGGATACGTCTTAACCAGGCCCGGCGCTGGAACAGGGAATTGGGGGGCACAGACACCTGTCATGGCTAATTCTAGATGGTTTTCCTATAGTAACACGATCGCATGGGAGAGAGAAGCCAACAGCAAATAATGGGCTACATTCAGTACAGAAAAATAATTTAATTATAATTAGGTCTATGCACCGGCACTCAGCGACGGTATTTTTTTTTTCTAGCGAGAGCGGCATTTCAGAACTCTTCAGCGTATGAAGGTAATTCTGGTGACAAGTACGTGGTTTCGTCCGTTTACATTTTCCAATCGGACAGCTGTCTATTTTTTACAGCAAGTTGCGTGACCGTGCTGCAAGAACAGGTGTAGGTAGCCTACTTGTCGCCGAAATTACCTTCATTCGCAAAAGAGTTCTGAAATAATATAAATATGTATTAAGTCTGGGTCATTGTGAACAAGAAAAACAACAGCATCCTGACCGCAAACTGCACCTACATGGCTGGGTATGTAAATTAGAATAATATAACGTTACAAATTAATCTTAGCTTCCTTTATACTTGTTGTACACATTTGCTTCCCCCCTCTCATATCACTATCTTTTTGAGCTGCTGTAACGATGAAATTTTCCCACTGTGGGATCAATAAACGTTTATCTTATCTTTCCATTGCTATGTAACCTCGTCTTCAGTCACTGTCGTTATTGTAGTAAACATTTCACAACTCATTTGCTACAATTATTCAGCTGTGCCTGCGGGCATATCTAGCTTTATCGCCATTCAAACCGATGAGTCTAACATATTATATTGCTCGAAATTAATAACAATGTTCTTTTTTCTCTCAGCTTGGGGTCATGCTGACGGCATGCTGCAGCACTGATGCTCAAAGTTTGTAAAATTTGCGCGTTTAAGACATGGTCGCGGCTCTTCCTGCTCTCTTTCTGCAGTCGACATGCGCAGTAGAGGGGGGTGACTTGTGTAGTGACGTAGCCTGATAATCCCTCTATAGACACATTCCAATTTTTATGCCTGAAACACATTCTATAAAAGTTTGGGTGCAGGCAATGTAAGACTGGGAATCTTGAAAAAACATTCATAAATGTAATCAGGTTAATAGGTATCAGGTTATGCTATCATGATTAGCAATGCAATTGGCATCTAAAAAGGCTTGGCTGTTTACTTTCAAAGATGATTTGAGGTTCATGAATTTGTCCAAATCTGTATGAGGGAATATGTCAACACTTGAAAAACTCTGGGTCTCAAGCAAGAACCTCTCATGCGAGCAGGTTAGTTCTTGTGAGGGTTCTGCTTCGTACACAGTTCAGGTGCACGGAGGACAGGAAGTTGAGCTGGACTCAGGTGCAAGGATGGACTTGGTAGTTTATCATGCCTACTGCTCAGCAAAAGGGATGCACAAAGCAATACAAAACAAACAGGAATCGAGGTTCCTTAGTATAAGCACTACTGGTAATACAAACACTGAGCAAATTAGAGTTAGAATATAAATACACTCGAAACGCGGGGATTACGTCTATACAAGACGAGGAATATAAAACAGGTATGCAGCTACGAGACTTTGCAATGACTAAATGCGAAGTTCGGTCTAAAATAGCACACTGCTACCACACAGTGGAAATGAGAAACAGGTGCAGGTTATAATTGAATGACATGAGGAATGCAGGCCGGGTCTTAGTAGAGCTGGACAGCTGGAGGCGCGGTCTTACAGTTCTTAACCCGCTCGAGTGAGTGTTTAAAGATAACTTGCCACATTCGCCAATTTTCTTATATTTAGATCATTTCCGAAGTTGTGAATAAGATTTATGTGTGAATTCTATCTGTGTTTACGAATCATGTTCACTCAGCCTGTCATATTCCACGTTTAGGACTAGTACATATGTAGCATTTTGCAGTAAACTTTTAAAAAATGCATGTCATTTTTTTTTTTAAACTTGAATTCAGTCACACAAAAGCTGTTCATAGATTCTCAAAACCTACAAAAAAAAAAAAAAAAAAAATCATTTCTAAACAGTGGTATTGGACTGTGCTCAATTTATAGCCTAATATATACTTAGCGCCATTAACAGAATGGTGAGGTACGAACTGTATTTGCGGCAAATTGAAGAATTGATCGATTTTTATTGCTTTTCCAGTGAGGTACGAGTGGAAATAAAGAAAAGCGCGTGGTATTGTAATCCTGATGCGCGCCACGTGAACGCGCTAAGCACTTCAGTAATAACAAACATTGAGCTGTTTGTGATTTTTTTCCCCATCAAGAGGAGTAGGAACTCTTCACTTCTGACTGGGGGCACCTGCCTCTGTGTCATTTTTTGGCGCTTTATTTCCCAGTTTCTGTCTTAGAGTGGAAAACAGGGACTGTTGCTGACCGACCCCGCTAAGGGCAGCCATGCATAAATGGACAAAAACTGGGTTTTCTGTAGGGGCCGTACGCACGTGTTGCTCACATAGATGGCGTGGAATGGAACTAGTGCTCACCCTCAGATGTCTCGGACCCCTCGTTTCATGATCAGTTTGGGTTGTAGTCCAGAATCTGTCATGTACACGCTGTAACCAGATGTGGCGCTCTTGAGCTACCTAGTCACTCATTGCTGCCCTAAGCGGGGTCGGTCAGTGACAGTGCCTGTGTTCCATTCTCGGATAGACAGCCGACTAATTGTTGAACGGTGACAGTGCAAATGACGCACAACCTCTTGGCGGCTGAGACCTGCCCGTAACATGCCAATGGCTCTTTTTCTCTCTCCTGTGCCACAAGCCCTTCCATTTTCTTGATGCAGTAAAATTTTTTGTTGGCTTTATGTAGGCTATTGACCACATCCAAAAGATCAAGTCAAGTGTCACTGTACACATCATAAACAGCTCAATGTTTGATATTACAGAAGTGCTTGGCGTGTTCACATGGTACGCATCAGGATTACAATACCACGCACTTTTCTTTAAATCCACTCGTGCCTCACTGGAAAAGCAATAAAAATCAATCGATTCTTCAATTTGCCACAAATACAGTACATACCTCACCATTGCGTTTTTATTGCAGATTATGGCACTAAGTATACAACCTCAAATCAGAAGTTTGGACAGTATGTTAAATTGAATTTGAAACTGCACACAATGATTCATAAATTAGCTTTGACCTGTATTACACTAAGAACAATAAAGACGACACATAATTTGATATTTCAACACATTTTATAGATTTTTCAAAATAATTTTTTTTCTCTTTTGATTCAGTATATTTTTTTTTAAAAATGGGACTGTAAAGTACTGACCCATTTGTCATTCCTTTTCACAAAATTTACAGGCTGATGACTCCCAGTGATTTCATGTGTAGTTTTGTCCCAATCTCCCAGCAAACAATTCTGAAGATGCGCATCAGTACAGGTTCTTCGTTGTCACAATTTGCATTCCAAAATGTGTTACATGTTCTCTATCACGGACAAGTCAAGACTGCTGAAAAGCCAGGCCAGCATCCATGCCCTCTTCTTATGCAGCCATGCTTTGGTAATACGCGCAGAGTGCAGTTTGCATTGTTTTTTTTTTTTTTGGTTTGTTTTGTTTTTTGTTTTTTGTTTTTTTTAAATGCATGGGCATCCCAGGACAAGTCAGTCCCACCCTTTCTCCTCTTCTACAAACTCTTGTCCAGATAAGTAACCTGGATAAAAAGGCATACTGAGGATGAAGTCACTGAATAAGGTTGCTTTTATTCTGGAAAAATCACCAACTTCTCTTTCATTGACTGTGTAATGCACCTCTCCCTGGGCATTCAGAACTTTTGGCTACCTGCCTTCATTTCAGTTACCCTCTCTATGCTCCCCTAGTTGGTACACCTGGTTTTCATTAGTTGAGTTTCATCCCTCTGCCTATTCAAGCTTCAGTTTTCCCCTTCACTGGCAGGTAGCCTTAAATTGTGACACTTTTTAGTTATGAGCATTCCCGTTTGAATTTTGTGTTTGTGTTATTTACATCACTGTCTTTATTTAATAAAAACACTTTCCGGCATTTGGGTCCCCTTTTTCCACCACTTTCCTGGTGCCCTTTTTTTTTTTTTTTTTATCTTTAGGCACCGGGATGTCACAGACTACAAAGAGTAACTTTTTTTTTTATTTTAAACTTTCAACTGGTGTCAAAAGATTCAGATAAGCAGTGGTTTTGATGTATTTTCGAGGAGAATCTGTTGTTAGCCAGCTTGGTAATTACATTTCCTGTTCGTATTTAAACTGGATTCCAAGTTTAATGTTAAATTTACATGGCTTGATTGTCTGTGTAGCTTAGTGCCACCCACAAAATGCATAGCAATCACATTACCTTTCCATAATCATTGTGTTATTTATTTGCTAGTTAGCAACAAATCAGGTACTGTTGCTTGTTTAGCCAGGGGAAACATACCAGAGAGGGCTAAAGGAGCAAACAGAATGGATGGCCATTTAATGAAATTCAGAGGCATTCGCAATACATTAAATGACAGCCTACGGTTGTCACCATACAAACGCTGGCATCGGATCATTCTTCACATTAGAGACTGAATTCCAAGTGGAGCTCAACTTTTATGGTGACTTCACATTGTGCTTGTTGGTGAATGTAAATATGATTTTTGTATTTGCTTAGCCTGCTGACATTACCTGCCCATACTCATTGTGTAGTACAATAGGTAACTTCTAAATAAGTCATGTGTATTTAGGGACTGTTGCTAGAGGCCTGTTTTTTTTTTTTTTTTTTTTTTTTACTTGGTCAAGAACCATTAACAACTGGGGCTGGTGGCTCTGTTCACTGGCTTATCAGAGCAGAGCTCATTCCATATGCCCACTCAGAACAGCCTGTTTTTCAGAGGGTTAGGAATGACAGGAATCAAATGGTATGGAAATCATGGATTTTCATGATTGCTTTTTGTTCTTGCTAAAAAGTTCATAAACCTCCCTTTTGTAAATCCAAGAATATAATAACTTGGGAAAAAAAACACATAATAGCAGGCCTCCAACATGAGGTACGGTCTGGCACATTGCTATTTTGAGGCAGCAGAAAGTGATTGCGAGATTGAACAACAATGCCCAAGTGTCAAATCAATGATGAATAGTTTACTGTTATTTTAAGGGTGGATTATTAAGATAGAAATATAGAATGTGTCTACAATGTGTTAACATTATTTTTGAGGGGCTCTGCGCAAAGGCAGCTATCTGAAATTTCTGGTAAAACTGAGTTAGCGGACTATCAGATTCAATTCAGTCCGAATTTTGTTGTGCAAAACACAGCTAACTGATATTTGTTACAATGGCTTCCAAAAGAGGGGTCTCACATTCTTGCACAACATTTCAAGATGGCAGCCTCCAGGAGAAAGGTTTGGCTCAGGGACAATGAAGTTATGAGCAGACTGCTTGGAGATGAGGATGATACTGATTCAGGGAGTGCTGTTGATGATTCATACAATGATCCCTGCTGTGAATCTGTCAAGGATGGTGAGTTCTAATAAACTGGTCACTTCAAAAACACCAGATTGAAGCTACATGAAGTATATTACGCAGTACATGAGCAGGCTTACCTCGAACGAGGCTATGACATAGTAACTTGATTCTAAGCCAGTGGCTAAAGCTACATAGATCACCAGCATCTGCCATATGTATTTTTCTGTCCCTCCAGGAAGTTGCAATGTTGGGATCCAACTATGAATGCATATTCAGCCAATCTACGCAAATTTTGCATGGCCTAGCAATTTTGCCCTCAAAACATCGCAACTTTCATTGCACCTTTTTGAAAAAGCTGCTGCAAAATCAGGCATTTTAGGCCGTAACCATCACAAAAAAAGCCTGTGAAATCCTCGATTGACTGGTCTTCCGTTGGTTATGATGAACTTATATTCATTTGTTACCTTGAAAAATTCCTTTACTTGTTTAATTGGAAATAAACTGATTTAATTATGAAATTAAAACTTCCTCCTTGATTTTTCTCAAAACTAGCAAAATGCCAGATAGCAGCCTTTTGAGCTCAGCCCCTCTTTTGGACATTACAGGAATCTGGGACTGTATGTGCAAAGAATCTTAAGCCTAATAATACAGTTTAGGTCAGAGGTTCACATACACCTTGACCAAATACATTTACCGTGGGCTCCAAAATTACTGGCACCCCTGACTGGCAATGCACAAACAATACAAAAATTATAAATAATATAATCATCAAGAAAGGGATTATACCAACGTGTGACATAGAGTAATGTGGAGTGATGATTACACACTGAACAAAATGAAGATAAACCAGTAACCAAGTACTATTCAAATAATTAATTCATTTAATCTTGGATCATATAGATGAAAATAAGTAAACAGATAACAATATATAGTAAAAACAAAAATTATAAAGTCTTTTTGAGAGAAAAAGTCAATATCTAGTGCAGCCACCCTTTCCTTTCATTACAGCATTTAATTTTTCAGGCATAGTTTTCACACATAGTATATTTTTTTTCCTCACTCGCTAAACCATTCCGTATTGATTGAAGTTCATTCCAAAGAGATGCTTCCAATGTTACAACAGATTTGCTCAATCAAATTAAGGTCTGGACTTTGAGCAGGCCAAATCATAACTTTAATGTCACCAGATGTTTCTTTCTGACTGAGAACGTTCTTGCACAACTTAGCAGTTAAGTATCTTGATGAAAACAAAATCCCCAACCAATCGGCCTCTTTCCAGATGGCAATGCCTGCCTCACAAGGATGCTGTGCTGCTTCTTTTGATCCATGATTTTGTCAATTTTTATGTGATCACCAGCTCCTTTCGAGCAGACTGAACCCCAAACCATAATATTGCCACCTCCATATCTTACTGAAGGGTTTTAACAGTCATTTTTTAAACAGGTCTCCTCTCCTGTTTTCAGGGGTTGGGACAATTAGGAGGCAGCATTTTTTTTATTTGCTGTTTATGCAGCAAATTTCTCATACCATCATGCTTTCCATCTAATGATTGTACTGTAAACACGAGGTTATTCTTATGGCTTGTAAGCATTTTCTATTTTGCTATGTATTGCAAATATACTGTATTATTGTCTTCCCTATACGAGGGTATTATTACCTTTGTATATTGTTATTTGTATTGATGGCTTTACCTATGAGATGCGTCTTACTAGTGGTCATGTGATTTTACCTTATTGGGCCACGTAGGCCTACCAGCCTGCATTTAAGATATGCTCTCCGATGTATTTTGTTTGTTGTCTTGAGGAAGGTCAGTTGACCGAAACGTCGACTAATAAATTAATTGCAAGTGAGAAGACTGTGTGCAGGAATTTTTCTTTACTTTAGTCCTCAGTTGGCCTTACTCCTAACACCTGTCTGCTTACCGGTGTGCAAAAGTTTTTTTTTTTTTGCAAACAGTCGTTTTTAAAAAGTTCTCCAAATCTACGGCGCACATAAGTTCTGTGTTTCGATGGAAAGATTTTGAAATTTGATTCATTGGTCCTCAGGACCTGTTCCCAGGCCACTGGTGTCCAATCCTTGAATTTCTTGAAATCCTTGAATTGAGCATGTGCAGCATATCACGCTTGCCGAGCGTTGTCGGTTGGTCGAATTTGACCTTGAGCCAAGAGGTCAAGGTCAAATGGCAAAAATGTGCTATAACTCTCTTAATATAGCATTTAGAGCTTAGGTATGTATGAGGCACCTATAGGGAATCAGGTATGCCGAACACTGTGAGTCGGTCACATTTGACCTTGAGTCTCAAGGTGGAGGTCAAATGGCAAAAATGTGTTATAACAGCTTAATGTGGCATTTAGAGCTTAGGTATGTGTGAGGCACCTATAGGGAATCATGTAAGCCAAACATTCTCGGCAAGTTGAATATGACATTGGGTGTTAAGATCAAATGGCAAAAATGTGCTATAACTTGCTGAATATGGAAATTACAGCTCAGGTATGTTTGGGGCACCTATAGGAAACCACGTATGCTGAACATTCTTAGGCAGTCAGTCAAATTTGATATTGGGCCTCAAGGTCAAGGTTATATGACAGAAATGGCCCATATTTGATTAATATTTTTTTTAGAGCTTTTTTTTTTACAGCAAATCATGTATGCAGGTTGTTTTCGACATATTGGATTTGACCTTGGGCAACAAGGTCCAGGTAATGACAAAAACGGCCTAAAAGCCTTTTAATGTTGGCTTTAGATCTTCAGTATGCATTGGATACTAATGACAAATCATGTATGTTGATCAAACACACCATATTGGATTTGACTTTGGTCTTCAAGGTCAAGGTCATGTGACAAAATCAATCTATTTATTTCCGCCTTTAACAATGTCTTTAGACATTAGTATGTATTAGGCACTAACCCATATATAATTAAAATTTTAACGGGCATTGTAACCGCATGGTCGACCTTTTTTCGCGATCGATTGCGGCAATAAAAACTGGTCAAAATCCATTTTTGGATGTTTGTTCCTATTAGCATCATGGAATAGAAAGAATAATACTATTTAGACCCACTTGGTGGCAGTGTTGTGTAAAAAAAATCATTGTCTGAAAGAAGAGCAAGAACCAGATGTGAATTGAGAAGATGGCGCACTTCATAAATTGACAGGAGACGACAGTGAAAGTTCAGGTTAGAAAAAAATCTAATCCGATTTCATGATCTAGATTTCTTTAAGATTATATTTTTGCTAAATGGCAAAAAAGTGACATAAAAATGTTGCTGTCTGTCACTCATGAAAAAGTGTGACCGCTCAGTCGAGTTGCCCGATAATGGTAACTAAAACCCCTTTCTCACTGAGCTGCGTTGGCCCGCGGAAGTGTCCGGATGAAACAGTTCTCTTCTTTCACAGAGAAGAATTGATTCGAAGAACCGTGAATAGATTCCTGTGGTACGGGGCCATTCTCCATCACCGCCGAAATTCGCGAAAAAATTAAACAGGTTTAATCTTTTCGCGGATGTCCAAGCTGGAGCTTATTAACGCCAGTATCACGTAGATAACGTGTTGCTTTCGCAAGAATTTGTGTTGGCTTCCTGTTGTATCTGCGGACTGATGCTAGTTACTTTTCTCCTGTTGGGGCTGTAACTGCTGGCAACCTTCAGGGCCCTAGGCACTCTAGTTTTTTGTGTTTTTTTTTTTTGCCTTCCTGAAATTTTTGTAAAACTTTATGTTTTATTTAAGACAAATATTATTTGTATTTACCACTAAATTGATTTGCTTGCTGTCTTCTGAAGTTTTGAGGGAAGAGGGCTTGCTGGTAAGTGCTAATTTGTCCAATGACCTTGTTCCCTGTCATTTGTAATAACTTGCATTGACGTCACGTCAATTTCTCCTCAATCTTATAGCAAGACACAAGTGTTCTATGTTGAGAAAATGATAAACTTACCATCGCAGCATAATGTTTAGTAAGCCCAAACAAAAAAGCGGCACCCAAAAGAGAAAGGAAAAACGGGAAAAGGACGAGTATAGTGCTAAACTGACTAAATAAGATCGTTTTTTATGCATGCTTTTGCTTCATCAAATACTTGCAATGTTAATGAGTACCGGGAGGCTAATGTAAGGTCACCATCATTTAAATGTATAGTCATGCAACTGTTACCTCTCATATGAACATGGAACATTAATTGACAGTAGATCCTGACCGATCCTGTTGTCGTGTCTGGGGATTTAAATCATCAGTAATGTTACACTACTGTCTCGCGCGTAATTATGCACGGACCGGTGTCTTCCCGTGAAACCTGCTGGGGCGATTGCTGCAAGTATTTAAGCTTAAAATATGTTCGTATTGTAGAGTATGTAATTAATATTTTTCTCATTAATATAGTAGTATCGGCATGCAATGAGCCACCGTGCTTTTCTCGATGGCTATTTGTTCTATGCTTATCGACATACTGTGTCTAAAGCTATTTCGGATGTGTGGTTGTTGGAGAAATCGGGCTGTGGTCTTTTCTTTTGAGTCAAATGCAGGCTGTTAGATTAGTGTTGATTATTTTGGCGCTTTTTACTGTCCGAGGCGCTAATTAAAGGCAGGTTTGCAGAATGAGATTTGCATGGTGAGCCTCTCCACGGTGATATTGCTATTTTGTGTGCGCTTGTGCTTGGGGCGGGGGTGGGGGCCCAAAAAATTTTTTGCACCGGGGCCAATCGCAATTATGTTAAGCCACTGGTTTGACGTTATTAGCCCCAAAAACACAGTCTGCTTCATGACCATAGACTGTTCCTGACACAGACTCCTATTTGAGGCATTGCGCTGATAAGCATGTGGTCGTCGCTGGAGTACATTGGGGAGGCATTACCAGTTAGTTTCTGAATCAGATTTTTGAACATTTGCGGCAATTGACAAAATTCAATTCTACTGACCGCTGGCCAATTATCGGAACCCCAAAGAAAACAGACTTTAAATCTATAAGAACTGCAGCTTTCTCATCTTTATCGTACTCTAATTAAAATAAATCATCTTGCACTCGGACTAACCAGTCACCGATTTCATGCATACTACGTGAATAATCATGTACATGCGGGACTTAAGATCAGAGTGAAAGAGCGCATCCAATCTAATCAATCAGAATAGAAGGTTAGTGATTGATGTTGAAACAAGCTGGCTAAATAAAACCTTTTGCCACTGGACGCATGCATCCATAGCTCGTATCAACATCAATCTCTTACTTTCTGTCCTGATAGATAAAGTTCTTCGGTAGGATTATTTACTTTGATCCCTAGAACATGTTCATGTTTAACTATCATCAAAAACATATTTTTCCGAAATGCGCCTTTAATATTAGATGCCGTTATGCACAGATGCAGCAGCCCCAGGAAATCTTCCTCAACCCCCATACACAAGATACAGTCAAATGGGAGGAAGGTGTATGGCAAGCCGTTTTAACATTTAATAGCTAGATTGGATATGTGTTGCAGATATCCGCAATTCAATTTTTCCTAGTAAAAAAAAGAGCATTTCAGATATCTACAATGACATTCTTCCTCTCCACAATTGTAATTTCAGATATCCACAGCACCATTCTTCCTAGGATAAATGACGTCTCTTTTGCCATTCACGTGAATAGGGTTTCTCATTGCAGATATAATTTCAGTTGCAGACATCCGAAATATGAATTCTTGATATCTGCCACTGAATTACGGCTATTTGTAACTCTAGTTTGAGATATCTAAAAGGACAATGTAGATATCTAGAATTGAGGGCAATTAAAGATATCTTGAACTGGAATTTTTGACTAGTCAAAATTCAATTGTAGATATCTCAAACTGGAGTTAAAACTAGTTGTAATTCAGTGGCAGATATCTGTAATTCATATTGCAGATGTCTGCAACTGAAATGTAGATATCTGTAATGAGAAACCCCATTCACGTGAATGGCAAAAGTGACGTCATTTATCCTAGAAAGAATTAAGTTGTGGATATCTGAAATGACAAATGTGGATAGGAAGAATCTCATTGTAGATATCTGAAATGCTCTTTTTGATTAGGAAGAATTGAATTGTGGATATCTGCAACACATATCCAGCCTAGCTATTAAATGTAAAAACGGCTTGCCATAGAAGGTGAGCACTATTGGCTACAAGATGATATATAGGGGAGACCGGGGTTACTTCGGCCACGGGGTAAGGTCCGTCACCCCAGTTTTTTTCATTCCAAACGCACTGACGGGAAAACGAAAATGTACAAATTATGTGACATCCCAGCGACGTCATTGCTTGGGAAGAAGGACCGGTAGTGTCATGCAAGTGTTTTCTGCCTAAAAACTTGAATTTTGACCAAAACTGTAAACTTTAAGCTTCAGAAACAAATGCGTCTAGCTTTTTTGAAGACAAAGATTTCCACGGTGGTTTTACTGTTCCACAAACGTATGTAACTAGAGTTATTAACAACCCATAAGATAAAGGCCTGCTGCGATCATGAGATGAGAGATGCGGCCTGATTTCCAAAATGGCCACTCGGGGCTACACTGGCCAAGCAGCATGGGGTTAGTTTGTCAGGGTTAGTAGCCCCGGGTATGCCGAAGTTGCCCCGCTTGTACACAACTTAGCTGTCAGGAAGCCTCAACCAGCCTCTCTTGCCCGAGCAACGGCCTACAACGTACACTCAGTTCGTGATTTCTTCACTAAGTTGGGTGAGCTGTATGACAAGCACAAATTTGAACCCAAAGACATATGGGTGACATGAAACCGGTGTTTCAACAGTAAAGCAGCCTGGGCATGCGCGTAGGAAAGGGGGTCGTGGGGCATATGACACCTCCAATGTTGACACCCCCACCAAAAAAAAAAAAACACCCGTAAAGTACAAACTTCTAATCTTAACTATTCTCGCAAACTACACATCCCTGCCAAGAGATTAAGGCCCCCCCAAACCCCCCCCGCCGTTAGGCTTACATGCACCTTGTTTCTAGGGGGCTCCTGACCACGCTGCTGATTCTGAAATGCAGTTAGAACACTCAGTGATGCAGTCCCTAACATTCTGTAGGGACCAATAGGCCTATAACTTTAATATCATCTTTCATTTTGCACATTGTTTTATCTGTGCATTGTTCCAGTATAAAAGCGCTTTTCTCTCTGGTTATGCAGTTAGCATTAGAATTGCACTTGTTGCCTGCATACTGCTGCGTTAGTTAATAGTTTTAAAAGCTTGACGGGAAACCTGCACTTACATTCTTGACAATAAGGAATGAACAAACGTCTCGCTTCTTAAAGGGATAGTCCACTTTTTTTGAAGTGGGGTTGTATGAACTACAAATTGCCACTATGTACATCAGATGCAGTAGAAAGCTCTCTGATCTCCCCCAGGTAGCCGCGCCAGCGCATATTGCTAGGTGGAGATTTAGGCGATACACTGTTGTGAACGGTCCCAAAGTAACAGCGTATTTTCATGGCCTAAAAGAGGTCCTACCTGAAAATAATACACCACTTTAATTGAACGCTATATTACAAAAATTTACAGCACTTCAGCTGCTCGGAAAAAAGACAGTTGCTCTTGAACTAACCAACTGACGTACTCCTTCACATGGGCGCATCGGAGTAAACTGCGCGCTGTAGCAATCAGCTGTTTGGGTCACAGTAAAGCTGCTTTCACACCGGACGCGAAACAAATTTTTTGCACAACATATTACATTCAAAGTCAATGCAAAGACGCGAATACACGCGAAATGCGTGTTAGTTTTATTTAAAATGCAAAGTTGATGTTTCCTTGCAGGTTATCCATGACCAGCTCATTCTAATCAAATAGTTAGCCTGTATCACAACTATGTGTAGCCAATGTAGCCTATAACGTGCTGTTAAGGCCTATGGCAGATTCTGAATATATGATTCTTATGGGTGCTTTAGAGTCAGAGCCATCTTAAAGCCATGAGGCAACCACAGAGGAGAGCAGTGATCAAATATTATATGGGCTAAATCCATTTCCAGTCATTGGGCCCAAAATTGCCAGCAGCGCCCCTAGTGCAAGCCATCTTTTCACTATTAAGTTAATTCTGAGTTTGAAACTTTGTTGAAGTTTTGGCTAAAAAGCTATGCCTCGTAAATCTATCCTTTTTAAACGTGGCTATTCAAAATGGAATTGTTGCCTGTGCATGACTCAATCAAATGCTTGGCAACAGGTGTATGAGAGACCTATCGTTACACCGCAAGAAGTAAGGGGCATTGCGCATCGTATTATCAAAACATAGTAGTAAGTATCTGCACAAATGTTTGCTATCATGAATCCACCCTCCTCGAGGCTGGTGTTTGGTGCCAAATTATCCTCGTAACTGATCAAATAAATATGCCAGAGGCTTTAAGCGGGCATGCTTGTGCTCTCATTCATTAAGGTTTCAACTGCAGCTCGCATATTGGACGCGACATGTTATGATGACTGTAAATTGGGATGAACTGCAAGTAATGTATGTCTGATGTTGTGTGGGCGGCATGGTGGTGCAGTAGTTAGCACTGTCACCTCACAGCAAGAAGGTCTTGGGTTCGATCCCAGCCTGGGGCCTTTCTGTGTGTAGTTTGCATGTTCTCCCCGTGTTCACATGGGTTTCCTCCGGGTGCTCTGGTTTCCCCCAACCACAAAAACATGCATCATAGCAACACTCCTACCAGGGCCCCTGACCAAGGAACTGGCTGCTGTCCCCAGGTGCTGCTCTGTGTGGCTGCCCACTGCTCCTAACTATAGGATGGGTTAAATGCAGAGGACTAATTACCCCACGGGGTTCAATAAAGTATATGTCTCTTATCTCTCTCTCTCTCTCTCTCTCTCAGTGTTGAATATGATCATCTGCTTGGGGATTTCAACGGTTTGCTTGCAGTCAACCAGGAGCCACAATGCATTATGTAAATGTACTTTATTACATTAGAACTTTGCAACATCTGACAGGTGAACCAAAGTGCTCTCTTGAGATTTTGTATTTTTAATGATAAAAGGGGGGAAAAGTGGGGAAAAAACATGTCCGATTTAGTTTTTTGGGTGGGGTGGGGGGTTTATTTCATGCTAGGTCCCTCCTCCCAATACAAAATATCTCCCAAATGACCCAATGCACCATCCCTGAAGTGGGCGTAATTATTTTCCAATTTTTTTTATTTTTAGGCCATTTATTCCCCCCCACCACCTGTAGGTTTCTACTCCAAACCTAATTCAACACACCTGATTCTGTAAGGGTTTGTCCTTGCAGTCCCTCCCCCTGCTGCATTCTTTACCTCCACCTTAACGGGCAACAGGTGTGGCTCGTTAAGGTGGAGGTGAAGGTCTGTTTAAGGGTTGGCTGTGCCTCAGTTGAGTGCAGCAGCATTCTGGTTTTGAAGCCCTGTTGTGTTTGTGCTGCTGCTCCCCTGATGTTTGTTTTACTTGTTAAATTCAAGATTTTTAACTCAGCCTGTGCGTTTGGGTCCCTTTACCTGCTTTTGGGCCCATGGTCCCAGTGCCCGCCGGCTTGTCGTTTTCAGCTGGCGGGCAGATCCTTGACAGAATGCTGCTGCCAGTATGGGACCCAGCCAGACTGAGTTTGAGAGGAGCAGCAGCGTTTTTTGTGCAGGGTCCAGTTTGGGGAGCAGCTTGTTCTGGAGGGTGCCATGCGTTCGGGGTCCGGCTGGTGCCATGCGTGCGGGGCCCGGCGGTGTGTTCCGGGGTCCGGCTGATGCCAGGTGTTCCAGGGGCACCATGTGTTCTGGGGGTGCCTTTTCCTGGCACGCCAGGAGGTGTGCCTTGGGGGGGTACTGTAAGGGTTTGTCCTTGCAGTCCCTCCCCCTGCTGCATTCTTCACCTCCACCTTAACGGGCAACAGGTGTGGCTCGTTGAGGTGGAGGTGAAGGTCTGTTTAAGGGTTGGCTGTGCCTCAATTGAGGGCAGCAGCATTCTAGTTTTCAAGCCCTGTTGTGGTGTTTGTGCTGCTGCTCCCCTGATGTCTTTTTACTTGTTAAATTCAAGATTTTTATATTTTTACTCAGCTTGTGCGTTTGGGTCCGTTTTACCTGCTTTTGGGCCCATGGTCCCAGTGCCCGCCGGCTTATCGTTTTCAGCTGGCGGGGCAGATCCATGACAGATTCAGCTCATTAGCAGCTCATCAAGATCTCTAACTGGGAGAGCAGGTGGGCTTTGCTTTGGTTGGAGTGATAACCTTCAGGGTGGTAGCTCTCCAGGAACAGGGTTGGGCAGCCCTGCTCTAAATCATTGCAATGTAAAAATATAACTCGGCTGTGGGAGGGTCCAAGTATTTGGATGAATATCACAAAGTAGAACATAAAATGGACAAAAAAAAATAAATAGAAGATGCAGCGAAAAAATACTTTTGCACAAAGTGAAAAATGACAGAAAATGTACAAAGGCATAATGGGCAATGCTAGTGAGGAGAGATGCAAAATTTTGTTTTTGAGTTGTATGGTTCAAGAATTATTGGCTACATTTAAATTTGTTATAGTACCACTCTAGGGTCATTTGATGTCATTGTTTTTGCCTGAGTATTGGAAGAGATTTGGACTAGATCCTAGAGAGTTAGGTGTTTCCACCTCAGCCAGTTTAGTGGTTGAGATATCATTGGTAGAGAAAGAAATAAGAATGCAGTTTTCAAATAAATCTGAACAAAAATAAATTTTACCTGACATGCACACTATGGGCTCTAATTTCTTGGCGCAGCGCAGGGTGGCGTAGCGTGGCGCAGCCCACGCAGTGGTAATTTTGTCCGATGCAGCCCGTGCAGTGGTAATTTCGTGCGGTGCAACACCGTGCGCAGCCACTTTGGCAATTTGGTAGACGGACATGCGCCGAGATGGGTGTGGCGGCATAGTAGGGGGAGGTGTCACATATTCATCGAGACGCAGTGACAATTTCGTAGAAAAAGTATTCGCTGAAGTTGCGCAGAAAGCTCGCCAGCTCCAACCTGGTTTACTTTCCGTGCAGTGGTAATTTGGCTGACCGGCGCACAGTGCGCACACGTCACCGAGACCTCACAGGCAGGTTTCCAGAATGTCAGGCACATTTCAATGCAATAAATTATTACAGCAACCACTATTTAATGTAACTATCTGAATCAGGACCTAAATTATAGTATCTATATCAATTGTCCTGATGTCAGATTAAAGGCGGTTGGCACGCGTAATGGAAACTCGACCTGGCTTAATCAACGCAGCTTAATCTGTGATGTAAACTAACGACTTCACATCTTTCTCAGCCAACCACAAACTGCATATATATATATATATATATAATGCTTGCGTTCTAAGCTCAGTAAAGCCGCTTGCAAACTGGACGCGAAACGAATTTTTCGTACGTCAAAGTAAATGCAAAGACGCGAAAGTCGGACAGGGTTTTTATATATCTCCGTGTCCGAAAGTCATAAAAGTTCTAATTTTTCGAGTATTCCAGGAATTATTAGACGAGAAAACTTGGCCATGTTTGTGTTCGACCTTCACAAAATGCAAATTGATAGCTATCGACTTTTCTTGGTCTTTTTATTCGTGTTTTCTTCTGTTGAAAATAGACAACAGTCTTTATTCGGTCTCTCTTTTGAAAATTAGTCAGATGGATCGAACAGATTCACGCTTTATTTCCACACCAGAGATAAAATAGTGCTTGTAGTCAGTGAGCAAATCAATTACATGACCATTGACAATGTGAATAAATTATCGCATGCACGATCAAGACTGTCCGAGGCGAAATGCAAAATACTCCATGTCCGGCAGCCAGCAAAAAGTAAAAGTATTGGTATGAGAACAGATTTATAACGAAATAAAGAATAAAAATATATCACCAACAAATAGAGCATCCAAAAAAGATAAATAAATCGCAGTGTTCAATGGATGTTCTATTTGTTGTTAAAATGTTTCTTTTTATTCTTTATTTCATTATCAATCTGTTCTAATCGTCCTCTTTTTTTTTTTTTTTTTTGCTGTCAGACACGGAGTATTTTGCATTTAAGGTCCGACAGGCATTGCACATTGTCCCGCGCCAGTGTCGACTCACTTTATTGAGCAGAGCTTAAACAGAAACATTGATTGAAATTCTCGGTACTCATCGTGAAGAACTGAGCCCTCTTATCAAAACATTCATGTTTAATATCTAAAACATTCAGTAGATTTGAAGAAATTAGAAATGATAATCGACTGTCAGACACGGAGTTATACTGAAACCATCCGACTGTCGGACACGGAGATATATTAAAACCCAAGCGGCTTAATACTAGGACACTATTATTGTCACTTAGGTTTTATCATTTTTAGTGGGGGAAAGGAATACAGCCTGATTGCTATGATCTCGTACTGAGTTAAGATCACATATTGAAAATAAATGTGTAACGTATCTTGCATTGTTGTCCATGCATGTTAATCCCAAAATTTTAAGCAGCAACAGGGTGTAATAGTAGGAACACGCTATCCATCGTTTCTCTTCCCAATGATGCAGGCAGAAGAAATAAATGAGCAACCGTCGTATTTCATTCCAACTTCATAAGTTTGAATGATCTTACGTAGTTTCGTTTTGAAATTCCATTCAAGTTCGCTAATGGTAATAATTCGCGAATGCCCTAGCTAGCCAGCTAACTCATATTCGTAATGCTTAATATGGACGTAAGCGGTGCAGAAAACATGCCTGAAGCAGCAAAGTAAAATGCAACATTAACGCATCATGCAGATATAGGACAGAGGCTTCTATATTCCAACACATTAAAGGTGAGGAGAGGAGCTCATTTGATTGGTGAAGATTTGACTCGGCGGTGTTATACCCAAACACGCCTTCTCTCCTCCCTCTTTCACTTGCGCCGGCAGGAGGGACCCAGGCGGGACAGAGGAGTACATGCGCCAGGCTACGCCGGGCACGAAATTGCAACATACGCCTGGACACACCCCGTTGGCGCGGCGCACCCCCCATTCGCCGCGCCTGCGCCTGGTCTACGAATTTAGAGCCCTATGAGGCTGAAAGGAAGAAGACTTTCATTTTTCATTTTTATGTGATGCAAAAAAAAAAAAAACTGGTGTCGTGAAACAATTAAACCCATGCCCCTAGGGTTTAGAGAGCACTGCTCTTCCAGTCGAGCTAGTTCCTCAGTTGTGGTCAAACACAAGTGGTGCAGTCAATATACTATTACTGAACTACAGTTTGTTTCATAACTTACTATGTTATTCATCTTGCATGTCATCACCAGTTCATCAATTTATGCAAGAAGCAGAAAATTTTGCACAATAATTTGAAATGGTGTTCTGAACCAGTGATTCCCCGGAATTCAAACTCAGGGGCCTTGTCAGGCAAGGTGACTTACACTGGTAGCCATTGAGGACATGGTAATTCACACACTTTTTCATATTCAGAGGGAACAAAATTACATGAACATGACAATGCATGAATGAAGGACTGTGGCTTATAGGAACTTGCGGTGTTTTGTGATCTGAGGGAATACTTTCAACTAAGGCTCTTCAATGTAGTTTTA
Organism: Gymnothorax javanicus; assembly: GCA_029692085.1. Classification (NCBI taxonomy): domain Eukaryota; kingdom Metazoa; phylum Chordata; class Actinopteri; order Anguilliformes; family Muraenidae; genus Gymnothorax; species Gymnothorax javanicus. Next base: position 28,222,980 of record CM056194.1, on the reverse strand, counting down.
CTTTTTGAAAAATAAATTTTCAATGCAGGCAGTGAAATTCTATGACATGCTAGCCAGGTTTTTTTTTTTTTTCCCCTGTAATACACAATTAATGGGCCTTGCCCTGAATGGGTTATGAAGTCAAGGCTATGCTTTTTTCACTGCAGGTAAGCAGACAAGGGTCTGTTTGTCAGTTCCTTCATTTAATCTTCATTACTCCCTCCATGTGTTGATACTGCATCATTCTCATCACGGAGCAAAATGAGCCAACAGACTGTCACACAAAAAAGCTTGGAGTGCTTATCAAATCGTCGGCAGAACTGAGACAACTGAGACAGTATTTTACACATCTTTTTTTCATATATTTTAAAAATACATTCCCCTAATCCTGACCCATACATTGTACATTTTTCAAATGGCATAGATGTCACATTTCTGTTCTTATTTTGTCTTCAAGTGGCAGAGAAGGACAGCCAGTCTGAAAAGGCACCCAACCATGCGGAAACATTAGTATTGTGTGATAAGATGGGGGCATACCCCTCCACCTTTAGTGATACAATAGCCAGTTAAAAGTTGGCTCACATGAGTGCTGGCCTCATCGAGAACTGCCAAATTTCACTTTAATCACGTCACCGGTTAAAATGAAGTAAGGAGGCTTGGGGTGCGGTAATGGGTAGGGAGTGGAGGGGCCTTATTTTGGTAAATCTGGATCCATCAGGGACTATTCAAAAAATGTTCTGATATAATTTGCTTACAAACTTTTTTTATTTAGAAACTCATAAAATATTAACGAGATGAGAAATTACTAAAATAGACAATTCATATTCTATGATTATCAAACTTATTTATCCCTGATTACTTTTCAAGTGCTAATCAAAAAATCTTACAACACTTTTTGGTATTTGTTTCATACAGTTTACCCTTAAAAAAATCACAAACTCCTTAACTGACAAGTAATTCTGAACTATTGGACAATTTATCTTGTATGAATGAAAGCTTTACTGAAAGTTGAGTCAAGCACATATGAACACTGATGCTGCATTTTTGTTTAGTGGCTGCAATGGTTTTTGTCTTGCTGCCTAAAGAAATAAAGGGCCTTAATGCTTCTTGTGAAGTGCCTGTACCCTGAAATTACAGGGGGAAAAAGCAGTAGAGTCAAGATTATTTGGGAATCACTTGCCAATCTGGCAAAGGCTGGGTTACACAGGCAGAAATCAACATGCTCTGATGGTTTTTAAAGCTATGTCCCCCTCGATATATGGAACATTAGGTTACAAGGATAGGTGTTTTTCAACCCGAGAAATTGGGACTCAACAGTGCACCTATGTGCCCTAACTGTGGCTTTGTTCCTGACAAAGAAAAATAACATTCACTTGTATCCATTTTATAATCATCTTTTTTTCAAAATGGATTGTGTGAGCTCTTAGTCAATGTCAAACAGAACCTGAGAGGTATTTGCTCTCACCACTGTCCTCACATTCCAGGAGAGATCACTTGACTTTATATGGCTAAGAGCCGCACTCACACTGAGACTCAGACAGCCCAAATGGCAGAAGTGGTTTCCAGATGTTGACACAGACAGACAGTAATTGGAGTCCGTGATAGCTTCCAGCTGTCATGGACCCTGGCCAGTAAATTCTCAAAGGGAGTGAATGTTGTGTGCCATAACTCACACAGAAAAGTTTATTGTAATAATAACATACTCAGCTGTCCTGCCAAAGAAAAACTGACTTTATGATTGCAATAATTGCCAGCTTTGTTTTAATTTAATCCCTATCAGAAAAATTAGGTTATTGGACAATGGTCTTTTTGTATGGAGGCTGTGAAGAACGTATTACAATATACAATGTTGATGAAAGTTTATCTCTGGATACGTGTTTAACTCACCATAAAAACTATCTCTTTATTTGTCTGTGCTTTCCAGTGTATCATACTTTTCAGCATAAGTGATCAGAAAAATGGACTTAAGACATTTTAATTTCTTTTTTGACATGAAAATAACTTCTTTAAAGGCAAGTACCAGGAATATAGCGAGGGAGTGGTGAAATTTAAAGTTGGTGAAAGTTTTCTTTTTTGTATAATTTAACTGTATTGAAGTGTCTTTTTGCTAAAGAAGTGGTAATGGGGCACATTGGATGTTTACATCAGATCCAATACAGTGAGTTAATTTTTGAAATTTGAACAAGACTGCTTGGAAAATTTATCTTTCAAATTTTCAGAGTGGAGCCAAAGTCAATATGAACACTATTCTGTGACTTCACATCATGGTGCATTACGAAACCTTTTATGAGCCAACATACACTACAGGCCAGAAGTTTGGAAGCAAGGCCAATACAGGTCAAAAATTTGGAAGCAACTTCAAGTTTCTGTTCACAATGCCTTTCTTAAAAACCAGTATGAAATCTATGGATTTTGGGATGCATTTATTGCATGATTAGACTTTTCTTTCATTGATATGCACCATTTTCCTCTATTTACCTTTAGGTACTGTATACATTGATGTTACCGGACCATTGCTGAATAAATGTTAACAAAAGAAAGGAGGGGCTTAGTTTTTGGGTTGAGAAGATTTTCAGGAGTCACAACTTCAGTGAAAAAGTAAAAAACAAATCACACTTTACATTGTTCACTTTATTTCATGGTTTACAGCCCACTGGATGCCAACGGCAATCCGACGGGTACTAGGACCATGGGCCTAGTAATATGGGCCTGATAATTTGAGTAAAAATGTTTCTGATAAGTGACTCTTTACATAATAATCGTGTTTATTTTGTTGAAAAGTATGCAAATGAAACTATGATCTTTTTTTGTACAAGTATGATCTTGCTTCCAAACTTTTGGCCTGCAGTGTATATAGAATTCATTTTCAAAATAAATAATGCACATGGATATTATCTTGTAAGCTTTATGAGTGGTTGGTGGCCGGGATGGAAACCCAGGGCAAATGTATGTTTGCTGGCACTGTTTTGTTGGCTCTATTTTCATGCTCCTTACAGGCCAAATCTGTTTTGAAAACTGTTTGTTATTTTTGTTTGGTTCCCATCATTCTCACAGTTTACTCATGGGTTGTCAAAACCCATGCGTGTCCTTAAAGGAAACTGAGGCCAAAAAATTTTTTCTGAAGAAATTTTTTCTGAAAGTACATTTTTCTGAATCAGTTTGACACCAAAATAATAAAATTTTTAGAGTGGTTTGACCATCTAAGTCTGAGAAAATAAATTCTAAGAACTCACATCAACCACTATGGGTGACACCATATTGCACTGCAGGCTCATCAAAGTTGGCCCGTGACATCACAGCGTCAATGCAAAAGACCATCACACTCTCCACAAGCGTTTTATGCAGTTTGCTGAAGTTTTTGCTCTCTCTAATCTGCAAAATTTTTCTAGATAATGCCTGCAGTACCAGAAAACCATGTCAGACAATAGTTCATATTCAGGAGACTGACAGCACAAGTGAAGAGTTTTTTTTTTTTTTTTTTTTTGCAGAGTGTTTTGACAAGTTTGGTATACAATCTTATCAATTCATGCCAGAAGTCAATGTAGCCTCCGATACCGATGAGATTGAAGCATCAAATGGCGAACATAATGGTGAACAGGGCCAAGTTTGGCTTCAAAATTCAAGGTGGCGAGTTTTTCCTCTGTGTGCGCATTTTGTTGAAGAAAAGTGCGACAGCACCAATCTGTTTTTGACATCTGTGGTTTAGCACATTCAGGAACTTCAGAGAGGCCACTAGGCATTGATGTTTTATTTTATATCAAAAAATAAAAATATAAAATAATACCATTTATATGTTTTGAAGAGGAGAGACGTAAATGAAAATACTTAACTGGTGCTTTAAATACGCTCTATGAGAAAGACAAAGCAGATGCTTCATTGTTTGTCAGTCAACAATCAACTTATTGGACTCAACTTGAAGTTTGTGCTGGAAACAGCTACTGCTATCCATTATCAATCCAGTGATCCCTTGAATTGAGTCAATAGACCAATCAGAGGCTGTGTTCTTGAATTTTGAGCAATCGGAGTCTGTATTTTTGACCAACAGCCATAGTTGTTTGGTAACACTGATCGGTGTAGAATTGTGCAATGGAATAACATGAGACTGCCTTATCCCTACTACTTACATATCTATACCATAGTGGGCAAACACTCAAAATAATGAGCAGAATAGTGTAAATGCAGATCCCTCTTTGCGCAATCAACTGACCTTCATACCCTCATTGTACAATGCAAGTGTCATTTTGATTGAATCGACGAAAGTTGGTCTGGTGGGGGCGCTGCACTTTAACAGTGGGTCTTCTAGAGAATATGCAAAATGGTCCGTGGAGGCCAAATGGTTGCAGATAAAGCTTAAGTTTGTATTGTAGACATATAGGAAATCATATATGACCAATATTTTTGCAGTGTTAAAGTTGACCTCAGATGACCTTGAAAGGTCAAATTTAAGCTCAAACAAAATATTAACAATCTGGATGGGACTTGAAATTTCAAAAACTCATTACTCAAAAACTGTCTAATATATTTTTTTCTAAATCAGGCAATCAACTTACCTTGGTACCATCAATGTACAATGTGCGTGCCATTTTGCTTGAATCGATGGAAGTAGGTCTAGCAGGGGCGCTGTACTTTAACATTGGGCCTTATGGAGAATATGCAAACTGACCTGTGGAGCAGTGGCGGCCGGTGGACGGAAAACCAGGGGGGTGGAAAACATCCCTTGAAACGGATGGGATTATTGACCCGATTTCAATCATTGTTCTTGGTTAACACGTTTTTTCAACAATTTCAATACTCCTTTGGAGGTTAAGTACACAGTTTCCCTTTTAATGAAATATTAAGGTGACTGAATAATAAATTTAATAAAAATGTTTAATTCACTTGCCTTAATAGGCAACCCTTATAGGCAAAAATAACTTTTTTCACATCCTGCAAAGCAAGCCATCAAATCTGTGCTTCACGATTCTTTGCATTTCAATCTTTGTTTCAATTATACTTTTTTGCGGTCAATTGACGCATTTTAATTCTCGTCTTAACTAAGAGAATTAGCTACACCTGAGAAGGCAGAGTTAAAGAATTTTTTATTGAGGAAGATGACTAAAAACAAATCAAGTCTAATAATCAGTTTAAAGACATGTATATTGCCCTCCTTGCTCTCTGTCCACCGGCCGCTATTGCTGTGCAGGCCAGATGGTTGCAGATAGAGCTTAAGTTTGTATTATAGACGTATAGGAAATCATAAATGACCTATATTTTGGCAATGTTAAAGTTGACCTCAGATGCCCTTTAAAGGTCAAACTCGAGTTTAAACAAAATATCAACAGTGTTAAAAGATGGGACGTGAAATTTCAAAAAATTACTTCTCAAAAACTGTTTGATAACTTTTTTCTAAATCCAGCAATAAACTCACCTTGGTACGCTTTATGTACAGGGTGAGTGCCATTTTGATTTAATCGATGGAAGTGGATCTAGTTGGGGTGATGTAATTTAACATCGGGTCTTACAGAGAATAAGAAAAATGGCCTGTGGTAGCCAAATGGTTGCAGATAGAGATAAAGTCTGTATTATCAACATATATAAAGTAAATGTGACATATTTTGGCGCTGTTAAAGTTGATTTAAGATGAACTTGAAAGGTCAAACCCAAGGTCAAGAAAATGTTACAATCTTCAAAGCCTTCTCGGATTGAAAATATTGAAAATAGAGTACGTGGCTTCCGGGTAAGTTCACTCGGTTAAGGCGCCGCATTAGTAATTTAGTGACTACTACAACGAGGGTTTGATCCCCGGTTGTACCAACCAGCAGTGGTCGGCAGCGTTTTCAGAACCTGCGCACGATTAGCTGAAGCGCTGTAGGGATGCAAATTGGGAAGGGACTGCTAGGAAAGGAAATTTAAAAAAAAAAATGATTGCCTTCTTCGTTGCTCAAGCGCCTCCTGTTGGCCAGCTGGGCGCTCGTCACTGAGATTCTAAGCTTGATCATGTTCGGGTATCCTCCGCCCTCGTTCTGAACTTGCGATAGTTTCAACCAATGAGTGTAAAGATGCAGGGGCTGACAGGCGCGTGCTTCGGAGGAGAGCCACGAACTGTCTCTCTCTCCTGAGCTGGCAATAGGGGGTTGCATATAGGCGTTCCAGATTCAGGTGGGATTGAAAAAAAAATATATATGTATATATATATATATATATATATATATATATAAAATAAAAGAAAATAGAGTACATAAATGTATTGAACACTAATAGGAAGTCATATACGAAGTTTCACTTGGTGACCTTCAAAGGCCAAACTTTACAGGGAAAATTCAATGACTTGTATCACGAAAATTGTTCCAGATAGAGCCTAAGTTTGTATTAAAGACTTAAAGGAAGTCATATATGAACTTTCATTTGATAAGATTGCTTGTCGATAAGCTACAGGACCCTTGGTCCAATTTTTAAGGCAGTGCCGCCTGAGGGCCCGACGATCGCCAGCATCCAAAACTGACCTTCGGACTTGTCCCTTGCACACAGAGATTTCTCCAGATTCTCTGAATCTTTTGATGATATTATATACTGTAAATTCGAAGTCTTAGCAATTTTACATTGAGGAACATTTTTCTGAAATTGTTCCACAATTTTTAGACAGTATTTTGCAGATTGTTGAATCTCTGTCCATCTTTACTTCTGAGAGACTCTGCCTCTCTAAAATGCTCTTTTTAATACCCAGTCATGTCACTGACCTGTTGCCAATTAACCTAATTTGTTGCAAGATGCTCCTCCAGCTGTTGTTTATTAGTACCATTTACTTTTCCAGCCTTTTGTTTCCCCTCTCCCAATTTTTTTGAGATGTGTTGCTGCCATCAAATTCAAAATGAGCTAATATTTTTTATTAAATGATAAAATGTGTCACTTTTAACATCTGATATGTTGTCTATGTTCTATTGTGGCAGTTCTTTCATTTCAAGTTTACTTAAGACAGAAATTGTCTTTCTCAAAAAAAGTCAGGACCAATCATTATTTTAAAGGGATGTTTCCTGTCTTCTCTATTTTCAGCTCACCAGCCACCACTGTTAGAATGTAAGTTTTTATAAATTGTTCATTCATGTTGAATTTCTGTCCAATTATATAGATAGTCATATCACTAGACCCTCCAAAACAATGTGGTTGTAACTCATCCATGTGTGACAAATGGATTAAAAGATGGCTAGTCAAAACCCTCCTAACTGAACTCTATGAGATTTCATCACACACAGCATTCAAACAGCTGCAGGCAGTGTTTCTTTAATTCATAGAACATAGATGAAATGGCTTATTTTTACAAAACCATGAGAACTGGGTTACAGCCCAGAAGGTTTCATTTATGCTTTCTTTATCCTGACATATACCCACATACTGTATGTGCATTTCTGTTGCTCTGTGGGCAACCAAGGGATATTTTTCATGCATGACGAGTGGCTCTCCAAAAATATTTGATACAAGGGTAAAAATCATTTCATATCAAAATAAATAACTGGTTAGTTCCTGCCTGAGTCACCCATTTCCCAGAACCATATTATTTGGATAGCTGCACATATTCTAATTACAAGACAAAAAGGGAAATCAGCATAATTGATTGCGGCGTACTTTTTTTGGGGAAAGGCAGAGTTAAATCCTATGCATACAGGCATTTGTGCATTCTTTCCATGACAGATCTAAGAACACCTGAAAGCAGTTAAGTCTTTTGGAGAAGCTATTGATTGGCAATATTGAGCACTGCACATTCAAACTGATAATGTGCTTACTCACCTTTCTGAAGTCTTCTGACCTGATTTTGCTCATGAAACTTTTACTGTGATTGAATTTCCTTTGAACAGGAAAGATATACTTCTATTTCCTGGAGCAAAATCTGTATTTTGTACAGTAGCATGCAGTGATGATTATACACTTAACAAAATGAAGATGAATCAGAAACCAAGTACTATTGGAGTATTTATTTCATGCAATATTGGATAATATGGATGAAAACAAGTAAGCAGATAACAATATATAGTAAAACCAAATATGATGTCTTTTTGAGAGAAAAAGTCAATATCTAGTGTAGCCACCCTTTGCTTTGATTACAGCATTTAATCTTTCAGGCATAGTTTTCAAATTTTTTATCTCTTCACTTGTGTAACCATTCCATTTGGTTTGAAGTTCATTAAAAAAAGATTCTTTTAATGGTACAGCAGATTGCTCAATCGGATTCTTCTTCTTCTTCTTTCTTGGCTAATCCCACACTAGGAAGAGTTGCCATTAAAAGTCATTTGCCTCCATAACAATCTATCTTGGATGTTTACTTTTGACAGTCCCTTCTCTCTCCTGTCTTCTTCAACAACATCAATCCATATTAGTTTTGGTTTTCCAACTCTCCTCTTTCCATCCACATGTCACTTAAGCACTCTTTTCCCAACATAATTCTCATCACTTCTCATTACATGACAATACCAGCACAGACGCTTCTCTTGAATGTTCTTATGGATTTCTGTCACTTTCATTTCATTTAGAATCACTTCATTCTTGATCTTATCCAACTTCGTAACGCAACTTTGTTGACCATCTCAACATCTTCATCTCTCTGACATCTAGCTTCTTTCCCTTCATCCTCTTTGTCGGCCATGTTTCAACTCCAAACATCATTGCTGGTCTCACTGCTGCCTTATAGATCTTTCCAAGCCCAGATAAATGGAGAGCGTTGGTGTCAGGAAGGGCATCCAACCGTAAAACCTCTTGCCAAAACTCAGAGTCTAAATGCTTCCAATTTGGACTAAGGTCTGGATTTTGAGCAGGCCAAGTCATAACTTTTATGTCACCAGATGTTTCTTTCCGACTGAAAATTCTTGCATAACTTAGAAGTGTGTTTAGGCTCATTGTCTTGTTGAAAATAAAATCCTCAACCAATCAGTCTCTTTCCAGACGGCAATGCGTGCCTCTCAAGGATGCTGTGATACTTCTTTTAATTCATGATTCCGTCCATTTTTATGAGATCACTGGCACCTTTCAAGCAGACAGAACCCCAAACCATATTACCACCTTCTTGTTTTACTGAATGGGTTAAACAGTTATTTTTGAAACGTTCTCCAACTCTATGGCTCGCATAAGTTCAGTGTTTAGGCAAGAAAATTTCAAATTTTGATTCATCGGTTCAAAGGACTTGTTCCCAGTCCACTGGTGTCGAATCCTTGAATTTCTTGGCAAACTTAAGTCTTTTTTTTTTTTTGATGTTGGCAGCTCTTGGCAGCAACACAACCAATCAGACCATTTTTACGCAGGCGTCTGGAAAGAGTAGATTTTAATACTTTCATCTCTTGACTTCTGTTGCTATAAATATTATCATGGAGCTGTTCTGTCAGCGGCCGATTTTAAATTTTTATTTTTTTACTTGTCATACACCGATAACGAACCTCACGGGCACCTCCGTTTTTCACCTCTATCGCCACGAGTTTTCAGGGAACCGGTCTATTTGAAAAGCTTGATGGTGTCTCTTACGGTGCCATGACAGTATTTAACGTCTTTAGCATCATGTAAGGCAATATTGCGACTACGAACAATCACAGCGAGCTCCTTCTGTCATACTAGCACATTTAACACTGAGACACTGCTAAAAGTTCATGTAACCTAATATACTGGAACAACTGACCATCTGAGGTCATTTTGCTGAATAATGTTGCCTCAAGCCAGTTTAAAAAATCTTTTTTAGCATCAATATTCAAATGACCCTTCAAACATGCATTCAGCCTACACAACAGTCAAAAAAATTTAATTTGTGACACCTTTCAATTGTTATGAAAAGTTGATGTTTTCAGTGTTTTTATTACCCATATTTTTACCTCAATATACGAACCCCAATTTCAATGAAGTTGGGATGTTATGTGAAAAGTGAATAAAAACAGAATACAATGATTTGCAAATCTCATCAACCCACATTTTATTCAATAGGACATAGACAACATATCAGATGTTGAAAGTGAGACATTTTACCATTTCATGAAAAATATTTGCTCATTTTGAATTTGATGGCAGCAACACATCTCAGAAAAGTTGGGACAGGGCCATGTTTACCATTGTGTAGGATCCCCTCTTCTTTTAACAACAGCCTGTAAACATATGGGAAGTGAGGAGACCAATTGCTAGAGTTTTGGGAGAGAAATGTTGACCCACTGTTGTCAGATGTGGGATTCTGGCTGCTCAACAGTCCCGGTCTTCTTTGCCGGATTTCTTGTTTTATGATGCACCAAATGTTTTCTGTCTGTAAAAGGTCTGGACTACAGGCAGGTCAGTTCAGCACCCAGACTCTTCTACTGCGAAGCCATGCTGTTGTGATGATGCAGCATGTGGTTTAGCATTGTCTTGCTGAAACATGCAAGGCCTTCCCTGAAAGAAACATTGTCTGGATGGGAGCATATGCTGTTGTAAAACCTCTAAATACTTTTCAGCATTGATTTTGCCTTTCCAGATGTGTAAGCTGCCCACGCCATAGGCACTAGTGTGACCCCATACCATCAGAAATGCAAGATTTTGAACTGTAGGCTAATAACAATTTGGATGGTCCCTCTCCTCTTTAGTCTGCACAACACAGCGTTCATGGTTTCCAAAAAGAATGTCAAATTTTGACTCATCTGACCACAGGACAGTTTTCCATTTTGCCTCAGTCCATTTTAAATGAGCTTTGGCCCAGAGAAGACAATGGCGTTTCTGGATCGTGTTCACATATGACTTCTTCTTTGCATGATACAGCTTTAGCTTGCATTTTTGTAGATTGCATGGCGAACTGTGTTCACAGACAAAGATTTCTGGAAGTGCTGCTGAGCCCATGTGTGGCAGGCCGAAGGAGGGCCCGGGCGGGGAACTGAACCCCAGACTCCTGGGTAAGAGTCAAACGCACTGACCACATTGCCAAAGAGCCAGGCTCGTTGGCAAGGTAGCCAGGGCGCATACTAATTAGGAGGCATTTCTAGTGACAGGACCCATCAACTGTGACACATGCAGTGAATTCCACTGCAGAATCATGCCTGTTTTAAATGCAGCGCCGCCTGAGGGCCTGAAGATCACGAGCATCCAATATTGACCTTCGGCCTTGTCCCTTGCGCACAGAGATTTCTCCAGATTCTCTGAATTTTTTGAGGACATCATGCACTGTAGATGGTGGGATATTCAAAGTCTTTGCAATTTTACACTGAGGAACAATTTCTATAATTGGTCCACAATTTTTAGATGCAGTTTTTCACAGATTGGTGAACCTCTGCCCATCTTTACTTCTGAGAGACTTTGCCTCTCTAAAATGCTCTTTTTATACCGAGTCCCAACTTTTTTTAAATGAGTTGCTGCCATCAAATTCAAAATGAGCTAATATTTTCCAAGAAATTGTAAAATGTCTCACTTTCAACATCTGATATGTTGTCTATGTTCTATTGCGAATAAAATGTGGGTTGATGAGATTTGCAAATAATTGTATTCTGTTTTTATTCACGTTTTAAACAATTTCCCAACTTCATCGGAATTGGGGTTTGTACTTTGGGAATTTTTTTTTTGTTTTCATTGCCTACAATAGTATTTTCTATTTTTCACAAAAAAAAATTCTGGAGAAGTAATATATTAGGACGCCTTTATACAAAAGTGGTAGTGTATAATAATCACTGCACACTACTGTATCTAGTAAAATTTGGTGTGAAAACCTGTCATTTGTTTCAGGGAATGTAGTGTTGGAAGAGCTTTTCCTATTTTCTTAAATGTATTGAAAAATTACTTGACCTCAAACCTTTCCTCTCTTAAATTTAAACATAAAAATCAGGCCAAGAATCATGCAAATAATTAACCACGTATCAAGTGTGGACAAGGTACAACTAGATTTGACATTTTAAACTTAAAATAAACAGTTCCCGCAGTCCTTAGGACAGAGGAATTGATTATTTATCAGTAGTTGACAGCATTCTGTGCTTGGAGGAAAACACTTTGATGAGACTTAGCAGATTTCAGAAGTTGCAAAATAATGCACATCTGTTCAAGGGACAGTAAATTGTATCGCAACTCAATTCAAGCTGCCAGTGTCCCTGTGATTGACAGGAGGGATGAAGCTCAGTCACTTTGTGAAGAGCCACCTGCATAAATTTCTGTTTCCCAATATGGCCTTCTGCATACTCTTCTTCCAGTGCCCAACTGTTAGCTGTCATTGTACTTCCACACTAACGAAATAGGTGAGCAACAAAGCCTTACTCCGCAAGGAGAGATGTGCGCAGATTTAACTCTTTCCCCCTCACTAGCGCCTCTCGACACCAATCCCTTATTTCCCTTGTGGGGAAGTAAGAGATAGGCGTCGAGAGGCGCTAGTGAGGGGGAAAGAGTTAATTACCAAATATTCACGTCTGCCATTTAGTATACTTGTGTTAAAACATTTTTTGGGTGATTCTGTATGAGAACATGGAAAAATGGTAAAATTAGAAACTGCTTCAAAGTGGCTACCATTGTTGTCACATCATAGTTTAATGTTCAAGGCATCTGTAACAAGTGAGTTTTATCACTTATGCAACCTCAAAGATAGATTTTTAGGATGAAAGTCCTAAAAGTCTCAAAATCAGAATTTTTGCAAATTTAGCCATTCTTGTCAAAGTAATATTGATGTGCATGGAATAATTGTAAAAATATAAACCCTCATATCTTTTAGCACTGTACATCAAAGGAATGGATCATCAATAATGCCTCTATACATCTTTTATAAAATTATTCATGTCCACAGGAACTTGAGCGCCAATATTTGGAGGGGCGTTTCGTCCATTGTCCCGTACGACAGATGGAGATGGAAAAGTTCGCACCCTAGTTTAGTTGGGATCTGAAATCTTTTTTATACTTGACTCTAATTTTTTAGGAAAGCAATTATATAATGCAAAATAGAAATGAATTAATTAGCTTCTCCATTGTTAATAACAAATATGAACTTGGTCCTGTGTGACGCATGGTGCGTCCCATACAACACACTTTGACTTTTCATTAATTTGAAGTTCCTGTACACCAAAATCTTTTTTCTTCAGTCCAATTATAAAATACATCAAAGTGCATCTAATACACAGATAGCCACAATATCAAAACCTCCTGCCTCATATAATGACGTCCCCCCCCCCGTGCTGCCAAAACAGCTCAATCAAACTGTTGTCGCTTGAATAACTGAAATTCACAGCAACTTTTGCCACAGTAGCCCTTTTACTGGTTTGGACCAGAAGGATATCCTTTATAGACATCATGCATCAATAAGCCTCGAGTGCCAAAAACCGTGTGGCCAGTGGGGAATGGAAGGGATAGTGAAGGAATGGGAAGAACTTAGAATGGCTGAAAGGGGAAGGGTTGCGTGAGAAATTTTTTGTTCCTACATTTGTTATGAGCTATATGAAATTTTATTTACACAAACCAGCATACACATTGTCCTGAATGACTCGCACTCTGGCCATAGGACACATTTTCACATATTGCTTTTCCATCAAATTTTGCTACTTTTATGATCTTAATGAGTTTCAAAATGGTTATATTTCATCGTTGCTCATGGATAATGTCCAAATAAAAGGAGAAGTACAGTGAATTTATTGATGTATCTTTCTGTATTTTTAACAAGTTTAAGAGATGTCCTGTTCGACACTTTTGCATGTCCCGGACAGCACGTTGCCCCCAAAAAAGTTTATGTTGCGTATATTTTCAACAAAGATCATTTCAAAGTTACAACTGCATTAAAGTGTACCTATGTGTCAACATGATTCAGTAAGTAGAACTTCAATAATATTCATTTACACAACTCTCAGAGTTTTTGGTCTAAGCTCAATTTTCCAAAATTTCAGTTCGTTCTGTGTCCCGTGCAACACACAACAATTTTCTCTCTTATATACAACTTAGTTGTTATATTTTCATTGTCCATCCCACTTGTACTCCATCATTACCATAAAACAAGTCTTCATTGCGATTGATTGACATTCTCTGAATGTCCCCTATGACACATGCTGAATTGCCCTTTTCTAGATTGTTTTTTTATTCAAAATATTTAAATTTTATTAGTTATATTGCATCTAGTTTAAAAGGCAGAAACCACATGCCATGCCAGTTTTATACAATTAAAGATGACCGAATGTTCTGTATGTATGCAGTATAATATTCAGTCCATCTTGCTGATGAAATCCTTCAAAAGACATGATAGAACCCAAACCATGCTATTAATATAAAAAACCTGGTCGTATTGGGACTTAGTTGTTCCTTTCTTTGCCAACTACCTGCATGTGATCTTGTTACCTGCTCAAAATGTAACTGAGAATCAGTCATGCTGAAGGTCGATAGGAGTGATGGGGTCTTGAAAGGGATCTATGGCAAGCAGAAGCCATTGTATGATGTCAAAAGCATGCTGGGCCTGATTTTTCTGCATGTTACCTCTGACAATATGCACACAGATGCATCACTACATCTCTTGCTATTTTCCTCCAGCCGCCAGTACTAACTGGTATTTTTCTGTCAGGGCTGGGGCTCTGCATAACTGGGCAGAGAGATGAATATCAAGGGCACATTTATATTACAGGGAGGGTTTTCCATGTAAATTAGATGACCCCACAAGGAGAGTCACTTAAATTAGGTCACCAAAGGCGACATTTGCTGTCCTCTCCTCATACATAAGGCCAACCGCCAATGACTTCTAACCTGAAACGCAACACGTTCATAATTTTATAAGGTGCCAAAAAAATAGAATAAGGTTTTAGATAATTAAAGGTATTAGTATAAATAATGTATCATAATGGTATTGTTTTTCATTGTATCATGAATTTTAAATTTGTGTCAAAACTTGCAGGTTGACATTGCAATTTCTCATGACCAGCTTCACCCCACTGCAGGTGTAAATTATGGCATGGTTGAAGAATGCAAATGATGTCAGTCATGAGGTAAAGTGAGGCTTATTTGTTCGCTGAATTTCAAATGATGCTATCCACTCAGTTTGGAATTGTAATTTTTGGTGTATGGAATGTCTATTCTAGCCTACATTTGCGTCAAGTAGTGGACAGAATACATTGCCTGGAGGCAGAGAAGCATGTACAGTTCAAGAGTGTTTTAAGTCTAACTGATGAAGAGCGCCAGAAACATTTCTCTCAGGATTTCCCGGATATTTGCGATCTAAGTGACGCAAATTCTCTCTGGGTTGCTGCCTAAATGTCCATTGCCTTGGTCTTATATGCCCATTGCTAATTCAGTCTAATCAGGGCACTTGGTAGGGCATGGGAAAAAATTAAATTTAGGGGCAACATTATGCAAAAAATATCAATTAATTATGCGTATCCCAATCCTGTGAGTTCACAGGTAAGCATAGCCATGAGTTCTACTGTCGATTTTTTTCGAATGAGTCTTCATCAAGCATTTTTTTGATCAGCAATCACGATCATTTATGATTTTTTTCTGACCCATTTCCTCCGCAAAGTTGACAATCTTAATAATCATTCCTGGTTTTACTGTTGTGTTGGACAATATTCAACCTAATTCCAGCTCTTATGTATTTGCTGATTTTAATTCAAACAGTGACTTTTTAGGCCAGGCAGTGTATGAAATTATGCTATCAATTATGTGGTATGAAATTAGAATAATAAAACTGTTGTCACCTCACAAATCATTTTTGTTTCATAAATATAACGCTTCGATCACTGGAACACTGTAGTTGCACATTTTTGCACTCAAGAAATGCCTATGTAGTCCTACACTTAGCACTGAGCTATGTTCACATGACAAGCCTCGGTCTTCAATTCTGATGTTTTGCTTGGATCAGATAATGCCTATCTTGAGATTTCACATTCATTATTTCAAGTGACCTGTATTTGTCTATATTGTGAACGCATCTGCTCTCTGAAATGGCAGGCATACGCACATTGATAAATTTTTGTATGAGTCATCTGCGTCATCAACAACAAAAAAAGGTCATATTTGTGAAAGCACTTATGGTATAAAAAAAACCTGATTCAAACTGAGAAAATGGACATGCTTGTAGCAAATGTATGCGTGGGATTTTTGCTCTGGGGGATGGCAAACAGTTTGTCCGCTGTACCTGATGACGTTGAGGAGGCAAAAAAAAAGCAAAATGGCTAGCTCTGTAGGTTTTTAACCATGCTTAGCACATGCGTACAGGCAAAAAACCACATGGGTCATTCCACATAAAGTCAACCAGGGCTCCCATGGGCATAGTCTTGGATTTTCTTCAAAGTTTGATAGAATGTTGCTTTGGGTGCCAATTGAAGACATACAAAGTTTTAGCTCAATTGGCCCATTGGTTTTGATTTACTGGGAGGTCAAAAAGTGGCGTGGCACCCCGGTTGGCAAAATTTCCATTTTTTCCATTTTTAACAGGCTGTAACTCTTGAGCTTATCAAGCTAACCCCATGATATTTTTCAGGACTTGTATTCTAGGCACTGTACTACCCTTTATAGACAATTAAAGTAGTTTTAACCCTTTTATTGTGGTTATATAGGCTCTCAAAAATGTTACTTTTACAAACCAGTATCAAAACATACACATTTAAGAGTACCATTTTCACATTCATCTGATGACATATGAAGACCACAAGGGAAACACTTACAGAGTCCAAATTTTGCATTTTTCTATTTTTTATATACAACCCCAATTCCGAAATAGTTGGGACAAAGGGTAAATTGTGAATAAAATCAAAACGCAATGACTTTCTAATCACACCAGCCAGTATGTTATTCACAATTATATGTTATATGTTATTCACAGACAGGTGCCTGCTTACCATGGTGTAGCATCCCTTCTTCTTTTTTAACACAGAGCGGAGGTGTCTGGGCATTGAGGAGACAAGTTTCTTGAGTTTAGCAATTGGAATTTGATCCCACTCTTGTTTAATACAGGCTTCCAGCTGCTGGAGAGGTTTTGGGTCTCCTTTGATGGACTTTTCGTTTTATTATGCCCCAAATGTTCTCAATTGGTGAAAGATCAGGACTGCAGGTAGGCCAGTTCAGCACACGGACTCTTCTACTCTGAAGCCATGCTGTTGTTATAGCTGCAGTATTCTGTTTTGCATTGTCCTGCTGAAATGCACAAGGCCTTCTTGGAATAGATGTCGTCTGGAGGGGAGCATATGTCACTCTGAAACCTTTATATACCTTTCAGCATTCATGGTGTTTTTTGAAAACACGCAAGTGTCCCACACCATATACACAAATGCATCCCCATACCATCAGAGATGCTGGGTTTTGAACTGAACACTGATAACAGGAGGGGTGGTCTTTCTCCTCTTTAGCCCGGAGGACACAACGCCCATGATTTCCAACAAGAATGTCAAATTTGGACTCGTCTGACCACAGGACACTTTGCCACTTCGCTACAGTCCATTTTAAATTAGCCTTGGCCCATACATACTCATACATGCATTGAAACATAAACAGCTCAAGCTAAAAAGGACCGACTGTTAAGTCAGTGTTCACAACAAAAGAGAGAAAATCACATCAATGCCAGCTCTAAAGCGGAGATGTAGGCCGGAGCAGCCATGGCGGCAAAGCCATGAGCACCAGGCAAAACAGACAGGTGGAGTAGGAACACAAGGCAGGCTGAGGCCCAAGCCAGCCAAACCCAACCGGACAACAAGCCAAGCCAAGTGAAGCAAAGCAAAGCCACACCAGCAAAGCAGCATTGTTTCCTGCAGTGCCACAGCAGCTCTCCAATCCAATTTTGATCAGGCAGCCTCCGTAATCACCAGAGGGAGAAGAGAGGAGAGCTCCATGCTTGTGCAGCAGCAAGGAAAAAGCAAATCACACCGAGCGGTAAAACAGCCCACGTGCCTCTCACGTCGGTTCAGGGTCCGCAATACATACGGCTGTGCTGTTAACAGAGAGAAGGAGGAAGCAAGGCAACCTGGAAGTTGGAAGTCTTGGAGCCAACGAGCCTCCTTATATAGAGTGCCCTCATGTGGTGATAGGCCAACCGGCAGAGATGAAAGCAAAGCGGCACACGTGCATTAGGAGCAGGAATGTGCATTTCATCCTGCTACAGACGCTTTCAAAATTATGCAAAAATATTGAAAAGGAACGGAAAGGTATTAGCATGCCCTGCATAGATGACTATAGTAAACTCAAATTTATTAATTGAATCCTCGAGTTTTCGAAGGGCCCAACTCCAAGGAACACTCTTTTTCAGGAAAGGGAAAAATTTTTTTTTTTTTTTTTTTTTGCCCATATGTTATGACCCATATATTTTCAGAATTTCAGTTTATTTCTTTACAAGAGAGTGGCTGAAATTACAACAAAATTCCCCTTTTTGTTATAAGATATGCTGACCTCTAATTCATTGGAGTTGGGCCCTTTGGAAACTCAATGATTCAATTCTTACTCAGAACATTCCTGTTCCTTTAAACAAACAGTCCATGCCATATTCAGTTCCTTTTTCTTGTGAGGTTGTGAAGTGTTATGTCGCTGAAACTTTGAAAAATAAAAAAAAATTTCAAAAAAAAAACTGAAGTGCATATGAATCTGAGAGGAGCTTTCAAAGGGAAAGAAAAAAGGCCTTTGCGCAAGAAAGGTTTTTTGCTGCAAAACTCATTTGGAAACAGGATAGCATACATGATACAGTTTTTGATGACTTGATCAAATTAAAAGGTTTTCTGGGGGCAAGTTGCATAATCTGCCTCTTGCACTTCTGACTTGTTGTTTTGGTTGCCTGAAGGCTTAGATTTAATTAATCAAAATACAGGCAGACAATGATAAATGTTTCATTTCCTTGTTGTGAGAATGCATTGTGTTTTCTTGGCATATAAAGTGAGTTTTCATTTCAGTGATTGAAAAGATGACAATTGTGTGCACACTCTTTGACTGCAAGCTAAAGCTCTTGAAAAGCTGGGCTCCGCTGCAAGCCAAAATATATTTGTGGGCATTGCCGTGCATAGTCTGCCAATATATGTACATTAAGTTGACATTAAATGGAATAGAGGAATCTACATTTGCCAAAACATTATATTTGACTGGAGTATGTTTGTCTTTCAAAATATGATGAAGGAACCAAATTCTCTTCAGTGAAATTTCAGATTTTATCTTCATTCAGTCAGAATTCAGTCAGTTGCTGAACTTTTCAAGCTTCTTACCACATAACATAAATTTAAAAAATTGCAACACAAATTTAAAGGCAAATACGAGATGTAAAACACCACCTGTAAATCAAGGGTGACGAAATGGGAAGCAAAAAAGTTGTGGGTTCTAATTCGGCTTGGGGCCTTTCTGTGTGGAGTTAGCATGCACTCCCAGTGATGGCATGGGTTTTTCTGGGTTCTCTGGTTTCCTCACGCAGCCCAGAAACAACAATGTTAGGTTAAAAGGAGACTCTAAATTACCCACAGTTATGAGAGTGTGAGTGAATGGCGAGCAAGCACTTCAATGGATTGGTTGAACTGTCCAGAGTGTGTTCCTGCCTTTCACCCAAAGTCCGCTTGAATAGGCTGCAGTTCCTGGGATGAGGAAGCAGGAGTTTAGATAATGGATTAATAGATGGATAGGTGGATTTGTAAATCATCCGTGACCTATACTAAATTGAAAACAGTGCAAAGACAAAATGTTTTTCCTTCTCCATTTTATTGTTTTTGGAAATAAACATGCAGCATGCATGTAATGCCAACAACAGGTTATGGAAAATTTCGGACTGGGGTGTGTCTACCACTGTATTACAAAACCTACCCTTTTAACTGCCCTCCAAGTGATAGTTTGGGGAACTGAGGGCTCCAATTGTTCCAGCTTAAAATGATTTTTTTCCCAGCTCTTCTTTGGTATACATTTTCGGCTGCTCTGACTTCCAGAGTTTAAATTGTTTTATTCTGAGCTTCTAAAAGCAACCCATTTTCTTTCCAAGTCTGGACTCCAGATAGACCAGTCTAGCAGCTGTGCTCTCTGATTTGAAAAACATGCTGTTGCATTACATGCAGAGTATGGCTTGTCATTGGCCCAATCCCAAAGCGGTCCCTGACCACTACCACTTCACTACCGAGTGTCACTCCTAATCATGTACGACTCACAGCTGAGGAGAGCACTTCTCATGAGGAGTGGAGCATATAAATAGATCGGGACGCCCTTAGCATTCTACCAGAACCAGGAAGTAGCCGTCACCGCGGCAACAGAGAGACACCCTGTGTTAATGGCTGTTGTGTTTCACCAGCTTCTGAGGGCAAACATAGCTGCTGCTCGCAGAAGACAATGGTATTGTCAGAGAATCGCAGTGTTGCTGTATCAGCAAGACTTAACACTTGTATTGCGATCGTCATCGTGTATTTAATTGTTTGATATGGTTAAATGCAGTTGCAGTGACTCCTGTGAATCTTAAGTAAATGGCAAAACATTCACAGCCCGCCGGCTAATTATTATTACGTACAGTAATTATCAGTCTCTATGGCAACAGATCTGTATTTTCATAGTTCTGGTATCATTAAACTTTTTTCTATGACATTAATAAGGCAGTTGCTACGGGTACGGCAGTTTTTCAATGCATTTCAATGTGGAGAGGTACAGCAGTCCCCATTTCAAGCCCTGCCCTAACCTAACCCTAACCCTAATCCTAACCCCAACCCCAACCCCTAACCCTCCCCCTAACCATAATCCCGAATCCTTATCCTAATCCCTTGAAATCGACTGCCGTAACAATAAAATCTGCCGTGTCTCTAGACACTTCCCATTAATAAAGTGACGCAGACCAGTAATGTGTAAAAATATAGCGCAGCCAATGTTTACAGTGCATCTCTTATTGGTCAGCTACATTATCAATGGAGGCGTTGCACTGGATGCAGAAACCGTAGTGTAAGTCATGTGATCCCCGAAGTAACCCAGGAAGATGGCTTTGATGGGATGGGAATGCATTGATTAATTATTATTTATTTATACGAAAAAAAATTTATTTCCTTGCTCTGAAAGGTCGCATGTATAACCGGATACTGAACCTCAGGTCCAAATGCTCCGCCTTATCCACGACACTAGCTCAACAGATTATATATTCACTGGTTGATTTAGCACTTGTATAGCTGAGCTGTGTTTGAACTTGAGCATATGGGCGCAAGGGTTCTCAGTCATAAACCGGCTTTGAAAACAACAGTTGAATATTTAGAGGTTAATTATAGCGAAAATAGAAAAAAACAAACCATTTAAGTGATTATACTGCTGAGGTCTTCCAGTGCATAGCATAATGGCGAGAGGACTCTCAGATAGACTGGCTAAAACAATAGCAAGCACAGATTTACCCACAAACAGCTTTCCTGACAAAATATCAAAGGTAAGAAAAATTTTTGCTCATCTCTGTAGCAGTAAAGTGTATGCCTGCTGTTCTTTGAGTGTGGTGTCAATTTAAAATGACAAGGCTTATATCGTTGGAATCTGTGGACTGTCCTTTTTCATTTGAGATATCGTTTGTATGCATAGCACAAATTCAGTGGAAATGCTTGCGATAGAGCACTGATCTTATTTTATTTAATGTTTTGCTAGATGCTTATTTACTTGCTTGGTACTTGAATTGTGTTCGGTTTAGATAAAAACAGTCATCACAAACTTTTCGCCAAGTTTCTTCGCTTTAAGAGGATATGCTGCGCGACGAGGTTCCCATTCAGAAACATGCTGTATTTATTATGCAAATTCATTTCCCCCGTTAGGGGGGGTTCAGGCTTAAGATTAATATTTGTATTGAATATATATTTTCCACTAATTTCTTTAAATCTTCACTTTAAAACCAGTTTTCATTGCAACAAAACCCTTGACTTACTTGTGAACTTCTGGTACGTGAAGCAGCTTTTCTCGAAGTGCTCTGAGCAAAGAACTGAATAATTTGTTGGTTTGTAAGGCTTTCCACGGTCAATTCTTCTTAATTTAACAAGCCACTCTTTCAAAAGGGCTTCATTATTTTGTGGAAATTGATGAAAACTTATTTTGCCGTATTTTCAAGACGACTGAATGGCATTATTATTAGTGCAAGCAACAGCAGCACAAGATTTCCCCATTTTCTCTATGCTGCGATCGACCTTTGTGTACATTTTGCTTCGGGGATCACGTGACCACCTACGTGACTTGCAACGACCTCATTCAGGAAATACAATAATTTACTAAAGTGATAACGTCACGCTGGTGTCGGAAGTCAAATTTCCCATTCATTTTACCCATAGACTGTTTTTTAAGTGCACTTTTGAAGCACTTTCTGTTGTTTTCAAGCCTCCATCGATTTTGAGATTTTACGTAATATTTCTGAGTAACAATAAATGTCGTTTTTCCTGACCAGAGTCAGCTATAATTTAAATCATTTAGATTTTTCGCCACCATGCTAATCCTATTTGTAGTATAAAAACTACACGTCCCATGATCCTCCTGATTCCCGGGCAGAACGTGTTAAAAATGTGTTACAAATTACTTGCACCTTGCCATAGCTATTTGTTTGCTTTGCCTGGTGAGACTGTGAATTCGTCAGCCACTCTAAGCTCTACTTAGTTGTGTTTACTTGCTAGATATTAAGTTCTACAACTAGTGCCAATTTACTTTATTAGCCAAGCATCTTTGGCCAATGTTTGTTTGCTTAAAAACTCGCTAGCTAGCTAGCAAATGAGCTAATCAGCTTTGTCAACGCATAACTGACCGAGCTACATAGCTAATTCAGGCCTGCTTGCTCATCTAACGCTAATTAAGTGCCGAAATAATCGCAATTCACTGTTTTTAGCGATTAATATTCATCATGCGAGGCTAGCCGAGCAAGCAAACTGACTGTTAGCTGGCTAACTTAGCTAGGGAGCTAGTTCACCAACTTCAGTAGCTGACTAACGTCATATTAGACGGCAATATGTAAATCCCAGCTCGCGAAATGTTCCCGGCTCGACGCCAGCGAAGTAGCCAAATAATGGCTATTCACCATTTTTATTTACTTAACTAGCTCGCTATCTACACTAGCAAACTAGCTATTTTGCTAGCTTAGCCATTTGTAGTTGGTGAATTTTAATGCTAGCTAGCTTGCTAAATAACAGTAAGTGACATTAAACTAACCATTTACTGTTTATTACCGATTTAGCTATGTGCACAAGATTTAATACGCTCACTAACTGGCTAGCTAGGTGGTTCGCTAGCATAGCTAAATGCTAGCTAGCCGAATGGCAAAACAACTCATTGTGATTCATTCATTTCTAGGCATGTAGCCAGCTAATGATGCCCGCTATGTGGTGACGGATGCACGGACACAGACAACAGCAATTTGAGGCACTGATCGGCTACCATCGTGGTATGTTGTGAACATTTGCTGAAACTGAGGTACCCCATTGGCTGGGAACAAATCACAGGGTACTCGCTGGCTTATGCGATGGATATGTAGTTTGCAGAAGTGGACTACAAACTGGACTACAAGTTCAAAAGCATTTAATTTTTGGCAATAAACAACAAATTTAATGTGATCATTTGCATCTGTATACCCCATAGGCTAATCTCGGAGCGAGGCGGCTCATAAAATTTATACGAGTTTGAGCAATGCCAGAAAGTGTCCAAACCCCTTTATAAATTCCCATAGCGATTTTACTTCCGGCACCAGAAGCTCAGTAGCTGTGACGTCATCACTTTAGTACTCTATAGTCTAATGAAAATGAGGCTTCTATGCAGTAATTATTTATTAATTTAGCATTATTTATTTACCAAATTAGTGATGTACAATGTGCCACATAAATATAATGTATAGGCTCTACTAAAATACGAAAAACAAATGTCTTTTCCCAGGCAGGTAGCATGCTTTACACTCAGCTGAACCCGGCTGTGCCTATCCTACGGGTGTACAGTAAACCCGAGGCTTGCCTCAGGAGGGATTTCAGGCTCACCCAACAATCTATGGCACTTTTGAGGCGGCTGATAGAGAGTCCATGGGACCATGGCTGGGGCCAGGAGTCGGAGATAATCATCTTTCTGCACAGCTTAGCACACGGGCTTTCCCTGTCAGTGGTGAGCCGTGCATTTGGGGTGCCCAGGTCCACTGTCCACTGGGTCATCCACAGAGTAGCAGGTGAAATCAAGGCAAAGCTGGGCACCATGATTTCCCTGCCAACTCCAGATGAGCTCCCAAACATCTGCCAAGGTTTCTGCCAATTTGCAAGAAGTCAAGTTTTCTGTAGGGCAGCTGGTGTACTTGATGGATGTCACATTCATATTAAACCACCTGGCAATGTGCATCAAGCTGACCACATCAATTACTAGCTTTTCCTATCTATCCAAATGCATGCCATTTGTGATGCAACAGGCAGATTCCTAGATATTTTCGTGGGCTGCCCAGGATCTATGCAAGGGTGCTGATGAATAGTCCTATTTACAGCCAGGCACTTTATCCACCATCCAGCTTTTTCCCTCTGGCAGCCTGGAAAAGCCCATCGCTACATCACACCATACAAGCTGCCTCTACAAGGGCGGGTCCAGGAGCGATATAATTGTCACCACTCCAGGGCTTGTTCAGTGGTGGAGCGTGCCTTTGGGATGATGAAGGCAAGATGGAGGGTCACACACTTTAAGGCACTGGAGGTCAGCCCAGCCTTTGCCCCAAGATATCATTGCATGTTGCGCCTTCTTGCACAATCTGTGCCTCAAGACCATCAATGTAATGGAGCTGGAGGACGACATCAATGCTGATGGAGATCACCAGGTTTCTGGCCATGGTGCACCAGGCGGACCAGAAACAACTGCAAAATATCAGCAGAGACAGGATGACTGCTTTCCTGTCTGCCCCTGCTCACCTTCCACAGCACCTGCAGGAGCTTGACTACCTATAAACACTTTTTTGCCAGATCCACTGCTTTCCTTTTGTGATTGTTCCAAAGCTTCAACAGTTAGTTGATTAGTTGTCGACTATTATTATTTGCAGAGCATTTAAGATTGTTTTCAGTCATTTAATTTATTTTTTTTTTAAAAAAAAGTTACAATTTTCTGATTTCAACTTCCGAGAAGTAAATATGTTCTGTATTCTGGAGTCCTCTACGACAGTACATGAAATATTTTGGGTTGTAGACAAAACAAGACGTTTGATGATGTCATCGTGGGCCTTGTTTAACACTGATCATTTTATAAATTAAACTGCTTCTTGATAGATTAGTAAAATGATCAGCAGATTAATTGGTAATAAAATTCAATAGTTTCAGGCCTATGTTTGCATTTTAGTGATCTTTTTATTTTTGGCACTCTTTCACAAGAGGTTCCCATTTAGGGACAATAACTTTTTCTGCAATCAATTATAAATGCTTCTGGCTGCAGATGCTCTGTCTGACTTTTCTTTTTATGATGTTGTCAGCAGTGGTTAAAGTGGGATTTGACAGGTGGGGGAACCCTAAACTTCGGTGTCGCGGCGCAGTGGGGGAAAATGACACAAATTATTGCAAATAACTGTATTCGCTTTATTTTTGGCCTATTGGGACTATGACATTGAATTTTCTTATTCACATAATCAGGAAGTGGGCATAACAAGAGAAAAGCAGTGATGGATTTGGCTGAAAACTTGCAGAATATTGGGAAGTATGACAGTGAAGATATTATACTTTTACAGTATTTTTTATTTCCTAAAACAGTCAATCAAAATTATAACATAATTAATAAAATGAACAAGTAACAGAAATCTATGAATCTTCTTGTGATTTCAAGACACTGTCCTTACACCGCACACATATACCATATTCTACTTCCAAAATGTTTTGAGTTCCAATGCAAAATTATGGTTAGATGCAGCAAGTGATTTCACTAGGCTGTAGCCTTGTGTGTTCTGGTTTATCAATACTCTTATGCAGCAATCTAAATCATCCTCAAATCACACTCTGACAAAAGTTCTCTGAAAAGAAAGCCCAACTTAACTGCTGAGCCAGAAACACAAATCAACATTGCTTGCATAACTATTGCTGCAATTGAGCCTTTGTCAGACTTCGACTGGATCGCTAATAATTTTTTTAATGCACTAGCTGGCTGGTAAGCAGCCTGGTTAGCGTTTTACACATAGCCTAGAGCAGCTAACGTTAACCCAGAGATGCCAAGTCTCACGCATTGTTTAGACTTATTCACTGTAGTCCGCAATTACTCATTGAATGCTTAATCAGATTCTCACGTGGTATTAAAATCCTTGTGCATTGAAGTTTCAGTTTCACTTGCGAAAGGTGGACCTCACCACATGTAACATGGAAAGCGATTATGACTCCGGACTTCCCGTGCTTCTCTTTACTCAGGGATTGGAGACAATGCATGTGTTTCATGATTGTTTAAATTGTTTTAATGAAATAAGACCATTTGAAACGTCTTTATGCAATTCCATTGCTTTCTTTCCCTCAGTAAAGACAAGCGTGAGAATTCCCGAGTCATAATCGATTTCCCTGTCACTAGTGGGGAAATCCACGGAAATGCATGTGAAACTGATTAACTTAAAGGAGGACTATCATCAAAAAAATTTCTGCCCTCCTGTTATTTCAATTTGTTAATCTCCTGCTAGTTAAACTGAATTCATATAGCTCAGTTGGCTAATTGACAAAAAAATCGAATTTAATTGAGCCCACTGGGCAGCACTATTATTTTCGATAGCACCTGTCGCATCTGATTCTGGGGCGCGAGATCATGACGTCAGCACGGAGGTCTGGCGCTTCCAGGCATCATGGCCATGCATTTGATTTAATGAGATTTTCTCGTCAGTGAACAGATCCGCAATCGCTTTAAAAATGCTGCATTGTCGATTGTGTCAAGGACACTAAACAGAAGATGGCCAATGTGACAATGCACACATTCCCAAAGGACAGGGATTTAATTCGCCGTTGGGTTATAAACTCGCACAATGGAACAATGCATATCACTGTTCAGGGATGCTTTGTTTACGCTCTCAGCCGCCGCATTCACGTCACAATTCCGTGCTGTCACGGGCTGAAACTCTGTCTCGCGTAGCTTGAGTTCAAAACAATGGCGGTCTCCGTTTTGGATTTTACCATGGAAATTACGGGCAATTATCGCCAATGACGTGGAAAGGACTAATTATCTTGCGGAAATACTTGAAGCGGGTGCTGTTGAACTTCTGTGCAGTTAATACAGGTAAGCGTGATAATCCTCCTTTAATGCACAATGACTTAAATTCCGCGAGTGAATTTCTTCAGTGCGCGTAGATTGAATAATTGCTGACTATGGCACAGAAACGTGAATGCCACTAACCCCTGGATTCCACCGACGGCGTATTGCAGCGTGACGTGAGCGACGCTATTTTGCTGTGTCTTGTACGCGACTTCTTGTTCCACTGAACGCGGAACGTCAGCGCAGCGTCCTGCCAGCTGATACAATCGACTTGCTCAGATTTTGCATATTTCGTCATTTTTTACCGGCATATTTGTTCAACGACCTTAAATGCTTTCTGTTATTTTTTCTGCTTTAATTGCATTTAATGTCATTTCCGTCTTTGTTGTGCTGTAGAACCTACTACAGTCCAGCCGTGAACACCATAGATTAAAAAAAAAACTGTGCCTGTGTTTTAGTTAAAACAAAATCACAACTTTGATATAAAATTCGTTAATAACTTACTTTTCAAAGATTTGTGGCTGGTTTCTTTTAGTTAAGAGCGTATTCTCCTTGATAATTACTTCCTGCCTGGCACGATCTGATGTGCGATTCCCATTAGCACAAATACTAACGTAGTTGGATCCAATAAATGTATATGGTTGAACTATGGGAAACGTATCCTTGCTATATTCAGATCAGCGCTACTGTGGCTCGCCAGCGGCAGAAATAGGCTCGGTGCGTATTTTCTGCGGAGAGCCGCTTCTGGGACGCTGTGGAGACATGCCGTGGCGCGGCTAGTGTAATCACAACCATTGTCTAGAATGGCCGCGGATTAACTCCGGCAACCGCGTCGCGCAGTAAAGCTGGATTTATGCTTCTGCGTCGACTCCACGCAAAGGGAACGCCGTCGCCTCGACGCCGTCGTGGACCTTTCGAAGTTCTGCGATGAGATCGTTGCGTCGTGCTGTGCCGCGAATCAATTCACCGTCAAACTGCTCAGTGGCGTCAGGTTTCTGAAGGACCTGTCGTGGAATCACGTGAGACTCGTTGGTAGAGTGTTTACGTTATGAGCTGTATTTCATTCCGTACGGTAATAATCCCTACATCCTACACCCTGCAAAATCACTTCCCTTCGTAGTGAAAACTATGAAGGGCAGCAGGGAGGAGGGTTTTCAATTAACGGTTGTTTGGAATGTCCTTCGACATATTTTGCAGCTGCTGCTTTCTGCTTAAGCAAGTGTAAACAGACGCAGCCAGTTCACGGGAGAACTGTTTTCACTGGCCATTATTATTGGTTTCGCGGTAGCTTTATAAGCAACCGCATCGCTTTCATAAGGCGACAAATAGCCGCGGATAAAAATAAAAAAACGACATAACTAGCGATAGCCAGTCGACTGAAGTAAACCATCAAGCTAGGTTCATCAGCTTTCTGTGCGCTAGGTTGCTACTAGCCACCGTTGTCATTTTTTTTGAATGACGTTGAATCACACGCATCACTAGGCTCGGGTCGGACCAATCAGTGCCCTTGCGGTCTGCGTCGCTTTGACGTGCAGTTAGAAAATTTTCGAGGTGTGCGGCAGGCGACGCAGAGGCTCTGCAGTGGGGGTTCACGTCGCCGCAGAGGCTCGGCGTAGCAACGGCGTCAGTTCGACGCAGAAGCATAAATCCAGCTTAACGCTGGCCAAGACGCTCCCGGTGGAATCAAGCCATAAGAGGAGAGACTCACGCCTAATGCGTGAGACTTGGCATCTCTGTTAACCCTTCTTTAATTTAAATTATTTTAGTTGGCCGGTTTGAATTGTAGGATATTACAAAACTTCACCATCGACTTCAGCTTCAGTTAATCCACTTACTTTGGCTAAAAATGCCGTTTCAAACATTGACAATTACTCGCAGGCTGGTACGTGACCGATGCACTCATTCAAATGAAATACAGCATACAACACAGCTGCGTTTTAGTGAAGGCGGGGCTTGCAGAGACTGATGTTGCGCTCTGATTTGTTGAGCATCTTGGTGATTTTGAGAGAGTGCCAGGAGGGCTGTAGTTGAAAGCAGCATGCAAAAATGATCTGTAGTCCGCGGCGCTAATGTTAAGGCGCTTTCACACTGGACGCGAAACGAATATTTCACTTGACAGATTACATTCAAAGTCAACGCAAAGATGCCCTTCGCATCTTTGTGTTGACTTTGAATATAATCTGTCGTGCGAAAAATTTGTTTCGCATCCGGTGTGAAAGCAGCTTTAGTCAAATTAGTATTTCAAACTTAGGTGGCAGAACGCAGGTTCCGGACCGTTCCGGCCCACTTTAGCCCCTGGTTGTCAGAATTGATAAATATCTGCTGCTTTGCTTGGTTTATTTTTTGTATTAATGTTTCCATGTATGCAGGGTTTCCTCCAGGATTTATTGAAACTGTGGTGGAGAGCTTCAGCGTCGGGTAAAAACTCAGCCTTATCAGGTGTGGCCAGTTTTCATTAATCAGCACGTAGGCGATGTAATAATTGAAGTCTATAGCCCTGTTCGGACAGAGCGACTCTGAAACGGCTCTTCAACCCCTCCACTTTCTGTCTGTTGACTGTTGCAAGGCGTCAAAAAGGGGTACTAAAATGAGCCGGCCCTAAAACACCTCCTGATGTGTTTCAGCACCGGTGAAAAAGAGTAACTGATACACGTCACCTGTCTGAATGGGTTAAGCCACTGCTACTACTCGTAGCGCAGTGATTCATACATAATAGGTCAGAGTTCACCGACTTTGCGCTGAAAAAGTAGTTCGCGCTAATTGTGCAGGTGCAGTGGCTTCTTGGTATGTAAAATTTTATTAATTTTGTAACCTTTTTGATGGCTAACTGTTCAGTTTTCGTGTAAACACAGGTTTCGTGCTAATGTAAATAATGTGTTTTTCTCGCCGATTGTGGTGTTTGTTTTGGAGCAACAGTGTTGGAAATGGTACCATATTTAGCCTCCATCAATATCCAATAAAATCAGAACCTTTTCGGCTTACCGTAATGTTTGGGTACCGAACCATTCGGGTCCGAAAAAAAGTCAAGCTTACATCCAGTCAAGAAATTTTAGAGTTTAATTTGTAGTGCTGCTGTACGTGGTAATAGCATATTACGGCGGCAGCTGTGATACTGATAACACTAAATGGCGAAAAGGCACAGCTGCTACGCCTATTTTTCGCTGTCTGAAAGGGTTTTCTGGAGTGATTCAAGACTGCTCTGAACCACCGCAGACACCCTTTTTTAATCTTTAATGGAATTAAATAATCATGAAGATACAATTAGGTAGAGCAGGATGTGCTCACAGCAAACACAGAAGTTAACATCGTAGTTTATCGTTTTGCAAAATGAACAAAATATTTTTTCTCTAATCATTGCACACATTGCATTAAGAAGAAAGCAGCGGGTTTTACTGCCAATGGCTAATTTTTATTCATTGGAAAACGTGTTCATCAAGCAAAATGATTGACAGCAGGTCAAGAATTATTAGCGCTTGTATCAGCCGGCAGTGGTCGGCAGCTTTTTCAGAGTAGCGCACAATTGGCTATTACGCTACAGGGTTGCAAATTGGGAAGGGACTGCCGGGAAGGGAAAATAATAGTTGCCTTGTTCATTGCTCAAGCGCCTCCTGTTGGCCAGACGGGCGCTCGTCAGGAAGATTCTAAGTCTGTTCATGTCCGGGTATCCTCCGCCCTAGCTCTGAACTTGCGAAGATTCAACCAATGAGTGTATAAGAAGCGGTGGCTGACAGGCGCGTGCTTCGGAGGAGAGCCGCGAGCTGTCTACACTCTCCTGAATTGGCTGCAAGGGTCGCATAAGAGCAAGCCTTGTACATAGTTCAACAATTGGGCATTCCAGATTTGGGTGGGATTGGAGATGCCAAATTTATTATTAAAAAAAAAAGAAAGAAAAAAAGAATTATCAGCGTTCTTTTTAACTTAACAAAGAGAACTGGCGACACCTGATTGTCCTTAGGATTTTTGAGGTTTATGTAAAGTCATTTTACATAGGCGTGGCAGCTTTTATTTTGCTGTGGCGGTGCGCCACGATCAGTTACATGTAGCTGAAACTCTGCATGTATGGCTGCTTGTTGTCTGATGGAAACTTGTTGTTTGTGCTGCCTGTCTTGGCCAGGACACTCCTGAAAAAGAGATTTTTAATCTCAATTAAGGTTTTCCTGGTTGAATAAATGTTAAACAAAATAAAGTTAAATATGTATTCAACTGAATCTCATTTATTGTGAAAAAAACTTAAGACAGGTGGACAAACTCAAAAACATTTAATGAACAAAACTGTAAATCTGAAAGAAAACCATCAGCATAATCCTTATCAAATTATAAGACTCTTATACAAACCGCATTTCCAATGAAGTTGGGACGTTGTGTAAAACGCGAATAAAAACAGAATACAATGATTTGCAAATCCTCTTCGACCTATATTCAATTGAGTACATTACAAAGACAAGATATTTAATGTTCAAACTGATAAACTTTATTGTTTTTGGACATATTCGCTCATTTTGAATTTGATGCGCGCAACACATTCCGAAAAAGCTGGGACAGGGGCAACTAAAGACTGGGAAAGTTGAGAAATGCTCAAAAAACACCTGTTTGGAACATTCCACAGGCGAACAGGTTAATTGGAAACAGGTGAGAGCCATGACTAGGTATAAAAGAAGCATCCCCAAAAGGCTCAGTCGTTCACAAGCAAGGATGGGGCGAGGTTCACCACTTTGTGAACAACTGCATGAGCAAATAGTCCAACACAAAGAACAACGTTTCGCAAAGTGCAACTGCAAGAAATTAGGGGATTTCATCATCTGCAGTCCATATTACATCAAAAGATTCAGAGAATCTGGAGAAATCTCTACATGTAAGCGGCAAGGCCGAAAACCAACATTGAACGGCCATGACCAATCGGTCCCTCGGGCGGCACTGCATTAAAAGCTGGCATCGTTCTGTTAAGGATATTACCATGTGGGCCCGGGAACACTTCGGAAAAACATTGTCAGTTAACACAGTTCGTCGCTACATCTTCAAGTGCAAGTTAAAACTCTACCATGCAAAGTGAAAGCCATATATCAGCAACACCCAGAAACGCCGCCAGCTTCTCTGGGCCCAAGCTCATCTGAGATAGACTGACGCAAAGTGGAAAAGTGTGCTGTGGTCTGACGAGTCCACATTTCAGATTGTTTTTGGAAATCATGGACATCGTGTCCTCCGGGATAAAGAGGAAAAGGACAATCCAGATTGCTATCAGCGTAAAGTTCACAAACCAGCAACTGTGATGGTATGGGGATGTGTTAGTGCCAATGGCATGGGTAACTTGCACATCTGTGAAGGCTCCATTAATGCTTGAAAGGTATAGACAGGTTTTGGAACAACATATGCTGCCATCCATGCAATCCATGTCTTTTTCGGGGACGTCCCTGCTTATTTCAGCAAGACAATGCCAAGCCACATTCTGCACGTGTTACAACAGCATGGCTTTTTAGTAAAAGAGTGCGGGTCATGGACGCCTGCCTGCAGTCCAGACCTGTCTCCCATTGAAAATGTGTGGCGCATTATGAAGCGCAAACTACAACGATGGAGACCCCAACCTGTTGAGCAACTGAGGTCATACATCAAGCAAGACTGGGAAAAAATTCCTCCCACAAAGCTTCTACAATTAGTGTCCTCAGTTCCCAAATGCTTATTGAGTGTTTAAAGGAAAGGTGATGTAACACAGTGGTAAACATGCCCCTGTCCCAGGTTTTTTGGAACGTGATGCAGGCATCAAAATCAAAATGAGTGGATACTTCCAAAAAAATAAAGTTTATCAGTTTGAACATTAAATATCTTGTCTTTGTAATGTATTCAATTGAATATAGGTCGGACAGGATTTGCAAATCTTTGTAGTCTGTTTTTTATCCACATTTTACACAGCGTCCCAACTTCATTGGAATTGGGGTTTGTACTAAATCACATTTTATCCACCATTTTCTCCAAACGTATTTAAAAATCTTTCCATTTGTTGAGTCAGTTCATTGTGTCGCTTATCCTCTTTTTCTGATTCTTTTTCAAGGAACTCAAAAAAATACACCTTCTTGTGAGTTCCTTCTCCTACTTGTAGCTGCTGGCTGAGGAGATTCAGGTGAGGGGCAAATTGTGTTTGGTGTGGATGATGTGGATGGTCCACTTGGACTGGAGGGACTGAAAAGAGAAGGGGAATTGGGGGGAGTCAGCGGGTGTACAACTGTTGCCATCAGCAGGGGATTGAGGAAGAATGGTGGGGTTTGGCAAACAGGAGGAAACTAAAACCGGGGGGCATATTGACGGCCTTGAGCCCAATGCCTCTTGCATTTCAGCATAATAGGGCCATGTGCTTTGAGTTTCCTGTCCCTGTTCGTCCCCGACCCAGTGGGTGGCTTTCTCAGCTCCTGTGGTTAATAATGTAATTAAGTTAGCTCTCAAACAACAAATAACACTAACCTTTAACCATACACAAATTCATTCACCTTAATTTTTTTTTTTTTTCAGATTTTCTCACTTCTTTGAAGCCTGTTTGTGGGTTATGACACCCTTAAACTCCATGTCCTCGATCATAGACCTGTAGTATAACACATCATAAGGAGATGCAAATGTTTGTATTTGCTCTAAGTACCCAGTCTTTTTAAGTGAGCCTAGGACACCATAACTCACTAATTAATTTGCCAATACAAAAAAGTGACAAGGCAACTTACTTACTCCAAAGCCTTTTTGGCAGCATTTCTTTCTTTTTTTTTGTCAATAGGCCGTCATTTTTATGTCGCAGCCTTATGAGCGGCCTTGTCTTTTCCACTGTCCCTGTAAACACATAACATCTAAAACTATGAAAATGGGACGGTGATTGATGACATACTCAAATCTTTTACAAATGTATTTCTCACAACAAGTATGAAAGTGGTGGTTTGGTGCTTCCAACTGACAATGTGCTTGAATTTTGGGAAATTGGGGCTGAAAAATCAAAGTGACCCTCATAACAAAGTGATATTTTCTTCGTGTGTTTTATCTTTTGACACCACACATTTTGTGATTTTGTTTATCAGTGCGACAAAGGTGCGCGTAAAAACTGGACAAAGCAGAAGAACGGAACTTACATTTGTAAGATGTTTCCTCCTCCATGCTTCTGTTACACTTCCTGCTTGTGCCTGCATCGATGCAGACTGGCTATTTAAGGCTTTAATAGTCCACTCACACTCTGCCCTACTCGGTTTGAGACAGCCCTTAATGTGGCGGACCCTCTGCGGGAAACGTGCAAACAGACGGGGAGTGGATAGGGCCCGGTATGGGACTAGGCCATTGTCTTATTGAAATAAGCAGGGATGTTCCTTAAAAGAGCTCATCTAGAAGATGCCATATGTTGCTCTAAAATGCATATGTCCTTGAGCATCAATAGTACCAACACAGTTGTTTAAGTAGCCCATGCCATGGGCATTAACACATCCCCACACCATGACAGATGCTGGCCTTTGAACCTCACATTGGTAAGTACCAGGATGTTCCTTTTCTACTTTGGTCTGGGGAACACAATGGCCATTATTAACATAAACAATTTGAAAGGTAGATTGGTCCTAAAGCAGTTGGTTTCCACTGTGCATCAGTTGATTTCAGATTTTAACATTTCAGATTTCTGGATTTCAGAGCTCAGGCCTGGAGAAAATGAATGTTTCTGGATGTTCTTCATATATGCCCTCTTTAGCTCATAGTATATTCTTCAGTTGTATTTTTGGATGCAATGATGAATGGTACTTATTGGGAAGGGTTTTTCTAATTATTCTTAGCCCTCATGATTGTATATTTCCATCACAAAAGCATGTCTGTTTTCATTCCAGTACCATCTGAAAGACAAAAGATTAGTATTAAATTTCACCCTCATCCATACAGCAGCGATTCCTCCAGATTCCCTGAATCTTAAAATGGTATTATGCGCTGTAGAGGGTGTAATTCCAAGAATTCTTCAAACAACACATTGAGGTGATTAGTTTTCAAAGTGTTGGATTATTCAGTGATGCAGTTTTTTTTGCAAAGTGGCGAGCCTTGACCACTCGTTCCCTTAATACTTTTATATAAAAATAGGGGTTGTAAAAATAGGCAAAAGTGATGGACATAAAAAAATACCCCCTCCCCCTCCCCAAAAAAAATTTCAGTTATACATCTCAAATGACCTTCCATATTTTTGTGGACTTTTGTAAATGTCAGGGTTCCGTAATCCATTCATTTAATTTTATGCTTTTATTTCAAGTTTTTTAAAAATATCATTCCCCCTTTTTGCCACTATTTCACTTCCTTTTTTCGATGTGTCTTGGTTTTCAGTTTGGCTCCTCGCTCGACCTCCCACTCCATATGTTTATGACTTGGTTCATTTCCTTGTTTGCAACCATGCCCCAAGTCATGCTTCTCTGTTTACCATGCACCTATTTTGTATTTACCCTTGCGATTTGTTTGCTTTATAAATGATCAGATTTCCTTTTTTTATTGTGAGTCTACCTCTGTGTGTTATTGCCATGTGTTTGTTAAGAGCCTTGGTATTCCTAGTGTGACCTCCTGGTTTTGATTCTCTTTGTCTCCTGTTTTTTTCAAGTTTGCATTGCCCTAAGTTTCTATTTGGTAATTGTTTACAATTATCTGCCTGTCCTCGGTTGATAATTCCGCCTGCTCCCTGGCACTGCATCCTGCCTGCCAGGATTTTATCCCATGACCTGTTTTTGACGATGATTCTGCCTATTGCACTTGTGCTGCAATCCAATTGATTAGCAAAAAACCAGACTGTCTGGCTATGAGCTTGCTTTCAATAGAGCCTATGAATCAATTTTCCATCTGCACTTGAGTTCTGAGTCCCAGGTCTATCAATACAGATTTGTCAGGATCATCTCAGTGGACGGCAATCAGTTTTGCATCATCCTGGACTGCCAAGGAGCCCTGCTCAAAAAAACAACAGGCGCAGCTTGAAAACATAACTTAGACCCTGGAGTCCCTCGCTGCAAGCATGACCACACTCTCTAGACATCTTCAGCAGCTTCAACCCTTCCCGAGTCTGTTCCACTCATAGCCAGCACTGCAACAGCAATTGGACCACGCCTTCCCCTGCCAGGTTCCTATGATGGTCACCCAAGTACCTGCAGATCCTTCATCTCTCAGTGCTCCCTTGCCTCTAAGATCCAGCTTTTTTGATTTGCTTTACCTAACAACTGAGTCTGAATTGCATATATCATCACTCTGATGACCGGCCGGACATGTGAGTGGGGAACAGTGGTCTCAGATGCAAGATCACCTGTGTTTAGCTCCCTGAGCCCCTTTTTGGAGGAGATGAGGAGGGTGTTTGACCAGCCCAGCCATTGTCACAAAGCAGCCAGAAAATTTCTGCAGCTACATCAAGGTTCCCGATCTGTTTCTGAGTACGCCATCGATTTCCGTCCCTTGGCCGCCACATCCAGCTGGAGTCCCTGAGCACAGTGCGCAGCTTTCCTCAACAGATTATCCAGCACAATTAAAAATCTCGCCCAAGACTTACCCGAGGACTTTGACACAGTCTTAGACCTGGCAATCGGCATCAACTATTTCCTGATTCCAGACAATGGGAGTTGAGTCACACCCTGTGTCGACGCTCTTCACTTACTGGGTCTGCCCCTCCTGTCATCTCTCATGTCAACCATCCTGCACCTTTTCAACCACCTGTGCCTATGCAAATCAGTCGCACTCGTCGGTCTTCAGCAGAGCGTCAACGCTGGATGTCTAGCTGTTCCCATCTTTACTGCGGTATCCTGGTCCACTTAACATCAGCCCAACTAGGCTCCCAGTTTTTTTTTTTTTTTTTCTATTGTGAATATATCACTTCAGATACTCAAGGACTCAATGGTTGCTAGCTTTAAGTCAAGCCTGCTCTTGAAAATTCCCAAGGTTTCTGCCTCAACAATATGATCAGGCAAGCTATTCCACATCGAAATTACTCTTTGGGTGAAAAAATATTTCCTAATATCAGTGCTAAATTTACCCTTGGTCAACTTCCATTTGTGACCCCGAGTTCTACTAACAGAACTTGGCTGAGGGAATCCAACATAATTCACTTTGTTAATCCCTTTAACATATTAAAATACCTCAATCAGATCACCCCTAAGTCTCCTTTTCCTAAGACTAAAAAGATTAAGGATCTTCAGCCTCTTCTCATAGCTTTCATCTTTTATACCTGGAATTAGCTTAGTGGCTCTTCTCTGAACTTTCTCTAGAGCCTTTATATCTTTCTTAAAGTATGGACCCCAGAACTGTACACAGTACTCCAGATGTGGTCTGACGAATGTG
This sequence comes from Gymnothorax javanicus, assembly GCA_029692085.1. Lineage (NCBI taxonomy): Eukaryota > Metazoa > Chordata > Actinopteri > Anguilliformes > Muraenidae > Gymnothorax > Gymnothorax javanicus. The sequence goes on along the minus strand of CM056194.1, from coordinate 28,185,696 downwards.
TTGTACAAGAGAAGTATGACCTCCTTGGATTTGTACTCAATACTTTTGGCAATGTATCCCAGCATCCGATTGGCTTTTTTAACTGCTACTGCACAATGGCTAGAACCTGTGAGGTTTTGGTCAACAAACACTCCCAGATCTTTTTCATGTGGAGCACATTCCAGTTTTAAACCTCCCATGAAGTAATCCTGTATAATGTTTTTATTACCTACATGTACAACTTTACATTTTGCTGCATTAAATTTCATTTGCCGAATTTCTGCCCAGTTCTGGATTCTATCCAAATCATCCTGAATCACTTTAGTGGACTCTAAACTATTTGCCAAACCTCCCAATTTAGTGTCATCTGCAAATTTAACCAATTTGCTCTCAATATTCCTATCAAGGTCATTAATGTAAATGAGGAACAGCAGGGGTCCCAACACCGATCCCTGAGGGACGCCACTCTCCACCATACCTAGCTCAGATGAGGTTCCACTGACCACCACTCTTTGTGTTCTGTCCTGCAACCAGTTTTGAATCCACTCCAGAATACCTCCTGTAACTCCAATGGAGCTCATTTTAAAAATGAGCCTCTTATGCGGTACTGTATCAAATGCTTTCTGAAAATCCAATTATATGATGTCATAAGCCCTGCTCTGATCATAAGTCTTAGTGGCCTCTTCAAAAAAATTCCAGAAGGTTTGTCAGGCATGACCTTCCCTTACCGAAAACATGTTGGCTATCTCTCAAGATATTATTACGTTCAAGAAATAATTCCAGCTCGTCTTTTATGATAGATTCCAGTATTTTACATGCAATGCAAGTTAAACTGACCGGCCTGTAATTTCCTGGCACAGTACGGTCCCCTTTCTTATATATTGGTATTATATTGCCCTGCTTCAAATCATTTGGTATTTCTCCAGTTTCTAAAGACCGTCTGAAGATAGCTGAGAGCGGTTTAAAGATGATCTCACTAACTTCCCTGAGCACTCTAGGATATAAGCTGTCAGGACCCGCCGCCTTATCTGCCTTTAGTTTATGCAACTTGTCTAATACTTCATTATCCCTAACCCCAATTTCCGCTAAATAATCTTGAGCATTGGACATGCCCTCTGGCCGAATAAAAACCCGCTCCGAGGTAAAATTCTCAACAAAGCAAATGTTTAAGGTATCTGCAATATCCTTGTTATCATATAGCAGTGATCCAGATTTATTCTTTATGCACTTAACCTCCTCTTTCACTTTCTTTTTTTTGCTACAGTACTGAAAGAAGCGCTTAGGATTAGTTTTTTCCCCTTCCGCAATTTGCCTTTCATACAGTCTTCGAGCATTCCTCAGCTCCTTTTTGACCACAGCCTGTATTTTCCAGTATTCAGCCTTAGTATTCTCATTGTTATCCTTTATGTACATCTTATAAATATTCCTCTTTTCTCTCAAACTCCTACGAATAGCTTTGGTCATCCACTGAGGATTCTGCTTTTTCAGCATACTTTTGGTCACCTTTGGTATGAATTTACATTGTAATCAAGTAAAACCCCCTTAAATCTTTCCCACATCTCATTTACAGACTCACAGTCCAGGAGTGTCTCCCATTTTATTTCGCTTAAATATGAGCGCATCCTGTTAAAATTTGCTTGCCTAAAATTGTAAATTTTGGTTTTAGAAGACACCTTTTTAACTTCCCATGAGACATCAAAATTAACAGTAGAGTGGTCACTAGTCCCAAGTGGCTCCAGTACCTCAACATTACTAATTCTATCAGGGTCATTACAGAGCACTAAATCTAAAATTGCCTTCTCTCTTGTAAGTTTATTAACATACTGCACCAAAAAATTGTCATTTATAACATCGACAAATTCTTCCTCCCCTTTACCCTGTCCTTTCACCATTTCCCAATCTATACCAGGGTAATTGAAGTCTCCCATAATAATAGTCTCTCCTCCTCTACAAGCTTGCCTAATCCTCTTAAAGAGCATTTCATTGACAGTACTGTCCAAAGCTGGCGGTCGATAGCATACTCCTATGTTTAAACCTGTCTCGCGTTTGCCAATGAGCCTGACCCAGATATCTTCACAGGGCAAGGAATTTTCAATTTCAGGAATTTCCTGCACATTTATGTTCTCGTTCATATAGAGTGCTACACCCCTTCCTCGCCTATTACATCTATCCTTCCTAAAGAGCTTATAACCTTCTATATTATATTCATCTCCATCCTCTTCACAGAGCCATGTGTGAGGTAGCGTTCAGGAACCAAATGCGAGACCAAAGGGATCCAATAAAAAGGTGTTTTATTGAAGCTGTGGGGGAAACCCCCGCAGGGCAGAAGGCAACGGTACACAGTCCACAATCCAAAATCAGAATCCCAGGGGCGTAAGCCAAATCGTACACAGGGCAGCAAACACAATAATCAGGGTCGGGCAAAACAGGTTCAATACACAGGTGCAGAGAAATCCAAGACAAAGCCAAAGACGTAATCAGGGACGGTCCAGTCAGAAAAGTAACACAAAGAGTACAAGGCATAAACTATCGCAGCACAAGGGAAACGTTCTGACAGGGAATGGCTGTGAACAGACTGCTTAAATACACTTGAGGGAAGTCATATGCTATGATTGGGAACAGGTGAAGTGGATCAGACTAATTAACAAGGGAGCAGACACGAGGGAGAACCTAACCACATGAAATTGGCAGAAGCCAAAACGCGGACAGGGATCACAAGACAGCCTATTAACAGACATACGGCTCCGGTTAGGGAGTTCTAACGTGCACAGATAATGAGAGGCAGAACAGAGTAAAACAGGTGCGGAGGATCCGCTGAAACGCAGCAAAGTAGATTGAGTGAAGACAAGGGGCGGAGACTAGAATAGGGCGAGTGCTGAGAGCTCATTAGTCAATTAGTAAAGTGCAGCTATACAATCCCTAGTGCTCGTTAGTAAGTTAGTACTATAAACAATGTTAGTTTAGGTTAGTAGTTTTAACTAAAATAACAAACTGTTAGTAATGTTAGTAATGACAGAACAGCAAGGCGAAGGAAGCAAACGAGATTAGGAAGGAATGTTTGGAAACCCAGAAACCATGAAATCACCTGAAAGTGTGGCACACAATACTGGGGCAATGAGCTGTCACAAGACATAAGACCAGACAGGGGAGACAAAGTGCAATGCATGGCAAGATACAAAACAATGACCGGAATCTAACTGAGGGAATGGACTATGGCAGAATACAGGCAAAACAGAAACAAAAACATGGGAAGGATCAAGACATAAGCAAAAACATGAACAGAACAAGACAGAATCATAACACCATGTCTCTATAATCCCAACTATGTCATAATCCTCACTAATCATAACAGCCTCAAGTTCTGGAAATTTTTTTTTTATGCTTCTTGCATTTAAATAAAAACATTTCAGGTTGTTACGAATGCTCTTACCCCCTTGATTTCCCATGTGCCTGCTGCTCCAAGCCCCCCACTGCGCTTTGTTGCTTTAAAAATATATCATCAATAGTGCATGTAACGCTGTCAGCTTCCATCAGGGCAGTCTGCATTTCCCTATGTACAACACTCTCTAGCCTCCCTGTCCCCCAAGTCCCAAGTTTAAATCACCCTGTGCTACCCTCAACAAAAGCTGACCCAGTGCAAAGGTACCCCTCCAGTTCAGGTATAGCCCGTCAGGCTTGAACAGGTCACCCCTGTCCCAGAAGTTGTTCCAGTGCCCCAGAAACCTTTACCCCTCTTTCCTACACCAGGTTCATAGCCACGTGTTAAACCTCCACATAAAATTCTGCTTCCCTCTGCTTGCAAGTGGTACTGGTAGAATCCCGGAGAAAACTACCGTGGAGGATCTGCTCCTAAGCTTTTCAGCTAATTCGATGAATTTGTCTTGCAGAACCTTAAACCTACCCTTACCTATGTCACTTCATCACTTCCTGCCCAGTAAAAATGCTCATCAGAAGAAGGGGGATGACTGGTGAGCAAGATCCATAGCAGTAAATTCTTTGACCCTCAATCTCGGCTGACTGCTCTTCTCATGCATGCCAAGAGGAACCTCACTGTCCATGCGCTGATTGATTCAGGAGCTGACGGAAATTCCCTGGATAGCAAAATGGCTGACAAACCGAAAATTCCATGTCATCCACTTCTGAGGGCTATTTGGGTCGACAACAAAGTAGAGTCTGCCTGGCAAGCATCACCACTCCAGTCACCTTCCAACTCTCCAATAACCATTTTTAAGAGATCTCCTACCTTCTCATCTGGGTTATCTTGGCTCCCCTAGTCCTGCACCAGCCCTGGCTTGCTGAATATAATCCTTGAGTGGACTGGGCTAAGCACTGAGTCTTGGAATGAAGCTCATTCTGCCAAGTCACTGCTTCATATATATATGGGCCAGGCTCACGAAATGTGCGCCACCCCCCCAGGTACTGAAAAATAATGAAAGTACCCATAGAGCTTAGCTGTGAGTGGTTTTTTAATCTATAGGTGTTGTGGGATCATATCTCAAAGCCGTGCGATGGCAACGTTTTTCATTTTTTCGTGGTACCTGGTCAAAATTTGGTCCCTCAACTCATTTTTTGGGCCGGGTTTCTGCCTTAGTTTCAAGACATGCATATCTTCTAAAGCCTTATACATGCATAGATATAGCTAAATGTTCTCAAAATGCCCTGATATGTATAGAAGGATAGTACAGCTGATGGAAAAATGGTATATAGGTAATATGCTGTTGGGATTGTCAACCCTGCCATGGCCCTGAAGTCGGGGTACATTTTGCGTGCCGCTGCAAAATTGCTGCGCGAGTGCAAACTGCTCTCTAACACAATGTGTAAAATTAATTCAGGTAACCCTATATGCTCTCAATGGTAATTGTATGTGATAAAAGTATATGTCTACTCTCTGAATACCAAATATCATGGTCATTGGTGGAATATTTGGTGAGTTATACGCATTTCCCTATACCCTTGCTCATCTAAGTCAGAAAAACGAAAACCTACTGTTTGACTATAATCCATCCAGAGGCCTATAACTAGTGATAATAAAGTTATTTAAGCCTCCAATCAGTGTTATAATTGTATATAAGTGATGTCCAGAGGTATATCACCTGAAATTAGAAACGCTACAGTGATTTTTTTTTTTTCCTCGATCCCGCTGCTGCTGAAAAAAAAGAAATTCTGGTCTGCAGATACCTGAAAAATGTTATAAAAACCTATATCAAAACTCAGAAATCTCCTAGAAACACTCCTTATGGCTTAAAAGTATGTAGCCTAGGCAATACCAAGCCAGAACAGGTGTCTATTCACTCAAAATATCGGTATATCAGTCAGAAACCGAATCTAAGTCAGAAACCGCGTCTTAAGTCAGAAACCCGTCAAAGTGTACCAAACTCAACCCGACTGACTTGCTATTGCCATAATACTTAACTAATAGATAGAATAAGAGTCTCAAGTAGGTAATTGATCACTTACCAATGGAAGATGCCACTTGTAGGCTGGTGGACAGGCTGCTTGACAGTTCTTTTTTTTTATTTTGTGGTCCTAGGTTCCCCTAGCCTGAGCCCTGGGAAATTTTTATGATGATTGCATGTTTCTGTCTTTTAGTTATTGTTATTTTGTTGTAGGTGTTGTCTGGTGTCCCTGACCACCTATACATGTTATTTGAACAAGTTTATGACTGATTGGCCACCGATTGCGGCCACAGCGGCCGCCACGCCCCGCGTCAGTTTCTGCCTGAGATCCCGGTTTCTGACTGAGAGCGTGGGCCGACGCCACTGATATTTTTCGATTAAATCTTCAAAAATACAAGTCGGCACCTTTAGAAAACACAATATATCATGTCCCCAACCACCCATGCATGTTATTTGACCAAGCTTATGACTGATTGGCCACCGATTGCGGCCACAGCGGCCGCCCACGCCCCGCATCAGTTTCCGCCTGAGATCCCGGTTTCTGACCAAGAGCGTCGGCCGATCGGTCCGATGTCGGGCCTCCAACCGACTCCATCGTTATACAACCCCAATTCCGAAATAGTTGGGACGAAGTGTAAATTATTAATAAAATCAAAATGCAATGACTTTTAGATCACATGAGCTAATATGTTATTTACAATAGAATATAGATAACATTTCAAAAGTTGAAACTGAGACATTTTACATTTTTATGCACAAAATGAGCTCATTTTGTGGATAAAATTGTAAAATTTATCAGTTTGAATATTTGCTATGTTATCTCTGTTCTATTGTGAATAAAATACTGGCTGGTGTGATTTGAAAGTTATTGCGTTTTGATTTTATTCACAATTTACACTTTGTCCCAACTATTTTGGAATTGGGGTTGTATTTCCGATCAAATCAGCTAAAATACATGTTAACATGTCAAACCAACATGGAATATCATGTCTCTGACCACCTGTGTAACGACTGGGGCCACATTTGGCCAGACACACCCGGTTTCTGCCTGAGATGCCCGGGTTTCTGACTTAGAAATCTAGTCAGAAACCGACCAAAATGCTTCGCACATTGTAGCTATGTCGTTATTCAATAAATAATTGATCTAAACAGTGATTTCCACTTTGATTCAGGCCAACAACGATACCTGAATTGCATTTGGCTATATCTTTTACAGTTTTTTAAAAATACATCTAAGTCAGAAACTTTTCTTAAACAGGTAGTTTTTTTGGGGACACAAAAATCCCACTCAATCCCTGTAGGTTGGAGTTTTTTTTTTGCCCTAATGCACCATATGTTTGCTTCATCCTGAAGGATTATTAGGGTGTAGGGACCTTTTTTTTTATTTTTCTAGAGTGCTAAATGTAAAATCAAAGAAACCAGTACCTTGTGGACAATTTATTAAATGTCACCGCAATACACAAAACGATGATAGGGACGTATGCCGACTGTCAGACATAGCCTACACATGTCTATTATGCACAGAAAAAAAAAAAATAGAACACACTTAAATATAAAAAACAGAAAGTGAACTATTTAACTTTTTACATGGACATCAAAAAAGTGCCATTTTTGGCCACTTTTCCAACTTTAAGGGCTAAAAAGACAGGGAAACATTTATCGCTGGCTGACAAAAGTGGGGTTTTCCAAGTTGCTCTTGGTGAGCTCTATCCATTCATGGTGGTTCTGGAATGATCAAAGCAAAATATAAGATTTGCTAGCCTGTGGACACATTTGGGGGGGTGGCGCACATTTTGTGAGCCTGGCCCATATATATACACACAACCCCAATTCCGAAATAGTTGGGACAAAGTGTAAATTGTGAATAAAATCAAAATGCAATGACTTTCAGATCACATGAGCCAATATGTTATTTACATTAGAACATAGATAACATTTCAAATGTTGAAACTGAGACATTTTACATTTTTATCCACAAAATGAGCTTATTTCAAATTTTCTGGCTGCAACAGGTCTCAAGAAAGTTGGGACACAGGCAAAAGAGGGCTGAAAAAGCAATTAATATATAAGAGAATCAGCTGAAAGAACATTTAGCAAGTAATTAAGTTAACTGGCATCAGGTGTGTAACATGATTGGCTATAAAAGGGATGTCTTAGAGAGGCTTAGTCTCTCAGAAGTAAAGATGGCCAGAGGCTCTCCAACCTGTGAAGGCTTGCGTAAAAAAAAATTGTGGAATACTTTAAAAACACTGTTCCTCAACGTCAAATTGCAAAGGCTTTGAAGGTCTTATAATCGACAGTGCATAACATCGTCAAAAGATTCAGAGAAACTGGAAAAATCTCTGTGTGTAAGGGACAAGGCCGAAGACTTTTACTGGATGCCCGTGATCTTCGGGCCCTCAGACGCCACTGCATCACTCACCGGCTTGATTCTGTCATTGACATTACTCAATGGGCCCAGGAATACATCAGAAAACCACTGTCTGTAAACACAGTACGCTGTGCCATCCACAGATGCCACCTAAAACTCTATCATGCAAAAAGGAAGCCATTGTTGAGCATGATCCAGAAGCCCCGCCGTGTTCCGTGGGCCAAGGCTCATTTAAAATGGACTGTAGCAAAGTGGCAAAGTGTCCTGTGGTCAGACGAGTCCAAATTTGACATTCTCGTTGGAATCATGGCCGTCATGTCCTCCGGGCTAAAGAGGAGAAAGACCACCCCTCCTGTTGTCAGCGTTCAGTTCAAAAGCCAGCATCTCTGATGGTATGGGGATGCATTAGTGCATATGGTGTGGGACACTTGCATGTTTTAAAAAGCACCATGAATGCTGAAAGGTATATAAAGGATTTAGAGCAACACATGCTCCCTCCAGATGACATCTATTCCAGGGAAGGCCTTGTGTTTTTCAGCAGGACAATGCAAAACCACATACTGCAGCTATTACAACAGCATGGCTTCATAGTAGAAGAGTCCGTGTGCTGAACTGGCCTGCCTGCAGTCCTGATCTTTCACCGATTGAGAACATTTGGCGCATAATTAAACGAAAAGTCTGTCAAAGGAGACCCAAAACTCTCCAGCAGCTGGAAGCCTGTATTTAACAAGAGTGGGATCAAATTCCAATGGCATAACTCAAGAAACTTGCCTCCTCAATGCCCAGACGAAGAAGGTCCCAACTTTTTTGAGACCTGTAGCAGCCATCAAATTTGAAATGAGCTCATTTTGTGGAAAAAATTGTAAAATTTCTCAGTTTCAACATTTGCTATTTTATGTCTGTTCTGTTGTGAATAAAATACTGCCTGGTGTGATTTGAAAGTCATTGCATTTTGATTTTATTCACAATTTACACTTTGTCCCAACCATTTCGGAATTGGGGTTGTATATATATATATGTGTGTGTGTGTGTGTGTGTGTGTGTGTGTGTGTGTGTGTGTGTGTATGTATGTACTGTGTACATTTTCATATCCTGTTTTCATGAAATTTGTCATTACTGTGCTTTTGTTGAGAGGGTTTCCCCCAGAAGAAAAACACGTCCGACAATCATGTTCCCTCCAATTTGCATTCCTAAATGGGATAATTAACTCCCCAATGTGCCACATAGTGTTCCCTCAGTTTCAAACCAAAAACTAGAAAGATAAGAAAAAATATTTATGATTTGTTTTACCCCAGTGGCATTATGAAAAGGTGATACTATGAATTATATCACTTATAAACTAGCCACTGTGAGATAAGGTTCACTGAAGTCTAAATTCCTTGCTGGTATACGTGTGAGTGTGCCATGCGCTGACCAAATTCTGATGTATTCCTGTCTCTTTCCCCGTCTCATGGGATGCCTGCAGGGATAGATGGATGAAAAAAACACCTTTTTGCAAGCAGTTTTACATAGGAGCTATCTTTTTCAACCAAACTACACCTGCTAAATATTTCACTGAGCAGCCTCTACTGCATGAGCAGAATCGTGTATCCTTCTGCGCAAAGATCTGGTTGGCCAGTGTGGTTCCCAAGCAAGAAAATAGTGCCTGCATGAAACTGCTCACAAAACATTCAGAGGACTATCTTGAGTAACCAGGTCTTGATTTCTGGAAAGAGACATTGCTGGTAAGTTTGTCAAATGTATTTTTGGGGCTTTGAGCACCACAAGCTGAGTGCTTCCATTTGGCAAACATCTCTATGCCTGATATCTCCAAAACTCCGCAACTCACACCAAAACAATTTAGATGGATAAATAGCACTACAGGTAAGAGGGAAATATATATTTTTGATTTCTGGGAGCACTGTCACTTTAAGGAGGACAGCCAGTTACCTTTTGAGAGTAACCCCTGCTAGACTATGGTGCATCTCAGGTCTGTTTTATGATATTTCCTTGCTCCTTGATCCTCACATGAACTGCAAGTAGTTCCGAATCTGCCAACTTTCTGGCTGTCTCAAAGCTCCTATTTCTGCGTCGAGAAGCAAGGAGCAACAAGGGAGATCTAAGGAGCCATGAGCAAGGATACATGAGAACAGCCTTCCCGGAAGATTTTTAGGTGAAGGCCATAATGTCAATCGGTAAACAAAGACACTGGCGGCAGATCCAGCTATATGCGATTTTGGCTGAAAGAAATCTGGATTCCTCCAAGTGTGACATACTTCTCATGAGAATCAAGCGAGAGTATGAAACCACAGCTAAAGTTTTATTCATAATAACAGCTTGCAGCACTACCTATTGCACAAATAGACAAAAAAAAATTTCATGTCAAATGATGATATTCAAGATAGAATGTCAGAAAAAATTCAGAATTAGGTTTGAGCCTGTTGTATTCTAAAACAGCTTATCAGCCGTTCTTGCTTTCATAGAGGTAAAGATCATCTCAGAGGAGACGCGCAAAATTCATATTCAAAATTCCATTCTGAATCACTGGTAGTGTTTAATAGCTAATGGTAGTAGATAACTGTGAATAAACTAGCTAGCCAGCTACTGTATATACATATCTACATATTTGAATTTCACAGTAAAACATCAAATTATATTAATTATTGCGCAAACAAATAACAAGAGTGGATAAATGACGTTTTCTACGGGAAACTCAACAAAGCACTTTAGCTTATCCTTCTTTCCTGCATAGCTGTACTGCAAGAGTAAGAATAAAAAGAAAATGGCATAACACGACAGAAATTAGATTCCTTCTCCCCACAACTGCCGTCATTAGAAAGGAATGTCACTTCACATGACGCTTCAGAGGAAAAGATGCCTCATGTCTCTAAAAATGTATTTTCTTGTTTCTTGTTTCCTTGCGTGGTTTGCTTGCGTCTCTCCATGCATCACTGGCGGGAGAGGCTAAAACACAAATGAGGGAAACATAGATGCAAATTCAAAGAAATGAGATACACCTTATACCTAAGAACCAGTGGAAGCTGCTGAGCTGAAAATAGAAAAGGCTCAAAAAAATCCCTTTAAACTATTGATTAGTCGTGTCCTGTTTTCAGTCATTTATTCTAATATACTCGTACTCCTAGAACACTCACCCCTCTTTGTAAATTTACTCTCAGTAAAGTTATGAAGAGAATTAAAATGCTTCATTTGAATGTAAAATTTAATTGAGGACATGTGCGCAAGAAGTACTTCAGTCACATTATGCAAAAAATGAGCTGAGACCAGTATTAAAAGCCATAATGGCCAGAGCATCATCTGATACCAAAGATTTCTGCAAAGAGGCGCTCAAGTCTTGCATACTGGTGCATTTCCATTGTCCATTGCCATGATCTGCAACATGTTTTGAAAACTTTGACCCCCAAAATCTCAAAAGTTGTTGTGTTTTTGCTCTGTTTGTCTGCTTTTCTAGCTCCGGTCCGGTCTGCCAGTTGGGATCCACCTCTCCAGTCTGCGTTCCATGCCATGTTTTGTTCCTGCATGTCTGCACCTTTCATTGCTTTGGTTTGGCTGGTGGTGTTTCCATTTCCTTCACAGCTGTTCTGAATCTGGGCCTGTTCTAAGCTTTATTGTTTCTTGATTGTTTTTACTCATTACTAACATTTACTAACTCACACGGGAGGTGTTTCTTTAGACAGGCACACACTAATCCTTGGTAATTTAGGTAGGGTTATCGATTGGCATGATTTCCCACATTTGCTGTTTTCTAGATCTCGTTTGCTTTTCTGTTAACAGTCTCACCCTTCCTTCTCTGCTGCATCTTACATTGGTACTTAAGTTGAACACGCCCATTCTCTTAATGGGCTCATTAAGTCTTACTGCTTGTCCCATGTCTCATGCTTCTGTGCCTTGCCCCTCTCGTTTTGCCCAGGTGTTCCTTGTTTCCTGATCCCGCCTCCTAGCCCATATATTCTGAGGTGGAGCTCCCATGTGGCAAATGGATCCTTGTTTTGCTATAGTCTTGTTTTGCTACAATCTTGTTTCGCCACAGTCCTGGTTTCCCCTTGTATTGTTCAGTGCTTATCTAGTTCTTGTTTGCCTTAGTCTCAGTGTCTAGTCCTTGTCTTTTTATGATTAGCTTTGTTATTCCCTCCTATTGTATCAGCTCTTTGAGTTAAGTTTTTTGTTGGCCTTTGTGCCCCCTTATGTTCCCCGACTTAGTCATGTCTGTTCTGATTTTCAGCTCTTTGAGTGAAGTTTTTTTGTTAGCCCTCGTGCAGTGTTTATTTTGTGTGTTGTTTAATAAAACCCTTTTATTTTGTATTAACGTCTCATGTCTGGTGTTTCCCATCGCTGCGCCTAACAAAAGTATTATTTCAATAAAAAGGTCTTCAGAATTGTGGATACATGCTGCTAAAAATAATTTTCTGAATTAAAATTTGAAACGTGAGGTGTAGATTAGATGGCTTGTATTGCAGAATGTGCTGAACACAAACATGGAGGTTATGTGTAGTATATCTTAATTTATTTTTATTTATATTTTTCTAGCATAATTACTGAATTAATTTTCCTGAATAGAATTTACAATGTAATAACCTTAACATTAAGGTGATTAGAAGGACACTGTGTGTTTAGTTGCTCATGGATTATTCTAATGATGGGAAAAGATGCTAATAAAGGAAAATGACTGAAAACAGGTCAAGTCAAATCATTAGCTAAACAGGACGTTTTATGCCCTCTCTAATTTCATTCAAGCAGCTGTCACAGCTCAGGAGAAACCCAAGTATCCTTTTTGTCACTCACTTCAGTAGCCGTGCCAAAATACTCTGGTCTCAATGCTCCATTCTTCCAGTTCCAGGTATGAGAAGGTTGTCCGTCTCTCTTCAGAAGCTGTTTAACGATGACCCTTATTTGGACAACAGCTACTGTTTGCAACACAAAGATTATTACACCATGCAAATGGCGAAAGCTTCGTGTAACTTTTCCTCTTCTGTGTTATGAATACAAATATAAAACTACTCTCTAAATAAACACTTCCTTGCAATACAACCCTGAGATATAGCTATATGATTTGACAGGTAGGAATAAAGTGCAGAACTTTATATACAGTATCTCACAAAAGTGAGCACACCCCTCACATTTTGACAATTAATTTATTTTATCTTTTCAAGGGACAATGTTACAGAAATGAATATGAATATATTCTAGAGTATTCATTGTACAATATGTGTAGCAGTGTAGAGTTACTGTACTGTCCAAATAACTGAACAGTCACTATTTCCAAAATGGGTGGCAACAAAAGTGAGTGCACACCCCAATTGGTAATGGTCAACCAAGCAATGAAATGTGTCTTATTCATCATGTTCATGCTTTTTTCTGTTTTACTGGGCCATATGAAGTTGTGTAACGTGTTGAAGGTTTAAACTGTGGTGCTTTGGGTTCAGTGCTCTCATTCTAGTCACTGGATGGTCAACGTGGCACCTCATGGGAAAGAACTCTCTGAGGATCTGAAAAAGGGAATTGTTGCTCTCCACGAAGATGGTCTAAGCTACAAGAAGATCTGTGAAACTATGAAACTGAGCTACAGCACGGTGGCCAAGGTTATCCAGCGGTTTTCCGAGGCGGGTTCTACTCGGTACAGGCCTCGTCAGGGTTGACCGAAGAGGTTGAGTCCTCGTGCTCTGCATCAGGTGCACAAGTTGGCTTCAGAAAACAGATGCAGGAGTGCTGGCAGCATTGCTAACGAGGTTCCAGCAGTGGGAGAAAACAGCTTGTCAGTGCTCAGACCATACGCCGCGCACTGCATCAAGTTGGTCTGCATGGCCATCGGCCAAGACTGAAGCCTCTTCTGAAGCTAGCCCACAAGAAAGCCTGAAAACAGTTTGCTGAAGACACCAGCCCAAGAACAATAACTACTGGAACCATGTTCTGTTGTCTGACGAGACTAAGATAAACTTGTTCGGCTCAGATGGTGTCCAGCATGTGTGGCGGCGCCCTGGTGAGGAGTACCAAGAAAAGTGTAAACTGCCTTCACTCAAACATGGTGGTGACAGCATCATGGTCTGGGGCTGCACGAGTGTTTCTGGTCCTGGGGAGCTGCGCTTCATTGATGGAATAATGGATTCCAACATATACTGTGACATTCTGAAGCAGAACATGATGCCCTCCCTTCGGAAACTGGGCCACGCGCAGATTTCCAACATGATAACACACCTCCAAGATGACAACTGCCTTCCTGAAGAAGCTGAAGGTGAAGGTGATGGCATGCCCAAGTATGTCTCCAGACCTGAATCCCATTGAGCACCTGTGGGGCATCCTCAAGAGGAAGGTGGAGGAGCAGCTGGTGTCCAACATCCACCAGCTCCGTGATGTTGTCATGGAGGAGTGAAGGAGGATCCCAGCAACAACCTGTGCAGCTCTGGTGAATTCCATGCCTAAGAGAATCAAGGCAATGCTGGACAACAATGGTGGTCACACCATGGTTTCGTTGCACTTGATTTTGTCGCCCTTTGATCTTGTTGCTCTTGACTTTGTTGCCATTAGTATATTTGTATATTTTAGTATATAATATCAGTATATTTGGTGTTTACCCAATGGCTTGGACCTGTAACAACCGAATGTGTTCTCTGTCACTTACTGTTAGCACTTGTACCGGTCTCCTAGGAGCTCTGCACTTTTGTCCCAATCTTATGCACTTTTGTACGTCACTCTGGATAAGAGCGTCTGCTAAAAACCTGTAATGTAATGTAAATACTGACACAATGGACACAATTTGGCATGTTGACGGTGAGGTGTACTCACTTTTGTTGCCACCCATTTTGGAAATAGTGACTGTTTGTTCAGTTATTTGGACAGTGCTGTAAATCTACACTGCTACACATATTGAATTTATTCAGGTTTCATTTCTGTAACGTTGTCCCTTGAAAAGACATAATAAATTAATTGTCGAAATGTGAGGGGTGTACTCACTTTTGTGAGATACTGTGCTCATTTTACAAAAATTGCTGCATAGAATGCATAAAATAAATAATAATGAATGAATACAATAATATAATAAATATTATTTAAATAATAATTCAAAAGAAAGACTTAATGTCATATAATAAGGTTCTTGTATCATGAGTCCCTGTAGTATTCCACCTGACTCATTCATACTGCTCATGCTCAAAAGTGTAGGCTACAGCAAGTGAGTGCCAAGTATGTTCCTTGGTCCCATTCCCATGAGAACTCAAGCATTTTAATTGGGCATCACTTAGCCTAGTGGCATTTTTCTAAATACGCCAATATCTGACAAAGTCTGGTGAATAATCAGGGATAATCATTGCAAGCACCACCCCATACTGCTTTAATAGGACTAAACACGGTAAAAATCCAGCAATAAAATTAATCCAAATGTGAAAAAATGGCACAGTTTATGTGCTTCACTGAGACAGAAATAGAATCTTTTTAATATACAGTATACATATTTTCCCAGTGAGTGCATGACACAGTGGTTGCTCAGCTAGAATGCACCAAATCCATAAGCAATCAAATGCTTTAAAATAAAGATTCGTCTCACTGGTGTGTTGCTTTGAAAAATTCTGTATATTCTCAGTAATGAAGAACTTGAAAGCACGTTAAATATACAGAAGTCCTGTATTGCCTAAGCTGACTGAGGCAGTAAAAAACTTATGAGTTAAACTTCTTTCTGTTAGCCTTTGCCTCAGGGGTACCCTCCAAAAGACAGCTTTACACAGTGAACAGAATCCATAAGCACTTAATATTTAATTATGTTTCACAGAAGCAAGATTAAGTCTGCAAGCAAGTGAAAAGCCATTTATTCACATGGCGTTTACAGAGTACCCATAATCAGTGCACTTCTATCCGGGAAAATCTGGAGCAGAGAAATAAAATAGAAGGAAGCATGGATTACTCTGTATATTTTCCACACAGTACATACAGTATAACCACAAAGCAGGTTAGCTATAGATATAGTCTCATTTGGTAAGTTTATAATCGAATTTAAAGCAATTGGAATTGACTTCCAAGTGAAGCAGAGTTAAGAGCTAGGTATCAGCCATTAACCCCTTTGCGCAGAATACAAATATTGGCAATTTTTTCCTGTTATGCATGAGCCTATTTAAGGCTTTATAACTCAGTATTTGTGCAACAGAGACTGCGTAAAATTATTTAAGTGAAGCAAGATATTTGGATATTCAAATTCAGAATTGTTAAGGAATTAATTGTCGGAATTTACGGAGGCCAGCGTTTATATCTGTGCAAAGGGGTTAAATAACATGATGGACGCGCCCGTCAGATAGTGAATCAAAATCATAGTGCAACTCTCCATCATAAAATGAAAATAGAATAGTGTCATGCAGAAAAAAATTGGAAAAATAGAACATAAAAATTAACCCTTGTGTCCTCTTCGGGTCAAGGTGACCCGTTTTAAGTTTTTACTAAAAGAAAAATACTACATGGATAATTTTTTTTTACCTGAAATTCTTTGTCTTTGGCTCATTTTCTTTGAAGAACATATAAAAGAAAAAAATTAATTGAGTATACATGCTACAGTGGCACCACACATTTAGTTTATCCTTCATACGATGTCCGGGTCAGATTTACCCGGATACACACAGAGACCCAGACAATGAGAGAGACCACACACACACACACACACACACTCACTCCTTCTCTTTCTCTGTGTCTCTCTCTCTCTCTCTCTCTCACACACACACACACATACACACACACACACAGGTATCCAAAAATCTAGCAGGTCTTGATGCCCTGTCATCAGACCTGATGACCCTCGACAATATGTGAAAGCTTCTCATTATGTTAGCATCTGAGCAGGGAGTTTGTTCTTTAGGTTCTTTAGGTTTGTCAGTTTGTTCTTTAGGTAAAAGAAGCTGCTAATCAATGGTGAAAGAGGTCGTGTGTGCGAGATGGCGTTTAAAGTGACAAATCAGGGCTGTAAGAGCTTCTCCAGTAGGCATCATAGCTAGCTAGCTGCACCTAAGCGATTGCTTTTAGACTCACTAGCAAGCTAGCTAACGTCTCTGAAATCTGCAAGCACACTTGGGTTGCAGTTGCACAACACTGCTGCGAAGCCTCGAATAAGTTCATGCATATTACAGCTAGCTCAGTTAATAGGGTTGGGGCAAAAATCAAATCATATCGCTTTAATGTGATGATCATTTACAAATCTTTTCCTTAATTAACGTTAGCTAGCGTACTAGCTGCCAAGATGGCTACATCCAAAGCGCAACATAGCCTAGTGCGCGATGGCACACAATACATAGCAGCCTAGCCATCATGACATTATCGGTAAGCCTCCGTGCGTACAAGCGCTACCCAGAAGCTGATTGGTTGGTATGCAAATGAGGAACATGGTTTCCGCTCGCGCCCCTAATGAGTGACGTCCTAGTGGAAGACCCGCCTTGATGAGACGCTGACAGATTGCATTTTAATTTTCATTGTGTCCCAAAAAGAGCGTGGTGACATGTATTTGAAAATGCAATGGACTGGGAGGCGCTGTTTCCCTTACTGCGTTTGAATATTGTCCTATGTATTGCAGGGTAAGTCTTTGAAAATGAAATGTCAAATGTCGTCATCTTTATTATATCATTATTATTTCCAAGTGATTAGAAAACAGCATTTTCATTATCACGTTGACCCTAAAAGAGCGTGATGACATGTAAATGTAAATGCAATAGGCTGGGGGTGCTGTTTTGCCTATTGCATTTGAATATTGTCCACTGTATTGTGGAGCATGACTTTGAAAATTAAATGTCAATCAGCTTTTCATTATCATTTGAATATAGTCATAGATTTCCCAGATGTGTATGTGAAAATGAAAGTGATAATTGGATTAATGCATTTTCAATTTAATATTGTCTCAAATAACTCATTCATAAGTGGAAAATTATAATGCAATAGTGGGATTACATTTTCATTTGAATATTGTCCACTATGGGCTTCCATAATTTCTGTATTGCTTTTAAAACCCCAAAAAATGTCGCGGGTCAGATTGACCCGAATAGTACTTGAGATTCGTAAAAGTGGACAAAACACAAAGGTTAAATAAATGTTTAAACATATTGAGACTTTCAGAACAAGACTGGTCTAACCACAGTAATTGCC
Organism: Gymnothorax javanicus; assembly: GCA_029692085.1. Lineage (NCBI taxonomy): Eukaryota > Metazoa > Chordata > Actinopteri > Anguilliformes > Muraenidae > Gymnothorax > Gymnothorax javanicus. The sequence goes on along the minus strand of CM056194.1, from coordinate 28,167,849 downwards.
TCTTGTAGGAGGATTGCACTAAAGTTGAACATACATTTAAAAAATCAGCTTGCAAAACATTACATTATTTTGATGCATATAATTGCTTTCATTATGTTTTATCTCTGCAGAAAAAGGTTTTTATTTTAAATACCTCATTTTCAGAAATCCTCCATTTATTTGTGAAATTCTGGAATTTTGTAGTGAATACATTTTTCTGAAAAAGGTACAGTATTGAAAATCAGCTGATTGATGTCTAATCTTTTAATTGCAAATTGGAAGATGGGAAGATTATAAGACAAACTGTTTAAATGTGAATCACTTTAGTACTTTTTATTTATGAGGAAAAACCTACAGAGTACCTTAGTCAAGCTATTACTGAAAATACTTCGCTATACATTCTTCCAAGGTACCATAAGTGAGAGTCAGACACCCCATGTGTATTGGTCAATATTAAGACAGCATAAGAAAATTAATAGTTTTTTAATTTTTCAAAAAGAGAAAATCTAATGAATTTCACACTTTAATGCGTGATTAACGACCCACACTACGAACATTTCAAAAGTTTATTACGAATCAAACTGTGTAGTCATTCCAAACTACAACAGCAACAGGCCACACTAATTTCCACCAACTGACTGAAACAGCAAAGCTCTTCATAGAAATGTAACGAAATGGCACTAATAAGATGCTTCAAAACCAGATATCAATAGTTCTTTACTTGATGAATCTTCAATCATCCTCACAACTACTTATGGTAGTTGTTTGTTGTTTGTAATGGTTTTCTGACTACTGCATGGTTGTTCCATGGGCGCTGCCATATAGGATAAGTGAGTTAGACCACTCTTGCCCTGTCTTGCTCTGGCTTTCTAGAAGTGTTGGTACCTAATAACATTCTTTTACACAAGCACTGGGCTAGATCTGAGTTAGTTCAGTATTGCACTAAATAGATCTGAACCTTATCTTCAATTCCCAGTGTCAAACTTAATAAACATGAAAAGTGTGGTTAAACCAGTCTTATTCTGAGGAGCTCAATTATTTGTGACTTCCCAATGGCCTACAACCATTTTTTGAGAGTTATTTCATCCAAGAAAAGCTGGTAATAACCTTTCTAAAAAAGTGCACTCAAGTAAAATGATCTGCCAAACAAACTAAAACCTCACAAATTCTTCCCAACCAGAATAATATGGAGCTCAATAAGAGAATTTTTTTTTTTTTTCAAAATGACTGTGAAAAAGGACACAAGGAGACTTGGCCACAGCCGCAGTAGACAGTTACCACTTTATTTCTTTGGAGAAGACAAAGAAAATTGGACAGTTGTTTTCTTTTTTTTTACATTTTCCTACATACAGTATGGTAGAAAAAGCCAAATTATATGATAAGGCCAATAGTGTTACAAGGCTTTTGTTGACCTCTCAAAAACTGGAAACTTAATAAATTATGTTGATCAAAAGTATGAACAAGGCTTTTTCATGCCTTCCCCAAGGGAAACACGTGGCGGTAATCTTTATGCACAATTTTGTCTGTTGCAGAAGTCATATGTATTGCCTTTGGCCATTCTGGTGGTTTCATACTCTGACACTAAGAACTTTTTTGCATTTTGCGTCATACAGCCCCCCTCATAACACAAACCATGTTGCTCTATTTTAGTGCCATGGAATGCATCCTAGCCAGCAGACCTATTCGAAGATAGACGCATATCTCTAATATAATTTTCTTTCCCTTCTTAATTTTCACTTTGGGTACATAGGCTACACTGTAAATAATTCAAGAAAAAATGTGGTGGGGTCTAGTGGTAAGGGGAAGGTGAAGGCGTACTTTCACTCATGTGCATATTTCTTTGGGGGAAAATAAAAATAATTAACCTCAGCCTCACCCATGTTTGAGTGCCGTTTTGTCTACGGCATAAAAGCCTACATCTTTTCATATAAAATGCATTACCTGGTGAACCAATCATTATCCATGAAAGATTCTGATTTCATTGGTGCTTGCGGTCTCTGGCACTTACTGGGCATGCCTGTGCACCCATAAGAAAGCCCTTGATTTACAGTGATTTATGTGGAGATGATTTGACTCAATATTATTTATGTGCTCACATCGACAATCCATGTGTTTGTGTTTAATCTGTAAATTTAAAACAGCTTCCACAAATACAAAAAATAAGATTTGTAAACTCATAAAAATATTTTGCAAATATAAAATGCATCTGCAAATACACAAACTAATTCCTCAAATAAAAACATCTGAAAATTCATTAACTTACAGATATATAAAAAGCATTTGTGAATATCTTTCTACTTTACAACTTTGTGAATCAAAAAGGCATTTGTGGATCTCAATTCTACGCTTGTGAATTTGCATTTTACATGCACACAGTTTTGAGACAAACCTTCCGCCAGTCTCAATGAAAATTCATTTGAATTACCCAGCCATTTTCGGATAGCACATGATCGCCTGCTGATGACGTCATTTCTAAATTTTTAACCCCTTCATGCAGAAGCCAAATTTGGCAATTTACATGTTTCCCTATCTAAGGCGTTACAATTCAAGATCCGAGCTTCACAAAGAGGGGACAAATGGCTGAAATGAAACAAGACACTTGAAGCATTTAGAATAGCACCATATTTTAGTTTATTTTCATAACTTTAGTACAGAATAAGGGTCTCAAAAAAAAAAAAAAAACTTCATGAAAATTCAGCATTGAAATAAAAAAAAATTAAAAAATTAGAATTGAAAAATGGCTGGGAGTTAAAACAATGAATTTCCAGGATCATAAACTCCTTGACCACAAGTGTGCCGCACTTGAATGTGATATTCAAACTTAGCTACTGTCTTTGAGCCAAAGAGATATATACCTATCCAGACGGCTCTCCACAGTCTCTGAGCCCTCAAAATTGCGCACATTCAAATCCTATAATATTCATATGAGTGAATATTCCCAAAAAACGATATAGTTCATCAGTTTGCACATTAAATATCTTTTCTTTGTAGTGTACTCAAGTGAATATAGGTCGAAAAGAATTTGCAAATCACTGTATTCTGTTTTTATTCACGTTTTACACAATGTCCCAACTTCATTGTGTAATGTGGAAAAAAAAAAAAAAAGCCACTAGATGGCAGTATTGACATTTTTTTGTTAAGCCCAGTCTGGAGCTAGGTTTGGGGCATGTCCTGGGCATGCCTCAGAGGGGGCTGGAAAAGAGTATATAAGGAAAAAAATTGAGAGAGTGAAGGGTAGTAGGAGAAATTCAAAGGAGAAATTGTGGAAGGATACATTTGACCAGACCTGTCACTCTTTTCAAGACCTGTGAAGCTTTTTGTGGATTTTTGCCTATGTTGGAGCATTTTCCTGTCCCAGGACATCACAACATAGCAGCCCATCTCAATTACCAAGGGACTGTAAATATCTCTTTTTTTTTATTTCAATCTTGGTCAGTAGATGTAGATTGTAGATTAGTTCTAAGTGTTTGTTTAATTAAATCTGTTGAAGTTTAAGAATTTTGTCTGTTTTCCCTTGCTGTCCGTGACGTCATAACAAATTGACGCCATAACAAATTGGGGCCTTAAAAAAGTGGGGGCTGGTCCGGGATAGACCATTGTGTGAGTCATTTATTGAAAATCTAAAATGTCAAATTGTGAAATTGTTTTTTGAATTTTCCTAGATATATATTGGCAGATCAACAGCAATGGATGATTTCTTGGCATCACCAACCGTAGAGGTTTTGAAGTCCTTTAAAAAGACAGAACTGCTAGAAATATGCAGACAGAGCTGACAGATGTAAAACCAGCCATGCGAAAAGCAAGACTGGCTAGAGAGATTGTTGAATATTACATAGATGAAAATGTGTTTGCACCAGGAGATCTGGAACAGTTTCCAGTGGAAAATCCAAATGTAGAAATGGAACTTAAATTAAAAATGCTGGAGATTGAAAGGGAGGAAAAAGAAAAACAACGGGAGTTTTAGAGAGAGAAAGAGAGAAAAGAAAGGGAGGAAAAAGAAAAACAACAAGAGTTTGAGAGAGCAGAAAGAGAGAAAGAAACACAGTTTGAGAGAGAGAAATAGGAAAGAGCAGAAAGAGAGAGACAGAGACAGAGAGATTTCGATTTATAAAAATTAGACAGAGAAGAAAGGCTCCAAATGGAGCAACTAAAAATTAAAATGGAAGCTGAAAACAAATTTCGTGCTAGCCAGGAGGTAAAGCTGGTGCCTCCATTCTCGGAGAAGGAGGTTGATAAGTATTTCCAGTGCTTCGAGAAGGTAGCTAAGAGTTGTCAGTGGCCAAAGGAACACTGGCCTCTGATGTTGCAAACTGTCCTCAAGGGTAAAGCTCAACAAGCCTATTCGGTTTTGTCTGCAGATGATTCCTCTGATTATGAGGTTGTCAAAAAGGTTATTTTGACAGCTTATGAGTTGGTTCCAGAGGCTGACCGACAGAAATTCAGAGGTCAGAAGAAATCTGACAATCAGACTTATGTGGAATTTGCTAACGAGAAGAAGGTTTGCTTTGAGCGCTGGTGTACTCCTATGGAGGTCAAGGATGATTTCAACTCACTAAAAGAGATGGTGTTAGTTGAAGAATTCAAGAACTGTGTCAAGGATGATATTAAGACCTACCTTAATGAGAAGCAAGCACTGAATTTGCAATCAGCTGCTAAGTTTGCGGACGAATATGTTCTCACGCATAAGTCCAAATTTCAGTCCAGCAGTAACAATAGATGGTCCAAATTTCAGAAGAAAGGTAACGGTGATACCCAAGATTCCTCACCCAAAGACAAAGACAAATCTGGTGATGGTGCTCAGAAATCCAGTCAAAGGTCTGATCAAAGTGTGAAAGCTGACAGTGACAAAAGTGGTCTAGTTTGCAATTATTGCAAGAAATCTGGTCATGTTACAACTAACTGTTGGTTCCTTAAAGCGAAGAAAGAAATAGAAAATGATACCAAACCCAATGCCTTTGTGAAGACAAGGTTAGAAACCCCTGTAGTAGATGACCGATCTGCTAAATTGCCTGCTCCTTGTGAGGCTAGGAAGCCTGATACTGCTGACTTTGTGAGGGAGGAATTTCTTCCATTTGTGTCAGAGGGATTTGTGGCTCTGAATGAGCATTCTCCTCCTGTACCCATATATATCCTAAGGGATACCGGAGCTTGTCAGTCACTTTTGTTGATGGACTCCTTGGAGTTACGTGATGAGACCGCTTCTGAGGATTTCATACTTGTACAAGGTATTGAAGGGAGGACTGTATCTGTACCCCTGCGCTCTGTATTCTTGAAGTCAGATTTAGTTACAGGACAGGTAAAGGTGGGACTTATGTCAAGTCTGCCTATCAAGGGTGTTTCTCTGTTGCTAGGCAATGAACTGGCTGGGGGCAATGTAGTTCCCCCTGTTCATCTTACTTCACAGCCGAGCACTGAAGATGGCGATGAAGACCCATCTCTGTATCCTTCCTGTGCAGTGACCCGTGCTATGGCCAAGAAGGCTGAAGAAGGAGATGTGGTGCCGTCCAGCACATTGAATAGTCATGACTCAGGTGGTTCGCCTCATGACGCTGTTCAGCCTACTATGATTTCTCCGTTTGAGGACTTATCAGACACTTTTATCAGTTCTCTGTTCAGCCAGCCACATGGGTCTGGTGATTCTGATGTGTCTGGAGACTTGTCTCTGTCCAGAAAGCGGTTGATTCAGGAGCAAAACAATGATCCTGAAATTTGTGTACTAAAGAAGAGAGCCCTTCCTGATGAAGAAATAGACACCGTTCCAGTTGGGTATTATCTCAAGGATGGAGTGTTGATGCGGAAGTGGCGCCCTCCTGATATCCCTGCCAATGCAGATTGGGCAGTGGTCAAGCAAATTGTTGTTCCGAAGGTCTACAGGAATGAGATCTTAACAATGGCTCATAGTTTGCCTTAAGGAGGTCATCTTGGTGTTAACAAGACTGTTGACAAGATCATGAAACACTTCTTCTGGCCTGGACTTCGGAAAGATGTTTCCAACTTTTGCAAAACCTGTCACACTTGTCAGGTAGTTGGAAAACACCAGTTAGACCCACCTGTAGCTCCATTGCAGCCTATCCCAGCATTTGGGGAGCCCTTCTCCAAGGTCATCGTTGATTGTGTTGGTCCATTACCCAAGACTAGATCTGGAAATCAGTACTTGTTGACAATCATGTGTGCATCTACCAGATTCCCTGAAGCCATACCTCTACGCAACATCAAGGCAACTGCAATCTCGAAGGCTTTGATAAAGTTCTTCACGTTGCTTGGCCTTCCCAGGGAAATTCAGTCAGATCAAGGTAGCAATTTCACTTCCAGATTGTTTCAGCAGGTTGTGTATGAACTAGGTGCGAAGCAGATTCTTTCCAGTGCCTATCATCCAGAGAGTCAGGGTGCCTTAGAGCGGTTTCATTCCACTCTCAAGACAATGATGAGGACTTATTGTTATGACCATGAGAAAGACTGGGATGAAGGTGTTCATTTGCTGTTGTTTGCAGCTAGAGAAGCAGTGCAGGAGTCTACTGGATTCAGTCCGTTTGAGTTAGTGTTTGGCCATGAAGTGAGAGGACCTTTGCTATTGTTGAGTGAACAATGGCAAGAGAAAGAGCCGCATATCAGTCTGTTAGACTATGTTAGCAAGTTCAAGGAAAGACTGCGTGCAGCTTGTGACCTAGCCAAAGAGAACTTGAAATCAAGTCTAGGAAAAATGAAAACTTAGTATGATCATAAGGCTAGAAGCCGTGAGTTTAAACCAGAAGACAAGGTCCTTGTGTTGTTTCCCTTGCAGTCCAATCCATTGCAGGCTAGATTTCATGGTCCTTATGAAATTCTGACAAAACTCAATGATCTCAATTACATTGTGAAGACTCCAGATAGGAGAAAGCCAAAACAGTTGTGTCACATTAACATGCTGAAGCCTTATCATGATAGGAATGCTAGGGTTGCAGCTGTGACTTCAGATCCTCCTATGGCCGAGACTTGTGAAGATGAGGGGGAGTTTCAAGATGATGAACCTAGGATTAAAGCTGAAGTTCTTTCATGTAAATTGTCAAATTCTGAAGTGTTGCAAAATCTTGATGTAAAACTCCAGCACTTAGAACCCTCACAGAAAGATCAGTTTGAGAGGTTGATCAAGAAATATAAAGATCTATTTCCTGATGTTCCAAAGAGAGTTTCTATAGCCTCTCATGATGTAGATGTTGGTGATGCCAAACCAATAAAACAGCATCCATACCGGATGAATCCTGAAAAAAGAAAGATTGCTGAGAAAGAGGTTGAGTACATGTTAGAAAATGATGTTATCAGACCCTCTAACTCAGATTGGAGTTCACCCTGTGTTCTAGTTCCAAAACCTGATGGAAGTACTAGATTCTGTACAGATTATCGCAAAGTCAATGCTGTAACTAGAACTGATGTGTTTCCAATACCTAGGATTGAGGATTGTATCGATAGAGTAGGGCAAGCAAAGTTTCTGACCAAGATTGATTTATTGAAGGGTTATTGGTGTGTGCCTTTAACTGAGAGGGCCAAGAGCATCTCTGCTTTTGCCACACCATCTGGGTTACACCAGTATGAAGTCCTACCCTTTGGCATGAAAAATGCCCCAGCCACGTTCCAAAGGATGATACAGTCTACAATCGCCGGATTGCCACACACGGGTGTGTACATCAACGACCTGATCACATGGAGTGACTCCTGGGAAGAACATCTGAAAGATGTAGAGACGTTGTTCCAGCGCTTGACCCAGGCTAACCTGACTGTTAACCTGAACAAGAGTGACTTTGGTTGTGCCACTATCACGCATCTTGGCTACGTCATAGGCCAGGGTAAGGTGGCACCCATAAATGCTAAAGTCCAAGCCATCATGGACTTTCCAGTTCCTGACAACAAAAAAACTTTGCGCCGCTTCCTTGGAATGATCGGGTACTACCGCAAGTTCTGCAAGAACTTTGCTGAGATTGCTCTCAGTCTCACCAACCAACTGAAGAAAGGCGTAAAGTTCACTTGGGATGAAGCATGCCAAAGAGCCTTCGATCGCCTGAAGTCTCTGCTGTGTCACTTCCCCATGCTCAAATCTCCTGACTTCAACAAACCGTTCTCCATGGCGGTCGATGCTAGCGACCAAGCTTGTGGATCTGTGCTCCTACAGAGAAGTGACTCTGATGACATTGAGCATCCCGTGGCATACTTCTCCAGGAAGTTCAATCGCCACCAAAAGAACTATTCCACAACTGAGAAGGAGCTGTTGGCTCTGATTCTATCCTTACAACACTTTGAGGTTTATGTTTGTACAGGGCAAAAGCCAATGATTGTATATACTGACCACAATCCGTTAATGTTTTTGAGTAAGATGAAAAACAAGAATCGGAGATTGTTGAATTGGAGTTTGATTTTACAGGAGTTTGACTTGGAAATTAAGCATGTAAAGGGTACTTACAATGTAATTGCTGATTGCTCATCCCGTGTTTGAGTATGTGTATATATATCACGTGTTCATTAGCATATTGTATTATATGTATATATATATATATATATATATATATATAAGTGTCTACTTAACCATTTTTAGATTGAAAAAGAAAAATTTTGCCTTTATGAGTCAAAATTTTTCCCTTTTTGGAATGGAGGTGTAATGTGGAAAAAAAAAAAAAACCACTAGATGGCAGTATTGACATTTTTTTTGTTAAGCCCAGTCTGGAGCTAGGTTTGGGGCATGTCCTGGGCATGCCTCAGAGGGGGCTGGAAAAGAGTATATAAGGAGAAAAATTGAGAGAGTGAAGGGTAGTAGGAGAAATTGCAAGGAGAAATTGTGGAAGGATATATTTGACCAGACCTGTCACTCTTTTCAAGACCTGTGAAGCTTTTTGTGGATTTTTGCCTGTGTTGGAGCATTTTCCTGTCCCAGGACATCGCAACATAGCAGCCCATCTCAATTACCAAGGGACTGTAAATATCTTTTTTTTTTTATTTCAATCTTGGTCAGTAGATGTAGATTGTAGATTAGTTCTAAGGGTTCGTTTAATTAAATCTGTTGAAGTTTAAGAATTTTGTCTGTCATCCCTTGCTGTCCGTGACGTCATAACAAATTGACGCCATAACAAATTGGGGCCATAACAATTGGAATAGGGGCTTGTAAAGAATTGGAATTGGGGTTTGGAAAAAGACTCAACACTATACACATAGACAACATGGAGTCGAGACTCCGGGATAATTAGTAATACATGCTACAAGCGGGGAATAAACAAGGGCATAGGTTTGCGTATGGACGGTAGGGACATGTTCCTACCAATATTTTGGGAAGCCAGATTGTCCCTACCAATATTTCAGTGAACTCGTTCTTATCATCTTTCCAGATAAGCCATATTAGACCCAGTTGTGGAGGCTACGTCTCCAAGACAACCTATTTACGCATTCTAGCATTTGATTGGTTGAAAAGGAGGGGCCAACTGAAGGCTAAAAGACAAGCATAAATTGATCACTCTATTCAGGTCTGGAATATTAATTTTTGTCCAAAGCAGGGCTTGAGACACACAACTGAATCGCCGGCTTTGATTATATGGCGTTTGCCATAGCATGCCCATTGAAGATAACCATAATTTGGCATTTGTTCCAGATTTTGCTTCATCACGCAACTATAACACTTTTCCCATGGCCCAACTCATGACATATATTTGATATTACCTTAGGTACGTATCGCTTTTACAGAAATTTCATTGTCTGCGAGCGTGAAAAAAAAAAATATTGTTTCATGTAATGCTATTAATATTCAGCAAAACTGAATGCCAAGTGTAATGTTGGGAACTTGAATCGGTGCAGTTTAGCACTGTAACAGGGCAACTAACTGCCACTCTCATAACTAAGTGTGCTTGCAGTACCTTTCCTAACCATTATATAACATTAGTTTGTTAGCTAGCGAGCAAACAGCAGCTAGCCACTCAGTGAAAACTAAATTATGTTACTTTTTATTGGAAATTAATGTCAAATATTGTTAGTTTATTGTGTTTGCTAGTTTCTACTAGCGAACTAAACCTGGTTTCTGCCGCATGTTGGCTAGTAGTCAGGTTGCTAGCTGTAGTAGACATAACACGGGTGGATATATCAAATTATGAGGTGAATTTCAGTCTAGAAATCCCGCGATGGTGCTATTATTCAGGAATATTTTGTATGCAGGAACCACGTCAGCAAGCTGTAGAGGATATAGGTGTATCAGAGCTTCAGGTGAGGTCCTAATTATGAATTATAATGTGGAATTATAGGGAAAGTATTAACCCTCTCCAGACTCATGTTGCAAATTTGCAACAATAAATCAATTGATGACTGATTATAAAATATAAAGACCACATGGGAAATGGTTTGATAAAGTTACCCTTCCACCTCAGTATTGCAAAAATACAACATTAGTTCCACCTGCAGCCACTAGATGTCACCACTATCTCATTGCAAGATGGAAGCTTCCATGAGAACCAAAGTTTGTTGAGAGTAGGTCTGCTTTTTTGAGGTATCACGGATATTTTAAGATCGAAAAAATTGTTGTGCAGAATGAAAAAGTAATGCTTGTAGATGATAATAAAATATTAAATGAAAATATGCAACAACCTCAGAATCCTTCAAAATGTGAGATATCTAATTCTGTTAGTTATTTTAGTAAATAAGAACTGTTCTCCATGAATGAACGATTTTTCATATTTCAAAATAATAAATTGGGCTGGAGAGGGTTAAAGTTAGCCTCATGATGTTCAGCAAATATAACCTTTGAAAGTCAAAATGTCCCAACCAACTTTGCCTCAGTGGGGAAAATGAAAGAAACAAGTTATCATAAATCGTAAATCTAACATGATCCAGTCCGATAAAACGCTCTGTTTGCGGCTTGTCCAATTCACAGATAGTCTGTGGTCCATTTTGAAGTGTTTATCTCGGCTGCAGTTGCGTTACCGCACAGAGAGATGCTTAATAGACATGAATTGCCTACAATGATTTTAACATTCTCTAATAATAAAACATACCATTATGTAATTAAGAAACTTATGAGAGTATTTCAATCATTCGATATTGCTGACCTTCATGATGAATGTTCATAACAAGAGTAACAGTTGTAAACTTGTATTCAAAAATCAAATAAAAGTATTTGGATGGCAACAAGATAGAAACAGAAGTTTATGTATGTGGCATCTATCTATTAAGATTATGGAGGCAGTTTGCTTTGCATCATAAAAAAAAAAAAAAACAAAGAAACACTCATTTGGATAATCTCCGTACACAGAAAAGGCAGTATCTGCACTCAGATTTGCAAAAAATTTCCATCTCACGTGCTATGCGCGCTCACATTACATATGTGTCCCTACCAATTGTCACATTGTACCTATGCCCTTGGGAATAAGTCTTGACATAATACACATAACGCTACAAATAACAGCAGGCTTGTGAGGCTTACACAGTTAATGAGACTTCCCCCAAATGGGTGCGAGGCACGGTCTTAATTAAATAGCACAACACTACCACACAGTGGAAATGAACAACAGTTGCATACAATGATTGCGGAGCAGAAGAATGCTGTCTGGGTCTTGATAGACTGGTGAGTTTGAAAGCTGGAGGCGTGGCCTTACAGTACCCTCCCCCCCAAGGCACGACTCCCAGCGCATCTGATCTTCAGCTGGGAGGGGTAACTGCTGGCATCTGGTACAACATGTTGCTCACTGCTACGGTCACTGGCACCTGGTACCCGGGTGCGTCCACTGCCACTGGAGTAGCTGCCAGGACATAGTACACGGGCGCAGTCACTGCCACTGGGGTAGCTGCCAGGGCTTGGTACACGGGCGCAGGCACTGCCACTGGGGTAACTGCCGGGGCCCGGTACACAGGTGCATCCATTGCCACTGGGATTAAAAAAATCCTTGCTGAGTCCATAAATTCCGCGAAGACTGCGGTTCAGGTCTTGATAGACCGATGAATTTGAAGGCTGGAGGCGTGGCCTGGCATTGAAAATTACAATTATTTATGACAGTAGGATATCTATATATTTTTTTAAAATAAATTTGGCATCTCCAATCCAACCCAAATCTGGAATGCCCAATTAGGGCACTATGAACAAGGCTTGCTCATATGCGACCCCCTGTTGCCAATTCAGGAGAGTGAAGATAGTTCGTGGCCCTCCTCCGAAGCACACGCCTGTCAGCCACTGCTTCTTATACACTCATTGGTTGAATCCTCGCAAGTTCAGAACGAGGGCGGAGGATACCCGAACATGAACAAGCTTAGAATCTTCCTGACGAGCACCTGGCTGTCCAACAGGAGGCGCTAAAGCAACGAACAAAGCAACCATTTTTTTTTTATATAACCCTTCCCGGCAGACCTTTCCCAATTGGCATCCCTGTAGTGCAATGGCCAATTGTGCGCTACTCTGGAAAAGCTGCCGATCACTGCCAGTTGGTACAACCAAGGCTCAAACCCACGCCAGGATAGTCACTTCTGCTTCACAATGCGGTGCTTCAACTGAGTGAGCTATTCGGCAGCTCGACAGTGGGATATTTTATCATTTAATTTGTGATTAAAAAAAAACAAAATAAAAAATGAGACAAAAAATCTCCACACTTTAAAAGGTATGAAAATGCCAAAGGAAAATACTATTTAAAGTGGTGATGTACATCAAAGTAGGTAAAGGGGTTGAAGTGCTTCAAGTAGTGCTGTATCGACATTTTGAAAGATTAAAGTGCAAATGCTGGTCCTGTAATTGAAGTCAACATGACAGAGCAAACAACTGCCATTTGGACAGTGGACTATTTATACTTGTCAGCTATTTAACTGTACTTAACATAAATAACAACATTTTATGTTGCATGAATATTTAGAAAATAAGAAAATTATTATGAATATTTTGTAGGGGCAAAGAACCCCAGATGTATTATAAACACTAAATATATTGGAGTATAAGCAACAGAATATTCATTTGTAGGAATTATCTAATTTGCTGAGGCCGGTTGCACCAACTGGACTTACGCCTTATCTTAAACCAGTTGTGCACAGCCATAGAAGACCATTGCACCAACTGGTAGTAAACTACTGTCACGAAGACCGGGTGAAAAATGAACGCCTATCTGCGGGTAGACGTAAAGTGAATTTCCTGGCCGCTTCCAAAGGAAAGGACGTATAAAGTAAGACTTCTCCAAGAGGCAACGTCACCACACATCATACCTATCTGAAATTAATTTGAGATAATTTAATGCCGTTGCCTACAGAATTATTGCTATAGAAGATATGCGGTCTAATTAAGAAAAACAACTTTGCAAAATTGCATTAATATTAGGCCTATACTTACACATATAGCCAAAGATTATGGGAGTATTCAGGTACGACATTAAAAAACACATTAAGTAAAGGCTGTATGTTTTCCAATTTTTCTAACTAGTTCATTAGTTTTCCAGCCAATGAAAAGCCAGAATGCCCTTTAAAATCAAAAGGACATTTTAAATTGAAGAAAGGTTTATAGCTACGAAATCATCGTGCCCAATAATTCTTTTGACCAATGTCCTTACCCGGCATTTCAATGATTAAATAATTTTATTTCAGGTAATGTAAGCTTAGGTAGGCAAGATGACAAGAACAGCAAGCTGCACTGTAAATTGGGGTGCCATTATTTATCTAAAGAAATTTCCGTAAAGTGATCGGTCTCAAGTGTTCCAGCTAGAGTCAAGCATGTAATGATTTTTAACTCCTTTACCAACCAGTCTTTTGCCATTTTCACCCAAAATAAATCAAATGAACAAAATTAGCCATTTTGTCATTTGAAGTACTAAAGAAGACCTACACAAGGCCATTTAAATTTTAACTCTCTATCTTAGTTTTGGAGCTATGACACAAAATACACAAATTTTGGAACTCCATTACCGCGTGACCTGGTCCTTATACTAATCTGTTTCTCCCATCTCTCCCCACTTAGGCACTCCGTGAATGGAGCTGTTGTTGTTTCAAGATTTCTTGTGAAAACTAGTTTTTGTCACTGCTTCCCATTTTTCATTGTTTATTACCTCTTGTGTTTTCACCCCTCAGTTAATGTTTAGATTATCCCTCATGCCTGTTGCCCCTAGCTTGTTACCTTCCTTGTGTCTAAAAGTCCCTCAGGTCTGCTTAGTCCTTGTTAGACTTTTCCTATGCCGAGCTACCTATACACCAGTGATCTGTTTGAGAGATAGTGACACCCTTCTGCCCGATTCCGATTTCTGTTTGTACCTGCCGGGATTTGTTTGCCTCCTGTTACCGACCTTTTTCTGTATGACCACAATTCCTGTCTGTTGCTGCCCTGGCTTATGAACTTGGATTTCAGACTCTCGACTCTCTCTGTTTCGTGATATAATGCTGTTCTCTGTGCTTTTAGGCTTTTGACCTCTGGCCTGTTTTTGCACGCTGTTTTTGGATTGCCCGTCTGTATTGTCACTGATCACCTGGTTTGGACTCGGACTGTCATTAAAGGCTACGATTTTGTATCCCAGACTACTTGCATTTGGTTCCTTTCTCCAGATGTTACAAAGTGATAATGTTTAAAACAAAAAAAATCAGGCAAGTAACATTAGAAGACGGCATCGATCCATTTATGGAAAGCAAAATTATTAAGTGCTACTACTTGCTCTGGCCTTGAACTCGGCAATTTTCAAACTCCTGAAAAAGTAAAATAAAGCGCTGAACAAATAGCAACTGGGGACGTCACTTTCATTTCTTTGTACTTAACTAGCTCTATTTTGATGCTAATATTTTGCCTGCTTTAGATACAATTGTAAATATATTTAGCTAGTGCGAACAGTTGCTGGTATACACTGGAATAGGAGCTTGAGCGATTCTTGCTAATTCTTGCAATTTTTACTGTAATCTGTTCTCATGTTTATGAGAATCATTGGATTCTCATTATTACAGCGATTAATATGTTTCAGCTGGCCACATTTATACTTAGCAATGAAAATGTAACAACACCCAAAATTTAAGCATTGTTGAAAAAAACAGTCTTCTTACACAGAACATATCGCATCATCATACCAAGTTACGATGAATCCTGGTCACATGAACGCTTTGCATATGATTTTCTTCACTTCATGGTCCACGTAAATCCTGTCACTCAAATCCTTTTAAAGCCTGGTTGATGCTTTGTTGTTGAACAAAAAACTCAAAAAGCACATTATCAAACTTTGAATTGTAGAGGAAAGTCTGAAAATGCCAGACATGAAGCCAGGGGCATGTCAAGGGCAGGAATGCGCTTGCGACAAGTTGGACAGCTTTCTAACATCCACCACAGCACCATTTCACATCTTCAGACACGTATGGCACAGATTGGAACTGTCAAAGACCAACCTTGCAGCGGAAGACCTTGTAAAACAATGGCACATGAAGATCGCTTTATAGTGACGTCATCCAGGGGCGGCGTTAGACCTGAAAATTTGGGGGCTAATATCCATCCCTTTATTGACAACAATTAGTCCTGGCTAATTCTAGATGGTTTTCCTTTATTAACACATTTTCCAATTCAAGAATAATCAAGTCACCGGCACTCAGCGACGGCATTTCAGAACTCTTCAGCGAATGAAGGTAATTTCGGCGACAAGTACGTACACCTGTTTTTGCAGCACGGTCACGCAACTTGCTGTAAAAAAATAGACAGCTGTCTGATTGGAAAATGTAAACGGACGAAACCACGCACTAGTCACCAAAATTACCTTCATTCATTAAAGAGTTCTGATATGCCGTTGCCAAGTGCCGGTACATAGACCTAATTATAATTAAATAATTTTTCTGTACTGAATGTCGCCCATTATTTTGTCGCTTTTAAATTGCATGGGGGAGAGAAGCCGTGTCTTTAATTGTCACTTGATTATTCTTGAATCGGAAAACGTGTTAATAAAGGAAAACCATTTAGAATTAGCCAGGGCTAATTGTTGTCAATAAAGGGATGGATATTAGCCCCCGAATTTTCAGGTCTAACGCCGCCCCTGACGTCATCACAGCGTAACCGAATTACATGTAGGTCAACAGGCCAGTAGGCATCACACTCGCTACTGAGGGATAGGAACAGTCTTTTGGGAAACTGGTCAATCCACCCTCATGCATTTTGAGTGATGTTCATTCATCTCACTGATATGAGTCGCAACTGTTTCAGGCATTCATGGATGTCTAGTTGTTCCCTGTAATGGTAAAGACAATTAAATACACATTTCACTGTTGTTAACTCGTTTATTGAGCATTTATATCAGGTGTTGCTAAACTTTTGTTCCTGAGTACGCATTAACCCTAACTGATGAAGTGGGTAGCTTCTCATTTCTTAAAAAATCACGTCCAAAGAGGAATCACTTGGTGGCAAAAAAAAAAAAAAAGGATGTTACAGTATTTCAGTGGGGACAAGTTATTGGCCTGCATCTAGAAAAGAAATCAATGAATGAGGATAACAAGCAAGAGCAATCATTTTCACTTGCAAATTTGCCACCAGAAAGTCCTGACCATAACCACATTGACCGTCACTGGGACGTACTCGAGGAGACTACAGAGAAGTTCAACCAAATCGTTGTGAAGACAAGATCCCGAGCCAAAAATTACAGCAACTCTGATTGAAAACAAATTGTCCAAAAGACTCAAAATTAGTTGCATATCTGGTTTTAAATAAATATTATTTACCTAAAACTAGACATGCAACTAATTTTGCATCTTTTGGACAATACAGGTGCTCGCAATGAATCAACCAAATTGTGCCATGGGACCTTCCCCTAGTGCACTGAAGTATCAGAGACAGTTCTCCTCAAGGTTTGGGCTAAATGTTTGGGTAAGACATGGAGCAGAGATTATGTAAGCAATATAGACATATAGAAATGCGACTGCTGGCTGTCATTGAATATTGTCTCTTTTTGATCATTGTTTGGCCCGCTTTGGTGAATATACAAAGAATGTCTCAATTTTTTTTTCATTTAATAGAAATAAATACAACCCCAATTCCGAAATAGCTGGAACGAAGTGTAAATTGTGAATAAAATCAAAATGCAATGACTTTCAGATCACATGACCCAATGTTATTTACAATAGAACATAGATAACATTTCAAATGTTGAAACTGAGACATTTCACATTTTTATCCACAAATGAGCTTATTTCAAATTTTCTGGCCGCAACAGGTCTCAAAAAAGTTGGGACACAGGCAAAAAAAAGGGCTGAAAAAGGAAGTACTGTATAAAAGAATCAGCTGAAAGAACATTTAGCAAGTAATTAAGTTAACTGGCATCAGGTGTGTAACATGATTGGCTATAAAAGGGATGTCTTAGAGAGGCTGAGTCTCTCAGAAGTGAAGATGGCCAGAAGCTCTCTAGCTTGTGAAGGCTTGTGTAAAAAAATAGTGGAATACTTTAAAAAACAATATTCCTCAACATCAAATTGCAAAGGCTTTGAAGGTCTCATCATCGACAGTGCATAACATCCTCAAAAGATTCAAAGAAACTGCAAAAATCTCCGTGTGTAAGGAATAAGACCTTTACTGGATGCCGTGATCTTCAGGCCCTCATATGCCACTGCATCACTCACCGGCATGATTCTGTCATTGACATTACTAAATGGGCCTATGAATACTTCAAGAAACCACTGTCTGTAAACACAGTCTGCCGTGCCATCCACAGATGCCACCTGAAACACTATCATGCAGAAAGGAAGCCATTGTTGAGCACGATCCAGAAGCGCCGCCATGTTCTGTGGGCCAAGGCTCATTTAAAATGGACTGTAGCAAAGTGGCAAAGTGTCCTGTGGTCAGACAAGTCCAAATTTGACATTCTTGTTGGAAATCATGGGCGTTGTGTCCTCCGAGCTAAAGAGGAGAAAGACCACCCCTCCTGTTCAAAAAGCCAACATCTCTGATGGTATGAGGATGCATTAGTGCATATGGTGTGGGACACTTGCATATTTTAAAAAGTACCATGAATGCTGAAAGGTATATAAAGGTTTTAGAGCAACATATGCTCCCCTCTAGATGACATCTATTCCAGGGAAGGCCTTGTGTATTTCAGCAGGACAATGCAAAACCACATACTGCAGCTATTACAACAGCATGGCTTTGTAGTAGAAGAGTCTGTGTGCTGAACTGGCCTGCCTGCAGTCCTGATCTTTCACCGATTGAGAATATTTGGCGCATAATTAAACAAAAAGTCCGTCAAAGGAGACCCAAAACTCTCCAGCAGCTGGAAGCCTGTCTTAAACAAGACGGGCATCAAATTCCAATGGCTAAACTCAAGCAACACTTATCCTCAATGCCCAGACACCTCCACTTTGTGTTAAAAAGAAGAGGGGATGGTACACCATCGTAAAAAGCCCTGTCCCAACTTCTTTGAGATGTGTAGCAGCCATCAAATTTGAAATTAGCTCATTTTGTGGATAAAATTGAAAAATTTCTCAGTTTAAACATTTGCTGTGTTATCTCTGTTCTATTGCGGATAAAATACTGGCTGGTGTGATTTGAAAGTCATTGCGTTTCAATTTTATTCACAATTTACACTTTGTCCCAACTATTTCGGAATTGGGGTTGTAAATAAATAAATAAATATTTCATGAAACAAACAGGTTCTCATTCTGTGACAAGTCAGATTGACTCCAGGCTTGGATGCAGTCAGAAGGGAGACTTGATGAGACAACACATAAGACATAATGTTCAAATAAGACAGCAAGGCTCAGCCCCCCCCACCCCCATCTCCACAGAACCATTTAAGCCTCTGCTTTGAGGTATTTCAGAAAACTGGGCCTGTTATTAACGCCACACCTTAAATTAATCACAGCAAATCTGCTTTCTTTCCACTGGCTGACAGCTGAGACGTCTTGAGGACCAATGGCATGAAACTCTGGCGCTGATAAACGCCAGATGTTGGAAAGCCCTCTCAGTTTTGTTCTAAACAAGAGAAGGGCAGGCGGCCAGCAACCCTGAACTGCTTCCAGGATGAAAAAAATTACATGTTTACAATAATTTGCTAGAGCACTGAGTGTATGTTTCTCTAACTAAGGCAGCAGAAACAAGAGAGAAAGAAAGACAGACAGACAGAGAGCGTAACATTTTTGGATCATTACTTTTATTGCTCTATTTGTATTTATGTACTTTATCTTGCCACATATTCGTGGCTGGGTCAGAGTGCTTTTTCAAAGAAGAGGCCATGTACAGAGAAATGGAATGTTACATAACAGGGTCGCTGAGAAAGCTCTTGTATTTGTTAAGTACAAGAAAAGGAAAAATAATGAAAGGAGTGGAAATCACAGCACTAATTCCTATAAGAGCAGGGGATCATATTACTCGTCTTTGCTTTTCTAGTGGGGTTAAATGCCCTAGACTAATTCACAATGGTAAACACACTGAGCTGCGTCATATAGCCTGGAATGTTCCTAAAATTGCCTGTTACATAAACCGAAGATGACATCTTACACAATGCTACAGTAAAAAAACCATTACATGACCCTACCAATCCTGAGAAATGGTAACAGAAAACAGTGAAATAAGACAAAATATGCTCATTAATAATAAACTCAACTTCTCAGGAGAGAAACTATTGGTATTGATTAGTTTAGGAATATTTTAGCTTGGGGATTTATTTAATATTTACAAAATAAAATTGGATTCCATCTGTGCATGGTTATGATATCATAAAATTCCCTGGGACTACAATATGCTAGATTCAGTTTGATACGACACGCGCGTGAGTGCACTAATTATACATAAATCTGAGGATGTCAAATGTGCTCATTTAATAATGTATCACATTCTGACTTCAGTAGCCTTATGAAAGGATGTCACATTGAGCTTCATTTGTAGCGCGAACCCCTGTGAGTTTTTGACAGGAAGTATGCTGTCGGCATTACTCACTGTCATTAGGACACACACGGCATACACCAAACACAGAGACACGATCATGAGCTCTTCTAAAGCTTCATATTAATTGTGACACAGACGACACGTCTGATCTTCTGAATGCATTCCATTTAAAGCAGATATTGTAGATATATCAATGATGAAAGAACCTAGGTTACTGAATGAAACTGACAAGCGTACAATCTATTACTTTCTCTAGTGCAGTGGAAAAAATTGTGAATGAATTGTAGCTGGGCCTATGAGCAAAAATTTTTTATTTATAGCAATCAAGAAGGCAAATGATAGGTTAAGGAAAAAAGAATATGACCTCAGTTTCACTCTTGGGCCGTAAATGTTTCTATCAAGTCACCTCACAGCTTTGATGACACTGAGAATTGAAACAGGACACAAATAGCTCTGCAGACCACAAAAGGTTACTCATAGCTGCAGCATTCTGTCATCTAGTTCCCTTTTCTGTTGAAAGTGATACAGCAGAGAAGCAGTTTCATCTGGTCTTACAACAACAGCAGTCACTTCAGGGTAGATAACTGCCAGTTAATCTGGTCTTGCATGTTGTTCACTGTAGAACTATAATGCTCTTTACATTCAAAGGAGTAGGAATCAGAGCGAAAATTGAAGAAATTACATTATTGATTAGCTCAGCAGTCATACAAGTCAATCTGCTTACAAAGATGTGTGGATACCCTGGCAAAAATAGTTCTAGAACTATTTGTAGTTCAAGAACAGCTCACCAAATACCACAAAAAGTTCCTCACATGTTCCTTGAACAATGTTCCCAAAAAGTTCATGAACTTATTTTCATGAATGTACATGTTCATGAATGTTAATGAACTTCATACAATTGGGTACCGGCAAATGGTTGGGGAAACCTGACTAAGAGCTGGGGGAATACAAAGGCTGATCTCACATTTGCTGAAAAACATCTTGATGTTCCCCAAGACTTTTGGGAAAATATTCTGTGGACTGACGAGACAAAAGTTGAACTTTTTGGAAGGTGAGTTTCCTGTTACATCTGGCATAAAACTAACACAGCATTCCGTAAAAAGAACATTATGCCAACAGTCAAACATGGTGGTTGTGGTGTGATGGTCTGGGGCTGCTTTGCTGCTTCAGGACCTGGATGACTTGCCGTAATTGGTGGAACCATGAATTCTGCTCTCTACCAGAAAATCCAGAAGGAGAATGTCCAACCTTCAGTTTGTGACCTCAAGCTCAAGCGCACTTGGGTAATGCAGCAGGGCAATGATCCAAAACACACTAGCAAGTCCACCTCTGAATGGCTTAAAAAAAACAGAATGAAGGTTTTGGAGTGGCCCAGTCAAAGTCCAGACTTAAATCTGATTGAGATGCTGTGGCATGACCTTAAACAGGCCGTTCATGCTTGAAAACCCTCCAATGTGGCTGAATTAAAACAATTCTGAAAAGAAGAGTCGGCCAAAATTCCTCCACAGCAATGTGAAAGACTCATTGCCAGTTATCGCGAACACTTGATTGCAGTTGTTGTCGCCGAAGGTGGCACAACCAGTTATTAGGTTTAGAGGGCAATTACTTTTTCACATAGGGCCAGGTAGGTTTGGATAGCTTTTTCCCTTAATAAATGAAATCATCATTTAAAAACTGCATTTTGTATTTACTTGGGTTATCTTTGTCTAATATTAAAATTAGTTTGATGATCTGAAACATTTAAGTGTGACAAATATGCAAAAAAAAAAGAAATCAGGCAGGGGCAAATACTTTTTCACAGCACTGTATATATACAGAACACTGATTGTTGACAGGGTATGCTCAAGAGAAGCATCTGTTCCAGCAGCGTATACACCCGGAAGTAAAATTCGCACATAGACTCCCATTCATTTTCGCCTACATAAAAATTACATTTTCAAAAACATTTGCACGCAAGTCTGTGTTATTTTGGTATCGCTGTGTAGAGCTACATTTCGTCTCGCTAAATATGTTTTTTTTTGGAGGATGGACAGAGGCACACTCACAAAAGGCAAGACCGAAATGTGACTCGGTGTCAACGTTAACTTGTGAGCAGAAAAGTTTACAATTTAACGCGACCAAAGCTTTTACTTACCCTCTGATAAGAAAATTGCATGGAAGTTTTTGTTGTTATAAGAAACGTCGATGAATGTCTCTATACGTTATCAAATTACTCTCTTTTCCTCACTTCATTGTACCCTGGTTGAGCATATTTGCTGTCAACTGAATTGTTTATACTGAATCATATAGCTAATGCCAACATTGTTGAACAGAAGCGCTAGTTAACTCTGGCTACTCCTTTACTAAGTTTCATCTTTGCCCGCGTCCTGTTAAAACATTGCTCTCAAAAAATGACTCCTACACAGCACGGAGCGAGGGGATGGCGAAAAGTTTTTTCTTCTGACTTCTAACAGCCAAGCTTTTCTCTCCTCCTTGTCTTTTAAAAATGCGTATAAACAGACAAAGCGACTTGTCCACTGTTTTAAATATTATGCAGGTGAGAAGTATCGCCGTTGATTGTCAATTACAAGCTTGTTAGCCGCTTTGTTAATTTTATTATCTGCTAAGTCAATGCAGTCCCTGCGATGGTAACGGTACCAAGGTAGCTCACTGGTGACAGTTATCAATCAGTAACCTTTGCTTTTAGTCAGCGGTCTTTCAAGTCAATAGGACGGCTGATTAGCTAGCTAGCACGCAAACGCGATTAATTCTATTAAAGTGATAAATTTGTGGTTCGACGTGAACTTATGCCTGGATCATTTTATTACAGCCCTTCAAATGAATAATGCTGCAAAACTCAGCCGCACATCTCGGCATTGTAACGATTATATTAACTTATTTTAAATTGGCCTCATAGAAAACCATTCATCTTTATGAAGATCAGCAATCAACAATCATCAGCAATCTGGTGTTCTAAATAAATATATCTATAGTAAAACTCCAGTCGTCATTTTCTTTAGTCTGCGGCCAAACCATGGGTGGAAATCTGAAAAACCCAAACTCTTCTCCACTTGATATCATAACCCCGTACCGCCCTCACAACAAATCTTAACCATTTTCTCTCACTACCATTGACCGTTTAAAATGACAGACGCAGCACCAGGGTCTGAAAAGTGCAGCCAATCCGGGAGTGCCTTAAACTTGCATTCTATTTAAAGGACAGTAGGGGTTAACTTCCATAGTTGCAGCAAAAGTCAAATTCAATGTACATTTATGAGAAAATTATCCCTTTTCTCCATTGATTTATTACCTCAGTAAATATTATCCTCATCAGCTATTTATTAATAGCTAGTTTTAAATCTCTTTAAATTCAGCATAATGTTCACTTTTGAAAATCATTGTCCCATTTAGAATAAGATAACGGCTAAAGCAAGGTATGCTTCAGGGCGCGGCTATCTTGTGACTGACGACCCTATAGATACAGTCGGCAACAACGAGAACGCCCACAAACGTCACATCTGGTTAGAGCCGAGGGGGAAAACAATCCTTCCCCCCATCCGCTATACTGTAAAAACACGGAATTTAAACTCGTTTTGCTAACGCTAAGAAGTTGTCATGACGTACTTTGAGCCGCTATTGCCTGCTGACAAGGATCGATATATTAAAAAATTAAATATACTGGGGTTGGATTGTTGTCCATACGTTTTAAAAGACTGGGTGAAGGGCGCCCCGGTGGCTCATCGGTCTAAGCACGTGCACCGCAAAGGCTGTGTCCTTCCCGCGGCGACCCGGGTTCGATTCCGGCTCGGGTCATTTGCCGCATGTCATCCCCCATTCCTCTCCCTAACCTTCCTGTCTCTCTCCACTGTATATCTATCAAATAAAGGAAAAAATCCCCAAAAAAATAATCTTGAAAAAAAAAAGACTGGGTGAATGATCCGGCCTGCAGACATACACATTCTGTTGTTGGATCCCGCCATAATCTGCCAAACTCATCCTTCCTTCTGATAGCTTGAACCCATTTTGTCCTTCTTTGTGGTTCCGTTTTATTATTTGGTAAAATGTAAAACTTTAATTGGCGATTTTTTTGTTTATTTGCGGTGCAAAAGGGCACACAGCAACTCTTCGGCATTATGGCTAATGGCAGAGACCGGTTTTATTTCCCCCCTCGGCTCTAACCGGATGCGACGTTTGTGGGCATTCCCCTTATTGCCGACTGTATCTATGGTCAAACCCTGTCAATCACAAATAAACTCTTTGGTCAATCAGGATGGATTATCGGATAGAGGCAGAGTGATCATTGAGTGTATACAGGCACCAAAGATGGAAATGCGTATCCAAAGATATCCATATCCAAAGAACCCCTCTCTCGAATGGAGTACATTCAACAGTCATTCGCGGCTTATTTTCCTGGAACTTTGACCTTTTTGTAATACTTTGCTTGCCTGAAAATGTCCTGTACGGACTTCGGTGGTACGGAGAGACACTTTAAGGTTTCAGCTGTTCGTTTTTTTTTTTTTTTTTTTTTTGGTGAGTTGCCACAATTTGTTTGAAGAATGTGTTTCGCCAGGCAAGATTGGCATCCTAATTACATATATAGCCAACATGAATCACCGATACATTAGACTTTTTCTTCCAGCATTTTTCAATATAAAATGATATTGAAAGTTGTCTAGATAATTCTTTACAATTTCATTCAACAATGACATGGCAAGATTCAGTAACATTAACAATAAAAAAAGATTCAAAACATCATTTTAATTTAATAAAATAAATTAAGAGTTTTTCAACATACATACATCTCAGTTACTATTCATAAGTCATTAAAATTTGATTAGACAACAACGTGGCAAATTTGACAGCGACAGTCAACAAGATTGTGACAAATAGTATTGTCCCTGACAAGAGCTTAAACGAAACCGCTTTGCTAGTGCTATATGCGCATGAGAATAATCCAGAGCAATAACAGGAAATAGAAGATGCCTGTTTTCCAATCCTGATACGCCACAAGCTTTGCCCAATATCTTCTTGATCTCATGGTGATGGCTGGTCACCGGCTGAGGAGGTGGAATGAAAAAAATGACCTCATCAAATTGGTACCAGATCATGTCTTCTCTAGGAGGCCAGAAGAACCTGTTCACCCCTACTTGGTGCATGCATTTCACTTGGACCTCGACCTCATGAATGGCAGTGATGATGCCTGGGTAGAGGTCTCCATCATATTTTACGATGCATCAACTCTGAATCAATTATGGGCCCCATTTGATTTCATCTCTTGTTGATGTGCTTAGTGTGTTGAAGCTGAGTGTCTTTGTGTAGTAACATGTGGACTGCAGGATCTTGCTGACAGTGCACATGTGGCTCACATCCCAGTATTGCATCTGTCCACGAGAGGTAGTGACAACCTGGTGTATTTTCATTGTTGATGTCACTTGAGGAATACTGTCTGGCATTTCTTGTATCACCCTGTCAATGGATGCTTCATTTACATAGAATAGTTTGAGGGTTGCAATGTGTTTATCAAGGCCTCAAACAAATCCTTGGCATTGCGAATGTCATGGCCATGGCTCACCAACCAATCCGCAATCCTCTTCACAACACCTCCAACCCCATCAGGCGCCCCTTTCCTGCGACTGGCCTCGAAGAAATTCCATGTTCCAGCTTGAAATCCCTTTTTGTTGAGATGGGAAGTGAAAAGGTAAAAGTTTCCCTTCTGACGGTACTGTGTGCACAGTCCATCGCTGAGGAAATTGATGACTGTGACAGCAGGAAAGGGATCCTTGATTTAGGACAAAATGGGACTTAGATGTTCCTATATGGCTGGGGGCCCTTTCAGTCTTGATGGTGAGATGGTACTGAAGCAGTCTGGTTCAGCATCTGGTCCTACATAAAACTCCAGTATGCAGTGTCACTTGCTCATGAGACGCACCAAAGTGCACTGCCTGGATCTCAGCAGCTTACTTGCAAATGTAATTGTCAGAGAAGTCAACATGTGTAATACACCCGTTTTCAGCCATGTACTTCTTTCATTCTCTGCAGTATCAGTATGGCTGTTTGATGTTAAATGTGTGGCATTTGAATTTCCCCGAGCATGCAGTTGAAGAGTTCAACTAAATCAGAGAATGTCGTCTCAAGCTTCTTTTTGATTGTCTTCTAAAAGGTTGTTTCGGTGTTATTGTTTGTTTGTCCTTTTGTGTGCTCTGTAACCCACTATACGTATTCCACTTGGGTGGAGCCTTCATACTCCTTGAGTAGTGGAAAGTCTTTGTTTTTGCAATTATCACAGTCATTGTACCAGTGGCGGCGCCAGAGATTTTTTCTTGCTGGTGCTATAGTGGGGCTGAATCATTCAGTGATGGGGCTGATGAATGTATCGTGTGGTAGTCTGTATTTGCGCAAAAGCCAGATGCGCGCCATTCAAGAGTAGTTTCAGATATGTTTTTACCAATGCCTCTATTGATTCACAAAACTACAGCGATTTTGTATTTAATATACAAACGATACAGCAACATGGGAGACACCCCAGCTGCACAAGAGCATAAAAAATAAACTAACAAAGTGTCCGAGCCAGAATGCACATCAATCACACACCAATCCAGCAATCAGCATTAAATGCGTGCTTTTCAACTGAAAAACAATGTCTACTACTACTCATATTGAATTGACAGAATTGACACCAAAAGTCAAATAGGGCTAAGGAAAACTGCAGATGCGAGGCTTTGTTGGAGTTGTACAAATCGCATGCAATAAACAAACGAAGTGACTATTCGCACTTATTTAAGTGCGTCCAAGCACAAAAATGGATCGAAATTCGCATTAGACGCACTTTTAAGTGTGGCCAAGATGCACATTGCGCCATTGCCACACTTATTATCCCCCGCCACACGAAGTGGCCGGGGGATATTGATTTGACCTCCGTCGTGCGTGCGTCGTGCGTGCGTCCTTCCGTCCGTGCGTCCGTCCGGGATAAAGGAGAACAACTTTTCACAAGAAATATTCGAAATAGGATAACCAAATTTGGCATATAGGTTCAGACCATGGAGGCCTTGATCGAGTTCGAAAATGAGACCAGCGCGATTATTTTTTCCAGAGTTATTGCCCTTGATTCGCATTTTTGAACTCTGACTACGGTGTCTATAAAGGAGAACAACTTTTCACAAGAAATATTCCAGATAGGATAACCAAATTTGGTGTGTAGCTTAAGACCATAAAGACCTTGATCGAGTTCGAAAATGAGACACGCGTGATTATTTCTCCCGGAGTTATTGCCCTTGATTCACTTTTTTCAACTCTGTTCACGGTATATGTAAAGGGGAACTACTTTTCACAAGAAATATTCCAGATAGGATAACCAAATTTGGTGTGTAGCTTAAGACCATAAAGACCCTGATGTAGTTCGAAAATAAGAAGCACACTATTATTTTTCCCACAGTTATTGCCCTTGTGGCACTTCTGGGAGCCTCTGTTCATAGTATCTTTAAAGAAGACATTTTGGCGGGGGATGTTGTTGACCATGTCTACTTGTTTTATGTGTGTCCAAGGCCAAAAATTTTTTATTGGCCAAACTTATTTTTAAGCTGTGGCCAAGGGGAAATTTCAGCATGGGCCACACATATAAGTGTGAATATCATCGACCATAAACAAAACCACAATTTAAACAAAAACCAAGAATCACCCTTTGGAGGTCCATAAGCAAAACCAATAGGCTTAATAGTAGCTATATACATTTAGATCACTAGATTGCTGATGATGTCATATTAACACATTACCCAAAGTGAAGCACCTGGCCGCTAAATTGATACGACGAACTTTTTTATTAAAATGAAACATGGCCAAGTTTATAGCCTACGTCTAATAATTGCTGGAATACTCAAAAAATTAGAACTTTATGACTTTTGGACACGGAGTATTTTAGGATCTCAGTCCGACAGTCGCTAAATTCTTCATAAATGCACAAAGTCCCGTGCCAATGTCGACTCACTTTATTGAGCAGAGTTTAAACAGAAACATTTATTGAAATTCTCGGTGCTCATCTTGAAGAACTGAGCCCTCTTATCAAAACATTCATGTTTAATATCTAAAAGATTCAGTAGATTTGTAGAAATTAAAAACAGTAATCGACTATCGGACACGGAGTTATATCGAAACCATCCGACTGTCGGACACGGAGTTATATTAAAACCCTGTCCGACTTTCGGACACATAGACACTGCGAGTTTTGATTAGTTAACAAAGTCGTTAAAATGCCAAGATGTGCGGCTGCATTTCGCAACAATATTCATTTGAAGGGCTGTAATAAAACGTTTCATGCACAAGTTATCGTAGATACGCAAATTTATTCATTTAATGGAGAAAATTGTGTTTTCGTGGCTCAGGAGGTAGAGCAGGTTGTCCAATAACCGAAGGGTTGGCGGTTCAAATCCCGCTCTGTCTGAGTCATGTGTCATTGTGTCCTTGGGCAAGACACTTCACCCACCTTGCCTCCAGTGTCACTCACACTGGTGTATGGCTGTGTGCGAATGTTTGGTGGTGGTCAGAGGGGCCGTAGGTGCATACTGGCAGCCACGCCTCCATCAGCCTGCCCCAGGGCAGCTGTGGCTACAAAAATGTAGTTTACCACCATCAGAGTGTGAGTGAATGAATAATGTATCCACTGTGAAGCGTCTTTTATATAGCGCTTTTCTGGACACTCAAACTGATGCATTATTATTATTATTATCCCATGGGCTTGAATAGTCCACTGACTAAAAGCAAATGCTGGCGATTGTTAACGTTCACCAGCTAGCTACCTTGGTAACCTTACCGTCGCGGAGATTACGTTGACTTGGCAGTTAATAAAATTAACACGGTGGCCGCCAACAAGTTTGCTACTTGTAATTGACATTCAACAGCAATACTTCTTTCCCGAAAAATATTTAAATCGGTGTGCAGGTTGCTTTTTCTGTCTATACTGATTTCCAAAAGACAAGGAGGAGAGAAAGGCTCGACTGTAACAAGTCAGGAGAAAGAAGTTTCGTCATCCCCTCGCTCAGAGCTGTGCAGTGATAATTTTGAAGAGCAGCGTTTTGAAAGGTAAAACTTGTTAAATGAGTCTCTTGACTAGCGCCTGCGTTGAACAATGTTGGCATTAGCCATATGTTTCGATATAAACAATTCGGTTGACACCAAATATGCTCGACCCGGGTACAATGAAGTGAAGAAACACCGATACCAAAATAACACCGACTCACACACAGGTGTTTCTGAAAATGTTATTTTAAAGTAGGCGAAAACGAATGGGAGTCTGCGAGCGACGCTGCTGGGACAGCTGCTTCACTTGAGCGTAGCTACCCTACCAGCGATGTAGTGTTCTATGGGGATCTATAAGCAGCTCAAACCGAACTTAAAACAAAAGAGGTGTAGAGTGAATCTGACCTTAGACCACCAGAGCAGAGTTAATTACTTTTAAAAAATATACAGAGAAAGTAGGCTATAGCCAGAATTAAATGTGAAAATTTAGTAATTTTCTTGGTGGTGCTACGGTGGTGCTATTGAAATCTCTGCTGGTGCTATAGCCCCAGCAAGCACCACCCTAGCGCTGCCCATGCATTGTACATGCACTCTTTGTTGCTGTGGTCTCAACAGATCTCAACCATAAGTATTTCCAGGTCAGGGGTGTTGAGCAGCTTAATGCTACAAAGCTTTTGAGCTACAAAGCTCAAGATTTCATGCACTTTGCACTTGCAAGTTTCCCAATGAGAGAGTGCTGGGTTGACTACCCAGTAAGGCTGAAGTCTACAAAAGACAGAATAGGAAACTGATTTTCTTGGATTCTCTCCTAAATATTTCTTATGCAGGTTCTTAAAGTGTATAGTGCAGGTAAATTTTCCAAAGATTCTGTACAATTTTCTTGTGGGAAATAAATATCTGAATGATTATACATCATATTTTATGTTGTTGGTTATCAGAAAACAGAATATAATACAAAAAAAGTGGGCTCTTTTAACAGCGGTTTATGATGTTCCCTTTTCCTCCCATAATGCAATGCGCTACATCAGGAAAAGGAGAGAAGAGCCTGTCAGAGTATGATGGTCAATGTGCCTGCACTATACAGCAGCTTGCAATGGTGAATTATTGTGTTTGTGCGGGGTGTAAGAATTCATCCCAAACAGGGCACAGGGTCCATTTGTTCCCTGTCAAAAATAAAAAAAATTTATGCCAGTGGGTTCAATTTGTCACATCAGACGGGCAAATTTTTTGTACGCTAATGTCATGGGATGACACCGCCCACACAAGCACCTGTCAGAAATAGCGACAAAGGACACTACTCTTACTCTCTCTCTCGGTATATCTCTCCCCAGATAGACCATAGCACACCCAAAAATCAGCTATGAAGTTTGATCAACACCACATTAAGCCTGGCATTTAAGATTTCGTTTATTCGGCATGTCAACAATGATTATGTATGCGCACGTGAACGTTTGTGTCGGAGGTGTAGTAAAATGATGCAACAAATGACCCCTTTGTAGGTAGCACCCTCATAGAAATGGCTAGCTCCCCCATAGCACCCGCAGGAAAAAAACTGCGGCCACCACTCGGCCTAAATGTTGCAGAGCTAGTACCATACTATTGAAGCATGGGACAGTCAAGCGGATAATGTCACGGTAAAGGGAGAATCCCGATAAAATAAACATCAGTTTGACAGGCGGGATGGGAACTGGCAAGCTACACCCAAGCTAGCTAGCATGATGCCTTTGTTATCATTTAGCTAGTACATGTTTAGTGAACGTCTTCATCTGAACATATCACATTATGACAGCAGCTAGATGTACAGAAAACGTTGGCCTCCTCACTCAGTGTTATTTATACACTGTAAAATATGTGTTGTTGTTGTTGTTACGGTTTTCACTGCTGTTTGCACACTAGCTCTAGCGCTAGTTGCTATATAGCTACTCACCAGGACATCTCGCCAAACCTCCACTCGTTCGCCTCCGACCAAGCATTAATCAATCTCTGAGGGCCAGTATTTGTTGTATTTTCCTCCCCTCTCTCACACCTGACCGGCTCAAAATTAGATGGTTGCGGCCCATCATAAATTTCTGCAGTGTTTCTTGCCACCTCCTCATGCTCCCAATCACTCGCCATAGTAAGTTGAGGCTACTTTCCTCCACGATTCCCTTACATGTCGTTGTTACCAGGTTACGTTAAAAAAAAAAAAAAAAACCAGCGACGACAGAAACAGACAAAAAGTGTCATTTAAAGGCATTTGTAGATAGTTTTAGAAATATTTATACATCTTGAAGGCTTTATGTACACATTTGTTGAGAGTAGTGCTTAACCTGCACTAAACACTTTAAGGGAGTCCATGAGAAATCTCTTCTGCATCCAAACCTTAGCTTTTGTTACAGTTTGTTTCTTGCCTGTTGTCACACGGCTGATGTCGTCTAAAGTAAAAAAAAAAAAAAAGCTCTTACATTTTCCTTGAATTCTTCTTCCAAGCGGACACATTTTTTTCTTGAGAATGAGTATGAATTTCCTCCTATAGACTTCCAACTTCTTCAAGTGAAGCCAAGGGAACTTTGGGCATATTTCTGTAAACTGTATTTCTTTACAATCTTCCCTGTCATCAGATTACTAATCAGTCTTCTTTTCTGACTAGGCCTACTACCTGCTTCTTGAATTTTTTACTTCAGGTCTGTAATCAACGAATTGAAAGCCTTGGACAAGAAACCCTTTTCTCATCACCATTGCAGCATCCTTGATAAGTATACTTCTTAAAGGAAACCTCCACTCTTAAAGTAAATATCGCTTAAAATGCTCTTAATATACTAAAAAGAAGATATTTCGCACAAAAAAGTATTCTTCTCACCCAAATATATTTTTTTTTCGGCCTCCAAAATAAGCCCTCGCACTGGTTTGAACTTCCTGTGGGCCGCCATCTTGATAGGCGCGTGAAGCAGTCTGGGCTTGTGACGTAACTTAGTTGCTCGGCTGTCTGGATATCAGCCATATCACAGCAAAATGTCTCACTGCATTGCCTTCAAGTGCAAAAATCAGGCCAAAAACATACCAGACAAACCCAAAATTTGGTTCCACATTTTCCCAAGAGATGAAGAACTACGCCAGGCATGGATTCATGCTATCTGGAGGATACCTCTACCGGTCGTTACACATGATCAATACAGCATGTTTCCTAATCGCAACATTGTCATGCGGCATATCCACTTTACGCAAATAAACTCGGCAAGAAGCTCATGTTGACCATTTTACCTCAACCGAACACAATCCAAGCATCAAGCAAGTAAATAAGCATGTAGCAAAACATAGGCTAAAATCATATCAGCGCTGAGTCACTAGAATTTCCCTGAATTAGTGCTATGCATACAAACGATACCTCAAATGAAAGAGGAACGTCCACAGAATCCAACGATATATGCCGTGCCATTTTAAACCGACACCACACTCAAAGAACAGCAGGCGTACACTTTACAGTCTACAGAGATGAGCAAAAAAAATTCTTACCTTTGATATTTTGTAATAAAGAAACTGTTTGAGGGTAAATCTGCGCTTGCTATTGTTAGCTCAATGTGTCCGTGTTATAACAAAACTACATCTTCCAGTCTCCAAGCATGTTTTTTTAACATCAACCTGCCTAAAGACTACAGATGGAAATTAGCCTATGCTATAATCTGGCATATTTACACGTGAATGTTCATTAATATGCTATGCCCTTTTTTTCTAAATAAATAAATAAACGTCTCACAGTACAGGATTTTCCTTTCACTTGCACTGTCTCTTAGCCTCATGTATCTCACCTTCCTTGCTTGAGACCCTGACCTCATCAGAATTCGTCGTAGCCTTTTTCATAAATAGCTCTTTTTTCAGCGAAGCTTCCTCCTCTCTTTCTTGGAATGCTTCTGCAAAATGTAGGCTACTGTTCAATTGAAAACAGATTTTTGTGGATTGAATGTTAAGAACGTTCAATTGTTTGTACAATCGCATGAATATTTGTGTTATCCGCACTAACGTGGTCCAGAAATGCTATTGAAAGTCAAACGGTGTGATAAAAATGTTAAATGCACTTTAATGTTCGTTGATTGTTGCAAATGACTTTAAAGACGGTGTTAATGCCTTTCATATTAACGCAAATGAAAGTATTTTTTCTCTATTGTGTGCCGAATGACGCTAAAGAATGTTGAAAAATGAATGATTAAAATGCCAATGACATTAATGAATCTGCGGTGCGCGCAAATGTTAGATTTTTGGCACTGATGAATGTTTCTTGGTGAAATTGGTCGCCATTTCACACAAATGAATGCGTATTTTCTCGTAATGAACAGCAAAAGTTGTACTGCACACCACTAATCCGAACGATCCCCGTTGCTGCTTTGCTACAATGAAGGGCTAGGGAGATTTGCAGTGAAATATTGTGTGTTTCTCACCAAGTCAAAAATTACCACATTACTAAATTCAATGCGTGCAATACTATCGGTCTTGGATGGCATTTGTTTGAGGACATTGTGCATGTTTTTTGGTTTTTTTTCAGTTTTTTGGGACAACTTTGTAATTCATGTGGACCAGTGGCAGGGCTGTTTATCTAGTTAGTGCATTGTTGACTCTTTTTATTGCGTTTTGGCAGTGAGAGCATTGCGAGCTTGAGTTGATTTCTGGTGCCGCCTGCACAAAAAATCTAATGACTAACAGGCATTTTGGCAAAATAATACAGTAAAAATAACTATTAGATTAGATTAAGAAGATTAGATTAGATCCCATTGGATTAAGAAGACACATAAAAAGTATGAATTGGACGGCAGAGCGAATTACTAACTCGGAACAAATTGCAGGCAAAATCGAGGATTCTTGCTGCAGCCAGTAGTCAAATGTTTGCAGTAGTTCTTTCACTTGCTTTTGAATGGAAGTGAACGTACATTGCAAATGTTTGGTTTTGAGCAAGTGAACTTGGCGACCCAAAGAGCAGCTCCAAATGCCAATGCACTTTTACGACACGGTGAGCAAAAGTTGTGTTAAAATTTGTGATAACTCTGAATTCGCTGCATGGATCGAATTGTGTGAGAATGATATTTTCGCGGTGGCACTTAACATTTGGCAGTGACGTGCAGACAAAATATCTTCATTGAAACACAGCTAGAGTGGGTGCTTGGACTCAAAAACCTACTGTATGTGGTTTGGATAATGGAGAGCAGCGTCAAGAGTGAATTGGCGAAGTTCGTTTTAGATTCTGTTGCTAAGACAGCTGATGTGAGACAGAAAGCCTGGAATTGGTCGTCCTGCTTCCAATTGAAAATGATAATGAGGCGGTGTCCATTCTGAGAATAAGGTGAGTGGATGAATGAAGTTGGTTGTGGATTGTTACGTTGGTTGTCATTTTGTTGCGTTGTCCTGGTTTAGGAGCATAATACGAAAGTGGAACAGGAGGAGTGGGTTGGGTGTGTATTTATAGGAAGTTCCAAAGGCATCATGGTTGAGATGTGGTCCCGCTCCTGAAACTCAGCGAGATTGTTTTAATAGATACCACAGTACTGTTGGGACCTCTGCATGTGGGCAGACAAAGAAAGGCCTACATGTAAAACTCAAAGTCTAACAATAAAATTCACTCAAAATCCAAAGAATCCAAACCCCTTATGCCCCACTGGACGAGAGCCATTGAAACCCCAGGGAATCCTTAAAATGCACCCATGACATTGCAGGATTATAAGACGAAGGACACACCTCCACCTGAGGCCTTTCCACAGTGACGCGAGTTGCAACAAGAGGTATTAGTGAATCAAATGTTTGTACTATACTCAGCACCAAAAATTTTGCAATACCCAAATTTTAAGAATTGTTGAAAAAAAAAAATGAAATGGTGAACTATATAGTTTCCTTAAACAGAAGGTATCACACCAGTACACCAAGTTACGCTGAATCCTGGTCACTTGTTCATTCACGCGTGCTTTGCACATGATTTTGTTTGATTTGTGGCCCACGTGATTTCTGTCACTTGTATCACTTTAAAACCTGGTGAACACGTTAGGGATGTTCTTTGTTGAATGAAAAACACTGCAAAGCGCAAAATCAAATCATGAGGCATCATAGGCTTGTAAAATGCAGGAATGAGCTTGTGACAAGTTAGGTAACACTTTACCATCCACCACTGCACCATTTCACGTCTTCAGACACGTATGGCACGGACTGGCACTATCAAAGAATGACCTCGCAGTGGCAGACCATGTGAAACGACGGCAAATGAAGATCGCTTCAGATCACAACGAAACAAAATGACATGCAGTTCGACAGACTGCTGGGTGTCACACTCGCTACTGAGGGATAGGAACAGTCTTATGGGAAACTGGTCAACGCCACCCCATTGCATTCTGAGTGATGTTTATACATCTCACCAATTAGTTGCAACTGTGTCGGGCATTCATGGATTTCTAGTTGTTCCCTCCCTGTAATGTTCAAGACAATTAAATACACATTAACTCTTTTATGTGCATTTACATCAGGTGTTGCTAAGTTTTGCTAAACTTCCGTTACTGAATATATTTTTGCTGTCCCATAGGTTCAGCTGTATAGCATTGGTCTTATTTGTCAAAATATGTTGAAATTGACGTTCTTACCTTGGTAGCGGTCCAGATGTAAAAACTTTTTATAGTTTTTAATCCACAAAAAAAGCAAGCTTGGACAAACGTCTCTAAATTGATTTTGCCATAGAGGTAACAGCTACGCATCTTCATGAATTTCTCTATAATTAGTATTTCTACTCATGCTGCAGGGCTGTAGATTTTATTGTAGCCCTTCAGGAACAATTTAAGTCCACCCACTGGCTTTTATGTGCTGATCTAACAGAACAGTAAGTGTTTCAGCCTATCAGCCCTTTTTCCAATATAACAGAAAAATCTAATTCTTTTATTTTACACAGGCAGCCAGCGCAAAAGACGGATATGAAATGTCGGCAAGGGATTAATTTTTATGGGGAGCAAATGTTTAATTGGTTTCTTGATGAGAGAGGATGTGACTTTGTCATGCATATACGATCACACACCAGTGCAGAGAATTGGAAGGGTATATCAGAGTGAAAATTTGGCTACATATGGGCAAAACGACCTGAAATAAGGAAGTTTAAAAACTATTGTAAAAGCAATGGCGACCGTGGCTAGGAACACAGGGAAAATTGAACTCTCCAAACCTGTTTGTTAAAATACACACTAATATAACCAAGAAAAAAAATCTATAAATATTCATTTTTGGTTACAGAATCATAATATTTGAACCTGTAGTTGTTCAGGCATCTGGTTATGGCTGTTTTATTTTTCTAGGCTGATAAGGCTTGGTCACAGCGCCACAGGGGCAGAAGAAAGCATAAAATTATTTTCTGTAAGGAAAAAACATATTTCCAGTGTTTTTACTTAATTATGGTAATATTTTCAGCAATTCTGACTATTTGACAGTAATCTACTGAGTGTCACACTTCAAACAAGATCATGATTATGCATGTAGTCAAAGTGTTTCAAGAGCAGTAAGCATTTTAGTTTGGGAGGAAATTTCCTCAAATATGGACTGCACTTGAAAGGGTTAATATAGGTCTCCAGGATTGGGACTGTGTTTCTGTTGATCATCTGTTCCAGTTTTCTCCTCTTAGCTAGTTTGTTAGGAATGCCTCCCAAGCCTCCATCAGTCTCCAAGATTGGGAATGCATTCCTGCTGGACTCTTCGGTCGTGTTGTCAAGCGATCCTGCTTTGGTTAGGGGAATTCACCAACTGGCTACTGCCCCTGGACCGCCAATGGCTGGGCGTGGACACACCCACACCCTCTCCTGTTAAACCAAGCTGGAGTGCCCCATTACAATTCTAGGCTTCGGCCACACCACTCCCACCACCATATTCCTATAAATCAAAACTAGGGCTGGGACTTTAACGCATTAATTTCAATTAATTAATTACAGAAAAAACAATGTGTTAAAAAAAATAACGCATTTAATCGCACCTTTCTCAGTTCTCTAATTTCTGGCACACCGGTAACACTGATGCACACACTGATGCCCAGTAGGTGGCGGTAATGCACCTAAAGTCTTAAAATGTTGAATTTAATGGCTATAATTGCATTTTGAGTTTGCACTAGTCTGCGAATGTAGTAGTCATATGAAAAATGCACACATAAATAGAGATGAAAAATAAACATTTTTGTTGTTTAAGTTCACGTATATGTCTATTTATTGATTCAGTCATCAACCAGAATTTATTTGATTTGAAAAACTTTGCTTATTGTGTCAAATATTGCTATTTGATAAAAATGTGATGAATCTAGATTAATTAATTACAAAGCCTCTAATTAATAAGTTTTTTTTTTTATCGCGTCCCACCACTAATAAAAATGTATTACCTCTGCCTAGGAGGTTATGTTTGCTCCCCTGTTTGTCTGCCTGTTTCAAACTTGGAAGGTTCTGAACACAAAAGGAGTGGACAAAGGGCAGGTAAGAGGCTAATTACATTGGATACAGGTGCGGTGAGATGAGTGGACATGCAGGAAGGTGTGGTTACGAACAAGGGAATAAGCTAACTAACAATGAAAATGGGGAGGTGCGAATGCAGGAATGAAAACAAAAAGCATATCGCAGGTCTCAGGTACTGGGAATGGCTAATTCTAATAATAATTTGGCTAATTCTAATTCTAATAATGGCTAAAACTAATGGAGAGAGCGGCTAAAATACACAGTAAAAACATGAACAATAAAGACCAGAAAAATACATAATAAACATTATTATACAGATTCAGACACTGATACCTGTATATGCATCTGGTTCCTTGTCTGGATCATAACAAATCTCACATTTCAAAAGATTGTATGATAGCATGAAAAGTAATTCCCCAACATTACTTTGCACATGAATCAATTCAGAAATAATGCAGAAGCTTGACAATTTTGCATAAGATAGATCAGTCAATTGACGATACAAAGAGACTTGTATTACAGTATGTGAGCTCTCAACTGATATATGATAGTGATAGAGATAAAAGATCTCTGAATCTTGATGACATTTTCAGTCTGTTGTCAATTCTTCTATTTGCTTGATTATTGACAGGCCCACAGAAAACAAATCTGGGTGTCAACTATTATCACATCATCTTGTTTATTCTGCAACTTGGTTGTGTCATTGCATATTACAGTTTTTATTAAAAAAAAAGGCAGATATACAAACATGCTCATCACAGGGTCTGGGAGGTGGATTTAATAATAGAAATAGCATGATTAAAAGACCTGAAGTGTCCTGCACTCCCATCTGCTATCATAAAGAGGAGGCAGAAAAATACTACTGTCACCATGGTAACTAGCGCAGTGCGCTCATAAACCTGATGGATTGCAATTGCCCTTGCTGTGTTTGCAAAAAAAAGGGGGGGGGGGAGTCTGGAGACATCTTTTATTTGATGGCAGGTTGCTATTTTCAAATGTGATTTCCAGTCCACCAACTCTCTGGTGGATAGATTGTGAAGTGTTGTTTATTCATGGGCTTTGCTGCAATCCTCTTTGTGATCGCTAAAGCCTGCAACACGCAAATGAAAATCCACACTTCAGACATCTTCTGAGATCTCCATGGACTTTTTCTAGGATGTATTACGTTTTTCAGAGGGATGTTAGCATGGGGGGGATTTTTAAAGTATTTGTCACATATCATATCATGTTAATTACTACTCATGTTTCTGAAAAAACCTAGCTTTGTTTGGCCTAACTAAAGGCTTTAAGCTTAATGCAAATGGCTAAAATTTACTGAAAATAAACAAGCAGACTCTTTTATAACAGCACTTGTAAATGTAGTGCATTGCAGTGTTAACAGTGAACACCAGTACAATTGTGACACATTACCACCGAGAGACCTTATGGACTGAAACCCTGTTTCTTGCAGCATGAATTTATTGCATCTTGTACAGATATTATAGTTCCAGGTTTTACAGAAACTACATTTACATAAGAGTTTACACTTTAATGGCCACCATCATGCCTATTAAGTCGGTAGCAAATGATCCTACTGGCTAACACTCAGTTAACATCATTAAGTCATTTATTCACTTTCATTAAAAAACATCACCTTCATATTTTTTTCCAATATCTCCCAGGTTCATTCATAGTTACACGCTGTTATTGGTCCCCGTGTCTTCTAATGAAGAGGCCACACTGACCAAATCCATTGATTGACTCAAATGCACAAATATATTTACAGCGGGGAAAATAAGTATTGAATGTGTCAACATTTTTCTCAGTAAGTAGTTTTTTAATGGGGCTATTAACATGAAATTTTCTCCAGATATCAGTAATAACCCAAGTAATTCGCACATACAAAGAAATCAAAACAAATAAGTCCATAAATTAAGTTATGTGTAATAAAGTGGAATGACACAGGGAATAAGTATTGAACACACTTATTAAAATTCATGTAATAATTTGTAGAAAAGCTTTTGTTGGTAATGATAGCTTCAAGACGCTCTTGTATAGAGAAACTAGTCGCATGCATTGCTCAGGTGTGATTTTGGCCCGTTCTTCCACACAAACTGTTTTCAAATCTTGAAGGTTCTGGGGGCCTCTTCTATGAACTCTGATCTTCAGCTCTTTCCATAGATTTTCAATTGGATTCAAGTCGGGTGAATGACTGGGCCATTCTAGCAGCTTTATTTTCTTTCTCTGAAACCAATTGAGTTTCCATGGCTGTGAATTTGGGATCATTGTCTCGCTGATATGTCCATCCTCGTTTCATCTTTAGGATACTGGTAGATGGCAGCAGATTCTTATCAAGAATGTCTCGGTACATTTCTTCATTCATCCTTCCTTCAATTGTATGAAGTCTGCCAGTAACATGCTGAAAAACAGCCCCACACCATGACGTTCCTACCTCCAAATTTCACTGTTGGAATGGTGTTTTGGAGGTGATGTGCAGTGCCGTTTGGCCTCCAAACATGGCGTGTGCTATGACATCCATAGAATTCAATTTTGGTCTTGTCTGACCAGACTGCATTCTCCCAGTATTTCATAGGCTCGTCCAAATGTTGTGCAGAAAACTTTAAACGAGCTTCAACATGCTTTTACTCCAGCAGTGGAGTCTCCACGGTGAGCATGCATGGAGGCCATGGTGGTTGAGTGCATTACTTATTGTTTTCTTTGAAACAACTCTACCTGCTAATTCCAGGTCTTTCTGAAGCACTCAGTTAGTGGTCCTTGGCTCTTGGACAACTCTTCTGATAATTCTTTTAACTTCTCTGTCAGAAATCTTGCTAAGAGCTCCTGGTCGTGGCCAGTTCATGGTGAAATGATGTTCCTTCCACTTCCAGATTATAGCCCCAGTGGTGCTCACTGGAACATTCAGAAGTTTAGAAATACATCTGTGACCAATGCCATCAGCATGTTTTGCAACAGTAAGGTTGCGAAGGTCTTGAGAGAAATCTTTGCTTTTACCCATCATGAGATGCTTCTTGTGCAACACCTTGGTAATGAGAAACCTTTTCATTGGCCATCAATTAAGACTAAACCAGCTGATATTAATTTGCACTGATGGGGGGCAGGATTGCTTTCTAAATACTGACAGATTTCAGCTTGTTTCTTGGCTTTCCATGCCTTTTTGCACCTCCTTTTCTTTATGTGTTCAATACTTATTCATTGTGTCATTCCACTTAATTACACATAGCTTAATTTATGGACTTATTTGTTTTGATGTTTTTGTATTTGAATTACTTGGGTTGTTACCAAGATCTGATGAAAATTTCATGCGAATAGCTACATTAGAAATATATTTACTGAGAAAAATGTTGATGCATTCATGATGCATTGTTTAGAAATTAAATTTCAGAATTTAGGGATGCCGGCGTCTACATTTGCACAAAGGGGTTTTTAAGAGAGCTGCGCATAAACAAATGCCCTCAAACATCATTGAACTGAAGCAATTATGTGAAGATGAGTAGGCCAAAATTCCTCCACCACGATCTGAAAAACGATTAGTTCAAGTTATTGCTGCTAAAGGTGGTTGTACAACCTATTAAATCATGGGGTGTACTTAGTTTTTCACAGATGACTTCGGCACTTTGACTGAATTTTGGTTTAATAAATAATGGCACAGTGGAATTTGTTTGTTGTTTTACACCTGAGGTTTGATTTACCTAATTTTTGATCTGATCATTTTTGACCAGCTGATTTTTTAAAACTGTCCTGATATTTAAAACTATAGAACTGAAAGAGGGTGTACTTTCTTTTTCTCATGACTGTAAATGCAGCTTACAATTTGATATTACATTTTTAATTAGAAGTTTCATGAAAATAGGAACTGCTTCTCACATTTAGAAACCAAAAAGCTGATTTTCTATGGCAGTGGACCATCCAAGTGGATAGAAAAAATATCCAGGTAAAAAATACACAAAAATGTTCATTTTAGGGTAGCTTACAAGGGACACTGTAATTTAAGTCTCACAGTATAGTCTCTTTAAAAGCTAGCAGATGGAAAAATGTCTCATATAAGTGTCAGAAGGTTAACCCAGAGATTCCTCCACTGTCCCACTCCTGTGTTTGGAGAAGCAGACTGGCGCGCCAGCACTGAGTCTTGGGTTAGGTTTTCTAATTACTGCAAAATAAAGCTTCTTTTAATTCCATGGAAACCTGAGAGCTCCTCTGGTAATGGTTTCCGGTAAGTAGCACTCGGGACCTGCAATCAACTGCACAGGCCTCCGTGGATTTAAAAAAATAAATACATTGGAAAAAAAAAAAATCCTACAGGATACTAACAAAACAGAAAAGCAGATTTGTATTTTCTTCTTTTTTGAGAGAAGACTTTCGGCTCTTTTCTCCATTAAAGAGTATGATTGTTTAATTTGGACTCAAGTACAGCTTGCAAGACAAACTTCCACACATTCTAAAAAACTTTTTAAATTTCATGAAAACATGGGGCAAATTCTCACTTAAAAAGTGACATTTACTATTAATTTCAAATCAAATATATTTCACAGCTTTCAGAACACTGGAGACTTGAGACACACGGTTTGAAGAATATACACAGCTATCATAAATAGAAAGGCACAGCTTCTGGAAAAAGTTGGTCTGGCAGTAGAGAACAGTGCAAGAGTAAAAGTAATTGTTGTAGCAGTTGTAGTTATAAAGTTATGATGGTGGCATCCTTCTTGTGGAAATGAACTGTGGTGAAATCGTAAAGAACAAAATAAAGTGATTGCGGAGAAAACGAACAAACAATGCCAATGTTCATTTCTGCACATCTTGTGTCTCCAAATGTCACAACCTCAGAGCTAATGAAAACACTAGAGTGGACAATGTCATTGGCTGAACCAACTGGAAAACGTGAGACGTGTCCATCATCTTCCGTTAGGAATCGGCGGGGGGAATTGCGCTATCAAACGCTGTACATGTGTATATGCGACTCGACGAAATTATGAAAAACATTGGACTGGTGACACACATCAGCCTACAAGCATGACCATTATTTAATAAATTATTATTTTGTTTACGGGTGTTTGTTGTCAGGAAATTATTAATCATAAGTTAAAATTCAGCAATAGTGTCTTTGTAGTGTGTTTTCTTCAGCTCTGAGGTAGGCCTAGTGCGTGTCTGGGGGGGAGGATATTGTGCTGAAAATACAATCTGTATGTAGCCCAGTATTTTAATCACGATATTTATTTACTTCATTCATTATGCATATATTTACTTTTATTATTTCATTGATAATTATTCATTAAAAAATTTAAATTAGCTGTATCTGTATCTGTTTTATATATATGTTGTATATTTATGTCTAAGGAATGCTGTTTTCATATTTTTAACACATGAATTTGAATTCCTATAGCGCTCTTTAAATGTTCATCTCGGTTCATAATAATTACAAGTATTACTTTCTTTCACAGTAAAAATATTATGTATGATAACAATCATCAATATTATCTCTGTATTCCACCGTTTAACACCTCTGAACTACCTTCGTATAAGGTTTCTCACAGTTCCATGCGAGATGGCATCCTTCTGTAAGATGGCGGACACGAATCTCGCCAAAACTGGTCTCATGTCCACTCTAGTGTTTTCTTTAGCTGTGTGGTCACAACCCGCGTGTGAATTCCTTTTGTGTCTCATTCAATTCAGCAACTTGCACATCTATGAGGTGTATGTCTTGTGTGATTGGTTAACGTTGTGTGCATCTCCCTACCCCCAGCTGCATCTTGTTTCCTGGTTAGCCGGGTGACAGGTATTTAAGACCTCTCCTCAGTGTGGCGGTTGGCTAGATTGTAATGTGCTTAGAACCAGACAGTATTCTAGTATAAACTCATCATCTTTTTTATTGCAACTTGTACTTAATGACAGCAGTTTCTGAATTCTATTCTCCTAGCTTAGTTAATTTGAACAAGCTTCCAATCGTTATCAGGGTCCAGGTTTGGAACTGCATTCAAGTTCACCAAACTCTAGTCAGTTTGTCAGTTCCAGTGTATAGGAACAAGCTCCCAAGCCTAAGCAGGGTCCAGGATTGGGACTGCCTTCTTGTTAACTGTGTGTTCCTCTATCCAGTTTGTTAGGAACAAGCTCCAAATCCTTCTACGGTCTACGGTCATCAGGATTGGAACGGAGTTTCCCTCAAGCTATTCCACCCTCCTGTGGGACAGTTCAGTGCTGGCGAAGTCTGCACAACAATTGGCTGTAATCCCGGAAGCCACTGGCCACCGACTGAAGCTTCACCTATTTCTTCTCTACTGAACTGTGCTGTCATTATTCAGGGTTCCATCCCCGCCTCTTGCTCAGGGGTTCCATCCCCTTCATTACCATATCAGCTGGCAATAAACCTGTTGGATTGTGTACTGCCTCTGCACTTGATTCCTAGTTTGGACCATAACACCAAGATTTTCTTACCAGCCAGAACACCAGAAATTACACCAATGCGAACACCATGCGTGATTGCTCAAAAATGCAAGAAGGGCAAGATTTGTTTTATTTTCTAGCGAGTAGTGATACTGACAGTTTTGTTGCCACATGCATTTGCTGTTGGTATATTGATTCCAATAATGTCTAGTGCTCAAAGCAGATCTGCATCTGGTATAACACAGTCTCATCCTTAGAGAACTTCTTTGGTTTCCGCAAGCTGAGCCTCCGCATGAAGTATGCAGCCACCTTTAACAGCAGTTACTTAGATGTTACGGGGTGTTTGTAAAGGCATTGCTGGGTGTCAGTGTTACTAGGTGGTTGTTAAGATTGTAAGTGGTTGTTAGATTCTTCCTGGGTAGTTTTGAAGGAGTTGATAGTAGTTGCTAGAATGTCAAAAGGTGATTCCTAAGATGTCACAGGCTGGTTCTTAATTGGTTGCAAGTTTACTTGTTGTGGCATTCCCTTTTGTTTGCTTGATGCTTGCTTGAGTCAAAAATAAGTGGTTGGGCTAAAATAAGCTTGGGCTAAAATAAGTGGTGGCTGAAGTCTTTCTTGGTAGTTAGAAGATGCCTCTAGTTGATTGCTGAATTAGGGTTGCATTGTTGCTAGCATCTTCCTTAATGGTTTCAAGGGTGTTGGTGGTTGCTGTAGTTTCAATAGTTGGTTGCAAAGGTATTACTTAATGCTTGCAAAGGTTTTACTATGTGGTTGCTTGGTTCTTTCTTGGTGGTTTCCAGGGCAATAATAATGGTTTCTATAGTGTTTCTAGGTGCTCCCAATGCCATTGCACATTGGTTGTTAACGGTGTTCGTAAATTAATAAAAACCAAGAACGTTGTCCCGATGAAGAAGCAGACTCCGATGTTCATAGCAAAAAGCAGGAAAAAGTTTATTACACAGCCAGCTGTGGGAACAACAGAATGATGCAGAGTTCTAAAATTCCTTAATTTCATAAGAAACTTTATACATGTTAAAGTACAGACATTTGCATATGATTTCTTTAATGTTATCAGAAGTTGTTACTGATTGGTCCTGGGGTTTACACAGTGATAAAAAGGGATACTCTACAATTGGGCCTCTCCTGAACCTCTCAACTTAATTGGTTCAATAGACTCCCAACCCCCGGAAGTGAGCTCCATATGTGGGCATACGGAACTTCCAACTAAAAGGTGCTAGTGCGTATTGCGTCCTGGTGGAACTGAAGACAAACGGAGATCCCGGCAGCAATTGGCAAATCGGTGATATGCCCTGTTGGACCAGACGGCTTCTCTTTATCTCCTAATACACATTCATCACCCATTGATCAAACCATCTGGCTCACCTCATATTGCTAACACCGAAAAATCCTGTTTCCCAACAA
Organism: Gymnothorax javanicus; assembly: GCA_029692085.1. Lineage (NCBI taxonomy): Eukaryota > Metazoa > Chordata > Actinopteri > Anguilliformes > Muraenidae > Gymnothorax > Gymnothorax javanicus. The sequence continues at coordinate 28,122,867 of CM056194.1, read as the reverse complement.
CAGGATGCTAAATAGTTGGTCAGGTATAGCTGTTTGTTTGCAAGGATGTTGCTGGTGGTTGTTAGTTGTTGTTAAGGTGTCACTAGGTGGTTTTTCATTCATAGTGATTCATAAAATTATTGCTATTGGTTTTCTAGGGTGTTGTGGTGATTGCTACGTCAATTTTGGAAGTTTTTAAGCTCAAAAAAGGATGATTGTTTTGGACTTGGTATTTTCAAGGCTGTCAATAGTTATTAGTCATTATTATGTAATTGCTATGGTCCTCCTAAATGGTTGCCAGGGTGTAGATAGTGGTTGCTAGGGCGCTTCTAGTTTGTTGCTTAGGTGTTACTGGGTGGTTATTAATGGGTGGCAAAGTGGTTATTAAGGTTGAGGTATTTGGTTGCTTAGGTGTTGTTTCTGGTTGCAAAGGTCTTATTAGGTGCTTTCTTAGACTAAAATACGTGGTTGCAATTATATTGCAAGGTGTTTGTTCAGGTGATGTTGGTGGTCGCATATGGCATGAATATCATGCCATATTTCAAAACTGCAAAAAAAAAAAAAAATTCAATACTGAAAAAAGTTTTGAAAGGTTGAGCTCAGTGTTTGAATGCTTGAACTATAATAAAAACGGTTTTGCGAGATCTAAAGTTTTGAAGGCTTGCATATTCTTTAGATTATCTGAAAAAAAAATTAATCTCTGCACATTTTCGGAGTTTCAACTATGGCAATGTTCTCCTGGCGCATTTAGTTTGTTTTCCAATTTTGAAACCTTGGAAATGATGTTCAGAAAACTGGTATGCATATGTACACAATTAAGTGTTGAAATAATGAAACCTGTGTTTCAAAAGGTCGAATCTTCATTTTGAAACTTTAACGGATGAACGTTTGCACTCGCATTACAGACTATTTATAAATTTTTGTACACTGCACTCACAACTACTTTTCTGAGGTTCACCCAGAAAATTGCAAGCTTGCGCATCACATGATTTCAGGCAGGGTTCTCTCGCAGATCTGAAACGCTGAAAATACCATTTTATAACTTCGAAATCGATGGTCTTAAAAACAGCCCGGGATTTTTTTACTTGTTCTGTCGAGTTTAATGGCAATATACAGCCATTTTGGTGTATCATCACCACCAACTGAGTGTGTTATTTAAAAATTATATACTTATATGGGTTAATAGACTATTTGGGAAAAAATGCAAGGAAAGCCTGTGACTACGCTCTTAGAAATGGAGATGAGAATGAGAAAGAATGCTTTGTGTTTAATTTAGAGTCTTATTTATTAATAATTTGACCATCTTCTGGATGTTCTGAGGTATACCTCATCAGACTGCATCTAGAAGACGTCAAAACTTTTTTCCAGAGCTGATGATGGAAGTAGCTCAGGAGAGAAGGCGTAAACGCATATGAATGGGCAAAAAAAGTGTTCACAACTTGGAAAAAACTAAAAAATATCGTCCTTTATGCACTAATTTGGGCTTTTTGAGCCCTATGCGTTTATGCCTTTTGTACCAAGCCTTCTGAGTCATGAAAGGTTGTTAGGGAGAAAGCCGATGACAGGTCTTCTCGCATTCAGTTTTGCCAATGTCATGAAAAGTAGTTAAATGTAGCCAAACTTTCTTACTGTTAGCGAGGTTTGCCTGGATGACAAGGAAAATGGCTGGGATTCGCTTGGATTATTTTGCCTCCCCTTCCAATTCCAAATAGTGAGTTTCCCATGGCCAATGCAAAAGTAAGCTTTTGGGACCGGACTGCGCATGCCCAGTTGGTGGTGTAGCCCCTTTAAATCACTCATGTCAATGGTGCAAACATCTGAGTTAAAAGTTACAAATCTGAAAAAATATATGATGTCAGAAAATATATTAGAGCACACCGATCCGAAATAAGGTAAACAGTTTTAAAGTTTGAGCAAAGTTTCTAGGTGACAACATAAGTGTGCTAACTTACTGCTAGCCCTCTAAAAACATTCCTTTCCAGGGAAGATAAATGCTGGCTATGTCATAGCATTTGCATACATGCAATTAAAGTTATGTATTTACAGATTTTTTTTTTTTTTTGTTCAATGCAAAATTAGAGGAGTATTACTGCATAGGACAATTGGCTAGAACATATTAAAAAAAAAAAAAAATCATTCAGCCAATGCCTGCATTTTACACCTTGAGAGAAGTGGTAAAGCAATATTTCATTGAATGTAAAATGTAGCGTGGATGTTCCGTATGTTGTCACATATGAATTATTTAATAATTGGTTCCACAATTATCCATCATAGCATTCATGATGATTGACTGAGTAAAAAAAAACACTCCTTGACTATGACTAAATTTTGCCTCAATCTGTCCTATTATGTGAGAATCCTTATATGATATCTCTCATGCATAATTAAGGAGTGGCATTTTCTCCTTACAAATCTTAAAATACTTAGTTCTTGTGCATTATTATTTCCAGTGGCCTCAATTGGAGTTCCACAGTGTGACAATTACTTAATTTTCTTTTAACCAGTGGTATAACCTATCTGACAATTCTGTTGTACCGCCTCAACTCCTATCTTAGCCTAGCTTGAGCCATCTTTTAATTGAAAAAAAGAAATTAAAGCAACTTTCTTTGCTTATCTGAGTCAGTTGATCAGACCACGGTTATATGATCAGGATTTCTTGATCACAGGGACATTGCATATCAGATTAACATCCAGCGGAAAGGGTTTTTAAAGCTGGCTTTTATCATTTACTTCTATTTCTAAATCGCAATCATTTGAGTTCTTGAAGAGGCTTATGTCTGTCAGGTTCTATATAAAATGTAAGGACAGCTGCTCATTTTTGCATCAATAGCACACTCATAATTTAGCTATTGTACTGCATGTGAGAGTAATGTTAACCAAGCTCTGGGGATTTAATTACTTATGCTGAAAACTATTGATACGGAGAAACAAGCATTTTGGCCAGGCCTTGTTTTGTTGCATTCATCAAAGTGTACGTTTTCTATTCTCAAACTGCAGTTTACCCAGCCATTAAATGTTCAACATTGATTCTTTTTATGTGTTAAAATTGAGGATTAATTGAGGTTTGATATCCTTTTCTGAGCCAAGAAGACTGACCACGATGTAAACCTTGGCTATGACAAGGCAGGTCGCAAGTACAACATAAAAATGAAGGGCAGACAACCAGCAGCTGCCACAAATATCAAAAAAAAAAAAAATGCAAAGTGACAGAAAGAACTTGAATCTAAAAAGCTATAATGGGGAGGTTTGCCTTCAGTTGAAAGTGTCAACCTGTGGCCATTGTCTGAAACAAAGCATTAATATTGCAAACGACCTTAAAGGATGAATTGTCCCAGACACCGTGGATTCTTATCAGCCTCTAGAAACCCAAAGCAGATGATTCCTGACAAGCCGATGATCGACTAAGAGAATTTAAGGGTGGAGACCGCACCTCAGCAAAGTATATTTCAGCCGAAAGTAGAGTTCTTGAAGTGTCTAAAACGCTTAGTTTTATAAATTTTAATTTGGTAATGATCCAGTGTGATGCATTTTAAAACCGGCTAGTCTTCAAATCGGCGGTAATATCAGGGGGCAGACATTTTTACTTGAGGAATCTAAGGCTGCGTTCGGACTGCACACTTGTCCACTCGCTCACTTACTCTCTTTATATTTTTTTCAATTTAGAACATTCACTACATAGAGCCCTATATAATGGGTGAGTGTACATCAAACGCCAATGCCGCGGTGCTTGTCACGTCAATTATTCTCTTTCGTGACGTCAGTTGTTCTCTTTCCTTTCATCCGGGCCATGGAGTTGTTCAAAGGGCCTTAAGTAAGCTCACCCTTTACGGCTTGACTGCCCACAAGATGTTTTTATTTAAGTTGGCCTGATTAACAATCAAGCAATTTATTGACAGAGCAACCAAAACCAATACATGACCTGTAATTATAAATGATAATGAAAAGGTGAATTCCTATTGCTTACATTTATATAATTAACATGACATAACATAATATAACATGAGTGGCGAGAACAGGCCATTCATTCCAACTAGGCTCGCCAGTCAAGCCTGCTCTTGAAAATTCCCAAGGTTTCTGCCTCAACAATATGGTCAGGCAAGCTATTCCTGTTATGATTCTGCCATGTTCTGTTATGTTTCTGCTCATGTTCTGCTTAATCTAGATCATTGCCATGTTTTTGTTATTGCCATGTTTTGTATTCCCTGCCATATCCATATTTCTGTTATATTCCGGTCCATGTTTTGCTCATGCCCTGCATTGCACTTTGTCTCCCCTGTCTGGTCTTGTGTTGAGCTACAGCTTCTCCCCAAGTACTGCGTGTCACATGTTTAGGTGATTTCATGGTTTCTGGGTTTCCAACCATTCCTTCTAGTCTCGTTTGCTTCCTTCGCCTTGCTTTTCTATTTTACTAACAAGTACTAACATTTTGTTATTTTGTTAAAGTTACTAACCAGAACTAACATTGTATATAATACTAACTTACTAATGAGCACCAGGGATTGTATAGCTGCACCTTACTAATTGATTAACAAGCTCTCAGCACTCGCCCTGTTCTAGTCTCCGCCTCTTGCCTTCTCTTAATCTTTGCTGCATTTCAGCGGATCCTCCGCACCTGCTCTACTCTGTCCTGCCTCTCATTATCTGTGCACGTTAGAACTCCCTAACCGGAGCTGTGTGTTTGTTAATAGGCTGTCTCGTGATCCCTGTCCACGTTTTGGCTTTTGCCAATTTCATGTGATTAGGCTCCCCCTTGTGTTTGCTCCTTCGTAATTAGTCTGATCCAATTCACCTGTCCCTAATCATAGCATGTGACTTCCCTTGTGTCTATTTAAGCAGTCTTTTCACAGCCAGTTCCTTGTCAGAACGTTTCTCTTGTTTACCTGTGCTGCTTTCGTATTCGCCTTGTACTCATAGTGTTACTCTTCTGACTGGACCGTCCGACTTATGATTTTTGGCTCTGCATTTTGGATTATTGTTGCATCTGTGTTTACAAACCCTTTTTTGCCCGACTACGATTTTTGTGATTGCTGCTCTGTTAACGGTTTGGATTACGCCCACTGGTTTTTGGTTTTTGCTTCTCTGACAAACCTGTGCCTGTGTACCGAACCTATTTTTGCCTGACCACGAGTACTGTGTTTGCTGCCCTGGTTTTCAACTGTTTCTGCCCTCCTGGATTGTGACTTTTGGATTGTGGACTCTGTACCTTTTGCCTTCTGCCCTGCGGGGGTTACCCCCCTCGCTCAATAAAGTCACTTTACCTGCAATCCTGTGTTCTCGCGACTGGTTCCTGAATGATACCTCACAATTCCACATCGAAATTACTCTTTGGGTGAAAAAATATTTCCTAATATCAGTGCTAAATTTACCCTCAGTCAACTTCCATTTGTGACCCCGAGTTTTACTAACAGAACTTGGCCGAAGGAATCCAACATAATTCACTTTGTTAATCCCTTTAACATATTTAAAGACAATCAGATCACCCCTAAGTCTCCTTTTCCTAAGACTAAAAAGATGAAGGATCTTCGGCCTCTTCTCATAGCTTTCATCTTTTATACCTGGAATTAGCTTAGTGGCTCTTCTCTGAACTTCTTCTAGAGCCTCTATATCTTAAAGTATGGACCCCAGAACTGTACACAATATTCCAGATGTGGTCTGACGAATGTGTTGGACAAGAGAAGTACGACCTCCTGGGATTTGTACTCAGTACTTTTGGCAATGTATCCCAGCATCCGATTGGCTTTTTTTTAACTGCTACGGCACAATGGCTAGAACCTGTGAGGGTCTGGTCAACAATCACTCCCAGATTTTTTTTTTTTTTTTTTTTTTAACCCACCACCACCCTCCCACTCTGGAGGACAACTTTGTTAATTCAGTCAGTTATAATTCTGTACGAGTCCTCCTTCCATCACCCGACAAAACAAAACACAATAAAAAAATACAATACAACACAATGATTACATTCACAATGCTTTTCTACCTTTGCATTAGTAGTTATTAGCTCATCTATTCCATCTCTCATTATTCCCAATGTCCAGCCTCCCAGATCTTTTTCAAGTGGAGCACATTCAAGTTTTACACCTCCCATGAAGTAATCCTGTATAATGTTTTTATTACCTACCTGTACAAATTTACATTTTGCTACATTAAATTCATTTGCCACATTTCTGCCCAATTCTGGATTCTATCCAAATCATCCTGAATCACTTTAGTGGACTCTAAACTATTTGCCAAACCTCCCAATTTAGTATCATCTGCAGATTTACCAAATTTGCTCTCAATATTCCTATCAAGGTCATTAATGTAAATGAGGAACAGCAGGGGTCCCAACACTGATCCCTGGAGGATGCCACTCCCCACCATACCTAGCTCAGATGAGGTTCCACTGACCACCACTCTTTGTGTTCTGTCCTGTAACCAGTTTTTAATCCACTCCAGAATACCTCCTGTAACTCCAATGGAGCTCATTTTAAAAATGAGTCTCTTATGCGGTACTGTATCAAATGCTGTCTGAAAATCCTAGTATATGATGTCATAAGCCCTGCTCTGATCATAAGTCTTAGTGGTCTCTTCAAAAAATTCCAGAAGGTTTGTCAGGCATGACCTTCCCTTACGGAAACCATGTTGGCTATCTCTCAAGATATTATTACGCTCAAGAAATAATTCTAGCTGGTCTTTTATGATATATTCCAGTATTTTGCATGCAATGCAAGTTAAACTGACCAGCCTGTAATTTCCTGGCTCAGTACGGTCCCCTTTCTTATATATTGGTATTATGTTCCCCTGCTTCCAATCATTTGGTATTTCTCTAGTTTCTAAAGACCGTCTGAAGATAGCTGAGAGCGGTTTAAAGATGATCTCACTAACTTTCCTGAGCACTCTAGGATATAAGCCATCAGGACCCGCCGCCTTATCTGCCTTTAGTTTATGCAACTTGTCTAATACTTCATTATCTCTAACCTCAATTTCCGCTAAATAATCTTGAGCATTGGACATGCCCTCTGGCCGAATAAAAATCTGCTCTGAGGTAAAATTCTCAACAAACTAAATGTTTAAGGTATCCGCAATATCCTTGTTATCATATAGCAGCGATCCATATTTATTCTTTATGCACTTAACCTCCTCTTTGACTTTCCTTTTTCTGCTATAGTACTGAAAGAAGCGCTTAGGATTAGTTTTTGCCCCTTTCGCAATTTGCCTTTCATACAGTCTTTGAGAATTCCTCAGCTCCTTTTTGACCACAGCCCGCATTTTACAGTATTCAGCCTTAGTATTCTCATTGTTATCCTTTATGTACATCTTATAAAGATTCCTCTTTTCTCTCAAACTCCTACAAATTGCTGTGGTCATCCACTGAGGATTCTGCTTTTTCAGCTTACTTTTGGTCACCTTTGGTATGAATTTACATTGTGAATCAAGTAAAACCCTCTTAAATTTTTCCAACATCTCATTTACAGACTCACAGTCCAGGAGTGTCTCCCATTTTATTTCGCTTAAATATGAGTGCATCCTGTTAAAATTTGCTTGCCTAAAATTGTAAATTTTGGTTTTAGAAGACACCTTTTTAACTTCCCATGAGACATCAAAATTAGCAATAGAGTGATCACTAGTCCCAAGTGGCTCCAGTACCTCAACATTATTCTATCAGGGTCATTACAGAGCACTAAATCTAAAATTGCCTTCTCTCCTGTAGGTTTATTAACATACTGCACCAAAAAATTGTCATTTATAACATCTACAAATTCTTCCTCCCCTTTACCCTGTCCTTTCACCATTTCCCAATCGATACCAGAGTAATTGAAGTCTCCCATAATAATAGTCCCTCCTCCTATACAAGCTTGCCTAATCCTCTTAAAGACCATTTCATTGACAGCACTGTCCAAAGCTGGCGGTCGATAGCATAGTCCTATGTTTAAACCTGTCTCGTGATTGCCAATGAGCCTGACCCAGATATCTTCACAGGGCAAGGAATGTTCAATTTCAGGAATTCCCTGCACATTTATGTTCTCGTTCAAATAGAGTGCTACACCCCCTCCTCGCCTATTACATCTATCCTTCCTAAAGAGCTTATAACCTTCTATATTATATTCATCTCCGTCCTCTTCACTGAGCCATGTCTCTGTAATACCAACTATGTCATAATCCTCACTAATCATAACAGCCTCAAGTTCCGGAAATTTATTTTTTATGCTTCTTGCATTTAAATAAAAACATTTCAGGTTGTTACGAATGCTTTTACTCCTTGATTTCCCATGTGCCTGCTGCTCCAATCCCCCCACTACGCTTTGTTGCTTTAAAAATATATCATCAATAGTGCATGTAATGCTGTCAGCTTCCATCAGGGCAGTCTGCATTTCCCTATGTATAACAGTCTCTAGCCTCCCCGCCCCCCAGGTCCCTAGTTTAAATAACCCTGTGCTACCCTCAACATACGCTGACCCAGTGCAAAGGTACCCTCTGGTTCAGGCGTAGCCCGTCAGGCTTGAACAGGTCACCCCTGTCCCAAAAGAAGTTCCAGTGCCCCATAAACCTGTACCCCTCTTTCCTACACCAGGTTCGTAGCCATATGTTAAACCTCCAGATAAAGTTCTGCTTCCTTCTGCTTGCACGTGGTACCGGTAGAATCACGGAGAAAACTACTGTGGAGGATCTGCTCCTAAGCTTTTCAGCTAATTCCATAAATTTGTCTTGCAAAACTTCAAACCTACCCTTACCTACGTCATTTGTCCCAACATGGACCATGACCACTGGATCCCTCCCCGCTCTGGCCAGGAACTTGTCCGCACGCTCCAGGAGGTTTCCTACCTGGGCACCAGGCAGGCAACACACCGTACGAGACTCCTGATCACGCGAACAGACTAAGCTGTCTATTCCTCTAATAATTGAGTCCCCCACTATCATTTACTCTCTTTTCTGAGGGGAAGAAGCCAGTAGGGTGCCCTGATGCTCATCAATCCCCCCCACTCTCAGGGTCAGGGGCCAAGTCGAGTTCCTGCAAGGGCCGGAATTGGTTGGACACCTCAATCACTGGAGAAGCTGTCACTGTACGGTGTGCCTGCCCTTTCCTGCACTGACGTCCTACAGTCACCCAACTTTCTCTCCCTGCCTGTTCTGTGGTCTCTGCACACCCCTGCTTTGGCGTACACACCATTTCTCTAAACGACATACTACTCAGTTCTTCTAGGGACTCTACTGATTATGAACTATGTTGTGCAGCCAACTGGCCCTGAAGAACAAGGATCTTGCTCTCCAAATGCTCAATAAGCTGGCACCAGTGACAGATAAACCCACCCTGGAAATCTCTTTTCAAAAGTGCGATCATACTGCAACCGTCACATAGTTTTGGCCACATTTTGAACCCCCTACCTAATGACCACGCTCACCCTAGATATCAAAGAAAATTATTATTGCCAAGACAGAAGCTCAGGAACCACAATTAATTAACCTGAGAAGCCCTGAGCAGCAGTCACAATAGAAACCGTGGGGAAACTATGTAAATGGATAATAAGCCTCTTTTAACAGTGGCTTAGTTTCAGTTAGCAAAAATGAAGAACCAAATTAAGACAAAAACTCGATATGTTGTAAGCACTCAGATGACTAACTTGATTTTATATAATCCCAACATTATTAGTATACTAGTCTAAAAATATCACAGGGCTTAACTCAGAATCCAGATAATCACAGACCGGCTTCTCCAGATACTGTTCTCAGATGAGAGTCTCCAATACCCAGCTAAGTGATGAACAGAAAATGGCATTAACCAATACACAATATCAGTGGTAGCTTACTCGTCTTGGGCAGCTACCACGCCCAGGAGAAACAGGAGGAGGGAGGGGGCGGAGCACTCCGGTAAACCTTACCGTTTAAAATTCCAACCGAACTGAATGGACGACTCAAGTAACTATTGCCCTACTAACTAAACACTAAAATCTCAGATCCCAAGTCAAAAATGCAAACGGTCACTATCTAGCTAGCTAGCCACAGATAGAACTAAAGGTAACCGAAAAAGAGTAAAGCCCCGGTACCCTTTAATTCAAACGGATCGAATAACAAGTCATTTACTATGTAAGCTAACTAAACACGCTATCTCCCCCAAAAAGCTGTCGCTAAGTACTTAAACAAGCAGCTAAACTTTTACCAGCTGGTGAAGGTACCGCCACCAGAGGAAAATACAAAAATGACATAATTTGCAATATGTTAAATCATAAGAACCCTTCGGTAAAAATGAGATGCGAAAAAGACTAAAACCCCGGTTAGAGTTAATATTTAATTCAAGCTTAGCAATGTGTTTATTTGGTAAAAAACACCGAAGAGGACTAAAAACCCCAGTGAACGTCAATATTTATTGGCCAGAAGACTGTGTGAAAGGCAAGCAACCAAGTATGAAACCAACCGAGGTTATAGCTATCTAGATATCCAGGTAATTTGATAATATTCTTCGCGTTGAGAAAGCTTTACTTAGCTAGCTGATTATTTCGCGCTTAAGTTTATTTTACTTTGCTCCCAGGAGAACGAAAGCCCAAAAACCCCAGAAGAACCCCCGTCGCTTTTGTTTGACCAGATTAGCGACTTAATTTGGCTATTTGCTAACTGAGTTGTTACAAGGGGGGAAAAAAGGGGGAAAAAGGGAAGTGTCTCCCTGCCCCTAATGCGACAAAGGTTATACCTCGGGAGCAAACTGTCTTACCTCTTTTATGTTTGAACTTTTACACACAAATTATTTTCAGAAAAGCCCGTCTAAACAAGAGCAAACTGCTACAATCCCTGCGCCCCTCTCTCCATCGCAACTCAAGCAGAATGATCACCAACAAACAGTGCTACAGCACAGCCAAGAGGTCAGCAACAGCAGTGTACACATAATTGATATGGCATTGTAAATCCAAAACTTTAGCTGACTTTGCAGCATTTATTTTCGCCATCCTTAGGATTGTCATACAGATGTGCAACTTGCCTTACAGCGCCCTTTTGCCATGAAAACATTCAAAATATAGAACGGATTCTCGCAGCCTCGCAAACTAATTTGCAAAAATCTGTGCTGCTAACACACAAGCGCTGAAATTATAAAGACATATTGATATTGTACATCATCATTCATGCACAGAAGAAGACGCCTCATAATTTTGTGGTGCAATGCTATCAAAAGTAAATTAGACTGTCGTCGGTTTTTACCAATTAGTCTGAGCAACTGTGGCTAATCCGGAGATGTAAACTGCAAGAGGTTTACGTTATTAAGCATTTAAAGGTTAGGTTTCTGAAGATGAAATTCAAAATCAGAGGATTCCCCAAGTAAAAACGTCTGCTCCCTGATATTGAAGCCAATTCGTAGACTCGCTGGTTTAAAAATCCGTCGCACTGGATTATTATCAAATTAAAATATGCGTTTTAGACCCTTCAAGAATTCTACTTTCTGCTGAAATATACTTTGCCGAAGTGTGGTCTTCTCCTTTAAATTCCATGCATTCTGTATAGCCAGGCAGGGCGTTTTTTTTTTTTGGAGAGAATGGTAATTGAAACACTTTTTCTTGCATTTCTAGTGACGAATTCACTACTCCTGTTATTCAGAGGTTCTTTCTCTACACTGTTAATCCAGATTGTGTGGTGTACTCAATTTTTTTTGGAAAATGATGACCTTAAAAAAATTGTGTGAGCCAACTTAGTGATCTTGTGTTCACAGCACTTTAAAATGTGGTAAGAATAACTTTTACCTTATGTTCTGTAAGTACCGTCCAAACAATGCAATTAAGTTGGCTTAATTTTTTGAGGTAATAGGTTTCCACAAAACATTTGAGTTTGCCATACGGTCTGGGTTTACAGGGCTCTATCTTTCACACTGCCCTACCCGTTGCCACTACCTGCTACCCGTGAATTATGCATTTAGCAGCTTCCACTATCCCTAAACGGTATCTTGCGGCCACACTACCCGCTATTCATTATGCCGAATCCTTTATTTGCGACTGGAGGTGTGCCCGTGGGCGTGTTTATGCACTTTCCCTAAAATTGCTATCTTGACCACACAGGTTAGGGAAAGCGTATAGCGGGTCCTCAAACCACCCGATACCCGTTTAGCAATTGAAGACACGGCTTCTCTCCCCCTATGCGATCTAACAGCGACAAATGGGCTACATTCAGTTCAGAAAAATAATTAATTATAATTAGGTCTATGCACTGGCACTCAGCGACGTAACTTTTTTTCCAGCGAGAGCGGCATTTCAGAACTCTTCAGCGAATGAAGATAATTCTGGTGACAAGTACGTGGTTTCGTCCGTTTACATTTTCCAGTCAGACAGCTGTCTATTTTTATCCCCCGCCGCGCGTTTAGCGCGAAGCGGGGGATATAGCATTGGGCTCCGTCCGTCCGTCCATACGTACGTCCGTCCGTACGAACACATATCGTACGGACGGCGGGGGATATTGCCATGTTAGTGGCAAACACTTGTTTTAACATCAAGTTGCATGACCGTGCTGCAAAAACAGGTGTGCGTACTTGTCGCCGAAATTACTTTCATTCGCAAAAGAGTTCTGAAATGCCGCTCTCGCTGGAAAAAAAATTACCGTTGCTGAGTGCCAGGGCATAGACCTGTCTATAATTAAATTATTTTTCTGTACTGAATGTAGCCCATTATTTTGTCGCTGTTAGAGCGCATGGGGGAGAGAAGCCGTGTCTTCAATTGCCACTTGATTATTCTTGAATTGGAAAACGTGTTAATAAGGGAAAACCATCTAGAATTAGCCAGGACTAATTGAAGTCAATAAAGGGAAGGATATTTTCTCCCAAATTTTCAGGTCTAGCGCCGGCCCTGAATATTATTTCCCACAGAACGAGAACGCTTGACAAAACTGCGCCTCTCCCGTCAGGCAGTGACGGAATTATGTCACCTGGTTGCAGATGATGTATACACCGCTGCCAGCTGTCCGTATGCCTTGCCCGTTGCTGTTAGGGTCACTGTGGCACTATTTTTCTATGCTAGTGGGTCATTCCAACACCCACTCAGCTCAATTGGAGGCATGACCCAATCATGGTGAAACGCATTTTTTTTTTTTATTTTTTTTTTGAAGTTTCCATCACAAAAGGGGTAGGCTTGATGTTTTTTTTTTTTTTAAATTACATACCAAACTTTAAACAATATTTCAATGTCAAATAATAATAATAATAATAATAATAATAATAATAATAATAAAACAATTCATGATTAACTTAACAAAAACAGATCCTCCCCTGTCTGGATTTGACCTCATGCACGAGCAATTTAACTTCGTCTTCGGAGAAACGTGGCGACCTTCCTCTCTCCATCACGGGTTTCGGTTTGAGGATTTGGGATAGCGCAGCCTGCTCCTGAAGGCAATGGCACCTAGCACACTGATTGGTTTAACTGGCGTAATGCCCAAACCACGCCTATGCATAATATAGTGGGTAGCGCAGGTGTTTTAGGGATATAAGCAGGTGTGCAAGATAGCAACTTTTGCGGGGGAACGCCTCTTACGCAATACTAATTCCTCAAATAACGGGTTTAGGGACTCTGGCGCAAGATAGGGCCCACAGTGTATAATTAACTTGCAACTGCCAGAGGGAGAGGTGTCCTCTTCTTGTTTGTTGCCGCTGATCAGGGAGTCCTTTTGTGAACCTTGCACAGTCACAGCGACTTCTCACAAATTTGTCCTGGAAGCTAGGTTTTCACTTTTTATACCTCTTACACACATGCATGAACACACACACACACACACACATAAATTAGCCACCATTGCACAGTAACAATGCGGCAGATTGCCAAGTTCACGCTCGTTGGCCACTCTTCTGAAAAGAAGGATTTTGAAAAAATGTGTTTTCAGAGGAAAATGTTTGCAGTGAAAAGTTTGTAGCATGAATGAGCCTTCCTAGCTCACTTTAAAACAAGGCAAAAAGAGAGACAGCTCTTTGTGCCAATTAAAATTAAGATCCCGATGCCGAGGTAGTCCTATTTTGACAGGGTGACAAGCTGGGAAAGTCAGGGTAAACATGGGAAGGAAACTGATAAATCTGATATCACTTTGTGAAAATTTTAATTTGACTTAACTATTGTTGTCACAGTATTTCTTGAATGTTTACTGCATACATTTGGTGTTAGTAGCCTTTGGTGCTACTTCTGTCTCCTTGCTCTCCAAGAATGCTCAAAATACTTGAACAACTTAATCAAAGTTCTTCATATGTTTCAAGGTTCCAATGAAAAAAAAAAACTCTCTCCCTGGTACAACTCAGACATTACCATGCTCCTAAGGGCGTAGGAACTTTCCTGGCAGCCAATTATGGAACGAAACTCTCATAGATTCCCTGATCTGTCACTGGGTCTGGTTTTTTTTATGTGTATTCTTATAGGTCCCACAAATACCTCATTCTTTAACTTAAGAGAGAGGACAACATACTTTTAATGTGGTCTTCAATTCATGCAGTGTATGTTTAATCAAGCTTAGATAATAGGTCGTCCAATTTAATGCAGTGCAGAACTGCTTTTGCAGTGACAAAGTGTAGATTTGTCAACATGGCTGTGGGTGCACCATTTGGGAATTTACACCAAACAAAATCAAATTTGTGATTGAGAAATCTCAATGCCTCAGTTTACTTCTAATAAATCAGCGCTAATGGGATTGATGTTAGAGGTTTTAGTTATAGTTTTTAATTTGGTTCTTGATCACTCAGACTTCTGCCTCACATCTTGCGTTTGAACCTAGGGCCTCTCTGTACAGTTTGCATGCTTGCCCCAAATTCACATGGGTTTCCTGCAGGTACTCTGGATTTCCACAGTTTAAAGACATTAATGCCAGGCTAATTATAAGCTTTAAACCAGCCCCTAGGACTGAGTGTGTGAGTAAATGGTGTGTGCACCCTATGATGGATTGGTGAGCTATCCAGGGTGTGCCCCTGCCTTTCGCCCATACAGTTGTTAGCTGGAATGGGCTCCAGCTCCCCCGCGACTCTTTTGAAGTGGTTTAGATAACATATGGATAGGATGGATCGCATAGATTTCTGTTGCTCTGCATATTATTCAAATATGATTCAAAGGCATAGAGGAGCAAATTTTTTTCCATTATGGAGCATTGTGAATAATGGAATTGTCAATTTTCAGACATATGACAATCAATATACTTTCAGCAGGGTGAAGATAGGGGTTTTTATATCTGCTTTTAAGAGTAATTATATACAGTCTTTTGATGAGAGACAGACGTCATAGTAACATTCAATGGCTATCAAAAAAGCCTTTACATATTTATAGCAGCACTTTTTATCCCCCGCTGGGCAACAGCCCCAAAGGGGTATTATGTTGTGGTGCAGTCCATCTGTCTGTCCGTCCATCCGTCCATATCCGAAGATAATTGGCCAGTGAAATCAACTCCTCCCACAGTTTTCATAGGACATCCCTGAAACTTTGCACATATGCTGCAGTTAGATTGATGATATGCTTATCAAAGTTGCGCCTCTGTCGGGTGATGTTGTGCCCCCAGAGTGCTCCTGTCATACTTTTTGTGGCCAAGGCACACCAAAGGGCAAGCCAAAATTTGAAGGCACACCTGTATTCGTATCCATGCAAAATAGCTTTTATTACACGTTGTCACTCTTATAACTTGGTCAATATTTAGTTTTATTTGCTAACGCCAACCTAATTACGATATTCCTTGAGAATTTTTTTGTGTTTTTTTTTAAATTCAAGAATTAATGTCAATATGAGTAAAATTGCCGCAAATCCGTGATAAGTCTGTCACAGTGTTTGGCATGAATCTGAAGAGTAGCCTACTGTACACTAATCTCGTGGCTACGAATAAAGTGAATCAAGGACATGAGTAAAATAAATTGAGGGAACAAAGTTATATCTCACAGTTACGAATTAACCAAATTTAGGGAAGGAGTTATATCTTTTGCTGACAAATTCAATAAATTTTGGGTGCATGTTCATTAAGTTGAGCGAACTACAAACATAGTTACATCTCATGGCCACAAATGATCAAAATTGTGGGAATGAGTTATAATCTCGCAGCTACAAAATGTAAATTTTCTTCCCATTGCGTGGTATTTTAGTGCATCATGCAGCTGAATATTTAGTATGCAGAAGTAGATTGTAAAAATGTTCCAAAAATGTTAATAAATAAAATATTATCTCAAGCCAACAGATCTGCAGTACTCAATCGAATCATCTTCCAGTCCTTTGATCTGGGAGTGAATTATTAAATATCTTTTGCAATTAGATGCATTGAATCCACTTCAGCTCCTGCATTCCAGCAATAAACAACAGACTCTATTCTGATGTTCATTGTGTATTCAAGACGCAAGCATCTTGAAATTAATAAGTTGCTGATGGGCTTTACCACAGTTCTTCTGGAGTTATAATGCCTGCAGTCCCAGTACTGAGAGCAATAGGAACCTCCTCTGGATCTAAGTCAAAAATGAAACATGAGTGAGATTACTTATCTTCAGAAGAATTTCCCAGTTACGTTAGGTAACGTGTTTTCAAAGGTTGCATATTTTATCAATAAAATGTATGTATCTCATGAAATTTGCATCATTTCCTCTATCAACTTTACTGGTGCAATGTTTAAAATTAACCACAACTTTAGCATCAAATAATGTGTGAGGGTCAGCTCCAAGGCTAATCTCTGCCACGAATTTCAGAACAAAGGAACCACGCGAAGATCACAGGCAGGTTGTAAGGGTTACTTTAATCAATGGAAGATTGGAGATTCAACACAGGAACAAAGAGGGTAGTCAGAAGACTGTCCGAGGTCAGGCGGGAGTGAACAGGAACAGGGGGTCAGGCTTGGGGTAAAGAAGGGAAAGGTTCAAGGTCAGTAGCCGGGGTGTCAAGATGAATGGATTGTGGCGCGCAGGGCCGATGTGCACACTTGAACTTGATGAGGAGGCACAGTTGCGCTCAAAAAATTGCATACCACGGCTGAATTTTTAAAATAGGTAACATTTAAAAAAAAAAAACACATGAACTACCAGGCAAAATACATTTCTTTTATTTCTTATTGGATTCATATCCAACTGTAGGTCATGTAGAATGGCTCAATCATCAAATAAAACATGGCAATATGGGGAAAAAATTAAATGAACCCCGTTCAAAAGTGTGCATACCCTTAGTTCTTAATACTATGCATTGCCCCCTTTAGCATCAATAACGGTGTGCAGTCTTCTGCGATAGTTGTCAATGAGGCTCCTAATTCTCTCAGGTGGTATAGCTGCCCATTCTTCCTCGAAAAATGCCTCCAGCTCCTGCAGATTCTTTGGTTGTCTGGTATGAACTGTACGCTTGAGACTTGGCCTTGTGCTCTGGATCATTGTCATGGAGGAAAGTCCAAGTGCATCCCATGCGCAGCTTTCATGCTGAAGAATGCAAATTTTTCACCAGTATTTTCTGATAGCATGCAGCATTCATCTTGCCATCAATTTTCACAAGATTCCCTGTGCCTGTATAGCTCACACACTCCCTAAACATCAGAGAGCCACCACCATGCTTTACAGTGGGAATGGTGTTGACTGCTCTCCAAACATAGCACTTATGATTGTGACCATAAAGTTCTATTTTGGTCATGTCACTCCAAATGACAGTATTCCAGAAGTTGTGATGTGTATTAGGGTGTTGTCTGACATATTTTAGGCGGGCTTTTTTGTGGGATTGATGCAATAATGGCTTCCTTCTAGCAACTCGACCATGCAGCTCATTGTTGTGTAAGTACGTCCTTATTATGCTCCAAGAAACGACCACACCATCTTTTTCCAGAGCATCCTGTATTTCTCTTGAGGTAGCTTGTGGATTTTTCTTTGTGTCCCGAACAATTCTCCTGGCCAGTGTCGTAAATCCTTTCTTAGAAATGGGGAGAATGATTGCGGTCAGGCGCGGAGATTTCTTGTGCAAACACACACATGCACACACATTCATGCATAAGTATGCACACGCACACACACACACACACACACACACACACACACACACACACACACATTTTTGCAGTATCGACTTTGCCATAATACGCAATTGTTTTATTTTGAGAGATAACAATGCGTAAACCTCAACTACGAAACAAGACTGTACACATTCAGTCAGTCACAGACAAACTTAGTATCTCATCAGACTCAATAACTCTGGGATAAAGACAGATCGAGCAGATCTGAGCAGTTTTATATTTAGTCTTCATCATTTGAAAAACTGCTGTTCAGTCACAATACAACAAAAAATCCCATAATCCCTTAACGTCTTTCTGTTTAAGCAGACCGTAACTAAATATGCAGTCATATCACTCTTAGTCTTTTGAAGACTTGAACATAAGGTTTATACGGTTTTTATATCTAGAGACATCACAATCCGCAAAGTATTGTTATTGTTGTTATATTTTACAGTGACTGGCAAGAACTTAGAATGCAGGATAATCATTATTGCCCCAAGAAAAACTCAATTTTTTTGCCCCATGATACGCGCTAACTTTACACTACGTTGTACACTTTGCCAACAAACATTAGGAACTCGCGCTCTTGATGATTAATAAAGGTGTTGCACCAAGTGGGTGCAACATCTTAATGACGTTATAATGTAGGTGGGTCAGAATCGAGGTCGGTCGAATGATTGCATCTGACAATATCATTCCAAATGCCATGCAGTTGCTCCCAGCCCACTTCCCCCAGTCTACCTAATATTATAAATAGTGGAAAGAATTCCGAATTCAACCTCCACCATTATCGAATGGAATCAGTACTTTTCTGGCTAACCTTGATGTTTGGGTACCCAGGGAAACATTTGGATGTGCAAAAACGTCAAACATAAATCCAGTCAAAGAAATTTAGAGTTTAAAGTCTCGTGCTGCTATACGTGGTAATATCACATAACGGTGGCTGCCATGTTACTGATGACACACTGGGTTATTAGGGCATGCACAGCATATGCATTCCTGATATTAAATAATAATATAAAATTCTAAACCCCCTTCTCATGAATAAAACCCCCCAAAATGTATTGGCATTCCCTTTTAACCCTTTAGGCGCCAGAGTTATTTTATGAAAATATTCCATTTTCATTGCAAGATTTCAAAAGGATGTAGCTTGAAAGTGGTGAGAGATAAAGGCATACTGTAATGACAAAAATATTCATTATGACCCAAAGTATGTGATGGGAGTAAATTTATTCATCTAATTATCATATTGTGATGTCACTAGGCGGCGGCTGTATTGGATTACATAACTCTCAATAAAACTGAATTTTGAACATATTTACACAGTAGATTTTTTTTTTTGTCATCTCATCCTCAAAGGAATATGAATCTGATGGGAGTAAATTTACTCATCTAAGTTGCATATTGTGACGTCTATAGGCAGTGGAAATATTGGATAACATAACTCTCAGTAAAACTGAATTTTGAACATATTAACACAGATTACTATTTTTTTTTGTCTTCTCATCCTCAAAATAAGGAACAGGAATCAGTAAAAGGTAAAACAGACAGTAATAAAATGTAGTTTTCTAGTTGCCCAGCAGCCAAGTAGCACAGAAGCCTAATCTGTCTATCTATCACGATGGTATTGTTTGTAGTTTTCATTCGCTGGTCAGCTGTATCTACTCCTCCCATAAAGGAGTTATAACTGTCAGCACACTCTTGTTTCTTGATTTTATGGAAACCAGTCACATTTCCCTTCGTTCATATACATTTCTGAAGTCTGGGTATGATCAATGACGTGCTGCTTTTTGTGGACCGTCGTTGCGCATGCTATGCACAGACGCACCATCACTTTCACTTTCATCACTCGGCGACCAATCGTCATCTGAGGGTAAAAATATTTCCCGTCAGGATCAGAATCGGCAAGTACCTGACTGAGTACTTCATCAACGGTAAAAAAAATCCTTTTCGGCATTCTGCGTGTTTCTGCTGTATTTCGCTCTCTATCTTTTTCTATCTGCTGTCTCTGGCTCAGCTTTCTCTGACTCCACTCACTGGGGCACCCTCGCTGTGTTCACTCCGCTCGCTCCACCTTATTTAAAGCTCTGTTTTCTCATTTTCTTGAATAAAGACACACCTCTAATTTTCACCAGGATTACTGCTGCACATGTTCGCCATCTAGGGGTACAGAGTAATTGCAAGATTAGGCAATACATTTGGAACAATAGCCTGTTCTATGTAGCAATGTTGCTTGTTGCAATTTTGCGACTTTGGCGCTTAGAGGGTTAAAATCATTCTGGAAAATGAAAAAAAGTGGAGGTTGGATATGGTTTTTTTCCCCTGCAAACTTCACAATAAAACAGTCCAGAGACAGTCCAGTCGCCCGCAACCGCATGGTTATAGCCCCCGAAACCCTGCTTCTCCCCTTTTTTGCGCATAATTTGGCCAATACTGTTGCCATGGCAACCAGAATCAATACGTGTCATAACTGAAGTATAATACATGGCCAAACCAAATATGAAAGTAATCGGTCAAAAATTACAGCCTGTACAACGTCCACAAGGAAGTGTTTATGGATGCGGCGGCAGAGACAACAAGCGTGAATCCATAGTAGCCGCTCAACTTTGTCCGGGGGCTACAATTAGCATGGGATTACTTTTTTTCCACTTTGTTAGGTTAGCTTACAAGTTGCCAACAGAACAGAGTAATTTGTGCCAATTTGGCAAAATGCTATCTTGCTAACTTGCTAGCTTAAATATTCCACAGAGATGCCTGTGTTTGAGTCGCGTCTCCCCGCCTCCATTTCCATCCCATTGTTGGAATCCCAGAGTCTTCATTGGCAACCATGGCCTTCCTAGCGTTCCATTCGATCCATTCACGTTTTGAAGCGTGTCTATTGTTTGCAGGGTGCCAGAAGTTTACCGAAACAAAATGCCAGCTGGATAACTTGATAGCCTTCTCAGTGGCCAATACAGTACTGTGAAGAATGTGCATGTGAAGTCAAACCTTTTAGATGAGACTTGGCAGCTAAGTACAGTCACCATACATAATAACTTGCGCGTCGTGAAATTAGTAGCTCATGTGCTCGATACATTTGAAAAACTTAACACGAATTAGCCACCTAGCTAATAAGGCAAATCTTGCGAACCATTTGGATTATTATGAACTGATGTTACTGCCCATTCATAATGCATGTGAGCAATTTCGACTTGTCTGCTAACTAAGGTTGTCATTACATATTTGCCATCTTAACTAGCCCATGAGCAATGGATTCATGGAGGACTGAACTGTTTGACCTGACTGAAAGCACATTTTTTAACACCAAAAGATTCTTTGTGAACCTTTGCTAACTTAATAGGACAATGTTTGGTCATTAAGCACGCTGGTCAGTAAAATATAGCACACTATAGCTGCCTATGCTTAATGGACTGCATGCTTTATTTAGCAACTTTGTCTGCTTAAATTTTTCTTTAAATCAGAAACAAACATGTGGGCCAAGTGCAATAACAGTTACACTTGCAGAACATAACTATGAGTGCAGCCATCTTCGTTTCCAGGATTCTAAGAAAAAGTCAATTTTTCACGTTTCCTCCAGGAATGACATGTATCCAAGTGTTAGCACAGTTATAATGGAGATGAATCGAAATTTTGAAAAAATAGACCTCTCGAAACAAACCAATTTTAATAGAAATTTTAAAGATAAAATTTCTTTTTATTCATTTTGAGGGAATTCGCAATAAAGTGCTGTATTTTTAAAATTACTTTTACTTTGAAAAGTGGAGGGGATGTTTGTGCCGGCCATCCCCCCCTCCCTCAAAAGTGTGGGGGGGATGTTCCCCCCCCCCGGGATTTATGCCCCTGCACCTGGTAGTTTGGGCTGAAATCTTTCTTGGCCTACCTGACCCTGGCTTGGTGTCACCACATCCCCTAATTTTCTACCTCTTAATCACGGACTGAACAATACTGACTGGCATTTTCAAGTCTTTCGTATCTTTTTATATCCTTTCCGATCTTTAAAAAGTTGAACTACCTTGTTACGAAGGTCCTGAGACAGTTCTTTTCCCCTCCCCATGGCGCAGTGTCTAGCCAGATCAGTGCATCCACTCAGGAGCTCACAAACACAATGACGATACACAGACACTAGTTACAGTTTTGAAAGCCACAGGTGTGGAAACCTTGATAGCCATTTAAACCTGAGTGTATCACCTTGTTTTCATATAACAAGGCCAAGCACTCAAGGGTATGTAAACTTATGATCAGGGCCGTTTGGGTGATTTCAGTTATTCAAATTGAATGAATGTTTTTCATTGTTTTGTGCAAACACGCATTTCATTTTCCATTTCAGAAAAATGTTCCTCAATATAAAATTGTGAAGACTTTGAATCTACAGGACATAATATCATCAAAAGATTCAGTAAATCTGGAGAAATCTTATTGCACAAGGGACAAGTCTGAAGGTCAATATTGGATGTTCGTGATCTTCAGACCCTCAGGCAGTACTGCATTAAAACAGGCATGAATCTGCACTAGTATACACTGCATGGGGTCAGGAACACTTACAGAAACCATTGTCTGTGAACACAGTTCACCGTGCAATCTACAAATGCAAGCTAAAGCTGTATCATGCAAAGAAGAAGCCAAATGTGAACACAATCCAGAAACGCCGCCCTCTTCTCTGGACCAAAGTTCATCTAAAATGGAGGCAGAATGGAAAACAGTTCTCTGCCTAGATGAATCAAAATTTCAAATTCTTTTTGGAAACCACGGACGCTGTGTTTTGCGGTCTAAAGAGAAGAGGGACCATCCAGCTTGTTACCAGCGCACAGTTCAAAAGCCTACATCTCTGATGGTATCGGGTTCCATTAGTGCCTATGGCGTGAGCAGCTTACACATCTGGAAAAGCATTATCAATGCTGCAAAGTATAGAGAGCTTTTACGACAACATATGCTCCCAAACAGACAACGTCTTTTTCGGGGAAGGCCTTGCGTATTTCAGCAAAACAATGCCAAACCACATACTGCATGGCTTCACAGTGGAAGAGTCTGAGTGCTGAACTGGCCTACCTGCAGTCCAGATCATTCACTAAAACAAAACATTTAGTGCATCATAAAACGAAACATCCAGCAAAGAATACCCAGGAGTGTTGAGCAGCTAGAATCCTACATCTGACAGGAGTGGGACTACATTCCTCTCCCAAAACTTCAGCAAATGGTCTCCTCACTTCCCAGACATTTACAGACAGTTGTTAAAAGAAGAGGGGATACTAAACAATGGTAAACATGGCCCTATCCCAACTTTTTTGAGATGGGTTGCTGCTATCAAACTCAGAATGAGCTAATATTTTTGATGAAATGGTAAAAAGTCTTAGCCTGGTAAAACCAGGCTCTGCTACTTCACTTTGTTTCGTACACGGAGTCTGGACAGTCGTGATTGACAAGTGTTTACTTCCTGGTGGGTGGGCGCTTGTCAGAAGTTTAAAATCATTGGTGTACCCGTAAACCAATCATTAACGTTTGGTAATGACGTATGTTATGTATGTTATGCACCCGCTCAGCCGCCTAGTACTTCCGCTGTAAACACAGTCCTTTATACCAGGAATGCAGCGAAAACAAACTGATCAGTACATTAAAGTTAATACTATTCTCATACATATGCCCATCTACCTCATTTTAGCTTTCACTCATTCACTAAAAAGAACTAAAGGTGCTCTTTCTGTTCTCCTCAGAAGAAACAAACTGTTGAGCTATCGTTTTTCCTGCCGATACTGCTGCTATTAAAAAAAAAATGTTAGAGACCCGAAACCAATGACAGAATCGGTGAGAATAACGCATTATTTACATTAGGACGAAATCTGCATTGATGCGAAAACTGAACCGTTAACCATACTTGCGCTAACATCATACCGATCTCGCTATCTAACTTTATATTGACATAGTTTGGCTCTAAGCGTTTGGCTGTCTCAGTCATTTCATTCATGGATAATGACGACATAACACTGAGACAGCAAATAGGTCTTGTGACACAAACAAAAACTCGGCTTTTAAAAAGTTCACTGCTAACTTAAATAGTGTGAAATTCGCAGGCAATGTAACACTAGAAGCTACAAGCTAGCTGAGGTGGTTCGGCTGTCTCTTACAGAGATCACTGAGGTGGTACACTCAGGTTTAAATGGCTATCAAGGTTTCCACACCTGTGGCTTCATATGTTTCATGATGGATATTAAGCAGATATGACAACTTTTCTCAAAACTTGTAGGGAGTAGCGCTACAGCATCATCTCCATTCAAAAAACTAACCAAACATTCCTCTTGTTGTGGCTTTAAGTCGCTGATACTGAGGATTTTCTCCACAACAGAGCGAATCTATGTCCTCCCGTGTATCTATGTCCGTGGCCATTGTTGACTTTGGAGACTACAATTTCAAACTCAGCGCAGCTGCTATATCATGGCTCTCGGCCACGCCATCTGTTCGTTGGTTGATCCGGCATATTTTCTGCCGAGGTAAACGAGGCAGAGCTCCGAGTGACCAGACTGAGTAATGAAGCAAAATTAAATTAAGCGGAAGTACGAAGGCTGGCACAGTAAGGCTGAAAAAGTCTCACTTTCAATATCTGATATGTTGTCTATGTTCTATTGTGAATAAAATGTGGGTTTATGAGATTTGCAAATCATTGCATTCTGCTTGTATTTACAATTTACACAGCATCCCAACTTTTTTGGAATTGGGGTTGTACATAAAGTTGATGTATTTTTATGTCTCCCCCCAGAATGCTGGGTCACTGCGAGTCGAGTGGAACAAGATGGCGGCAACAGCAAGAACCTTTGGGTAATTTTGTTTGTTTGTTTTGGTTAAAATACATGTTCAAATGGTAAGAAACCATAAGCAATTGAGGGCAAATTAATTTGACAGTATGGTAGATTATATTGGCTTGCTATTTGAGGTTTTTCATTTCACCAAATGTGTAGGAATGCTGTGTGAAGTTGTGTCGGAAACTTTTGGGAAAAAAAAAGACCCTGTGGCAACAAAAAAAAAAAAAGTGAAATTTTATTTTTGTCAGTGACCATCTTGACCTGGGTTCTGCCATACGGCGTTTCATTGTATACTGAAATACGAATACGCCAAAACATAAACCCGAGCCACACAGATTGTACTACTGAATGCACCCTTTATGTTGCTCGCAAACTAATATTCAATCAGTTGCGGTTAAGTTCTCAGTGCGAGTTGTTTCAGTTATTTTTAGCCATTGCCGGTAACCTCATACTGCAAGCTATTTTGTGTGGCATCTCTAGCTACATGATTCAGCTGTATATAACTGTACATTTTGCGTTATGTAGATATTTCTGAATGGTCTAAAGTTCATATTTTTGTCAATTTAAACGTTGACAAAGCATTTGTCCACTCTCCAGTCATCTTCCAAATAAACGTAAGGCTTGGTAAGTCAAATAAGTGTCACGTAATTGTGAGCTTGAAGTAGCTGGCGAGCCCTCACATGCTAAAGGTAGTCTTGGACTGGTCATAATGGGAAGTTCCCATTGCATTTTGTATGCTATTGTTATTACCTTATTTATTAATAATATTACTACTAACTAAAGAGGTACAAAATTGTAAATATGGCACACTAACCCTTGAGATGCTCAAGTCAACTTTGCAGCTAACGCACTGTGAGCTAACTGCCTCGATATCATTGATTTTGTTACCACTGTACTACCTGAAGATGGACACGAGGAACATTGTCCGTGGAGGTAAGTCGCTGTAACCGTACTAATGATTTTGAGATGAATATAAGAATGAGTTCAAACTATTGTGGTTATTCAAAGCATTTCTAAGAATAGTCATCTTAACGGAGATTCTACGTCTTGAAACCATGCTGGCCATGGGCGATGTAGCTTCTTCATATTGGCCTACAAATCAATAAAATGGTGCATGCGGCAATGCTGTATGTTTTTCAATACATTTTCAACAAGGCTAAAGCAAGGCTACTGAAAAGCTTGCCAATGCAAGATCACTAGCATCCAATATTGACCTTCGACCTTGTCCCTCGCGCATAGAGATTACTCCAGACTCTCTGAATCTTTTGATGATATTATGCACTGTAGATGGTGGGATATTCAAAATCTTCACAATTTTACATTGAGGAATATTTTTCTGAAATTGTTCTACAATTTTTAGCCTGTTTTTCGCAGATTGGCGAGCATCTGCCCATCTTTACTTCTGAGAGACTCTGCCTCTAAAATGCTCTTTTTATACCCAATCATGTTACTGACCTGTTGCCATTTAACCTAACTTTTTTGAGATGTGTTGCTGCCATCAAATTCAAAATGAGCTAATATTTTTCATGAAATGGTAAAATGTTTCACTTTCAACATCAGATATGTTGTCTATGTTCTATTGTGAATGAAATGTGGGTTTATGAGATATGAAAATCATTGCATTCTGTTTTTATTCATGTTTTACACAACATCCCAACTTCATTGGAATTGGGGTTTGTAAATCAATGAATGATTTTGGTTGGTTCCATTGGAACATTAATATTGTACACTATTTCTCACATGTTGCTATTTGGAGTTTCCCTACAAGTATATACATTGAACAAAAATATAAACGCCCCATGTCAAATTTTTGAATTTTTATTAACATTAGGGTTATGCAATATATGAAGCAAATCAAAATTCACTTTTGTTAATGACTAATCTTCAGATCACCGTCCATTACATCTTGAAATTGGCATCTGCAAAGGAGTGACAATCCTTTGAACACGTTGGGGGTCAGGTTGAAGAAATTGAATGTTCAATATCTTGTGTGTCCACCATTTGCGTCTTCAGAGCAACACATCTCCTTCGCATGGAGTTGATCAGGTTGTCTATCGTGGCCTGTGGAGTGTTATTCCATTCTTCCCGGAGGGCCACACAGAGCTGGCGCACATTATCCGGAACTGAAACACGGTCGCGGACACGTCGATCCAGAACATCCCAAAGATGCTCTATGGGCGACATGTCCGGCGAATACGCAGGCCAGTCCAGAACTGGAATGTGCTCTGCTTCAAGGTACTGTATGCAGACCGCTCTGGTGGACATCCCTGCATCCAGCATGCCAATGGCACGTTCCCGCATGACCTGAGACATCTGAGGCATGATGAGTTTTGACAAAATTTGACATTTTGGGGTGGTCTTTTATTGTCCCCAGTATAAGGAGTGTCTGGGTACTGCTCATTCTGTCTGATCACCGTCTGGAAATGCCACACCCATGTACTGAGTGAAATCACTGCATCACTGAGCAAATGCTCACTGACAGAAAGATGGATTAAAAAATGGTACACAAATCAAGAGAAATATCCCTATCGTACAAGTAAAAGTCAGCATATGCTTACTTAGAGTTGTTAACTCCATGTGGCATCAATATTTGACATGGGGCGTTTATATTTTTGTTCAGTGTATTTTCAAATTTTTTGAAGTATTGTTTGTACATTGCCAATCAGGGTTGCCAGTAATTTTAGAGCCCACTGTAGTTCTAGAACTGGGTAATATTAGCATTGGTAGAAGTCAGTAATACGTATTTTAGAAATAAGAAAGATATCTTTTCTTAAACCTTTTTCTGTGATATTAATGTTTTGGCAGCTGTCCCTCAAGTATTGAACGGCTGTGAGCTTTCTGTTAGCTTTCCTGGAGTGCATCCCATTCACGCCAGACAGGAGGATCAAGATCTTCTTGCACGAATGTTTGTGTTGTTCTGCAGGCAAAACTGCACAGTAAAAATTACTTGATTTTAAAGTGTCCCTGAATTGGTCTCTTCACATGATTCTTTGCCTTTGTCCATGCAGGTACCTTGTCAGGGTCAACACTAGAAAAGGAAAAGATAGCAAAATTCCAAAGGAGAAAGCAATCGGTAGAGGAATGTGTAACCATTCTAAAAGGACAGTTCAGGCATTAATATTTATAAAACATATTGCAGGAATCCTCATTGAATGCATTTCTTTTTTTTTCTTTTATTACAGGTGATTTTTTAATGCACTGTTGGTTCCCAGTCGCTGATAAACAAAATTTCCCACAATTGACAGAATAAATCATGTAAAACTTGAAATTTATTCTTTGTATATTTTTGATAAAGTGGTACATTCCACATTTCATTCAGAAATTGTGTAATTTTAATTACTACAACATTACGATTACGGTGAGAAGATACAGTAAAAGCTATGTAGTTGCTGTAATATGAATTATGACGACAGATCCCATTGCAGTAAAATGCATTTCATTATACAGCATGCATATTCTATCTGAACTACAGTAACTTTTTCTGTTGAATGAATTACAGCAATTTACTGGCCCATTGTTGTCAGTAGCTTACTGCTATTTTTACCAGATGTTTCAGGGTAGTGCCGAACTAATTATGTGGATAATTTCCATAGTCTCATATTGTAGCTTTAATACCTCTTTGTCGTTATCACGTCTTAATCAATCATGGCAACACATTCCGTTAAAAAAAATAAGAAGTTAAGAAAGTTAGAAAACCAGCTGCAAAGCATTTTTGAGTTCACTCAACATAAGTCCCAATTTCATTCTGGAAGAACTTGGAACCTGAAGTTGAGCAAACTGAAAAATGCTTTGCAGCAGGTTACCTTAATTTTTTAAAGTTTGGTCAATTTTCTTTACAGTGTTTTATTATGCGGTCATTGATCATGAACAGGTTGAGAGTGTCCCCACCCTGCAATAAAGATAATAATCTGATCATTGCGCTTATTAGCACTTAATATTTGCAAAAATTCTATCCAAACATGAGCTCCCAATATGTTCAGCAATCAATATCATTAAAGTTAGTTGTCAGATGCATTAGAAGCCGACAAACTGGTTGCGAAAGAGACGCGCTGATAAATGCATGGCAAAATGTCTGTCAGTTTAGCCCGGTTACAGTCACCTGGTCCCACAAAAACTGCCCCTAGGTGCTTGGTCTGGAGCTCACAGATGTGGTCATGTAGATCCCTAAGTGCTGTGCTAACATTAGCACTCAGGGGGATGTAAACGGCTACAATATACACAACTGTAAACTCCTGGGGCAGGTAAAACGGCTGGCATTTCAGCAATAGATATTCTACTAATTCAGAACAATGGCTACTCACCGGACTACAGCTTGTGCTCCAGCCTTTGTTGATGTGGACACAGAGGCCCCCTCCACGAGATTTCACTGACAGACATGTTCGGCTCGAAAGAGGAGTAGCCCGTTGATCTGGTAAGCTGAGTCCGGCATGTTGTTGTTGAGCCATGTTTGCGTTAAGAGAAATGCGCAGCAGTTCTGCATTTCTCTGTAGCAACTCAATTGGAGTCGCATTAGGTCCATCTTGTCTAACGAGCGGACGTTAGCTTGAGAGAACGCTGGCAGAGGGGGTCTATTTTTAGCCATAGCCTAGCTTGTAAGCTGGCCCGCTTGCCTCTCCTCTGTCTCCGAGCACACTGCTTCCACTTTCCCCTGAGTCGATTTGTCTTACTCCTCTGGGCCGCTGTCCTCAGGAGCTACAGTCTGCCCAACACTGCTTTTAGCTCTGGTTTGATCACTGTGCAGGGAAAAATGAATTGAAGAAGTTCAGACAAACTGTACCTCACTGCACATTTTCCCAAGTTAGAAAATATGCCAGTAAGTACGCTAGTCGCTGGTAGCTGAGGAGCTGCTGCACTGCACTGCTCCAGTCAGAATAACTGCCATTTTCCATCTCAGAATCACATTTCCATCCCGCAAATATAAGCTCAACTCTCCAGGGTTGGCTCTGGAAGTCTTTTTTTTTTCAGTGCAATCATGTCATTCTCAGCTGCGCAAAGTTAAGAGAATACAACCTAACTGATATTATGCAAGTGTTGAAATACCTTTCTGATGGTCCAATCAATGTCTTTCAGTTACTGTGGGAAGTTTATACTCTTTGGATTTGATTAAGAAATGTGTCAATCAATACATCATTACCGAGGAAGTTTCACGTGGATGTGAACTATAACTGCATTACGCAGATGAGCCTAAGTATATAATTGAGTGACTAGCTAGTCAACGAGAGTACTTAGGAGGATATAAGGAGGCGCTGAATTTTTCGATGGAGAATATCGCATTTTTGATATGTGATGACTATAATTAATAGTAGAATGACATAGTATAAATACCATGTGGGATTTTTGCTTCAGAAAACTGATTTTCCTGAACTACTAATTGGGATACTATTAGCTCACTATAGCTGAAGTGGTTGCAACAAAGGACAATGATTTTTTTTTTTTGTGGCAAGAGATCATTTTTTTGAACTGCTTGATAGACACAATAGGCAAGTATATTAAGCAGTTTACACATCAGGCTTAGCTGAGGCATTTAATTCATGCAGCTCCAGAAAAATGGGGATGGGACTGAACTTGTCCATATTCAAAACATGTTCGAGCTCAGCTTGCTAGTGAATACTCAATAACGGATCCGGGTGTGCCATCTGGTGATAGAATAGGGTAATTGCGTGCATAAATGGAGCAGCTCCATGTCTGCTGGTGTCTACATCTGCACAAAGGGGTTAAGAATCCGGGTGGATTTAGTGGTTGCATCAGAGTCAGACGGTGGACTGGATGGAGTGGACAGAGTCAGTATCGGAAAACGCGGGTGACGATCTGGATTCAAACGAAGTTGGAATCAGTTGGAACAGCTGGTTTGGGTTCGAGCCAGTTTTTAACAGCCATTTTGTTCTCGGGAAAGTCGGCCTGCCCAATTTTAAATCTCAGGCGCGCCTCTTGGCGGGTAATTGGGTAATCTATTGCGGGAGGCATTGGGCGGATTCATGCAAACTTCCTTTCTGAGTGTGGTTTCTCGCAGCCTGTAGTCCATGGCCGAGCTCTTTATCGAAATTCCAAAGTCTTGTCTGAATCGGGGGATCAGCACGTCTATTTGAAGTTTGAGGCCAGTGGAAAAGAAAACATTCAGTCGTGAATAATCAGCGAAGTGTAATCAAAAAATAATGCAATCTGCAACATGATTTCAAATGTACTTTTACAATTACAAAACTTGTGAGTTTTAAATTCAACGAGTGCATAGCACAGGCAAAAAATTTGTCTATTTTGTCGACACCTCTTAGATCAGTCTCTAATGATGATTACAATAGCACCATGAATTTGGCTCGATAATCTGGCAAAACTGCCACCCACTTATGCCCACATGAATTTAGCTTGATGCATCTGGCAACACTGCCGCCCACTCACGCCCACATGAATTTAGCTTGATGCATCTGGCAACACTGCCACCCACTCACGCCCACATGAATTTGGCTTCATGCATCTAGCAACACTGCCACCCACTCACACCCACATGAATTTGGCTTCATGCATCTGGCAACACTCCTCCCTTCATGGCCACCCATTTTCTCCCCTTCAGGTCCTGCTCATAGGATCAGTCGCCGACACCTCGCCCCATCCCTCGGTGCCCACCCCACACTTCTAGGCTCTGGTCCCGGCCCTGCCTGACATCCCAGCCCCCGCGTCATGCCCCTATATTCCTTCACTCTAAGTCCCCTTCCTTTGGTGCGAAGTTATTACATTATCGGCTAAGTGTTATTACATTATCGGGCAGACATTTTTTATTACATCATTGGTCAAAATGCTATTACATTATCGGGCAGGCAGCTATTATATTATCAGTTGAAGTTGTTACCTTATCAGGCAGTCATTACATTATCGGTTCATTTTATTACATTATCGGGCAGTTATTACATTATTGGTCCGTTATTACATTATCAGTTGTAACACTCCCTCCCAAATGAAAGGCTTGGGTTCAGGACCACTGATATAACGGAGTTTTATATTGATGGGTCAGTTATGGCCATTTATAGTCCACAGAGCTAGCTGAGCACTTTGAATATATTTTTTGCTTTTAAGAGAACAATAACAAAAGCACTAAAAAGTGCATTGAAACGTTTTCTGTGATGTGTGCTCTATATACTGGTACTACAGATGTTATAGCAATAATGTCAGTTTCTTTCATTTGATTGTTATCATTTCTTCTGTTTTTAATGTGTTTTTCATTCAATAAACCTTAGCTGACCATTTCCAGTGGAACTCTGAGCAAAGCAATCTGCATTCTCCTGCTGGCCTTACAGCGCATTAGTGTATGATAAAGCTCTGTGTAATTATTTATGCACTTCTGTTAACACCCAGCTTTGTATGCACCCCACAGAGGATCAGTAGAGTACCCTGCTAATGTAATTATTGGATGTTCATCGCAAACTGAGGCAATTAGGAGTCCCCCCCATAGACAATTACTATAGTGCGAGATCCAGAGCATTGGTACTAGCAATGAAATTGAACAATGATCTTGCCATCTCTGCACAGTTGACTTTCTCGTTTAATTGGGTTCAGTTAAAAGTAGCTCCCGTATCCTCATGCCAGATAATGCTTTTGAATAAAACTGAAATAGATTCAGCTAAAGACGGGCATGCCCCAAAAGACATGCCTCAGCAGTTGTCAGCAGTGCTTCCTTGATGGTGAGCAAAGATAAGAAAATTGAGCAGCCAGTGACAAAAATTAATATTTGGTTTCTGAGCTCCTCATGCCAAGCAGAATACAAATATACTAAGAGGCATTAAAAATGCAGCAAGGAAAAAATAGATACAAGGATATTTAAAGTAGAGTATCAGCTCACAAATGGTAAATAGAAACAAATACGTAAGTCAGCAGGCCACATGACAACAACAGTTGTCAGATACATGAGTCACTCTCCAAATGATCCACCAAACGGAAAGTGAGCAAAGAAATGCATTGCTCAACATTAACCCTGGCTATAAAAAGCTGGGCTTAAAAACTTCACGTTTGTGGAAGGTCACGATGTCATGATTGACCCAACAAAACAGGGATCAGGCGATCAGAATGCTGACGGCCGGAATGAGAGCAGCCAGAGTTGCGGCACAGTTTGAAATGCATTGTGTGACTTTTTCATGTCTTCACACGCAATATAGGCAGACAGGAAGCACCCAAGATCGACCGTGGCCTGGGCAGCCGCATGTGACCATGCATATGCAAGACCCTCGCACTTGTGCAATGAATCTCAGAGACCACTTTAATCCTGCAAGATTGACTGCGGCCGAGGTTCCTGGAAGACACCATAACCATATCAGCTCATATATCATATCAGTGACAAGTCCTGCTATTTGCTCTATCGCAGTGATGCGAGATGACGTATGTACCGGAGACGAAGTGAACTGTGCGCTGATCCGTGTGTAGTGCAAGTGGATCAATTTGGCGGCGGTAGTGTGGTGTGGTGTGGGCAGCTATAGCGTATGGCTGGAGGTCTCCACTGGTATTTGGTGATGGAGAGCTGACAGTACACCGCTATATGGGTGAGATCTTTGACCCACATATTGTATCTTTCATCAGCCAAAACTGTCACATCATCTTCATGCCTGACAGCACTCATCCTCCACACAGCAAGGATTACCCGGCACTGCTTGGATATTAACAACGTAAGGATGTTGGATTGGCCTCCTTATTTGCCAGACATGAACCCCATTGAACATCTTTGGGACACTCTGTATCAGTGAGTTCGCCTTCGTGATCATCCTCCCACTACTCAGGATCAACTTCAGATCTCACAGAGACAGATCGATAATTTGGTGACCTCTATGCTATGTAGGATTCAGGTATTACTTGCGGCAAACAGTGGGCACACATATTATGAGTGGCAATTGCCATATGATCCAGGAGGATATCTGGTTTTGTAGAATTGTCAAGTCTGCGTTAAGAAATGTGTCAATACCGGTCGTACCAACCGGCAGTGGTCGGCAGCTTTTTCAGAGTAGCGCACGAGTGGCTATTGCGCGACAGGGTGACAAATTGGGAAGGGACTGCCGGGAAAGGGAAATAAATAAAAACAGCTTTGTTCGTTGCTCAAGCACCTCCTGTTGGCCAGATGGGCGCTCGTCAGGAGGATTCTAAGCCTGCTCATGTCCGGGTATCCTCCGCCCTCGTTCTGAACTTGCGAAGATTCAACCAATGAGTGTATAAGAAGCAGTGGCTGACAGGCACGTGCTTGGGAGGAGAGCCGTGAACTGTCTTCACTCTCCGAATTGGCAATAAGGGGTCGCAAATGAGCAAGCCTTGTACGTAGTTCACCAATTGGGCATTCCAGATTCGGATGGGATTGGAGATGCCAAATTAAAAAAAAAAAAATGTGTCAATAAACCTGTTAAAATTTGTTACTTGCTCATTTTGTTCTTAGAAATTGATTTACACTATTTATAAATTGAAAGTTTACTTTGTTGCTTTCTTTATGCCTTTTAGTATATAATGAGACTCAGACTTAAGTTTCAGAATTTGTCATGATTACTGACAGTTTGTTCGGTTTGCAGCGAAGTTACTGCATGCAATTCACAATTTCTTATAGGCTAATTGATTCTGACTTCAAAAAATTCATAAAGTTCTTCCATTCAATTCATTACCAACATCAGTCTGGAGTCAGTCCGTGTGATCATGTTTTCATCCCATAAATGATTAAAATTAGTGTGATACAACCCACGAGATACCGTTTTGGTATCGCACACGTGTAATACAGCTTTCTCGCATCACCATTGGTCAGATTTTGGTCATTGACAAAAGGCAAAAAAAAAAAGTTGGGACATTGTGTAAAATGTGCATAAAAACAGAATGCAATGATTTGCAAATCTCTTAAGCCCACATTTTATTCACAATAGAACATAGACAACATATCTGATGTTGAAAGTGAGACATTTTACCATTTAATGAAAAATACTAGCTCATTTTGAATTTGATGGCAGCAACACATCTCAAAAAAGTTGGGACAGGGGCAACAAAAGGGTAAAGAGGAAAGGGACCATTCAGCTCATTCTCAGTGCTCAGTTCAAAAGCTTGCACCTCTGATGGTATGGAGTTGCATTAGTGCCTAAGGCATGGGCAGCTTAAACATTTGGATAGGCATTATCAATGCTGAAAAGTATATAGAGGTTTTACAACAATGTCTCTTTCAGAGAAGGTATTGCATATTTCAGCAAGATGATGCTAACCCACATACTGCATCCATCACTACAGCATGGCTTTGCTGTAGAAATGGTGCTGAAATGGTCTTCTTGCAGTCCAGACCATTCACCAATAGAAAACATTTGGCGCATCATAAAATGAAAAATTTGGCTAAGAAGACCCAGGACTGCTGAGCAGCTAGAATCCTACATCAGACAAGAGTGGGACAACATCCCTCTACCAAAACTCCAACAATTGGTCTCCTCATTTCCCAGACATTTACAGACTGTTGTTAAAAGAAGAGGGGATGCTACACAATGGTAAACATGGCCCTGTCTCAACTTTCCAGAGATGTTTTGCTGCCATAAATTCAAAATGAGCTAATATTTTTCATGAAATGGTAAAATGTCTCACTTTCAACATCTGATATTTTGTCTGTGTTCTATTGTGAATAAAATGTGGGTTTATGAGATGTGCAAATCATTGCATACTGTTTTTACTCACTATTTACACAACGTCCCAACTTCACTGGAATTGGGGTTAGTAGTTGACAGTTTATTCAAGTCAATGGGATGAATAATGTGTTAGCTAGGTTACTAACGCTTTTTGCCAGTAAAGTAATAAGTTCAATATGTTCTTGTAGCCGCTTGAATTTATTAATTTAATGGTGAAAAGCGTGAGCATGCTAGCTAGTGAATTATTCATCCCATTGACTTGAATAGACTGCCAACTAGAATCTAACATCAACACTATGTTTCAATTTTCCAGATCATACAACACTGGTATTTTTGGGAAAAATAGGATCTCAAATTTGTGAGTCTGAGATATCAAATTTATGAAACTTGAGTAGTAATTTTCATTTATTCCTTGCCGAAGACTTGGAATAAACAAAAATTTATACTCTTGTTGGACAAATTTGACATCTTAGGCTCACTCATTGGAGATCCTCTATATGTTGTGTGATCGAGCATTCCACCATGATGGGAGTAATCACCTCCAGGATCACAATGGCCCAAGCCCCACAGGGCGCAAGGAGACACTGAATGGTTTTATGGGTATAAAAATGATCCGAAGCTTATGCCATCACCCTCACAATCACCAGAGCTCATACCAGTTGCACTCCAATGGGAGATTTTGTAGCAACAAGTCAGACATTGCTCATAGTCACCATCATCAAAACACCAAACGCAAAAATATCTCTGTTAAGAAAGGTACTGTATCCCTCCAGGAAAGCTTTACACGTGAAAACTCAATGCCAAGGCGTGTTGAAGCTGATCAGGCAGCTTTTGTGGGATGAACACTGTACTAAGGCTATTTATGTTGATTTCATTTGAAGAGTTTGTTTCCAAGATGCAATATATCCATTTTACTCATTTTGAGTAAATCAGCTTTTTATATGTTGGCACCTGTTGCATTTTATAGAAAAAACACTTGAAAAAATACAACTTAAAGAGTTACAGACCAAAGCCATTTCTTTCTTAGTTTTCATCCTTATTTTCCATTTGTCTCATAAAAAAACAGGCTCCATGGACAGTGTGCTTTAATCCTGGGATTTGCCATATGTTTAAGCCAATAACCAGTGAGTATTTGTTCTGCATTAATTCCTTGATTGTTCTTCTTCGGTCAAATTTGAGTAGAGCTGCCTATATCCATCCGATTCATTGGGTTATGTGCAACCAGTATAATCTTCCAAGTTCCATCAAGTTATTCACTCATGAAGAAAAAAAAGTGGGATTTGTAAAAATGGGACCAATTAACCTCCCAGTGGGAAAGAAGCAGTCAGGGAGAATTTTTTTTTTTTTTTTTTCTGTAGCATCCAAATGTACCATATTAATCTTTTCAGTGATATTAACCCTCAAGCGACTGAGTGGGGTCATTTACAACCCCAGGAGTATATTTTTATGTGCCGTCTTGATATATTAAATCAGAAAAATGTTTCTCTCCATGAGTATGTCAAGCTATTCCTCTTACAACTTCTCATAGGCTTTTAGAAATATTGGACGATTGGTGTAGCAAGGATAACTGAAAGATGTGTGGGGTCATTTATGCCTCAGAGATATACGTAGAGTGCTTTTCAAATTGATAAAAGGGCAATCAGAGGCTGATACCTCATCCAAAGCAAATTATTATTATTTCCTAGTAGAGATAGAAAATGAGCACCCAGAGGGGGAACATACCATCCACCAAATGACAAAAATAAATCATTTAATCCGTTAATCCTGTTAATTCAGCGTATATGTCCATTTTTAATTTCTAAATATTTTTGGCTGCTTAGTACTTTGCCGAGTTAAGTTTTACTGATTTCACTGATTTGGTCCTTGGACCAATATCTACCCCTGTGTGAATATTGGTGCAGATTGCTC
Source organism: Gymnothorax javanicus (assembly GCA_029692085.1). Classification (NCBI taxonomy): domain Eukaryota; kingdom Metazoa; phylum Chordata; class Actinopteri; order Anguilliformes; family Muraenidae; genus Gymnothorax; species Gymnothorax javanicus. The sequence continues at coordinate 28,085,672 of CM056194.1, read as the reverse complement.
AATTAGTCTTTGGAATAAAGTTGGTGACCGAAAGACAGACACATACAGAAACATAATTCCCTTGGCAGGGGTAAAAATAGCTGTAATTCATATTATTCCGGATCTGATAAGCAAAGTTTACAGCAAAACATATCAAAACATGCGTATTTCCTGGGGTCATAAATGACCCCACACAAGTTTCCATTATTCTTGCCACAGAAAAAGGTCAACCGAAACTCTTAATTAATTATATTAGATCATTTAATTATATCTGCCATACTTACTGTACATGAAGCTGTGTGGATATAATGAACGCAAAATGGTAATTAAAAATATGTATTTTTACGTAATAAATCGTCATTTATGACCCCACTTGGTAATTTTAGTCGCTAAAAACACTTAGTCGCTTGAGGGTTAAACACTATATATTCCAAACCATGCATTTTTATCTTCCTATTCATAATCATTGAGATTCTCTGACTTCAGTGCATATTCATGATGGCTTTATTTCACAATTTTATTCCATTTAATTTATCATAGAAATAATGGAAAATGGAATTTTGATAATTGTCAATTGGCAGAGGAAGTGATAGCTGTTGAAACTTATCATGACACTTTTCTTCAGTGATGCCAAATGATAACACATGCATTTCAGTCAGGTTTTGAGTCATTATCTAAAGAGTGAAAATAATTCAAAATCGAATACAAATACTGTATATTCAATGTCATCTAAATTATGAAAACACATAGTTTTACTAAATGATGGGAACTCTTCACCTTTACACATCATTTTTTAGAAGACAGCATGAAAAAACTGTTAACAGTGTGTAATTTTTAGGAATGACTCACCGCTTGATGGATTGTTTCATGGTAGTGTTCTGAAAGTTAAAGTGTAAAAAATTCTGCATCCTGACAACACTCACTCTGTGTCAAGATTCCCACGGGAGCGTACATCCCTGCTTATGTCCCCACAACTGGAAGAATCCATTAATGATTCACTAATTTGTGCTCAAATTTGTTGTCTCACATTGCCAGCTGGATGCCAAAAGTACTGGAACACACCTGGCTCATTCTGTACACAATACAGGGGCCTTGAATGTGTACTGAATTTGAATTTTAGAGAGTATCCTCATTTACACTGCATACACCAAGTGCTCTTAAAATAATATATTTTGAATATTAGAAGATGCTGGGAGCAACCATTGTTTTTGGTGTCAAAAATGGCAGAAATGCATACATTATGCTTGATACTCAATTCTCACTACCATTCTTAAGTCATGTTTTGGAGTGCTGTACTATGAATATATTAGATGTATACTGCAAATGGTTTTTTTTTTTCATTTTCTACAAATTGAATGAGGAAAATTAAACCACTGTAGTTCTGCCACAAAAAAATGTTGCAGTGAAGAGATTTAGGCCTTTAGGATTAAGTTTTGTATTTGGTGCCAAGCCCAAAAAAAACTAACTGGATTACCGCACATCAGCCCAGGCTTATGCCAGATAGCTCATCCAATTAGACTGCATGTAGAGTAACTATCAGGCAGTGTATGGCAGAAGACAGTGGGGAAATGAGGTTAGGCTGTGCACATTCTGTCACTCCCATTTTCTTATCCACACATTCCACCCCTCCCCTGATCCCAAGGTCTGTTTTACTGTACGATTTCAAATTCTTGTGGTGCACCTTCCCATAAACCTGGCCACGAGACATGTCCAGAGAACATCACAATATTCCTCAAGTAGCACATAAAAAAGTAATGAGAAGTCGGATTGAGGGCCTCGCAATTACCTTTAATGAAAAGCTGTAGGAAGGCGGCCACTGACAGGATCCCAGGAAGCCTGCTTTAAAAAGCGCATCACGCAGCCCCTGCTCGGCTAACGACTTCATTCACCCGCCAGACCATCATGAGTCACGCCGTCACCTTGGCAACTGCGGCTCCCACTCCCCCGTTGATCCCCATAAAAAATAGAATCCTCCGCATCTTTAGACATATATATGCAGATTGATGGCTACAGCTTGCACAAATAGTGAGTGGTGCTCTAAGGGTTGAGAGTTGAGGGTTGATGGAAGTGGGGGAGTTAGAGTGTGTGGGAGGGAGCAGTGGGAGGGGGATGGAGGAGAAGTGGCGGCATTGGTAATGGATGGCAAGGCAGGGGGCAGAAGAGATAATTCAATTTAGAGTTACACTTTTTCTTTAAGCAATTTTCTGTCGGGTGGATTGCTATTTGCATATCAATGTGACTTTGATGGAGGTGACTGTGTAGAAGGTGTTTTTTTTTTTTTTTTTTAGCAAAGCACTTCAAGTCAATTAGAGGGAGGTTAACTATGTAATAGAATAATCAGTTGCACCACTCACTGGTCAGGCAGAGCTTTAATGTAATTGGTTGCTTTGTACAGTAAGGTTTTTGTATTATTATTTTTATTTTTCAAATTCGTGCTGGAATTCATATCTCTCAGGCCCCAGCAGGAAAGCAGCTCAGCGACAGACCTCCCCTCTCTTTTTCTTTGTGCATGGAAGTGCAGCTCTCATCCCTGTAAAAATGCTCACACATTTGCAAGTCTAAATAGCAGCATTCATCTCTCATAAATTATTTTGAATTTTCACTTTAAAATTTAAGCTTTGAGTAACTCAATTTGGATTGAACTTTAAATCTTTTCGGGTAGATTTAATTCCATCAGGCAATCCATGTTGGCATTCAAGTAAATGGAGATTAAGCTGTTTTTTCTTTCAGTTTCTACTTAAGCTCTTGGATTTCATGTCTTTGGCATTCCTCTGTCACACTTGCTGTGCAATAACACTCATAGAAATACTGCAATTTGAAATTTTGTATGGCTGAAAGTTAGTTATAGTGAGACATTTTTGGTATTCTACAAGTGGCGGGCAGTTCATTTACAATTCAATAAAATTAAAAGAATCAAATTATACAATATCAGACCATATCACTGATTATTGCAATGTTGTTGGATTCAAGTAATTAGCCTGTTAACAATGTTGACCTGTGTGTAGTTGAGATAATAGTATACTCTCAGTCAAAAAAAATAGTGATTAATAAGTAAGTTTAAAAAAAAAAGAATAAATGACCAAGCCAAAAAAGCAATATATGAAGCTTTTTATGGTCTTAAAGGGATATTTCAACATTTTGGCAAATTGGCCTATTGCCATAATCCCTATAGTCATATGAGTAGGTACATTACCTTTAGTTATCCCTGCCCGTTGTTTTGAGATTCGGGGGGGGAGACGCGAGTTGCTCATCAAACATAACGAAAGTAAACGGTACAGGTCCCTCGCTCCTTCTAAACTCATCAAATACGCAATCCAGCAGCTCCAAAACGCTCTGGTGGACAAGTTGTAACCTACACATTCACCACACTATAAAATAATAATGTATAATTATGAGACAGAGTTATTTTCAAGGCAAATACATAACCGGAACTACAATCCAGACATCCCGGCTGGGCGGAGTGATTTCAAAACGTATGTTTACAGCAGCTACTCGCAACGTCTGAGGTGCGAACTGCGCACTGTGTCAATCCGCCCAGCGGGTTACTCAAGAAAGTAGTTCCGAGTATTTGCGTCATGTGTCGTAATGTTACATAATTACACATTATTATTTCTTACCGTGGTGAATGTGCAGGTCACAATTTGTCCACGAGAGCATTTTGGAGCTACTGGATTGCGTATTTGATGAGTTGTGAAGGAGCAAGGGACCTGTACCGTTCACTTACGTTATGTTCGCTGAGCATCTCGCGTCTCCCCCCAATTCTCAAAACAACGGGCACGGATAACTAAAGGTAATGTACCTACTTATGTAACTATAGGGATTATGGCAATAGGCAAATTTTCCAAAATGTTAAAATATCCCTTTAACAATAAATAATTGGTCACATAATTAGCAGGAATTAAACAAATTGATAAAGTAACAGTATGAGATAACTTTTCCCAGACGATAATTTCAAAAAGCAAATGAGGAGGGGAAAACCTAAGAGAGTTACAGAAGCAGGCATTGGAGGCTTTGGCTGCAGAATGCTAAAATAGACCAGCTGTCTATTGACCCACGGTTTCTATCATGACTGCTGCTCAGGTCTTCTCAGGTTTGTAAATTGTAGTTCCTGTGCTTCTGTGTTGGTTGTAAAAATTTTCTTTGCTGTCTAGGGTGTGATTGGTAAATAAGTAGGGGGTCCAAATGTGGGCAAAACTATGTAACAGTTGCAGAATAATCGCACTTCTGGAAAGAGATTTCCAGGGTGAGTTTGCCACCGGTACCAGCTCATTGAGCAACTAGAGAGCAAGATTGTTGATCTTCAGAGCCGGTTGGCCGCACTACATTGTTTGCAATTGGTAGAATTCTCAGAGGAACTGAGTAGTATGTTGTTTAGAGAAATGGTGTGTATGCCACAGCCGGGTGGGGGGGGAGACCCCAGAGCAGGCAGGGAGAGAAAGTTGGGTGAGTATAGGATGTCAGCCCAGGAAAGGGCGTGCACACCGTACAGCAACAGCTTCTCCAGAGGTTGAGGGGTCCAATTGATTCCGGCCCTTGCAAGAACTCGTCTTGCCCCTGACCCTGAGAGTGGAAAGACTGATGAGCCTCAGGGCACCCTGTTGGCCTCTTCCTCCCAGAAAAGGGAGTTGGTAATAGTGCGGAACTCAACTATTAGAGGGATATACAACATAGTCTGTTCTCGCGACAAGGTATCTCGTATGGTGTGTTGCCTGCCTGGTGCTCGGGTCGGAGACCCACTGGAGCGTGCGGACAACCTACTGGCCAGAGAGGGGAGGGATCCAGTTGTCATGGTCCATGTTGGGACAAATTACTTAGGTAAGGGTAGGTTTGAGAACACAAATTTGTGGAATTACCTGAAAAGCTTTAGGGCAGATCCTCCATGGTAGTGTTCTCTGGGATTCTACTGGTACCGCGTGTGAGTAGAGGGAAACAAAATTTTATCTGGAGGTTTAACACGTGGCTACGAACCTTGTGTAGGAAAGAGGGGTACAGGTTTATGGGGCACTGGAACTTCTTCTGGGACAGGGGTGACCTGTACAAGCCTGATGGGCTACACCTGAACCAGAGGGTACCTTTGCATTGGGTCAGCATATGTTGAGGGTTGCACAGGGTTGTTCAAACTAGGGGCTTAGTGGGCAGGGAAGTTGGAGAGTGTTATGAATAGGGAAACGCAGACTGCCCTGATTGAAGCTGACAGCGCTACATGCACTATTGATGATATCTTTTTAAAGGAACAAAGCGTAATACTCTAAGTGGGGATGGATACCGTTCACATTTGAACCAATACGATACCAGTACCCAGTACCTGTGAATCAGTACCAGTGCCTAACGGTACCTGCTCTTGGTACCTTTTTTTAAAGTGTGCATGTAATAACATAGGTAATCTCATTTATACAAAAAAACAGAGTTGGAAATTCTGAATTTTACATATTTATTTCTAAATTCAACATCAAGCACTTTTGTTTGAAACATGATCTTTCACTGTCTCCAACACAAAAAACATCCCAACCTCCCTCTCCTTACCTTTCCACCGTGGATAAAATGGGAGCAGGGGGACAGTACATGAAATCTGGGGTAACCTGGGAAATAAAACTGAGTTGTATTTTACAACTCAAAGTAGAAAACAACAGCTCAAACATGAACCATTCAGACTACCCAGCAGTTCTTTTTGTTATTTCTCAATTCAGTGTCAAACAATTGTACAGCCCCAATTCCGAAATAGTTTGGATAAAGGGTAAATTGTGAATAAAATCAAAACGTAATGACTTTCAAATCACACCAGCGAGTATTTTATTCACAAGAGAACAGAGATAACATAGCAAATGTTGAAACTGAGAAATTTTACAATTTTATCCACAAAATGAATTCATTTCAAATTTGATGGCTGCTACAGGTCTCAAAAAAGTTGGGACAGGGGCCTGTTAACCATGGTGTAGCATCCCCTCTTCTTTTTAACACAGAGTGGAGGCGTCTGGGCATTGAGGAGACAAGTTTCTTAAGTTTAGCCATTGGAATTTGATCCCACTCTTGTTTAATACAGGCTTCCAACTGCTGGAGAGTTTTGGGTCTCCTTTGACGGACTTTTTGTTTAATGATGCGCCAAATGTTCTCAACTGGTAAAAGATCAGGACTGCAAGCAGCCAGCTCAGCACACAGACTCTTCCACTACGCAGCCATGCTGTTGTAATAGCAGCAGTATGTGATTTTGCGTTGTCCTGGTGAAATACACAAGGCCTTCCCTGGAATAGCTGTCATCTGGAGGGGAGCATATGTTGCTCTAAAACCTTTATATACCTTTCAGCATTCATGGTTCTTTTTAAAACATGCAAGTGTCCCACACCATATGCACTAATGCATCCCCATACCATCAAAGATGCTGGCTTTTGAACTGAACGCTGATAACAGGAGGGGTGGTCTTTCTCCTCTTTAGCCTGAAGGACACAACGCCCATGATTTCCAACAAGAATGTCAAATTTGGACTCGTCTGAACACAGGACACTTTGACACTTTGCTACAGTCTATTTGAAATGAGCCTTGGCCCACAGAACATGACGGCGCTTCTGGATCATGCTCAATAATGGTTTCCTTTTTGCATGATAGAGTTTTAGGTGCCATCTGTGGATGGCACAGCGGACTGTGTTTACTGACAGTGGTTTCTTGAAGTATACTTGGGCCCATTTAGTAATGTCAATGACAGAATCATGCCGGTGAGTGATGCAGTGGCGTCTGAGGGCCCGAGGATCACGGGCATCCAGTAAAGGTCTTCAGCCTTGTCCCTTACGCATAGAGAATTTTCCAGTTTCTCTGAATCTTTTGATGATATTATGCACTGTCGATGATGAGACCCTCAAAGCCTTTGCAATTTGACGTTGAGGAACATTGTTTTTACTCATTGTTTTATTTTTTTACCCAAGCCTTCACAGGTTGAAGAGCCTCTGGCCATCTTTACTTCTGAGAGACTCAGCCTCTCTAAGACATCCCTTTTATAGATAATCATGTTACACATCTGATGCCAGTTAACTTAATTACTTGCTAAACGTTCTTTCAGCTGATTCTCTTATATATTTATTGCTTTTTCAGCCCTTTTTTGCCTGTGTCCCAACTTTTTTGAGACCTGTTGCAGCCAGAAAATTTGAAATAAGCTCATTTTGTGGATAAAAATGTCAAATGTCTCAGTTTCAACATTTGAAATGTTATCTATATTCTATTGTAAATAACCTATTGGCTCATGTGATCTGAAAGTCATTGAATTTTGATTTTATTCACAACTTACACTTCGTCCCTTCTATTTCGGAATAGGGGTTGTAATATCACAGACACAAAAACTAATTATCAACTCGTCGTGAGTTTGTTGTAAAGGGCCAGTGTTTTCTTGCGGTGGAAGCCCATATAACCCCATTTTCCGAGCACTCCTCTCCTTACCCCTCGATTCCACCGGGCGCGTGTCCGCAGCATAACGTCTTGCAGGTGACTTCATGTTCCACTGAGTGCGAAACGTTAGCAATGCGTTCTGCCAGCTGATACAATTGACCTCCGCAGATTTTTCTTATTTTATTTCCTGGATATTTGTACTTCTACCATGGCTGAGTAGACTACGAAGTTAAATGCTTTCTGTTTTTGTCTCCTTATCATATTTAATGTCATTTCTGACTTTGCTGTGCTGTAGCCTACTGCTGTCCAGCCATGAACGCCATAGATCAAACATTTGTGCCTGTATTTTTAGTTAAAAACAAAATCACAGATAGTTGAAAAGTAAGTTATAAATGAATTTTATTTCAAAGATTTGTGGCTAATCTCTTTTAGTTAAAAGCGTATCCCCTGTGATAGTTACTTCCTGCCTGACATGATCTGAGGTGCGGGTCCCATTAGCACAGATGCTCACGTTGTTGGAGCCACTGACTGTAAATGGTCAACTATGGGAAACGTATTCCTGCTGTATTCAGATCAGCGCAACTGCGGCCCCGCCACCAACAAAAATAGACTTGGTGCGTATTCTTGGCAGAGCAGAGCGGAGAGCCGCTTCTAGAATGCTGCCGAGACATGCCGTGGCGCAGCTGGTGGAATCACAAGCATTGTCTTGAATGGCCAGGATCAACTCCAGCAACCGTGTCGTGGTAGTTATGCCGCCAAGAAGCTCCTGGTGGAATCTTGGGGTTATTGTTGCCCAGTTACAAAAACTGTCTTCTTAGCACTTCCGCAGTCCATCATTTCTAACGTCATGTCTCTGTAGTTTAATGTTATGTTACCTCAGGGTTAGCTAATACAATGAAAAGAAATGGCTTATGGCTTTAGCAACTGAGCTAATGAATGTTCATTTCCCCAAAACGTAACTAGAACCGTATACAGTAGCATATGATTTGAACAATATAGCCAAGTTGCTAAAGTAACTCGGAACTATGCCTTCGGAAATGTAGCATCTCTGGTTAAAATAAATGGGAAGCTAAGCGATAACAGTGTACCTAGCTACAGCTGGTGGGCTGTAGTAGTAAATATTGTGGTAGTAAACGTTAATACTAACTGACTAACTCGTCAGCAAACCTAGAGTCCCTATACAGTTGCTAATTGATTCGAGTCATCAGTGCTGCTTATAATGCTGATCCTTCTTTTAATACATACAAGTAATGTTATAATGTTGGCTGTCCATACTCAACCTCTGCAACGTTTCTAAACATAAGATACAGGGGTTTTGCCATAATCCGAGAACGTGATTTCCTGAACGTGATTTCTTCTCTGAACAGCTCGTCCCGAGATCTTCACGAGATTTGGGCAAAACCTGATGTCAGGTTGTTGCATCCAATCAGGACAGACCTGGCCAGAACCAATCACGGCGCTGGACCTGCCCACCCCGGAATTTATTCTATCAGAGACAAACGAGCACAAATCATTTAACATGTAGATTTATCAGTATGTCTCCCAAAGCTGTTTGTAAGTTTTTTTTTGGATGCAAAAAAAAATCAACTATTTTCTCTTCCAAAAGACGATGCCACCAGAAATCAGTGGGTAGCTTTTTTGTCTGCCAGCGGCAAACAGTCACACTCAAAGGGAACGTTAGCTGTTTGTACGCGGCATTTCACCTAAGACAGCTTTGTCAATAAAGGATAATTTGACACTGGATATGCGTCTCAGCTGCTTCTCAAACCTGGAACAGTAGCATCGATCAAGCGCTTGGAGCCACAAGCTGTCAGTAACAATATAACAGCAAATAATGTAAGTGAAGCTAACGTCTTACAGGTGCCTAACAGGACCCCTAATGATAGATAGCACTAACAACTGGCCTCAAAAGCAGGCTGAGTAGAATATCTGAAGATAAAGCCTGGATCGGTATCAACTGTCCGTAACTCACTGACAGACGCAGAAGCTGTGAGTTTAACCATTTTGTGTTGCTTTACTGCATAAGTCTACCTAACGTGATAGCCTGTTGAATGTGGCTGTAGCACTGCGGCTAACGTAGCTAAGTTACTGTTGCTAATGTTTGTGTCCTAAATATGCAAGAGTAAGTAATATCAAGGAGACATTCAACAGAAGGTGTGTGAACATAAACCTCATTTGAAGCTAACTTTTTACACTTGTTGTAATTTGGATGTTTGGTACAACTGTTCACAGTAATGGAACTTACTGTCTGTAAAACCTGCATTACAGGGTAACATTTGTCTCTGTCATTGTTATGACCGCTCGGTTACTACCACGTTAGTTCGCGGTCCGTCCTTCTTAAAAATGCTCCTGGTTAACTTGTATGCAGTAATTCAGATTGGTATGCTTTTGTTACTTTGGTTAGCAACAAGGTAGTAGTTTCATCATAACGTTACCTGACCGTAGCTGCTACAGTTCAAGCTAACCAGAGAGGTGTTGTGCGTGTTTGCAAAAATGGGCTGATAAGGCTGCAGTTAGCTAAACCAGACATAGGCTTTGCGGAGCTTAGGGTAAGTGTTTGGGTTTGTTTACTGCTGCTGTGAAACGATCATTTTACTTATCCATGACCGGGGTCAGCCGGGTACTGTGGTGTGGGCTAGCTCTCTGATCCTATTTCGGTGAAAGCAATCGTGAAACACACAATAATGTGACTGTTATGACAAATGATTTATCTGCATTGCCGTGGAGGAATTTCATCCACCTTTGAAAATTGCTCTGGCAAATAAAAAGCCAAAAAAAGTGGAGGTCGGATTCATATTTCTTCCCCAGTAGAAGTTGTGAATTCGCTAGCTCCACATAAGCAACGCTTACACCTTTTGTGTGCTTTTTTTGGGTCTGCACCCTCTCCCAGAATTGAAGCGGCCAGGCAGCCAATCAGAGCAGCGCCTCATTAGCATAGCGTCCCCGCCCACTCAAAACAGCCCATGTTTCAGGCCGGCACAGACGGGGTCAGAGAAAAGGTCTCACAAGGCCTGGATCTGTGTTTTTATTTTTTTTGTAACTGAATTCTTAACATTATTTTAAAGACCCATTGAACATATTTTAAACGACTGAATAGAGCATAAGATGGGGCCTTTAAGTTGTAAGTCCCTCCATCATCCTGATTTTGATTTGTCGGTGAGAAAGAAGTGATTTTGACAAGTCCAATGCTGTTCCAAGAAGTTCCGCGAATGGATTGGGAAAAAAATCTTAAAGTTCAGGGCCTTTTTGCATCGAGGATGCTGTGCACTGTCAATGCTGAACTTAGTAGGATTTGTATAAAAAATATACGCTTCCTGTGGACATAGGCCCTTACACTTTGCATCGCAGATGTTACAGTGAGCATTGTCCGCATTGATTTTAATGAAGTGTAGCCATACTTGGAATCTCTTCTGACTCGCCATGGCTGCTGTGTCCTGTTGTTAAACAAGCTGACGTAATCACGCTCTTGTGCGCGCAATGATGTGTTCAAATCAGGCTCAGAAGGTCGTCTCTCAAATCATGCTTTCACTCCACTCTCATACAACTCCATGATATGTTATGATGCATTCAGATAAATTTTTTTTCCTTTTTTGGCACTGAAAAGTGGTACCGTTTGACTTTACGTGAACTGATACTCGTCGGTACCAATGTATTTCAATACCAACTGGTAAAAGTATCGATTTCGGTGCACATCCCTAGTAGTAAGGGGCTTGGAGAAGCAGGCAGCTGGGAAACCGGAGGGTAAGTGCAGTCGTAATAGCCTGAAATGTTTTTATTTAAATAATAGAAGCATAAAGAAAAAAATTCTCAGAATTTAAAGCTGTTATGATTAGTGAGAGCTTTGATATAGTTGGGATTACAGACACGTGGCTTCTTAAAGAGGATGGGGATGAATATGGATGGTTACAAGCTCTTAGGGATGGATAGATCCAATAGGAGAGGAGGGGGTGTAGCAGTCTATGTGAAAGAAAACAGAAATGTGCAGGAAATTCCTAAAATCGAACATTTCTTGCCCAGTGAAGATATCTGGGTCAGGCTCATTGGTAATCACAAAACAGGTTTAAACATAGGGGTGTGCTATCGACCACCAGCTTCGGATATTATTGTTCATGAAATGCTCTTTAAGAGGATTAGGCAAGCTTGTAGAGGAGGAGGGACTATTATTATAGGATAGGCATGGGCAACGCTCTGCATAAACTTTAATGGAATGCGTAACAGCTGAACTGGGGCGGTAAACAAGCCTCAGAAAACTTATAAAAAAATGATGTAAATACCATTTTCATACGAAAAGAACACCATGGTTTGATTAAAAGCAACCTTTTCAATAGGATACCCGCATTTCATACATGAACTCTGCGTATTACGGCCAATAACGCGATTTGAACAGAGCTATTATTCGCCCGTTGGATGAATGCTTGACCTCAATTTGCGCCGTGTTTACAAACTTTCAAGTGTACGGCGTGGCAAAAATATCCATTTTGGAGGTAGATTTAAAACAGCCTGCGCTGACGTGATATCCCAGCTACGGCCCTGATTGAATTACAGCCATCTAATTTGAGAAATTACGAGTCTGTGCGTCCAGTCTAGACCTCCAGGGGATGTGAAATAAGTTCGACAGAAGTTGTTGAAGTTCGTCGCGAGTTCGCCGTGACTTCTTCTCAACAATAGCAAGAAAGGTGAGTGTATTTTTACTGTTAACGTACATAGTTAGTTGACAGAATATCCTGTGACCCTATTTGTGAAGTTTCAGTAAAATAAACCAAGGAATAAGCCATCGCCAGGCGTTCAAAACCTACCAGTGTTCTGACAAATTTTGCTACCTATGCCACCTCGCGAACACCGGTCACAAGATTCATTCACGTATACGCTTCAATTCGAGACTGCGAGGATGGAAATCTGAATAATCAATTAGGAAAAATTCTCGGCTCTCGGTAATTCTGTATATCGTTTAAACATTTTGTTAATCGGATTATGAAAGAAGACTGAAAATAAGCGCCCGCTTTTTGTTTGGGTGTAAAAGCGCGTATTTAAAGGAGAATACATTGTATATTGATTAAGCATTGAACTCTGCATAAGTCGAACTGTTTTAATATTTGTTGATGACATTGCTTCGGCTTCCTGGAAGCAAGTACGTGCAAATCTGCTGTCTAGTGAGCATTTCAGGTTCGATGTACTGAGTAATAACGCCGCGAAAACTTAAACTGGCCCGTCATTCTGCCGAATAGTCTTACTAAACTAGTTAATCGCCTGATTGCTAATCAAGCAAAGGGAGGTTTCTGCCTCACCAAACTAACCTCCGACTGCATCGCCACTGTGTTTTACTATGAATTATTCACAGTAAGTTAGCTCATTGAAACTATCATGGGAGGAGGGTATATGGACATTGTAAAAAACAGTGCAAAGGTTTTTTTTAAATCACCACAGGTTATTGAAGGGGAACGTTTGATTCATTTTCAGAGCAGTGGGAGGGCAAACAACTGCCGGCATCAGCGACTTCACTGCATTTTATACAGTAATGGGCGAGTAGCGTTAATGTTTGCCCTCCCACCGATAATTTTGACATTTTTGCAGGCCATTGATCCAAAAAGAACTTCACAGGCAACCCATTCATACCATTTTTTAATATCAATGCAAAACCTAATGTTTGTTGAACATAATTGGGTGAAATTCAATGCATTTTCCATCAAAAAGGGCCTAGAGGGCGCTGCTGTACTTCAGAGAAGGGGTTGATGACTTTAGCATCAATTATTTCTGTTAGGGTACCCTAGTGGATAATTTGGCCAGGTTTATTTCTGAGTAGACTGCATTTTCGAAAATGCCCTCAGGCTTCACCGTCCAATTTTCACAATGGGTTTTGTTGATAAATGCCGAAATCAGCCATTTTTGGGACCCTGTGGCTCTGAGACCCTTTCCTGTAAAGGCGTTGGACTTGTGGCAAACTCTTCGTCTGTGTCTTCTGTACTTACCTGCAAAAAATCATTAGAAAATAATAAAAACTTTTTTCTCAGCAACTCAAGGAATGTTGTCATTTTATTCATTTGTATTGCCCATGCCTATATAGGAGACTTCATCAACTTATCCTGGTATTGATTGGGCAATGGTGAAAGGACAGGTTAAAGGGGAGGAAGAATTTCTAGATGTTTTAAATGTCATAAACCTGTAAGAGAGAAAGCAATTTTAGATTTAGTGCTCTGTAATGACCCTGATAGAATTTTCAATGTAGAGGCAATGGAGCCACTTGGGACTATTGATCATTGTACTGTTAGTTTTGATGTTTCGTTGCAAGTTAAAAAGTTATCTTCAAAAACCAAAATTTTCCATTTCAGGCGAGCAAACTTTGACAGGATGCGCTCATATCTAAGCGAAATAAATTGGAAGACACTCCTTGATTCTAAGTCTGTAAATGAGATGTGGGATAGATTCAAGGGGGTTTCACTTGATGCACAAAACAAATTCATTCCAAAGGTGCGCAAAAGTAAGTTTAAAAAGCAGAATCCTCAGTGGATGACCACAGCTATTCATAACCATTTGAGGGAAATGAGGAATCCCTTGGGATTTATGTACATAAAGGACAGTAATGAGAATACTAAGTCTGAATACTGTAAAATGCGCGCTGTGGTCAAAAAAATAACTGAGGAATGCTGGAAGACTTTATGAAATGCAGATTTCAGAAGGGGCAAAAACTAATCCTAAGCGCTTTTTAGCTTATCGGCCCTATGGGATGATAAGCTATTGTCGTGGTGTGGAGTCCATTGTCCGTTGTCCGTCGTCCATCGTCCAGCGTCCGTCATCCAGAACATTTTTCATCTTTTTTTTAGCCCGATGAATTTTCGTGTACATTTGCAGTAATATACTACTAGACCATATCTCCAGACTTTTTTCTCGGATTTTCGATTGAATCATTTTTGTCCGTTTTATGGGCCCTTGACATTTTGGCCCCAATGTTAAAGATAAGACGGAGAAATTAAAAAAAAAAAATTCTCAAAAAATGCGTGATAAATTTTTTTCTAAATCGGGCAATCAACTTGCCTTGGTACCGTCAATGTACAGCGCGAGCGCCATTTTGATTGAATCGACGGAACTGGGTCTATTGGGGGCGCTGTACTTTATGAATATGCAAGATGGCCTGTGGAGGCCAAATGGTTGCAGATAGAGATTAGGTTTGTATTATCGATATATAGGAAGTCATATATGACCTATATTTTGGCAATATTAAATTTGACCACAGATGAATTTGAGAGGTCAAACTCAAGGTCAGGGAATATATTAACAATGTTAAAAGATATGACTTGAAATATCAGATGGAGCCTAGGTTTACATTTCTGACATAGGAAGTCACATATGAACTTTCATTTGGTGACATTCAACTTGACTGTTGGTGACATTTGAAGGTCAAACTTGACATAATACAATTACAATGACTTGTATTGCCAAAACGGTCACAGATGGAGTCTAGGTTTGTTTTAGAGACATATAGGAAGTCATGTATGAACTTTCATTTGGTAACCTTCGTATTGACCTACAAAGGTCAAATGTGACCTAGTGAAAATTCAATGACTTGTATCACTAAAATGGTCACAGATGGAGCCTAGGTTTGGATAGAGACATTTACGTTGTAGAAAGTCATATATGAAGTCCATTTTCTGACCACAACTTGACATTCTGTGACCTTTAAAGTTCACAATTGACATATTGAATACAAATTGACATATTTCTATGACTTGTATCACCAAAACTGCTTCAGAGCTTAGGATTGTATTACAGAAGGTCTCATAAATGTATATGAACTTTTATTTAGTGACCTTGACATTGATTTTCATTAATTTAAATGTCAAACTTCACATGAAATTTTCATAACTTGTATTATCGCTGTAAGACTGCTTGCCGGTAAGCTACAGGACCCTTGGTCCTATTTTTTCAGTACTGCAGTAGAAAAAGGAAGGTCAAAGATAAGGTTAAGTGTATAAAGAATAAAGATGGATCACTGCTGTATGAGAATAAGGATATTGATGATACCTTAAATTGTTACTTTGTTGAGAATGTTGTCTCAGAGCAGATTTTTATTGGGCCAGAGGGTATTTCCAATGCTCAAAATTATTTAGCAGAAATTGAGATTAGGGATAATGAAGTATTTGACAAGTTGCACAAACGAAAGACAGATAAAGCAGCAGGCCCCTACTCTAGAGTGCTCAGGGAGGTTAGTGAGATAATCTCTAAACCACTCTCAGTTATTTTAAGGCGATCTTTAGAAACTGGAGAGCCCAGTGGCTCATCAGTCTAAGCGCGTATCATATAGGCTGTGTCCTTCCCGCAGCGACCTGGGTTCGATTCCAGCTCAGGTCATTTGCTGCATGTTTTCCCCAACTTTCCTGTCTCTCTACACTGTATAACTGTCAAATAAAGGAAAAATTCCCAAAATAATAATCTTTAAAAAAAAAAAAGAAACTGGAGAAATACCAAATGATTGGAAGCAGGCAATATAATACCAATATATAAGAAAGGGGACTGCACTGAGCCTGGAAATTACTGGCCAGTGAGTTTCACTTGCATTGCATGCAAAATACTGGAATCTATCATAACAGACAAACTGGAATTATTTCTTGAGATTCGAACTAGTTACAGGACAAATCACAAAGAGTTATGGTCAGTAGGATCTCATCTGACTTAGGCATTGTGGGAAGTGGAGTCCCCCAGATAATGACCTTCACAGGAATTTTGAAAGCAAATTAGTTAAATTTGCAGATGATACTGAATTGGGAGGTTTGCCAAACAGTTTAGAATCCACTAAAGTGATTCAGGATGATTTAGATAGAATTCGGAATAGGGCAGAAATGTGGCAAATTAAATTCAATGTAGCTAAATGCAAAGTTCTACATGTAGGTAATAAAAACATTAGACAGGATTACTTCATGGAAGGTTTAAAACTGGAATGTGCTCCACATGAAAAAGATCTGGGAGTGATTGTTGACCAAACCCTTACAGGTTCTAGCCATTGTGCCGTAGCAGTCAAAAAGACCAACAGGATGCTGAGATACACTGTATAACCAGAAGTATTGAGTATACATCCAATGAGGTTATGCTTCTCTTGTACAACACACTTGTCAGACCACATCTGGAGTATTGTGTACAGTTCTGGGGTCCACACTTTAAAAAAGATACAGAGGCTCTAAAAAAAGTTCAGAGAAGACCGACAAAGTTAATTCTAGGTATAAAAATGAAAGCTAGGAGAAGAGGCTGTAGATCCTTAACTTTTTCAGTCTTAGGAAAAGGAGAATTAGGGGTGATCTGATTGAGTTTTTTTAAATATGTTGAAGGAATTAACAAAGTGAATTATGTGGGATTACTTAGGCCAAGTTTGGTTGGTAGAACTTGGGGTAACAAATGGAAGTTGGGCAAGGGTAAATTTAGCACTGATATTGGGAAATATTTTTTCACGCAGAGAGTAATCTCAGTGTGGAATAGCTTGACTGTTTTGACAACCATATTGTTGTGGCAGAAACCTTGGGAAATTTCAAGAGCAGGCATGATTTAGCGCTAGATACAGTTTAGTCATTAAGTATCTGAAATATTAGATCCATTTTAGTAGTAGGAAAATGGCGAGCCAAGTTGGGCTGAACGGCCTGTTCTTGCCACTCATGTTACATTATGTTATGTTATGTTATGTTCATTTTGGACCACAATGCACCTTTCCGATCTGTCAATCAATTATAGAATAACTACCAATCAGATTGCCTTATCGTACTAAGGTCCTGCCTTCCCAGACAGCACCACCACACTGTTCCACATTCAATGCAGTTATTAGCTGTGTGTAACAGGCAAGGTATCTGACTTTATCGAAAATGGTTCATAGATGCGCTTGGAGAATGTGTCATTCTGACGAAAGATACCCTGCCCTGCAACAGGGAGCTCAATTAATCCTTTTTCCAAGGCCAAAATGCAGTTGGAAAGGTGTTTGCAATGTACTTTTTGTATTAAGGCATGTGGAAGGCCTCCCACTCAACTCAATGTGAATAAGATCAACAAGGCTGTTTGCTAAAAGATAAGCAAATATATTTTTTGCAATTTTTCCCTCACTGGTTAGTTACCAACATTCTATGCATATGTTTTACTGAGAAGACAGAATTACACCAAGGACATAATTGTTGTATACGTTAACATAGTATTGTTTTTCCTCAGCGGACTTCTGCGCGCAATTCCAGATATCTACAAACTAGTAGCTAGTCTGCTGGGAACATGATTCCGTCATGCCACCCAGCACAGGCATTTGCAACACTGGATAATAAAAGACGTTTAGCTAGATGGTGAAGGATTTTGTAATGGCATGATGTAATCTGCTTAGAAACTTTAGTTGGCCAGCAATCAAGCTACAATCGGATTCAGAATGTCAGTCATTTAGCGAAATGAGTAAAGTTAGCTTTTTCATTGAAATTGGTTTGGAGGAAAATGCCAATATAGCTAACATTAGATTAATAACCTCGATTATGTCTAATGTAGCTAGTTTAAGGGTTTTTACATTGCGTAATATGATTTATTACGAAGTCTTGCTAGCATATTGTCTGACTTATGGCCAACTGAAATTAGACAGCATGCTAGATCCAGTGTTATTTTTTAGCTCAGTGATGGCAACAAACGTATGAATACTACTTTCCCTGCTTTACACGCCGCAGTAATGGTTCCACTATTTTGTCCGGTTTGATCTCATTGTGCCATTTATGAGGTGTTTGGCTTTTTTCTGCATCGACTGCCAGCACTTCGCTGTGACTCTTGCATCTCCACCCGCCCGTTAAAAATTTTGATTTCATTGATATATCCTTGTGTAAAATAGTTAAGGCCTCTCTGGACAACTTTTCTGGACCTGTTTTCATTATTTTACTGATTTTTATAACTGGCTTTTAGAAACCTTAGATTCTTTATATTATCACTTTTAGCTCCACTTTTTAGTTTGTTTTTATTAATGCCCATTTATTACATATGCTTTAATTTATTTATTAATTGATTGAATTCTGTTGTTCTGAATTTTATTATTTTATGTTATTTGTTTTAGCTTAGTTTTTAACTCCAGTGCTTCCTCAGTGGAGCCCTCTGCATTGGGGGGCGGCTGTTGATTCTAGCTCCTCGGGCGCTGGCTTGGGCCCGTGTGTGTGTGTCATTAAAGGACGGCATAACCCGTTGGCTTTTTCTGACGATATTCTCTATGAACGCTACAGATTCTCAGCTGAGGGAATTCGTTACTTATGCGATCTACTGGAGCCATATATTGACAATGTAGCAAAGAGAAGCCGAGCGCTTACAGTTGCGGTTTTTTGCCACGTGAACCTACATGCACACAGCTGGTGATGCAGAAAATCTGAGCAAGAATACTCCATGCCACGTTATACATTTCACGCAGCATACCATTAAAATATAATAATTATGAAAGCAAAGCGACTTAGGGCCTATCACTTTGAAGAATGTTCTTATGCTTTGTTTGAACTTGCTGCCATGTCCTCTTGACAGTGCTGGTACTGCAACTATTAAAGCACCAATTCGAAAATTAAATAGTATTTTATCATACTGACCATTGTTTTGATATGCAAATGGTCTATTGTAACTTTGTAATGGTGCAATTGGTTAGGGTAATTGGTGGGATGGGATTTTATTAAAATATATCATGCTGTATTAAAAAAAGTAATGAAAAAAATACTTTCAACCAAAAAATGAGTATACTGTTGGTATTTATCGCAGTAAGATCATATTCAATCTATAAATTATTTCACTTTGATTTGGCCCAGAAACTACTGTAAAATCAATTTCAACTAATCCTTTATTATAGGACATTTACATATTCAGCAAATTACTGGCCTTATGAGCAGCAACAGAGTTGCTTTTTGCTGTTATTATATTTTTATATTCTTCATAACTCTCCATAATTATGATCTGCTCCTCCTGGGAGAAATATACAGCACGCGATCGGTCCATTTTTGGCCGGAAGAAGAGTCAAATGACAGGTGAAAGGCTCTTTTTATGGGGGCCCGCACAGAGCCTAAAGCACTAAGCCTGGGTTAACAAAGAAAGATTATAACCATCGTTGTGGTACCGATTATCTCTGATTGAGGGTTCAGGGTTTGTTGAGCCAGCTCACTCAAACAAAGGCTGTCTATGATGAACTTGCTTCGTAGTATACCCCCAGGTCAGGTCCTATAGTAATAATATAAGATCCTAAAGTGTACTATAAGAAGCGCTACAGTTTTTGTCCACAAGTGCTGCCAAAATCAACACCACATGAAAGGTTCTTGTTATGGCTTTAAAATCAAGCAAGGTGATCTGGCCAGGCATGACTGCTGGCAATGAGCTGCTAGATTTGTAATGATTTAATTTGCACTACTAGAAAGAAAAAAAACAGAATAAAAATTATCTTTCCTATGGGTTTACTAGGACTAGGATCTGTCATGATATGTTCATAACTTGTTAACATCTGCAGTACAATGAACATCTTGTGTAGAGGAATGCCAAATTGAAATATTATATTTAGTTATTGCAATGTATATTAGGTAAATTAAAAGGCCAACATAGATTAGATGTGCCAATTGATTTTTCAATCATAACTAAAATGTATATTTCTATTTAGAAAAATATTTTCAGTATTGCTCATTTCTTCATTGGGAAATTTACCTGCTCTCAAATAGGCCTGCATAGTCTTGTTACATGGGACAGTTGCCCTCCAAGGAGGTGATGCTTCTTTTGTACAACACATTCTTCAGACCACATCTGGAGTATTGTGTACAGTTCTGGGGTCCACACTTTAAAAAAGATACAGAGGCTCTAAAAAAAGTTCAGAGAAGACCGACAAAGTTAATTCTAGGTATAAAAATGAAAGCTAGGAGAAGAGGCTGTAGATCCTTAACTTTTTCAGTCTTAGGAAAAGGAGAATTAGGGGTGATCTGATTGAGTTTTTTTAAATATGTTGAAGGAATTAACAAAGTGAATTATGTGGGATTACTTAGGCCAAGTTTGGTTGGTAGAACTTGGGGTAACAAATGGAAGTTGGGCAAGGGTAAATTTAGCACTGATATTGGGAAATATTTTTTCACGCAGAGAGTAATCTCAGTGTGGAATAGCTTGACTGTTTTGACAACCATATTGTTGTGGCAGAAACCTTGGGAAATTTCAAGAGCAGGCATGATTTAGCGCTAGATACAGTTTAGTCATTAAGTATCTGAAATATTAGATCCATTTTAGTAGTAGGAAAATGGCGAGCCAAGTTGGGCTGAACGGCCTGTTCTTGCCACTCATGTTACATTATGTTATGTTATGTTATGTTATGTTCATTTTGGACCACAATGCACCTTTCCGATCTGTCAATCAATTATAGAATAACTACCAATCAGATTGCCTTATCGTACTAAGGTCCTGCCTTCCCAGACAGCACCACCACACTGTTCCACATTCAATGCAGTTATTAGCTGTGTGTAACAGGCAAGGTATCTGACTTTATCGAAAATGGTTCATAGATGCGCTTGGAGAATGTGTCATTCTGACGAAAGATACCCTGCCCTGCAACAGGGAGCTCAATTAATCCTTTTTCCAAGGCCAAAAATGCAGTTGGAAAGGTGTTTGCAATGTACTTTTGTATTAAGGCATGTGGAAGGCCTCCCACTCAACTCAATGTGAATAAGATCAACAAGGCTGTTTGCTAAAAGATAAGCAAATATATTTTTTGCAATTTTTCCCTCACTGGTTAGTTACCAACATTCTATGCATATGTTTTACTGAGAAGACAGAATTACACCAAGGACATAATTGTTGTATACGTTAACATAGTATTGTTTTTCCTCAGCGGACTTCTGCGCGCAATTCCAGATATCTACAAACTAGTAGCTAGTCTGCTGGGAACATGATTCCGTCATGCCACCCAGCACAGGCATTTGCAACACTGGATAATAAAAGACGTTTAGCTAGATGGTGAAGGATTTTGTAATGGCATGATGTAATCTGCTTAGAAACTTTAGTTGGCCAGCAATCAAGCTACAATCGGATTCAGAATGTCAGTCATTTAGCCGAAATGAGTAAAGTTAGCTTTTCATTGAAATTGGTTTGGAGGAAAATGCCAATATAGCGAACATTAGATTAATAACTCGATTATGTCTAATGTAGCTAGTTTAAGGGTTTTTTACATTGCGTAATATGATTTATTACGAAGTCTTGCTAGCATATTGTCTGACTTATGGCCAACTGAAATTAGACAGCATGCTAGATCCAGTGTTATTTTTAGCTCAGTGATGGCAACAAACGTATGAATACTACTTACCCTGCTTTACACGCGCAGTACGGTTCCACTATTTTGTCCGGTTTGATCTCATTGTGCCATTTATGAGGTGTTTGGCTTTTCTGCATCGACTGCCAGCACTTCGCTGTGACTCTTGCATCTCCACCCGTTCCGTTAAAAATTTTGATTTCATTGATATATCCTTGTGTAAAATAGTTAAGGCCTCTCTGGACAACTTTTCTGGACCTGTTTTCATTATTTTACTGATTTTTATAACTGGCTTTTAGAAACCTTAGATTCTTTATATTATCACTTTTAGCTCCACTTTTAGTTTGTTTTTATTACCGCATTTATTACATATGCTTTAATTTATTTATTAATTGATTGAATTCTGTTGTTCTGAATTTTATTATTTTATGTTATTTGTTTTAGCTTAGTTTTTAACTCCAGTGCTTCCTCAGTGGGAGCCCTCTGCATTGGGGGCGGCTGTTGATTCTAGCTCCTGCGGCGCTGGCTTGGGGCCCCCCTGGTGAGGTGGAGGTCCATGCCATCACCTTATGGGGGTGGTGCGTGGCCCTTCCTCCTGCCTGGGGTCGCTGTGTGACTCCATGTTAGCGGCCGGGTTCCTGGGAGAGGCATCCGCCTCTTGATTCAGACGGCTCCCTAAGATAGTGTTTCCTCCTAGGTTCTTCCGCGCTCAGCCTTAGTATTCTTTTTATTGTGTTTTTATATTGGAAATATGGTTGGGGGGTTGGAGTTGGAAGCGGGGGGATTCCATTTTATTTTATTTTATTTATATATTTTATGATTTTTTTTTTCTAATTTGTCTATGTAAAGCACTTTGTGCTACATTTTATGGTATGAAAAGTGCTCTACAAATAAAGTTTTGATTGATTGATGATTGATTGACAAGTTGGATGCATTTGGTAAGAAACAAGCCGCAATATTTTCGGGAATACGCAAGAGAGAGTGATGCTCAAACTTCTGCTGTGCTTTTGTCAATGTGGAACTTAGCTGCGTTGCATGGGGTCCATAGCCACAGTAACTAAGGGGGGCGGAGCAAGTTGGAAAGGTCTATTGCACCGAGCACTCTATCCACTCCTGAAGTGTGTAACATACGACCCACATTTTGTGTTGTACTGGAACTACACTGAGTTTATCCATTATTGCTCAAAACATATTGACCACTCAGGAATGATCTTAAGATTAGAACTTTAAAATAGGCAAATATAGAGACCACTTTTGCTCTCAGGTGCTCAATTGATAACTGGGTTAAGTTTCACTTGACCCGCCCAGGCATTAATACTGCTAGCCCTGTTGAATCTTAACCTCACTTAAATAGAACCTGTCTGGCAATGTGAAGCAGCAAAAAACAGCATAAGATGCCACAATCTACCGAAATTCAAGAACAGATGAGAAACGAAATTTTTGACATCTATCAGCCTGAGAAAGGGTTAGAAAGCCAGTTCTAAGGATATGGAACTTACCACGGTAAAAGCAATTATCTTATTATATTATGTAGAGCTACACTGACGAGTAGGGAAATTATTTGACACAGAAGGAATCATGGCTAGAAGATGAACCTGGTATCAAAATGTAGATCAAGATGAGGTCTTTCACATGCCATAACTTGATTTGATCATCAGCATATCCCACATGGTGATATGACCCCTTTAAGTTTACCAAACATTCACTTTTTGAAGTTTTCTCTTGTGAATTACAAGAAAACACATTACACATCAATGGTTCCAAAACCTGTTTTTACTTCACTATATTATAGATATTAAAACGGTGTAGTGTTGCTATTGAAACTTCCATAGTTCCTAAGATATTAAAGTTTAAATGCGGGGTAGGTAAGATTTTAAAGATAGCAGAATTTGAAAGTCGCATTGCCTCAGGCCTCCGTCTAAGCCCAGCCCCTGCCCTCAGGGCTCCTTCCAAAGCCACACCCTATACACAGTCGAGTACGAGCACTGCAGTGTTCACAGGCTGCATGATCAATCCGTGTTTCAACGGTATGGAAGTCGAGCGATCCTTCTCATGACTACATAATAATAATAATAATAATAATAAACAGACCCCACATCAGCACATTTGTGAAAAGCTAAAATTTAAACAACATGTTTTGACACCAGCAACTACAACGTGTTACAAAAGTTAGCATTTTGTTAGAAAGGTACATGCAAACATACATTAGCTAATGTAACTTACTAGCCTGGATAGACAGGGAAGCTAACATTAGCATTGGAATAATATGATTAACGTAACAGAAATAGTAACTTTGGCTACACAATTTGTGGAAACAACTAATCCTCCACCAAAAACAAAACAACAGCTTACCTGTTCAACAGAAAGACGGTAACCATGGCATCAGTTTTCAGGCCTTTCCATTCCCCTAGTCACCTCCATCACTGAAAAGCTGCACTGATATTGACACGCGTTTGTCCTCTTGCTGTATCTGCAGCCTTTTTAGTCGAAGCTCTCCCTGTTTTAGAATTTCTTTTCCTGGCCTTTTTGGCAGGGCGAGGGGTCACAAGTAACCGTGGCAGTGGTAGTTTTGGCAGAGTTCGAATTGACCCAGAGCACTATCGTTTGGTCAGAAATCACACCTTAAATAATACATGCAGAACTTAAGTCCTTCTGTATATATTCGCCTCTTCAGCAATGCGCTCTAGTCAATCAAGGGTTTTTGTGTTGGCGTGACTTCGGGCACCTGATAGTCGTCTCTTTAGCGATACAATCTAACAACGACCATTCTCCGGTACACTTCCAACGACCTCTTCCTCTTTTGACTTGATAGCAGAACAACTTTCCTCCACCAGAAATTACGCGCTTTGAGTTCAAACTCACACACAACAAGACTAAAGTACTCGCAGGGAGGCAAGGAGGCTCGTCAGTTTTTTCCAACTAGACCGCGAGGTAATGATTGGTTGGCATTTATACAGAATTGCAGCAGCGACAGATGATGGCTCTTTTTCAATCCTTTTTCAGAATTCATAGGTTTTTTTTATCGCTGTAAGGGTGCAAAGACCATTTCAAAACCAATAACAGAATGTTCATTTGATTTTTTTAACTACCCTGCCTTTAAAGTTGGTTACAAAACAAATCTTGCTGAAGAAATGCCAGATTTTGGCTTAAGATTGTGACACCTAGAATGGGCGTACAATTGATTTAATTGCATTTTCTTTTTTTTTTTTTTTTTTTTTTTTACAATGCTCAATATTTCTTTCTGCTCTGAAAATTTAATTTAGCCATCTCTCATACACATGAAGTTATGAGGGCTCAAAAATGCTAGAAAAAATGACGCGAGTTAGAAAGCACGAAATTTTGACCTACCCCCATGTACATTTATAGCCTGTAACTCAAAATATATTCACAAGATCAAGGTCAAATTTGGCAAGGATTCATTAAATATACTGAAGTTATTGTACTATAAAAATCACCTGATTCCAAGGGGTCAGGTGGGAGGCACTTATTGATTTTATACGGAATGACCCATTGACTTTTTTCTTTTAAAAAGTTTCCCAGAAACACTACTGTTTACACTGCACATTTGTAGATTTTCCTCCTGCTACTTTTGTGTATGTGTGCGCTGTTTTCAGGCGTTGCCAGGATGCTAAGCTTGGGTGGGCATTTGTCCCCTTTGGGGGGGCAAAAAAAGAACCTCTTAATTGGCGTAAAATACAACATGCACAACATCTTGAAACTTTTTTTTTGTCATTGGCGGCTGGTGAACTGGCGTTAGGGGAGGCTCAAACCCATCCCTTGAAAATAATGATTGGTCATGACCTATTTTCAATCATTCATTTAAATTACCATTACAAAAGCTCAGAAAACTCTCAACATTAACCCTTTAAAGCCTAATGCAAAAATCCCAGCAGAGAATCATGCTACCATGTTTACCATAGTAACCTGTATTTGTGCTGAAGCGCAGCTTCTCAGCTTTCAGGAACAGTTGGAATTTTTTTCTATTGCGCAAAAAAAATTACGCGTATATCTGTGTCAGCTACGACACATTCTTAAAATGCGCACATGCTGTCCAGGTTAAATGGGTTAACAGGTGTGGTCAGTTTTCATCAATAACACACACCTGTCGACTCTCATGTATTCCGCGTGAGTTTTAGTGGTATACATTCCCCTGCTGTAGTCAGCAATTATTCAATCAACGGATGTCTAAGAGATTCTCGCACTGAATTAAAGTCCTTGTGCATGGAGGTTTATCAGTTTCACCTGCGTTGTGACTCCGGACTTCTCACGCTTTTCTTTACTCGGTGGTTGGAACCAATGCATGTGTTTCATGATCGTTTAAACTGTTTAAATGAGATAAGATAATTTGAAGCAATGAAATTGCATAAAGAGGTTTCAAATGATCTTATTTCATTTAAACTATTTAAACGATAGTGAAACACATGCATTGCTTCCAACCCCTGAGTAGAGAAAAGCGTGAGAAGTCGGGAGTCATAACGCAGGTGAAACTGATAAACCTCCATGCTCAAGGACTTCAATTCCGTGTGAGAATGATGTATATTTGGCATTTTCCAGGATGGATTTTGCAATATCTACGAGTTTGGAATTTTTTTTGAGAGTGTAATCAACGAGCCGAGTAAACAGTCCCTTCTCATCCATATCCCTGTGATTGTCCCCACGCAGAGCAAGTTCACTAACAGTGAGAAACTAAATGACTTCACCCATGCTTTTAATGTGGTATCTGTTCTTTTCTACTTAGGTATGACCCAGCAGATGGACATTATTTTCATCTGTCTCTGACCGGCGCTGGTACTCCTGCCACGCAACTATGGCTCTGGAGTGTGAGATGCTTGTTGCGTGTTTGTACTGTCTTTATCGAATGCTTTTTTCCCATTTGTGTAGCCACATTTAGTAAATATTTCCTCACAATCTGAATTAGAACTAAATTTGTGACAAGCAAAGCAAAAGCTGGCATCGTGCAATACTGAATATTCAAGCCATGCCATGGTTGAGTTTGATACGCTTAGGATAAGTGCTTAAAATGGGCTGAGATGGGCGATCCATATTTAAGTCCGGAGGAGTGGACACAGAGCCGGGGGGCCTGAACATGGGAAGAACGGACGTTTTGAGCCCCCTGCATGGGTGCAGAGCAGCTGGAGCATGGTGCATCTGCCGGTGATTCACAGGCAGTCCCGGACCCCGGCACGGATGCAACGCTCTGTTCGGTGGTTGCAGGGTTGCTGGTAGAGACAGCACTTGCGGAAGTGGGAGCTGCTTGTTTTTCAATGAGCCACCTATGCATTTCTCTTAGCAAATGTTCGAAGTGCTTATGATACAGATGTTCAGAATGTTGAAATGTGCTTATGATACAGATTTATTGTTGGAATAACCCCAGTGAGTTACTAGCAACCCCAGACTGGCTGCTAGCTAGCTGCCTGGGCTCACTCGGTAGCCAACTCAAGTTATAACCACACGAGTCGACACACAAACAGATGACAAACTAGCACACAAATTACCTTAATGTCCAACAACAAGACTGACAAAATAAGCGGTGGAAGAAGTAGCAACAAAAGAGATATGGGCGAATTTTTAATTCCCTGAGAAAAGCCCAAGGCCTTATATGAGCAGCGTAGACGTGACCTCAGACTGAGTGAAGACGGCAGTCTAAGAGAATGGGAGGGTCCCTAGTAATTCAAGAGTGCCCATTGGTTAGTTTCACATCAGAATAAACTGGCAAAGGAATCCACCAATCACACATTGTGATAGATAGATGACGCATACGTAAAGCTCTTTTAATGGCTGTCTACCTCCGGCTGTGAATCACATGGGATATTGCGTGTTTGCTGTCAAATAGTTGTAAATCAGTTTTTTATCTTGAGTTTTCATTGGGTGGGCAGAGCTTTCGCCCCCCTTTGGTAATGCCCCTGATTGTAGTACTGAAGCATTACATTGATACCATACATCATGAGATGATTGCATTAGATGATCTATGATTTAGTTTAATTGCTCCATAACCATTTTCCCACCACCCAGAAATCAATTCGACGACAATCAATATCAGTGTATAAAAAACCTTTCCATTGAGTTCAGTGCTTTTGCTGAGTGCACAATTTTTAAAAGGCAGTGAGTATATGTATATGTTACGGTCAACATTTTTATGAGCAATTGGGGTGGGCTCGTGTCACCATCTATGAGCTGTGGTCACAATCAGCCTTTTCCAATTAAAAGCTATACTTGAAGAGTCAAAACAGTAAATGATCTTTCAGGCACTTGCAAGCACTTGCTGTGTACCCCATCTTAATTGTGAACTGTACCATGTTGTTAATTTTCTCATGGTTTCTGGGATTACCCCAAGATCATCCTTTCTCAGATTCTATTCTCTAATGCTTTGTCAACTTTAGTCCTATTTTGGTTTGCTATTCTCAATGAATCCATTCAAAAGGAGATGTAGACTGAATGGATTCAACTGAGGGTTACCATCTGTGTGCAAACAGACAAAAACTTTGTGGACAACTTTTCTTCTGAATTGCAAATGTTGATTCTATTCAGCACATCAACATTTTTGGATTCCGAGCATCATGTTTCCAGCCCTGAGGGCTAGGGGCCTAATACAACTGTAGCTGCAGATTTTTCTTCCATTTTCACACAGGCCCACTTCCAAACTCTGGCATATTGCCTTGGATTAATTCCATACGTCTGTGCTGGATTTGCAGGTCCCTCTTTGTAAGCCATAGTAATAGCAACATTATGTGCTTCATTCCTCATTTCTATCCAAACACTTTGCCTTGGGTATTATTGGTAATTCTTTACAGTTTTAAGGGAGAGGCAATGAATAGATCGTCAGAAGTGCGTACTATACTCAGAGAACTGAGCAGTCAGGGTAATATGACAGCTTGCTTGTAACTACATATTATTTTATTTACTGCTTCATTAGCATTTAAAGTGCCTCTTGAACTGGGCTTCCTTTTTGGTAACCAAGATAACAATCTAATTCAGATTAATTGAAGCTTTAAAATTAGCATCGAAAGACATTTCACAGTGGAACACCTGAGCAGGGCCCCAAATGATGCAATTATGTAAGATGTTCTATTGATTATGCACTTACAAAGCTTATACTACAACGGTACATTGTAGTATACTGGAATAATTAGTATTGTCAGGACACAAAAACAGATCCAGGCACAGACAATAGTACAGTTCCCAAACCAAAGTTTATTCACTAGTCGTGGTACAGAAACGTAATCCAAAAATTACAATGAGAAAGGCCAAGCCAAAATCAAGCGGGCGGAATTGCAGCACAAAAGCAGGATCGGAAGGGCATGGTCAGGTGGCCAGAAGACGTGGAAAAGAAGTACAAAGCCAAGATCCGAAGTCCTAGTCACAAACCTAAACTGAGTCAGAAACCATTGTTTCAGAATCACTCAGGAGACAAAGCATTATAAATATGGAGGCGTTTCCACACAGAACAGCGGATGGCAGCAGACAGAGGCACAGCAAACAACAACTGAGCAACAACTGGCCGGAACAGAAAGGGGAGCATATACATACGCAGGCACAATGAAACAGACAGGGAACAGGTGGAGAGTATCACTGTGGAGGCCGGGTGCAAGACCAGACAGCACAAGGAAAACTAATAGTATAACAAGATACAATTTAGGGCACAGGAAACGAGATGCAAAGAGAAAAAGAAAAACAAATGGGCATGGATGAGAATTACATGGAAGCAAACTAACTTGGAGACATGGAAAACAGACTCATTAGCTCCTTACAATTAGATACATTTAAGGATACCATACTGAAAAATCCAGGGAGAACCAGCTGCAAACCTTAATTGGTCATTGGCTGGTCTTGCTGGATTCAGCTGGTAGGCCAGCTCACTCAAGCTGGTTTAACTGGTAATCAACTGATAGACTAATTTTATGTAGCTGGTTGAGAGGTGAGCAGCCTTGGCCCATATTCATGGCAGTTGGTTGATCAACCAATGGTAAAATAACATAACATGAGTGGCGAGAACAGGCCGTTCAGCCCAACTAGGCTCGCCGGTTTCTTTTTACTATTGTGAATATATCACTTCAGCTACTCAATGACACAGTGGTATCTAGCTTTAAGTCAAGCCTGCTCTTGAAAAATCCCAAGGTCTCTGCCTCAACAATATGGTCAGGCAAGCTATTCCACATCGAAATTACTCTTTGGGTGAAGAAATATTTCCTAATATCAGTGCTAAATTTACCCTTGGTCAACTTCCATTTGCGACCTCAAGCTCTACTAACAACACTTGGCCGAAGGAATCCTACATAATTCACTTCGTTAATCCCTTTAACATATTTAAAGACCTCAATCAGATCACCCCTAAGTCTCCTTTTCCTAAGACTAAAGAGATTAAGGATCTTCAGCCTCTTCTCATATCTTTCATCTTTTATACCTGGAATTAGCTTAGTGGCTCTTCTCTGAACTTTTTCTAGAACCTCTATATCTTTCTGAAAGTATGGTCCCCAGAACTGTACACAATACTCCAGATGTGGTCTGACGAATGTGTTGTACAAAAGAAGCATAACCTCCTTGAATTTGTACTCAATACTTTTGGCAATGTATCCCAGCATCCGATTGGCTTTTTTAACTGCTACGGCACAATGGCTAGAACCTGTGAGGGTTTGGTCAACAATCTCTCCCAGATCTTTTTCATGTGGAGCACATTCCAGTTTTAAACCTCCCATAAAGTAATCCTGTCTAATGTTTTTATTACCTACATGTACAACTTTACATTTTGCTACACTAAATTTCATTTGCCACATTTCTGCCCAATTCTGGATTCTGTCCAAATCCAAACTATTTGCCAAACCTCCCAATTTAGTATCATCTGCACATTTAACTAATTTGCTCTCAATATTCCTATCAAGGTCAGTAATGTAGATGAGGAACAGCAAGGGTCCAAACACCGATCCCTGGGGGACGCCACTCCCCACCATGCCTAGCTCAGATGAGATACCACTGACCACCGCTTTTTGTGTTCTGTCCTGTAACCAGTTTTGAATCCACTCCAGAATACCTCCTGTAACTCCAATGGAGCTCATTTTAAAAATTAGTCTCTTATGCGGTACTGTATCAAATGCTTCTGAAAATCCAAGTATATGATGTCATAAGCCCTGCTCTGCTCATAAGTCTTGGTGGCCTCTTCAAAAAATTCCAGAAGGTTTGTCAGGCATGACCTTCCCTTACGGAAATCATGTTGGCTATCCCTCAAGATATTATTACGTTCAAGAAATAAGTCCAGCTCATCTTTTACGATAGATTCCAGCATTTTGCATGCAATGCAAGTTAAACTGACTGGCCTGTAATTTCCTGGCTCAGTACAGTCCCCTTTCTTATACAGTGGTATTATATTGCCCTGCTTCCAATCATTTGGTATTTCTCTAGTTTCTAAAGACCGTCTGAAGGTAGCAGATAGCGGCTTAAAGATGATCTCACTAACTTCCCTGAGCACTCTAGGATATAAGCCATCAGGACCTGCCGCCTTATTTGCCTTTAGTTTATGCAACATTTCTAATACTTCACTATCCCTAACCTCTATTTCCACTAAATAATCTTGAGCATTGGATATGCCCTCTGGCCGAATAAAAACCCGCTCTGAGGTAAAATTCTCAACAAAGTAACTGTTTAAGGTATCCGCAATATCCTTGTTATCATATAGCAGCGATCCATATTTATTCTTTATGCACTTAACCTCCTCTTTGACTTTCCTTTTCCTGCTACAGTACTGAAAGAAATGCTTAGGATTAGTTAGGTAAATTTAACTATCATTGGCAGGGGAACAAATAGTTAAAGTCACACCATCGGTTAAACTGACCGTGCATTCATGTGTGACAAACCAAGCGTCGTTACAAAACGAACGGCTATTTTTAGTACACGGGATATCCCTGTCACTGAGCATGCGCCGATATATCACATCACATCTCTGTGGAGAAGCAAACGGCAGGCAGTAGCAATGGTGAGCGCAGCAAAAAAACAAAGGAAGAAGAATTTTTCTCATGTGGAAACATTAGCCCTGCCTTAAGGCGTTTTGGGGAGGAAGTCAACAATTAGCACTGTACCAAATGGCATTTTTTCAAATTCGGCAGAGAAATTTGAATGACTCTTCGAATCCCCCCCCCCAACAATACACACATACGGACCCGAGATGCAACACATGCGCTTTAATAATGCGCTCTCCTCAGAGGCTTTCTATAGGCGACATTATACTATGACAAAAATGGTTTTTTTTTACACATATGTAACCAGTTTAGAAGCCGACGATCATCTTGGCTGTGTTGTCATGAACTTCAGCAACTCTTTTAGACTCCGGTATCTGGAAAGCATCAGCAAACTCTCTCAGTTAATGTGCTATATTTGCCGCTGTGTGACATTGTCATTTTAGCTATTGGGAGTTGGGCTGTCCAAATGTCTATAGTAAAGCCTATAGCAGAGTTTTTAATAATATCACAGAGAATTTCTCTGACTGCTGTGTATTTTTGGTTAGCCCTTCAATGATTTTTTTCCGCAATATAGAGCTGTGTACCCTGGCTCTAACTTGTCCATAAAATGTATAAAACCTTCACCCTGTCCGGTATTCACTGGCTGCATGTCTATTGCAATTAATGTCACAAGCGCATCCATTATTTCCTTTCTCCTCTTCTCCAGCAAAGGAGGTCTTTTTCATCACCTGCTCCAGGGTTCATTCGCTTGTTTTCGCTGGTGCAGTCTGTTGCAAGCAATGTACCCATGTTTCATAACACTCATAAAATTATTGATTTACATATTTTATTTGTTAACTTCATTTAGCTACTGCTAAGAGGAGTTAGCCTATTTATTCATCACTGGCTTGCTATTTTGGATACTAACAATTTAACCATTAGCCTAATCCATGACATAGTATTGTTTACTACTTAAGCTAAGCGGAGGAAATTCAGAACACATGCACTTCTGAAATTAGTCACCATGTTCGTTGAAAAATGATTCTACACCAGTTTCACCTTGCATTACTAGCACTGCACTTTTCTGATATCATCATTCAGCGGGGAAGATAAGTATTGAACACGTCAACATTTTTCTCAGTAAATATATGTCTAATGGGGCTATTGACATGAAATTTTCATCTGATGCCGGTAACAACTCAAGTAATCCACGCATACAAAGAAATCAAAAACAAATAAGTCCAAAAATTAAGTTATGTGTAATAAAGTGGAATGACACAGGGAAAAAGTATTGAAAATGCTTACTGAAATTTATTTAATACTTAGTAGAAAAGGCTTCGTTGGTAACGACAGCTTCAAGACATCTGTATGGAGAAACTAGTCGCATGCATTCTGCTCAACTATGGCAAAAGGAAGCAAGTTACATCAAATGTATGATACTTGCTTCCTTTTGCCATGGTTGGGCGGCATTGCTCAGGTGTGATTTTGGCCCATTCTTCCACACAAACTATCTTCAAATCTTGAAGATTCCGTGGGCCTCTTCTATGAACTCTGATCTTCAGTTCTTTCCATAGATTTTCAATCTGATTCAAGTCAGGTGATTGACTGGGCCATTCTAAACATGTTGTAGGCATCAAATTCAAAATGAGTGAATATTTCCAAAAAAACAAAAAAGGGCCGGTTTCACAGACACAGATTAAGCTCAATCCTAGACTAAACTAAATTTTCAATAGAAAATCTCTATACAAAACTCTGCTTAGTCCAGGACTACGCTTAAGCCATGTCTGTGAAACTGGCCCAAAGTTTATCAGTTTGAACATTAAATATCTTGTCTTTGTAGTGCACTCAATTGAACATACGTTGTAGGTCAAAAAAGATTTGCAAATCATTGTGTTGTTTTTATTCACATTTTACACAACATCCCAACTTCATTGGATTCATTATGGCGTGTACTTGTCCACAAGCCATAATACCATGTTTTGTGGCTGGATATGACCACGGATGACTTAAAAATGCCTGCTAGCCCATTAAGAGGCAAGTCGAGGTCATCCCCCATCTAAACAGCCCCACCACCTCCTCACACCTGTTTCTCAACTGGCTCCACCACAGTAGCAGTATTGGACTGCTCCTGTAATTGACACTTGACACATTCTAAACAGCTAGTTTCAAAATGGCAGCCATGGCTGCTGGCAGTGATGAATCCCAGGCCACTATGGCAGTAACATGCAGGTTTTTCAATATCTGTCCTGCCATTGAATGCGGTACAAAGAAGAAATATCTGAAAGGGTCATTCCATGCCAAGTGATCACATTTTCTTAAAACTTCCTCGGTGACCATTTCAGATTTTGCTTAAAGTAAGTCAAAATGATCCTTAGGATGTATAATGAACAGCTTAAAAATTTCAGGGTCCAACTCCCACCGGTTTGGATTTTATAGCCCTTCGAATTTTGGGTGCCATGCCTACTTTTTAGAACGCAAATGCCCAAAGTGGTTTTGGAAGGTCAATATCTCCACAATGAACTCATGATTTTCTGGTTGAATTTAGCACAAGTTTATCAATATAGGCGCAGTTGGACATCAATGGTCACCAGTAACTTCTCCAAACACAAAATATGCCTTTTATCCACGATAAAGTTTAGAATTTTGTCCATTTTTCTTCAGAGTCCCACAAGCCAGCACACACACTCATTAAAGGAACTGCTTTTAACGGTCAGAACATTCACCCTGCAATGATAAGCAAGCAGATCCCACATCTGAGCTTGCAAACTACAACCCCATTTCAAATGAAGTTGGGTCGTTGTGTAAAACATGAATAAAGACAGAATGCAATGATTTGCAAATCTTTTGAACCCGCATTTTATTCACAATAGAACATATCAGATGTTGAAAGTGAGACATTTTACCATTTCATGAAAAGTATTAGCTCATTTTGAACTTTTTCTAGTCTGATAAAATATAGAATGTCCCTTATCCAGCGAGTATGAGTGGGAGGTTAAGTTGATTTCCAGGTGATCCATATTAGCCATCTAGCCAATAGGGTCGTAAATGCTATAAAATCCTTTTGAGGCTTGTGGAGAGAAGATGGAGAAGTAGTAATGCCAAATAAAGCACAAAGAGCATTAGATTCAATTTCTTCCCCAATAACTTCTGACAGGGAAATAAAAATATCGGTCTAATATTTGTATAGCTAGGGGCAAAGCCAAAAGGAGTGAATAAGATCCGCTGGGGACTGTTGCATCTGTCACAAATTGGAGAAACATTCTCATCCCTAAATTTTGGCTAACCGAGCCTTAGTATAATAGGTGCAGTGTATGAGTCTGCATTGAATAAGGCCATGTTTTTTGCAAATTGATGCTTTATATACCTTTTCTTGTATCTCTGTCCAAAGTTCATCTGTGATCTCCATCCCCAGATCTTCAGTCCAAAGTGCTTTTGTTGAGTTCAATGACTGCAACCGCAGTAAATGGATTTGGTTGTATATAAGTGAAATTGTGCCTTTTAAGGCTATAGTGCAGGGCTCTCCAAATCCAGCCCTCGAATCCAAATACAGTCCTGGTTTTCCTTCCTTCCAGGCAATTAAGTGAACAATTAATGCTGTTGATTGGCCAGATTATCATCTCACCTGACTCCCAGGTAAAGAGAGGGTAGAAAACCAGCAGTTATTGGCCCTCGAGGACCGTGATTTGAGGAGCCCTGCTATAGTGGGTTTCAAGAAATCTTGGGTAGATTACGAAACTCATAAAACGTACTGCAGACAAAACTGCAAACCTGTAAATGTTATGGTTCTGTGTTTTGCTGCCATGCTTGTGTTTGTTGCCATGCCTTTTCTTTATTCTTTTTGCTTATTATACATCCCGGTTTCTATTCATGCCATTTCAGTATTCATTGCACTTGTCACCCCTGTCTTGTGATCAGTTTGGTTCAGTCCGTTCTCCCAGTCTGTGTGCTTACATGCTTTGGGTGATTTCAATGGTTTCTGGCGTTTCATATTATTACTTCAATTCTTGTTTACTTCCTTCGCCTTGCTTTCCTTGATTACTAATAATACTAACATTTATATTTTGTATCATAGTTTACTAACCTAACTAATCCATGTATATATTACTAACTACTAATGAACACTTGGGTTAATTTCTAAAGCTGCACTGCTACTAATTACCACTAATTCAATCTCAGCTATTGCCCTGTTCTAGTCTCCGCCTCTTGCTTTATTTTCTGTGCATCTTTCTGCATTTCCGTGAATCTCGCACGTGTTTAAGTGCTATCCTGCACTCTTTGTCTGTGCACTTAGAACTCCTTGATTGGAGCTGTTTATCTGTCATAGGATGTCTGCGTGGATCCTGTCCGTGTCTTGGCTTTTGCCAATTGTTTGTGGCTAAGGACCTCCCCATGTGTGCTTCCCTTTGTAATTAGTTCTTATCCAATTCACCTGTTCCTGCATAGCATGTTCCCTCTTGTCTATTTAAAGTCTTCACTGCAGTTTGTTCCCCGTCAGAATGTTGATCAATATTCACTTGTGCAAAGCTCCTCGTATGCCTTTTGTTTATTGCTTCTTCCACGACTATTTTTGTCCGGCCTTGAGATTGCCTTGCCCTTGCTATTCTTGTTTTGTCTGTTTGGATTTTGACCAATTTTTGTGTGACCATGATTCCTGTTTTTGATGCCCTGTGTATGACCTACCCTTCTGGATTCTGACTACGATTTTTGGCTTACTGTTTATGTACCGTTGCACATCTGCCTCTGGTTCTGACCCCTGCCTGTTATTTCGACTTTGCTGTTTTTGGCTAGGCAATTCCTGTGTCTTCTGGTCCCGACCCATTTTGTAATAAAGGCTTTCGATTTTTGGAATTTCTGTTCTCGCGAGTGGTTCCTGAACGCACCGTCACAGTGAATACCTGAAAAACTGTTTCAGAAAATGAATCTGAGAGCTGCTGAAATGAAGCAAAACATTGATAATGTACAGATCCTTAAAGTTCTTGATCTCCAACTGTGAAATCCCATTCAGGGTGTTTTCTGGCCCAAACCACCGATTTCAAAATACTTTTCAGCATTGATAAACCACCCCATGGGGTTAATGAATCCACCAGAGAAACCTCCGATATCAATTTTCTTTATGACAAAAAAATGGTATTTTTAACCCTTACATACTGTTCGGGTCCAATTTGACCTGTTTTGACATTTTATGGCAATAAACATAGCCTAAACGTCATTCTTTTAGCCCGAAATTTGATGACTTTTCCTAAAGTGATCCAAAATACAAAAAAATGGGAAAAAAATTTAAAGGTGGAGTCCCATGAAGGGCGTTTTCTGGCCCATACCACCGAATTCAAACTAATTTTCAGCATTGATAAACCACCCCATGGGGTTAATGAATCCACCAGAGAAACCTGCAATATCAATTTTCCTTATGACAAAATTTTTAGTTTTTGGGAGGGGCCACCCATTCTGGGGCCCCACAAAGTGTCACCAATGATTATAATCATGTGCTTATCAATGCACATTGTAGCTGATACATTTTCCTAATGAATAAAAGAAGAATTTGTCAAAATTGATGTCATACTGCGGAGATAGGAAGATATTTGTTCAAAAAATGTTCTGAAATGGAGATTTCCAACGGCCACATGTGTAAATGACGGTACATTTGACCAAGTTCCCGGCCATGACACACTAAGGGAATTTGCCGAAATTTGCCCTAGGGTATGGCCAATATTCAGTGAAAAAACCAGGATGTGTCGACAGCGGTAACATCTTCATCCGAACACTTGCATCAATTGACCCTTGTAAACCCTAAACTGGGGTGTGTTGATACGAAATGGATTGTGTGAATATGGCTCTCACTTAATTCTTCTAGTTTAAGTTTTTTCAGTAATATAGTTATTAACTATGACCCTTATGATGTTTATGCTTTAAACTATTGCCTATTCTTAGACCTTCAAACTGAAGGAGCCTCAAGACCACGATGTAACCCAAATTGACTGGCGTAATATATTTTCATATGAGGAATTCAAATACATTAGTAAAACTTGCATTTTTTGTGATATTTAGATTTTACAATAAACAATCCTAATTTACCAAATGCACATAGCGGAAGCTACAGTTCGCACCAGGTCAGTTGTATATCTCCGCGTCAAAAGCATAAGATGTTACTGGTGTGCTATAAGGAAAATATGTCAGGGTTTTTCAAGCTGTTGTGGCAATTGTTGAAGGCAAGATTTTAGCTGTGCCCCAGGATAATTGACTTGTATACTGGTATCGCTTGCTGTGTAAGACTCCCAATTAAATGATGCATGAGAAATCAATCAGAAGATAGTCCAAGGATATCAAAAAGAAAAGTCCACAATGAATATGCAGTGCTTGAAGGAGACATTTAGAGGAGATATAGATGCACCCAACTCAAGTTTAATATTTTTAGTATTATATTAATGTTTTCAGTTGCAGCAGTTGCTGACCAAATGCTTTTTGAGAGGATACACTTTTCAAGAATACCATCTCTAAAGGCTTGGGAACTGCTATTTTCATGACTTTTAACCCTTTTTTCATTTAATTTTATTTACACATTAGAATTTTAAATAAATAAATAAATAAACTCACACAAGAAAAGAATCATGGAGAAAATGTATGAACACTCTCCAGGGGCTTGAAAGGTGGCATTCTCCAAAATTATTTAAAATCATATAAAGATTACATGAGAATGCATTCGGTACATGGGACCAAAGAATTGTTTCTGAAAAAAACACTCACTCAAAAGTACAAATCTCTATAGAACACAGTTGTGTTATACCTTAAAGGTGCAATTCTGAACCAAATGGATCTTTGAAATACAAAATATAACAAGATACGTTGAGCCATCATGAGCTTTCTGTGCCATCACGCGTGACAAAGCTTCTAATTGACCCAAAAAGCAAGAGATAACGTGTTTTTATTTGCATTTTGCCAATTTACAGGCTGTAAACATAGCATGATGTAGCTAACTGCGGATTATGAAAGGTTGGAGCGGCTGGTTTTCTCTGTCAAATACTATATTAGTTGCATAAAATATGAGCCAACTAAGAAGTGTAGTAATTATTCATTGTCTACAAATGAGAGTAGCTAAATAACAATATTGGAATTTCGGAAATACAGAAGTCACCATACCCAATTTTGCTACCACCTCGAACTTATTAGTGCTTCACGTCACACACTGAGCCGTGTTTTAACATTACCTTTGATAAATCTACTTCAGGTGAAAAAACATGCTTTGTCTTTCACATGACATCACAATTGAATGAAAACATTAATACTGCAAACACGCTTGAAAAAGTATAGATAGTTTTTTATACATTATCATACTCATGGCTATGGCAAAAGCTGCCTCATTCACCGATAAAGTGGAGGTATATTTCGTCACCTAGTGTTGTGTAAGGTTTATGCCTACAATGCAAACTTGAATTTAGCTCTGGCAATACGAGTACAAGTCCACACAAGTGACATTAAATTATATTGGTGGGATGTCAAAGTTTGAATTACATCCAAATTTTACTGCATCATTATCCTGGTGATAATTTTGGAGAGCAATCCAGTAGCCTCTGTCCCCTAAGAACAAAAAAAAAGGACTCTTAGTGCCGTTCTTTTTTAAACCTTCGGCAGGCTTAGGCGGAAACATTGATTGCATTTCGAATTCAGTGATGCATTGAGTACATGAAGACGTCCGCAGTTTGCAATGCTGCTAGCTTGTTATGCTGATTTGCACATTTCAGTTTCTGAGAAAATGTATCGTATTTGCATATATATATATAGCCATTATCTTAGTAAATCATGACAAATAAACGTCATCTTTCAACCAAAAAAGTTGAAATTTCACTAGATTGGCTAAGGTGTAAGCTGTTGTCCAGCAAAATGATGAAACGAACATACTCATCTGGACACTAAAACAGCAAGTGAGGAGGAAAAAAGACACCAGGACAGAGATAGAAATATTATAAAAGCAAGTGAAAATAAGTTTTATTTCCAAAAAGATACACGTGTTTTGCTTCATTGAAATTATATGTCTCGTTATGTGGCACTCAAATTGGCTGAATGCATGAGGGGTCATGGCCTGTGGGGGGACCCTCGATGGCCTTTTTTGCTTGGGCGCCCCCAAGAGTCTAGAATTGCCACTGTTTACAGCAGGGATTTGCAACACTGAGCTAGCAGATTTGGATCCATAGCTTCAAAATCTATCAACATGAGCAACTTGTTTCTAATTCTAAGGATTGTAGCACTCAACTGCAAGAAAAACGGGCATGTTTCCTTGCCTAAATGCAGTTTACTATCGTGTCAGCAATCCAGTCATTCTACACAGTTCAGTGTTTCCAACCAGTCTGCAATTCTAGCCTCGTGTTAGGTGAAAAGTGCATCCCCCCACCCCCGTTATACTGACAGACTCCTGGCTGGGCAGTACGAACCAATCCCTTTACGCTTTCCCCGTCCCCCACTCCCCAGGAAGGAAAGCGACATCTCAAACCGCCATTCATCCCACACCACCCAGCTGGGAAACGCCCCAATCAGACAAACTTGAAGATTTGCATGCACAAAGTTCTAACATTTGTAATGACGGAGTCATGTATGCACCGGCACTATGGGAATGATCGAGAGGATCCATGTGCAAAGTTACAATTGCCTTTAATTAGGCTGAACAATAGTTCAATGCCACGGGAACAATACAGACTTACATAATTACAAACAGATGAACTCGCTAAACTGATACACAGTCCTACAACACTGAGACTACACAGCTACACAGATAAGGTTTGACTAAGGCTTTGTGGAGACATACTGAAACGAAGGGGTTTAAATAGTTCAACTAATCAATGAACACAAATAGAAAACAGGTGGGACAAATTAAAGGGGAAACAGGTGCAGGCCAATTAATACTCAGGGGATGCTGACAGATTAACAGGACACGACAGGGGCATGACAACATTGGGCTGCAAAATTACTGGCAACGCACAAACAACACAAAAAATATAAATAATTATAGAAAAATGGAATGTACCAACATGTGTGAGATACTTTATTACTGTTTTGATGGAAACTACCAAAATCATAACGATCATATACTACAGAATAAATGTCAACAAAATCAAGCTTCCATAGTTGGCACATTTCATTTTGTACGTTGTAGTGCAACCACCTCTGGCAAGGGGAACAGCATGAAGTCTTTTCCTATAGTTGTTGATAAGGTTAAGGCCTGCATATTTGGGGGGATTTTGGACCATTCCTCCATGCTCCTAAATTTTATCTCTTTTCATCCTGAATGACAATGTGTCTGTTGTCAAAACAAACATTTGCACATGACATGCTAACCATCCCCATTTACTGCTCACTTTTTCTCCACTACCACGTAATTGAGTGACTAGAATCGACCAAAACTAGATTGACATAGTTTTCATTTTGGCAATTTCTGCACTGATTCCTTGCAATAATCATTTTGTTTTTTGGGGGGTTTTTTTGGTATTTTTGGTTACATACAAATTTCTTGTTATATATAGCCAACTAAGTTTAATTTGCTTGCCAGTAAGTTTTGCGGACTGTGAATTTATGTCATTAATACCACAATAATTGGGTCCAATGCTGTAATTCTGGTTGATTGTTTTAGAGATTTTTCTTAATAACCCTTGCAAACGTTACTATATATCTTACATAATATTCCTTGACAGACACAATCATTTATTGATCTTCCAAAATCGGAAAATCACACAAATTATAAGGCAAATTTCCAAGTAACAGCCGCTGCTGCCGGTTTCCATCAAGCTGTCTGCTGCCTTGTTCTGGGCACATCACTTACAGCATAAGCACTCGAATGTTAGCTGGGTTTGACAGAAACAGCCCTTGCACTGTTTGACAAGAATTATAACAATTTTGGGAAAATTAAGATTAGGTTGCATATAAAAAGATCGGAATATATGCACTTTTTATCAAAACTCTCCTCGACTTCTTATCTGTGCTTATCGATGTGTGGGGTCTGGAGCGTCCAGAGAATCCCCAGTGTATTTTTGAAAGATTGGTGTAAACTTTTCCAGTTGGCTCAATTAGCATTCGCCATTTTCCCGCCCTTGGGTTTAGAGTGAAAAAATAATGTGGAGTTAGTAGTGGGATCATTATTCTTTTATTTTCATGCATAACAATCGCTGAATTAATCTCAGTTTCATTTGATAGAAACAGATTGAGGATCAGTGACATGAAATCAGTGACATGTCTGTCAAAAAAACAAAAAACAAAAATGTGGTTTCACGTAAGTTAAACTGCACTCGAAAAAAATTTTTGAATTTGCGTCTCTCATTGTGCTACAGTTTCGAATATAGCCTATATAACTGCTTACCATTTCAGCAATCAGTCTCGGGCCATTTACTGTGAAACTTGCCTTTCCTTCAGGCAATCTTTTCAAAAATCTTGTAGTTATGTTGATGTTGTCTGGTCCCAGAACTTTGAAATTCTCAAACAGTGATCCTTGTAGTTTCCTTTAGCGCTTGAACTATCCTTCTCACAGGCATTCAAAGTAGGCCTCTTCCAGGCAGACTTGTAACATTGCCACGTGTCTTACACTCCATAATTATTGCCCCAATAGTCAAATGGGTATTTTCATCTTTTTAGATATTTTCCTTTCACCACCCACATATTTGTGATGCAAAAAAAAAAAAAAAAAAAACTTTCTGTTGCACGTCATCACATCATTGCAGTATTTTTTTTTCTTAAGCATGGTGATTGATGTCTATGGGACATCAGTCAGTGATTCATCTCATATTTATACCCCAGGGAAACAGGATTTCATGGTTTATCACTACCATTTTCCTTATCAGTGTGACAAACGTAAAGAAGTAAAATTTGAATGAGAATTTACTTCAACCAGCTTTTAAATCAGATTCTCCAGGAGTGCCAATAATTGTGACTCACATTATTTT
This sequence comes from Gymnothorax javanicus, assembly GCA_029692085.1. Lineage (NCBI taxonomy): Eukaryota > Metazoa > Chordata > Actinopteri > Anguilliformes > Muraenidae > Gymnothorax > Gymnothorax javanicus. The sequence goes on along the minus strand of CM056194.1, from coordinate 28,043,244 downwards.
GGGGAAAAAAATTATTTGAAGAAAAGACCATTTTTAAAAATCATTGTATTGAAATTCAAGGTCAGATTTTTGGTAACATTTTGACTAAAAGATTTGGAAGATTAAGAGCAACTAAATTTCTTTATAGGCTCTTTAGCTGATATTTATGAAGGGTGCCAATATTTGTGAAGGGTACTACATTTATTATCCTGTATGTCATCACACTTTAATATCCATTAACTTCTTCAAAACAGTATCAAAGAGAAGGAGAAAAGATGCTTTGGCAATGGTTTTATTGGCTGCTTTTTCAGACATTAAACTCGCACAGAACTGACACCTACTGGCAATGCATTAATGATACAGCACTTAGAAAACAGCCAATTACTGGAGGAAATGCACCCAGGATGTATGATGGACATGAGTCACCTCAAATGGAGATCAATACCAGCAAGACGCCTGAAGGTTATTATGGAACTAGACATTAGCCTTCCTCCTTGGGGGGGGGGAGCCGACAGTCTGCACTGATGAAGCAAGTGAACTTGTTCTTATTTGCGCTATAATAGCCACTCCAGTGAAAGCAACTGAAACCAGCTCCCCTGGGCCTGCTACCAAATAAATGCTTCTAAGATGTGAGCTGTCTTGCTCAGCTGCATGATCTTTGCATATAGTTTTCCAGCTACAAGGCATTTGCCAGGAATTTCTGGGAGTCAGGTGCTTATTTGGGGCCCATGATGTCATGCAGAAAAGAAAACAGCCAAATAAGCAAAAATTAAAATAAAGTAATGCATAAAAATGAAAGCATAAATGTATTTGTTACTGCAAATCCACCTTTGTATCATTCTAGATGTCAGCTATATATTGCAAAAAATAATGATTAAAGTGCATCTGAGTCTTTATGAAGAATTGATGAGCAATTTGTAATGCAAGAGTTATTCATTTGGGGATGTTCAATTTCAGTTTTGCTCAGTATTCCTGAATGTGAGCAGCAGTTTAAGACACCATTGGTTCATTTTTAATGTGCACTTGAAAAGATTAAAATTATTATGGACTCAATCTATTCAGGATGAAATCAATCATGAATTCTCACTGCGGTTACATATAACGCAATAGTTGGTGCCAAAATGTACACTTCATTTAATTACAGTTGATTAAAAAGATTACATATGAACATCTTATTTAAAGTAGACAATACGTATTTTACTGTAATTTCATTTGTGTAGATATGGTTTCATATGCTACTTCAGGTAACTTTTAATTCAAATCAGAAAAGGTTAGGATGGTATCCCCCCATTCATCATCGAAATCACCTCTTCCTCACGGGGGTCGTGGAAGAGCTGGAGCATATCACAGCAAATGTTGAGGATCATATTTCAATATTTCTCATCATGTTCATCAGTAAATCAATAACCATATTGAATTACCATAATCAATAATCATAATCAGTGACCATGTTATGTATGCAGCAGTAACACACACACACACACACACACATGCACATGCACAGGCACAAGCAGCACAAGTACACATGCACACACACAGACACACACACATACAAGCAGTTCACACACACGAGCAGTGCACACAGACACATGCACACGCACATACACACGCACAGGCACAAGCAGCACATGTACATATGCACACACACACACACACACACACATACAAGCAGTTCACACACACACACACACACACACACACACATACAAGCAGTTCACACACACATGAGCAGTGCACACAGATACATGCACACACACATACACATACACAGGCACAAGCAGCACACGCACACACACACACACACACACATACAAGCAGTTCACACACAGACACACACACATTCAAGCAATTCAATTCACACATGCATGAGCAGCTCACACACATGAGCAGTAGGCTTCTGTAGCTTTGATTAGTAAGCAGGCTTCTGTTTAGTTGATTCGAAAACATAATCAGGTGATGTATTTGATTTCTGTAGCTTTGATCAATATTTGTTCAGCAAAATCATTAATTGTTACTGAAAAACATAATCAGTTGAATAATTTATATATCTATTTGTATCCCATTCCTTTGACTGTATTTTTCCACTCTTGACTGTAATTTTCCTCTCCTTTTTAGTGTTATGCATGCTTATCTTTTGGTTGCAGTTTTCAAAGCAAGTTGGCAGTGTTTTGGTTTGCCTGTCTCTGGGAAAACCTGTGACCCAAAAACCTGGGACCCAACTAAAAGTCCTCTGAAACAAGTAGCTATGAAGTTGTTATTTTACAAAAGATGCCAACTAATGATAAAAAGAGAAAAACAAGCAACATGCAAATATTTTATGTAAATATTTCGGAAATATTTCTTCACCCAAAGAGTAATTTCGATGTGGAATAGCTTGCCTGACCATATTGTTGAGGCAGAGACCTTGGGAGTTTTCAAGAGCAGGCTTGACTTAAAGCTAGATATCATTGAGTCATTGAGTATCTAAAGTGACATATTCACAATAGTGTAAAGAAACTGGCGAGCCTAGTTGGGCTGAACGGCCTGTTCTTGCCATTCATGTTATGTTATGTTATGTTATGTGGACATCACATGATTGTACCACTGAAAAACAAGTAAGAAGCTGACATTACGTTATTGAACCATTGTAGTGTAAGAGGGCGGAAAGACCATATTTGGAAGATATTTCCTGTGATGAAGGTATAAAAACTGGCTGTGATAGGCAAAATTTCAGTTCTTTTTGCATAGAAAGAACTCGGCTTTATATTTATCAATATGCCTCAATAAAGCCTAATTGTCTGAAGAATCTGTCTCTCTCCAATTGTTTGAGGATGGGGGAACCTCATAATATGAAAATATGTCTGAATGAAAACCACAACACAAACTATGGGTGAAGGTAAAGACACACCCTAGACAGCTCACCAATCCATCGGTGGGCTCACTCACAACTCACATCCTCCTAACTGTGGGCAAATCAGTCTCCAATTAGCCTGACATGCATGTCTTTGGACCGTGGGATGAAACAGAGCTACCCAGAGGAAATCCATGTGTATACGAGGAGATCATGCAAACTCCACGGCAAACCCTAGGCTGGATTCAAACTCTCAATCTCATTGCTATGAAGCAACAGTGCCTCCCACAGCGCCACTGTGCTGTCACAGGGACTTGTTGAATTATAATGAATCTACAAATCACTGTTTTACATTTTATCTTTGACCTGCATTGAATTGGAAATGCAACAGTACATTATCTGATGATTTACAACATAAAATTTACTTTTTTTTTTAAATAAATGCTTATTTGATTTTGATTCTTGCAGCATATTGAAAAAAAAGAAGTTGGGACTGTAAAGCATTTACCACTTAGTAGTGTTGCCATCTATTTTCACAATAGTTAATGATGTGTAACGTGTTTCAGGCTTTATCCCACCTCAGGCAAGAATACTTGGATGGCATTGGTCGAAAGCAGTCACGTGGAAACCCCGTATATTCCCATATTACGTCTCCGAGCCCATACATGGTGTGCGAGTGCGATTATCTCCCTTGGTGTATCTGGAGTAGCCGAAACGGCATGCATGTGAAAAAAGGTCTTCGATGGGATAAATTTGTTACACAATTTGTTAGAGGGCCAATACGGAAATATATAGGGATCAGTAAATGATATACTGGGCTCGGCTGACACCTCACCCAATATGGCATCTACTGACCCCATATATTTCTGTATTGGCCCTCTGACAAACTGTGTAACTTATAATATCTTCTGAACTGTAAGTTGTAGAAACAAAATTCTTTTTTTTGTTAGATTCTGTGGATCAAGATGAATCAACCAACAAAATTCTTTTTTGTTAGATTCTGTGGTTCATGACGAATCAACCAATAAAATTTCCTCCCATTTGCATATTTGCAAATTTTCCGCCATTCTGAATTGTTTTTAAAAAAATAGATTTCTATCTCCCCCTAGACCAGTGGTTCTCAAACTCGGTCCTGGTGCCCCACTGTGTATGCTGGTTTTTGTTCCAGTCACAACTGCAATTCTAGAATTTTAAAAAGCTGTTACTTTGTCTTAATTAGCAGCATTCCATGTTTAGAGTAGTTATTTACCATCTTAAGTCATATTTTGATGGACATATCCATTCTACCATGAAGAATAAAAACCCTTGAAAATATTGTGCTTAATTTTCAATATTGTTAGGATTTTCAGGTGAAAACATTTTTAAACAGATCAAATTAGACTCTGAGAAAATCAGAAAACTGTAATGGCCGGTAGTAGACAGAGGCCAAGCGCAACGACAGAGAGAAAGGGAGCAGCACGAACACAGTACAAACATAGAGAATAATATAGACCAAACACAAGTACTCGCACTTCCAAAGGATGTATAATAGTCCGAACCACGGAAGCAAAGCGAGATAGAAAAAGGGAGAAGAAACTCCAACAATTAGAAGATAGAAAGTCATACAAAACCTGACTACAGATATCTTCGGCTATAGTGCGAAGCTAAACACAGACACTCTAGCGAAGGAGGCGTGCCGGACTTCCTAATTATATAGATTCTGGGAAAGCGCCGCCCCAGCTCAATCAACAAGCTGGGTAAAAAAATCGATGGCCCAGGAATTCGATATCGTCCCAGGATGAGAGCTGCAAAGATCAGTCCAAACAACACGCATACCTCACAAACCATGACATAAACTCCAAATTAGGTTTCTGAACACAGGTGTTTTGAGTTTTTCCCAAATAACCTGCCTGAACCAAATAAAATCAACACGAAACACAACAGGTGTGACTCCATTGTTTGCCAAGTAAATTGCTGGGTTTTGCCACCATGTGTCAAGAGTTTCACCAATGGGGAACCTATTGATTGTTTATGCTGATTAAATGTTTGGTTAAATTGTTTCCCTCTGCTGATATTTACAATATATCTCAATGTGGATATTAGCGTAAATGCACCTAATTAAAACAAATCAACAAATCAAAATCCTAAGATTGCAATTGTGGTTGGAACAAAAACCAGCATACACAGTGGGGCGCCAGGACCGAGTTTGAGAACCACTGCCCTAGACGGTGCGATCAATTTGCACAACATTTGGTAGACAGCATCTTCAGACCCATATCTAAAACCCAGCAAAGAGAATTTTTCTAAGTGAAAGGATGTAGCCACAGTAAGCCAATGAATTTTGAGGGCGTGGCCTCAATGGATATAATGAGCTGTAAATCCTAAATGCAATGTCCAATCATCACCAAACTTGAGATCACACATCTACAGGCCATGCAACTTCTTCACACCAAATTTGGTTTAAATCAGTTTGTAGGTGGTGCTAAAGCAAACAAATGGTCACAGCTCTTAAGCCAATTGTGCGAGCGACTTTAAATTTTGCATGCTTCATAATGGTGAAGGTTGCCATGAAATCTTGGAAGGACAAAGTGATAGCTCGAACAAGATGGCCGGCATCAGCCAATTAAATTTCATTCGCCCGTACACTCACTTTAACTGCCATCAATCATGAAACATTATCCTTTTGTTAAGGATGTGTGAATGGGCAGTCTTAATGCAAATTACTTTGATTGGACAAATGGTAGCGCTATAGATAGGTACATCGTATTTGATTCCAGTTGGCCAATATGTGGCACTGTATGGAAGCATATAGTTAACAAAATGAAAATGAAAATGCAATGTCAGAAATGAATTTTCATTTTCAAGATACAAGTGCATTATTTGTATGATTATGAAAATGCAAATGTAATCTTCCACTTTAGATTTTCATTTTCAAGTCCATGTATGCCATTTTTATAACAAATGGAAAATGAAAATACATTCTTCATTTGCATTTGCATTTTCAAGAAGTGCCCCGCAATATCACGAACAAAACGAGATCAAAAACGCTAATCGTATAAAGCAAATACATTCTCGGAAATGCTTTTTCCTTTTTGAGGAGCAGGCGTGTTATTTGTATCAACACGAAAATGCTAAAGTAATCCTCCACTTTGCATTTGCATTTTCAAGTCCATGTAGGCACTGTTTTCATTTGCAAGAAGTGCCCCGCAATATCACTAACAAAACGAAATCAAAAATTCTAATCTCATAAAGCAAATACATTCTCAGAAATACTTTTTCTTTTTCAAGAAGCAGACGCGATATCTGTCTCATAATTAAATCGTTAACGCAGTTCACCACTATTCTTTTTCGTCTTCATGAGAGACTGTCGCGCCTGGCTTTGCATTTTCGATTTCGAGGTCCCACGCGCTTTTCCTAACATAATTCAAATGTCAATGCACTCTGTTGTTGGCTGTGTGAGAAGGTGGGACTTCCCTTCTCAATTTGGTATTGTTATGGCGTCAATTTGTTATGGCGTAGCGGACAGCAAGGGATGACAGACAAAATTTTAAAACTTTAACAGATTTAATTAAACACTTTGAACTAATCTACAATCTACTCTACTGACCAAGATTGAAATAAAGAAAAATGAGATATTTACAGTCCCTTGGTAATTGAGATGGGGCTGCTATGTTGCGAGGTCCTGGGACAGGAAAATGCTCCAACGCAGGCAAAAATCCACAAAAAGCTTCACAGGTCTTGAAAAGAGTGACAGGTCTGGTCAAATGTATCCCTCCACAATTTCTCCTTGCAATTTCTCCTACTACCCTTCACTCTCTCAATTTTTCTCCTTATATACTCTTTTCCAGCCCCCTCTGAGGCATGCCCAGGACATGCCCCAAAACCTAGCTCCAGACTGGGCTTAACAAAAAAAAATGTCAATACTGCCATCTAGTGGCTTTTTTTTTTTCCACATTACAGTATGGATAGGATATTAACAAATACAGTGGAAGCAGGTCTAATCCAAGCGCACACAGGGGCTAATTGAGTGCGAGAGGAGGATCTTTTGGGGGAAAACTTCAGCTATACTCTCAGTGAAACTCCGTAATATCCAGGGGTGCATTTATCCAGAAGTGCGTCCATGCACGGTCAGTGGTTCCAACTATGTAAGTTAGCATCTGTGCTTTGACATACAAGCTCGTACAGCAGGAATTTCCCTCTGATTGATAACCAATGAGATCGCTTGTATTTGTCAATTTCCACATCTGGTTACGGCCTGTACGTGACAGATTCTGGACAACAACCCAAACTGATCATGAAACGAGGGGTCTGAGACATCTGAGGGTGAGCACAAGTTCCATTCCACGCTGTCTTTGTGAGCAACACATGCGTGCGCACAGCCCCTACAGAAAACCCAATTTTTGCCCGTTTACGCATGGCTGCCCATAGCGGGGTCGGTCAGCGACAGTCCCTGTTTTCCATTCTCAGACAGAAACAGGGAAATAAAGTGCCAAAAAATGACACAGAGGCAGGTGTCCCTAGTCAGAAGTGATGAGTTCCTACTCCTGTTGATGGGCAAAAAATGGGTTTTCTGTAGGGGCCGTGTGCACGCATGTTTTGCTCACGTAAACAGCGTCAAACTGTACTTATGCTCTCCCCCAATCGTCTTGGACCCCTTGTTTCATGATCAGTTTGGGTTGCTGTCCGGAATCTGTTACGTACAGGCTGTAACCAGATGTGGCGCTCTTGAGCTACCATAGTCACTCGTGGCTGCCCTAAGCGGGGTCGGTCAGTGACGGTGCCTGTGTTCCATTCTCGGATAGACAGCCGACTGATTGTTAAACGGTGACAGTGCAAATGACGCACCACCTCTCGGCGGCTGAGACTTGCCCGTAACATGCCAGTGCCTCTTTTTCTCTCTCCTGTGCCACAAGCTGTTCCATTTTCTTGATGCAGTAGCATTTTTCGTTTTTGTTTGTTGCCTTTATGTAGGCTATTGACCACACCCAAAAGAACAAGTCAAGTGTCACTGTACACATCACAAACAGCTCAATGTTTGTTATTACCGAAGTGCTTAGCGCATTCACGTGGCGCGCGTCAGGATTACAATATTATGGGCTTTTCTTTATTTCCACTCGTACCTCAGTGGAAAAGCAATAAAAATCAATCGATTCTTCAATTTGCCGCAAATACAGTACATACCTCACCGTTGCGTTTTTCATGGCGCTAGGTATATATATATATATATTTTTTTTTTTTTCTTTATCGCAAGTTTTTTTTGTTCTCGGTTTACCATAATCATGATGATCACAGAGCTTCTTTGCTACATTGGTTCATAAGAGTAAAGCTGCTTTCACACTGGACACGAAACAAATTTTTTGACCAACATATTACATTCAAAGTCAATGCAAAGACACGAATACATGCAAAATGCGTGTATTCGTGTCTTTGCATTGACTTTGAATGTAATCTTTCGTGAAAAAAAATTTGTTTCGCGTCTGGTGTGAGAGCAGCTTAAGCGTTAGTCTTTACTAATACTACTGCATGTGGTGGCATTTTGCTCGATGTGGCTCTTTGTTTTAGAATTTATGCCGTATTCAACTAAATCGAATGCCAAGGTTTTAGCTTGTTTAAAATATGAACAGCTCGAGCACTTCGGTAGACCCCCTGCTAATATTCATTGCACCATTCTGTTCAATCTAGGGTAGCATGTTGACTGCTTTTTGCTGACAGTGGAATGTCTGTTCTGTTATAATAAGTTATATTTCTGATATTACTGAGTTAGTAAGGTATACTTGTTCCTTATGATGTGTTGAAATTGTTTATATAAGGTTGTGAACTCGGAAGTGGGAACTGCTTGTTTTTCATTGCAGGGTGAATGTTCTGACTGTTGAATAAGCAATTCCTTTAATGAGTGTGTGTGCTGCCTTGTGGGACTCTGAAGAAAAATGGGCAAAATTCTAAACTTTATCATGGAGAAAAGGCATGTTTTCGGTTTGGAGAGGTTACTGGTGACAATTGATGTCCAACTGCACCTATATTGATAAACTAATGCTAAATTCAACCCAAAAATCATAACTTCATATTGAATTTCATGTGCTTAAAGTTGATTTGTGTTAAATATATGATTTTTTTATTTTTATTTGACAGTGGGTCATTTTGAGGGATGTGAGAATTTGGGGAGCCACTGGGTGGGGGCTGTCTTATTTGGCTCTGAAAGAGTAGATATTTAAAATTTTATGCTCAGATGAAGAATGGTTGTGGTCATGGAGTTTATGATCCCAGGCATGTAGTTTTAACCCCCAATTCTAGTTATTAGTTTTTTTACTATTTCAATGCTGAATTTTCTTGAAGATTTTTTTATGTTTGCAGCCCTTTTTCTCTGCCAAAATCATGAGCATAAACTGAAATGCGATGCTATTCTAAATGCTAAATGTGTCTTGACTCAGTTGAGCAATTCCCTTCCTCGCTGCAATCTTGAATTATAAAGCCTTAAAAAAGGTAACGCATAAATAGCCAGATTTGGCTTCTGCGCAAAGGGGTTAAATATTGGAAGCGATTCATTTGGACAACAATGAAAGAGCACATGAACACACACCATAATAAACAAACAACAACCAGATACTTCTTTTCGTGGCACAACACAAATTGCTGTTGGCCATAGTGGACCACTTTTCGGAGCTTCTGCTCATCATGAATACAGACCACAGACCGTATATAAAGATGGACGAAGCAACCGTGACGTCACCCATTGGTTTCAGCATACCATTTAGTAAACCTCAAATTTGGCAATTTGAACAGTGCCATTTTGTCATTTTGAAACCGGATGTGATTCCTATCTGACGAGAGCGTGAATTGAAGGTCCAGAGAGGAGCAAGGGGTGGATCTATGGGTGGATCTGACCGTATCTGACAAGGACCAGAGGATAGCCACGCCCCAAAGGCATATCTGGCTTTATCCTTTAATTTAGTCTATTTGGGACCATAATTTACAAAAATTAACATCATGATATATTGAAGGAGACTTGAAACTTACGATAGATACCATCAAACTTGCAATAGATACCATCAAATAATGTGGAAAGTCATTATTGAAATAAAAAATCAAGTGGGAAAGTAGGGTCATTTTCTCATAGACTTCTCTCGCATTGAACTTCTTTCTGCAACCACCAATGTCGCCATTGGCTGGCCATTAAATAGAATGCAATTTTAACAGATTTCCACATTGACTTCACTTTTCAGACCCGGGTGCTGCGTCCATCGTTTTATACAGTCTATGATACAGACCATGTAGACTGTATAAACCAAGGTACAGTCTGCACAATTGCCAAAAGCATCAGCATACATAGCATTAGTGTCAGCTCTCGACCACTTATAAGAGAAAATTTAATATAATAGAAGAGCAAAAATAAGAGAACATCGGTGAATCCCAGAAATAAATGGATACTAAGAAAATAAGAGAAAATTGTGGATACAAAGATAGGAGAAAATTTGTTTGTATATCGCTTCTTGCATGGGGCCCATTGATTTTCAAGCTTACAATGATTTTCTATAAAATTTCTGAGAAAATTTGCTATCATGGCCCATCTTTCCTCCTGAAGGACTAGGCCTTTCCAGGATGCTGCTTTTGCGCCAGATCAATTAAAATCACTTGCTGACATCAACTGTTTATAATCGCATTATTAGTGGGCAAGCTCACACTCATGTTCTTCCTGCTCTTTCTTTCTTTCTTTCTTTCCCACATTTCATCACCTCACTACTTCCTCATACTTTAAGTTAAAAATCTTATTAAAAATTTTTAAAATTCATTTTGTTTTGAAATAGGTTGCTTGAGTATAACTTTTTTGAAATCATGTGTTCTTTTTATTTATTCAGCTTTATTTTCAGTTTTTCTCCATAGAAAACAATGTGATGGCATGTTAAAAGTTCAGCTCTTTTCAACAATTTTTTACTCCAATATACTTTAAGCCAGAAACATCATTCCAACTGCATAATGTTCAGCTTACCTGGTAAATTTTATTTCACTTTTTATACCTTTCATTACTTTTTTCTATCTTCAGTTATGCATTTTTTCACATTGTGTTTTATAATGGAAGTCTATGATAAGTCCTGACCTAGAGTGCATGACATCACTGCTAGAGTGCAGAGCAGCTGAGACATTGTGAAAAAATGTTCTCTTAAACTTGGTCTCAGACCCACAATTTTCAGTCCACATACATACGTACGGTAATTATGTGTCAAAACATCGAAAAATTTGTGCTGGTCGCAGACATTTACAGTAGCAGTCACAAGTTTTTTTGCATACACTAAGATCTTGCCAAGTCTTTATCTGACATGTATGTTTACAACAAAGAAATCAGTGGAACCCAACACTTGTTAATTACAAATAATAAATTCACAAGAATAATCCACATGGAATCCAGCACAGGTGATTGAAATGATCTGCTTGCTGTCAACCCCCTGAAGCTGCTTGATAATGAGTAAATCATTTGAATCACCTGTGCTGGAGCAGGGAGAGATTCAAAACATGCTGGACAGGTGGCACTCCAGGAAAGGTTTGAGAAGCACTGGACTAGACCATCGTTACTGATCTGCTTAAATATTGACTAAATGACTGCTCCTGGTTTTTCTTCATTTGTTTTGTTACATACATCGTTTCTACATTGGGCTTCAGTTTTCCTACATTTCTTTTATACAACTAATATGAGAATATTACACAAGAACAAAATAAATAAAATTGTAACAATTACAGACAATATTGGGGTGTGCAAAAACTTTTTACTGGTAGTGTAATTATCGAGGGAAAAGGATGTATACGTTTGGCTCCTTGAGCCTCAAGGCGACAGGAACACCAACCAACCATCGCATTGACTTCCTTGTTAGCTGAGACCTCAAAATTTGGGAGCAGTTTGGATAGCATGTTTATTGGTTTCATACAATACAAAATATATTTATAATTTGGCCAGTGTCTTTTATTGCACATCACAAACAAAAAATGGCTTTTTAAAATTGTAATGAAGCCTTTTTATAAGGAAAATCCAACATTTATCAATATATTATGATACTGAAAATACATATATGATATGAGAGTAGATATTATCCCAAACTCTATGGAAAGTTTATCCACAAAAACAGATAAATGCCATTCCTGGGAGAGAAAATTCAACAACCATTGTTGAATTCTTGACATAAAACACTTCATGAATCCAAATGCAACATTTTGTTGCAAGTTACCTTTGGAATACCCTTTCAGTGATTTTTTAATTGCTATTAACTGGTTCAAAAATATGGTTCAAATTAACAGAAATGGAGATATCTGTTTTTGCAAATGAACTCATTTATACTCTCATATCACAACACTAGTATGATATTGAAATATTACCCATATTACCTCATTGTCATTGAAACTGGCAATGGTATAGCGCATGAGTCTCCAAAATAAGGTGTGTTGCCAAGATAAAGTCAAGATAAAGCCAGCATAGTGACTGTCTTGAAAGTCAAAACCCTCTGAGTCTTCACGCTATCTGCAGAGACCACAGAACTTAGTGCCGCATTAGCCCTTGGTCAACTGTCATTTCAACTTCTAACTTAGAATGTGGGATAGATCAGACTCTACCCTTCACCAAGGGCTCACTAAACTCTGCTCCACAGCTGGGTTATTCCTGGATTTTGGGAAATGTCCTGAGAAAGTCGAGGTTATAACCTGTGGATTGAATCAAGTTTAAAGTCAAGGTTATGACAGAAGCAATAGAATACTTTTGAAAGGCAAAATAATGTTTTTTTTTTCCGATCAAAACTGTGCAATACGTATTGCGAAGACATTAACTATGGGTTTTGATTTTCAATATCCACCCTTAACCCTGGTGTAAATAAGTGGGTTCATAAACCCAAGTGTGAGTCAAGGCGAACCTCAGCCTTGTACTGCAACAAGGCTAGGCCTTCCGTTAGCTTAGGGCTAAGGAATGCAAGTTTGAAAGGTACTTTTGGGGTTAGAGTTAATACAGATTACCATCAAGAATGGCTTTTTTCCATTGAGTCAAGTTCTGTGTTTGAAATATTTTCACACATTTGCAGGTCATATGTGACCCTCCATTTTAAAACCAGTCTAAAGTCGCTGGGTCCTAATTTGCAGTTCAAGCCAATATGTGCAATATCAGTACGCTAAAATTATTAATTTTTGGATTTTCATGCCAAACAGTTCTAAAATCATCAATTTTTTAAAAATGTGTGGAATTAAAAAAAACTTAAACCTAAATGACCAAAAAAGTGATTTAAATGAGAGCTTGTCTTAATTTACTTGCCTATTTATCCAAGACAAAGGCTGAAAAATGTATTAAAACAATTTCTTGCCACTGCTTCTCTCGGGAATCACGGTAATGATATTGGTATCAAAACACAGCAGGGAATCCCCACTTACTGGAAATTCCTGTGGTTTCTGCATCAAAGCTCCGCATTAATCACTTAATGAGCTGATAATAAGTTCACTTCAGTAAACAAACGGCCTTTGTTTCATTAAGATTGCTCTTATAATAGATTGCATTGCTGAGGACTATTCTTTTACAAACTTTAGATAGAAATTTTCACTATCCCTTGTCTTAGAACTTTAAATACCTATGTCACAACCAATAGTGATCCAATGTCAACTATATATTTTTGGAAATAATTTTTTAATGTATTTTCTGGAAAATTTCTAAAATTCCTTTTCTGAAAATTGAGACTTTTTACCTGGTTTTGTGCTGGAGGGTCACATGTGTTTAATGGCATTCATTGTGCTATTCAACAGAAGATTTCAACTATATGTACCATTTTCATTACTAGTCTCTTTTCACCTGCAGGGCTGGCCAGGGCATTCTCATTGTTTGTAATTAATCCCCCCCCCAAAAAAAAAAAAAAAAAAAAAAAAAAAAAAAATTCTCATCTTGTTGCCTCCATAATTGATTGTGGAGCTTGGCTGTGGTTTAACGTCAAAATAACAGTACCATAAACCAGTACATCAAAACCTTCTACACATAAACTGCACTTTTCTAGTAATTCAAATCTGTTGCCTCATTACTAGCCCTAAATTGCCCCTGTCCCAACTTTCTGGGAAGCTTGCTGTATTTCCAGTGAACGCTTAATATTGCTATCTGTAATAATACATTGTTGCGTACAGAAAGGTATTGATGGTGCTTTGATATAGGTATTCCCTACAGTAATCAAATTGCTATTGCCTGTGGCAAGCATTTTGTCCATACTGACACATTGTTTTTCCCCTCAGTGAACAGGATATGAAAAAATATGGTTCTGAAAATAAACAGAGGTATCAGGCAAGATACATATACGAGTCTAATGTTGACTGTGTTGACTAATTTCCATATGTTTATGAAAGTGGCACAGCAATATTTCATGCTATCATTATAGCTGAGAGAAACATACTAGACGTATCACTGTGATAGACTGTAATATGTACAGTTGTGTTAAAAAAAAATAGCAGTGCGTTAAAACGTGAATAAAGTGCTTTTTTTTTTTTTTTTTTTTCAAACTAACAGCCTTCAGTTTCATATATCAAATGTAGTGGAAACATTACACATTTAATTCCAAATCAAAGCATTAACAAATTTGATCAAGTCTGTGTTATTCTTTTACAGGAACCAAAGAAAAGGAATATATATCTGTTATTAATATTAATCTAAAAAAAATAGCAGTGTCAACAATTTTCTCTTCAAACTCAAATTTAACAAATTTTTACTAAAGTTAACTCAAGATTTGACTTCACTTTAAATTACAGAACTAATATTTAGTTGCATAAGCATTGTTTTTGATAACTGCTGCGCATCTGCGTTGCTTCGAGTCAATCAACTTCCGGCACTTAGAAACAGGTATTTCAGCCCAGGATGAACAAACTACATTCCACAGTTCTTGTGAATTTTTGGTTTTTGCTTCAGAAAATGCATTTTTAATGTCACCCCACAAGTTTTCAATGGGGTTGAGGTCAGAGATTGAGCTGGCCACTTCATTTTCTCAATCCTGTTTGTCTGGAACCAAGATGTTGCTCGCTTACTCGCGTGTTTGGGGTCATACTCTTTCTTGTTGAAACACCCATTTCAGGGGCATTTCCTCTTCGGCATATGGCAACATAATCTCTTCAAGTATTCTGATGTATTCAAACTGATCCATTATCCCTGTTATACAATAAATAGGCCCAACACCATAGCATGAAAAACATCTCCATAACATGATTTTTTGCACCACCATGCTTTAGTGCCTTCAAAGTGTACTGTGGCTTGAAATCAGTACCTGGGGGACATCCGACATTCCGTAACAGCACTTTTAATTATGTAATTTTATGTCATCTTTGATTTTTCTGGAGGTGATGATTGGCTGAATCTTTGCCATTCTGACTGTTCTTTGATCTGTTTTAACAGTAGCTGCTCGTTTCTTTCTGCATGTTTCAGATTTTGTTGCCATTTTAAAGTATTTGAGATCATTTTAGCTGAGTATCCTATGATTTGCTGCACTTCTTTGTACTTTTTCCCCTCTCCAATCAACTTTTTCATCAAATTGTGTTGTTCTTCCAAACAATGTTTGGAACGGCCCATTTTACTTTGCAAATCAGCAGGAAATATATTGTATAACAATGTGTAAAACACTTGCATCCATTCTTCCTTAATAAAGGACAATAAATGACACCTGTTTCTTCACAGAATGAATTAATTCTCTCATTAAACTCTGCACTGCTATTATTTTGAACATACCCCTTTCAATGAATGAGTCAATTACTCAGGGCTGCATTTCCTGAAACCACTGGTGCTAACTCACATAGTTGGAACCATTGACTGTGAATGGACGAACTATGTTGCTTTTGGGAAACACACCCAAAATCAAGCAGTGTGCACGTCATAACAATTGGGTCTGTGGTTTTTATATTGCACCACTACATCTACAAGTAAATTATTTGCCATGCAGAAATATCACTACCACTAATGACCGCTGTGAGTCGAAAAGTCCGCATGCTGCCTCTGTGCATTTTGTACTTATTAAATTGTCCTTCAATTGTACCTGATTGTGAGTGCTAGTCATCTTTATGAGAACTGCTGTTTTTTACTGTGCACCCGAAGTTATAAGAGTTTGAGTTGTGCGTGCTATTAGGTTTGGTGGGACTGCATCCTTCGCATTATTCATAGGGTGTTTGAAACCAGTGGTGCCGTGAAGTTAATCTGTAATGGTGTTGTAACACAGAAAATGTTCAAAAGCATCAGATAGATTAATGTTTTCATGGCTACAATTTATATTGTTTACTTCAGATACCTTCTGCCTGATAATCTTCGCCTAAATTTTCAACAAAATCACCAGTAAACCCTTTGCGGTCTTCATATTAGAAGGATGGTGGAAATGACTGCAGAATACAGAATTAGAATTCAAAAGAGGCACCATGTCATGAATTGCACCTGAGTCATATTATTGCACCATTAGGCTCAATGCTACATACCTTAGGAGTTCAAGTTTTTATTATGTCCTGGGTGATGTGTGCTTGCAGCTAGCTCAATTCATTTACAAGTCAAGACGCATCTAGTTTCGGAGCATTTACAGTTTGTGAAGCTATTGCAGATTTGGGGAGTACAAAGAAGCCGTTCTTCCACTCCTACATAAGTAAAGTATTTCAAGGAAAGCTCATATTGATCCCCCGTTATTTACTGTACAATTATTCACTGTTCCTTTCCTGGCCGACAGTTGCTGTACACTGTAATAAACTGGCACTTCCTCTGCCAGTTATTTGAACTGTAATTTTACAATAAGTTTATAACAGAGTTCCGTGTATGTTAACTGTAAACCACAGTTAAATGCGTGCAGGGCTCTACTTACAGTTAAAATACCAAGGAAACAATGTGTTAATTTAACTGTTAAATTCAGTCCATTTATAACAGTGTAAAGACCCCTAAGATTTCAGGTGGGTTTCAGCCCTCCTGTGGTAGTGCCTCATAAAAAATTTCTCTGAATTTTGTGGAATTCATATCAATGTAAAGCACCAATTCTCTGCTACCTCTAACCGCAAGAAAAACAGAGAGGAAGACTAAAAGACCTCGTCTCCGCAGGTTGATTGAAATGGGCAGTGTAACAGAGCAGAGAAATCACAACTGCAGAGCGACTGCTCCATAGTGTGTGGGCAGTTCCCCCAGCAGCCATGGCAACAGGATTTTACAGTGGGGCATCAGCCTATCGTAAACCACTTCCCAAATTCTTTCAACCAACCAAGGATTGAGTTCAATCCATTTATCACAGCTCCACAGAGTTAGCCTTACTCACTGGCTGAGAAAATGTGAGGCAAAGGGGCAGAGGGGATTCTGCTCAATTCATTACATTACATGCTTGTGCTGTTTCAGATGGGAGATGGTGAGGGCAGTTAGACATAGGGCCATGTTCTCTGCCTCATTTGAACTTCAAGCTCATGTCTTGTCATGATTTCCATTATTTATTGGTCTTTCAGTGCAATTATTTTAAAAAGATTTTTTTCAACCACTCATTTGATGTTTCAACATAATAAGCATGCTGTATCTAGTCTTAAATTCTTAACACTCAAACATTGGTTCTAAGTGTAAGATATTTTGTGTTTATGATGTATAACTTAAAAATATTTTCCCTATAACCTTGAAATAAGATTTTTGAATTAATTTCTATCTTATGTATATACAAGAAAATAGTCTCAGAATACTCTGCATGAATGCTAACTACGAACTTCATGAAATCAGTAAAATGCATAAATTTTCCTTTGAGAGTCTTAAGAGGTGAAACACATGCACTCGTCAGTGACAGTCATTTACTGCTGTTCCTCATTCCAGCATTTCACAACCTGCTTTTAATCCTGTTCAGTCACAATTATTTCATCATAAGCTGGTTTATAATAAAAAAAGTTTGCAAGTTCATAGTTTAAAAATACCTTTGAAAGTTTTCCCAATTTGAAAATATTTGGGTATTTTAATTTGATGGCAATATATCGAGACTTATGAAATAGTTAAAATTGAAGCTTGGGTTTCAATCCAGAATCAAGGTATTAGAGCTTGAGATCTGTTTTTGTTATTTTTCTGTTTATTGTTAATTTTCTAAATATTTTCATATTTAATATTGTTATTTCATTCATTGCATTTATTGTCAAATTCATTTCCTTTCCCCATTTCAGTTCACCTGTCTTTGTTATCTTTTGCACTTCCTCACTCATCCTCCCCTTTCTGTTACTTAATTACGTCCCAATCATTCCCTTGTTTGTAACCATGCTCCAAGTCACACTTCCCTGCTCCAGCACACCTCATTTCAGTTCAGTCCTGGGTGTTTTATCCCTTTATATAGCTCTGCTTTTCCTCAATACTTTGCGAGTTTGCTACCTATCATAGATACCTTCGAGCCTTGTAATTCCTGGTGCATTTTTGTAGTTCTAGTTTGTTTTTGTCCACAATTTTTTGAGAATACCTTGCCCTCTGTGTATTGTTATTACTGGTTTGGACCTCAGCTGGATTTGGATATATGATTCTGATCTCCTTTGGATGTGGCATTCTTACTGTTAGGCACTTGACCCCTGGACTGTATTCTGACAATGAGATTGGATTCTTTGTTTTGTGCTGGATGTTGCCCAATTGATACTGAACCGGATTGTCTGACCCTGAGCTTTAATTCAATAAAATTAGTGAAACTGACTTTCTGTCTGCACTTGAGTCCTGAGTCATACTCCTGTCACAAAGCCAGTTTATCTTTTGAGCTGATGAGGTTTATTGTTACCTTGCCATCTTTTTTATTTGATGATGGAGATCCCATTTGGGAGCATCTATGCAATGCGTAATACATTGTCCATCGAGTTCATTGCAGGTTTTAAGGGGATATAAAGCCCTCACACATCATTGTACTGCATGAACCAAAGCTAATTGACCCTAATTTTCTGTGCAACAATGCATTCATTGGGTCACATTTATTTCTATGTTAACTATTGGTATGCTCCATTATAATTTTTCACACAGCATCGGTAGCTATACAGTAACCTACAGTATATTCTTCTGACCTGTTCTTATTGTGCTTAACCAAAGTACAAAGGTAGATAAAAAAGGAGTCCAGGTACACTTCCTCAAGCTAACCTTCGACTAGAAAATTGTTTCACTTTCACTGAATTTATATCTCTAAATTTCTCAGTCAATCAGGGACTGTATTTGTTTCCAAACAACTCCATAGTCCATGCATTTACTAATGCCTTCTGATTTATGTTATGTACTATTGTTACTTTTGGTGTCTTTGTCTTTTGGTGCATATTTCTGGTGTGTTGTATGTGCAACTTGGGCATAGATGGCCCTCAACATTGGACTGTGTAACCTTTTACACTACGCTTAATGCTGACATCTTTCTCAGTTCTCTTATGCAAGAGATTCCAAATCTCAATGAGCACTACAGTACAAGCTAAAATAAAGCTTAAGTTAATACTCATAATAATAAAATAGATAAGAGACCTTTTATCTTTCAATAATTCATTTATTTTCACACAATGAATAACATGAACAAGATCAACTTCATTTAATTTTAAGTGCTCTATACTGCTATCCAGGAAGTGGCAGCAAATAGATGAGCTTTTCTTTAAGAAAATAAGGAAAAGGAAAGCATCAAAAAACAAACAAAAAAATAACACCGAGATCATAAACAAACATGACCAAAAGCATGCGAGCATATACATACATGCACACATATACATAATGCATGTGTGTGCATATTTTTTAATATATATCTATATATTTGTATGGATATATGCATATGTACACATATGTGTATATATGCCAAATATTTGCTGTTTAATATTCATACAATGTACAAAAATGCTTCATGAATTAAAAATCCATTACAAAACTTATCAAACAATGTACAAGTATTTCCTCCCCATTTAATTAAAATTGAAATAACTTTTTGTTTGTCTAAAATATGTATGCATACAATCAACTTGAACATGCAAATAAAGGAGAAAAATTCCACTCTATTAAAAAGCAGTTAAAAACACTATGTATACAAACTAAAATATGCCAACACAGTTTAGAGCCCAATCTGTGCTCTTGCAAAGTACACTGATTCATTCATTTATTTTTTCAATACTTAATTTGCACTTTATTTTTAGACAACAACATAGGACAGAAAAAATGTATTTGTGCAGCCTATTTGAGAATTGAGATTTTTTTTACCACTTCTCACCTTTAGTGTTTCACAGTTTGGATTGAGTTTTGTAGTGCCAATTTTTTTTTTCAGTCACACACAGACACACCGACCGACTTTGTAAATACATACATATAGTACTCTACATGAAACGCTATTATCATTGCTTGTTTAAGAACCAGATAAAGACAATACTATTCAGCTTTAGAAGGCACCGGAACGTCGGCTGGTAGAGTAAAACATTATCTGGTTATTTAAACTTTAACACAATAATTAGCTGCTTAAGAAGAATGATCTTTTTTCTGATTAGACTAGCCTATTTAATTATCAGCCCCACCCCATTCCCTCTTCAAAATCCTGAATGACAATAAACAATGATACATACATTATCATTTTGTAAGTTACATTTTGGTTACAAATGACATTCAAATTCTGCTCCTTTCAAATTGAACTTTGAATAGCTCAATAGTAAATACTGTTGAATAGAAATAATTCTTAATTTTTGGCAATGTTTTCAAGGGGTATTCAAAATCACCTTTAGGCCAAGTAGGCCTGCATGCTCTGTTTTTGTATTACTGACTGTAGTGAATAGCTGCTAGCCAATGCGACATATTTTTCTTGGCTGAGAAACGGCACAAGTTGACTTCAGTCTCGACAGCACTCTGAATGATATTTCAGGCGTGAAAACCCAATGCGGGCTCAATTGGACATCTTGACGGCTGAACAGTCCCAAATTTAACTTAAGCAAAGCTTGTATCCATGCAGTGAGATCAGTATGCTTTTTACACTATTTACAACTGTCTAGTTTTTGAATGGAAATTCAGATTAAGGCTCCACTGCAAAAAGACAGAACATTCTTTGCAGTAAAAACAGCTGCAATGATAGTCACCTTTTGCACAAATTACAAATCTTTACTAATATTATCAATCAAAATCATAATTTATCTAATTACATTTTTAAGTTAAATAAGACCACTTAATTATCTTTGTCAAAGGGTGGACCCAAAACAGAAAGCTATCACAGATTGACCCAAAATAGTTCGAAAAATCTGTCCGCCCATCGCGTTTGCTGGTATTAAACTGATGCATAGCAAACGAGGAAGTGGGAACACTACAAAACAAATGGCCCACAATCCACAATAATTACAAAGGGAGAGCAGAAGGGAGTGCTTTTCATTGTACGGGGCAAGGGTGCAAGCAGCCTGTCCCTGAAAACCATAGCGCATTGCTGTTTTGCAGAACTCCAGTCATCTATGCAAAGATATAACCGTACTACTTCAGTACTTCATTTCCAAAACTGATAAGTCTGTAGAATTGGATGCATATTTTGGTCACTGAAAACAGGGCTTGGACTGATGTTCTGAAGGCGAACAACACTGGTTCAACTTACAGGATGCTTCTAATTCTAAATGCTGAATTCCACCAAATAAAATGCCATGCATTTGGAAACAAACATAAGGCACGTGTTAAACGGCAAAGAGACTTCTGAGCAGTCTCACCAAACAGATAATGGGTATGTATTCGCAGGATTTCCCACTTGAAGCACTGATGAATTGATTGATTGATTGATTGTTACTTTTCCTGCTCAATTCCCATCAAAACAAAGTCACAATGACAAAAAATTAATTAGAAAAGCATGTTATCCAAAACTCTAATGGGTAATGGAGGCATCAGGGAATTACTATAATGCTATGTACTATCAATGAAATTTCTTCACAACATTCAGTAAGTAATGAATTGAACTTAGTGCTCATTTATCTGGTTCATTAAGCAGTAACTATAACCCTGGTGAGTTTATTCACAAACTAAAAGTGCCACCATTAATCAGTGCCTACTGTTTAAAGGACTGATGGTTGTTGCAGTACCCTTCAGAGACAATAATTAACAAGGCTTTGGCTTACAGATTAGAATATTCCTCATTTTTCTGATAACTTATTGTAAAATTAAATTTTTCTAGACGACGAATTCATCACACAGTAACTGGTATATTTCACAAACCTGCTGCAAAAAAAGCCTGTATTGTTAATGTCAGCACGTTTTCTCATTTACTGGGAACTAAAAAAAATGAATGACTATTGTGTGGGACAGGATACAGCCCCCATTGTGTGTTTTGTCTCAATTATGAAGGTGATTAATATTTTTTGGAAGTTAAAAATGCAGAGTTTGCCGGTGTCCTGGTTTAAAAACCATATTTACTATTGATAGCTAGGATAGCTGAGGTGAGAGTACCTCAGTAAGTGCTGAAATGGATTCATTGAATAGAATTGGGGGTAAATATAATTCATCTACAGAGAAAAGGAAAACAAATTTAAGCGGCTATATTTCAGATACTTCTTACAGAAGCCTGATACTTCCATATGTGTGGTGTACCTGCTTCTTATGAATGGGTGAATAAATTAATGAATTAATTAATCAGATAACAAATGCGTCTCGAGTCACACCCATTCAAATTTTTTGGTTAAAAGAACACCCAACTTTCAATTTCTAAGGTACAGCACTTGACTATTTAAATCTGTATGTCAAAAACACTTTTCAGACATTTTGAAAGGGCAAGTATCATGTGAAGATTATGTTCCTATGTACAGTTAGACCCTTTGGAGATAGCATCCAAAAAAGGTCCCATACCGAAGTATTGCCACCTGCCCAAGCTCAGGAGGGCAGGGTTACCAATGTGAAATAAAATTGGTCAATGCACTTGAACATCGCTGTGCTTTGACAAAATTGAAAATACAAGGCAAAATTACCAAAGCATGAGCAAAAAAATCCTTTCAAATACTTGGCTGGTAAAGGCATAGCAGGGCCAAAATTAGGAGAAACTCTGAATGAAGACAACAGACGCAATGCAGAGCTTTACGGAATGCCAGTTCCACAGCAGCGTTAGAACAGCCGTGTCGGAAGTGCAGAGTATGCTAAACACGTTCAGTACACAACTCCAGCTCTGCAATGGGTTCACCTTCTCAATCTGATTCCTCCATGAATGCCCATGATATATGAATAACAGAAAAAACCCAATAAACAAACAAACATAACAAGAATTACCAACAAGAAGCACAACAACAAAGGCCAGAGTGCAGGGAGGATTCACAGCATCAAGCATGCCGTTCAATAATTGGCCGGAAAATGGCCTAAGCTGCCAGGCTTCCTCCTGCTAAGGCCAGCCTCTTCCACCTTGCTTCCTTGACACCTCCGGGGCCGTTTGGCTTGCGCCTCCTCCTCAAACTTGGTCCAGCGCTTGCCAGCTTGTGACAGAGGCAGCTTAGGTTGCGCCCGTGCCATGTGGACCACCGATTCAATGGTGTCCGTGATGGAGTCGTGGTTAGAGAATTCCAGGGGTTCGGGCACCAGGCCCGTGCGGAGGACCCTCTTCCCTGGGAGGTCCACGCACCTCTCCAGCACGGGCATCTGGCCTGCAGGCTCTTCTTCCTGGGGCTGCTTCCTGGGCCTCCCCCGCCTTCTCTTCACGATGTTGTTGCCGGTTTTGGCTTGCCTTTGGAGTCTCTTGACTTTCAAGATTTTGTTGACATGATCCAGGTTCTTCTTGGTGGAGAGGATCTTGGAGAAAGCACACATCTTGCGCACTTCGTATTGAATCTCATCCATCTCTTTCCGCTTGACCCTCTTTCTCAGCGGATTGTGTTCTGCAAGAGAAACATGCAAAGAGGTAGGTGAATAACATTACTAAAACCTTTTACTGCTGCTGTGCTTTTCCCTGGTTGCTAATGTGTGCAAGTGTTTACACGCAAGACAACACGCATCTGCATCGCTGCTTAGATTTCTCTTCAGTATAATTAAATCCGTTTTCAAAGCGTAAATTTAGCTTAATTGAACCAAGATGAGACAAATGCATTTGTAATTCTAACTCCTGTATAATTGCTGATTGCGTTATAAATGAAAATTCACCCTTATTGCACACATCATTGTGTATAAAAAAACAGGAAAAAAGAGGATGCTAAAAAAAAAAAACATCTCCCCAAGTGAAAAAACTAATGAAAAAAAATGCTAATATTGTACATTGAAAAAATCCTTTTCATTATGCTTGCTTCCCTCTCTGAGTTCCGGGCCATACATGATTCTCTTTTGAGAATGCAGCTGAGACAAGCTTGTCACATGTGAGAGTGCTAAGACCTCAATTCTCAGCAATAAAAACTATTCTGTAATAGCAGGAAACCCTCAGACACATCTCCTTCAGCTGTCAAATGTGTTGTTACTGCAACTTATGTCCCTGCATCTGGGCCCCAGGAAGCCAGTATTCCTCTCATCTTGTAAAAGGCTGGGCACATGTAGGATTAAAAACTGGCAGAGCTACAGCAGCGGCATTCATACAGTCCCCTTCACTCCTCCTGTAAAACTGGAGTGCAAAGAGGGCACAGACTAAATACCCTGTGCCCACTTTCACAGAGGGAGAGAGGCCAGCCAACAGACGGAAGTCTGCAAAATGCCAGCTTTATAAGGATGAGCGACAATGCCATACATTTGGGGTCCTCTATGGCTGAGGAGATTAAATGATCCATTTTGCTGAGAGACCTTCACATGCTAAGACTGAAATGTCAAAAAAGAAACAGTCACTAAGAGAGGAAAAGATACATCATGCTGAGCCTAGTGGAACTGGTTTTGATATATCTGCAGATTGTTACCATATATTTTGATAAAAAATGGTTTACACTCAGTACAGAAAAAGGAAACGTGACATTTGTCTTCCTGTGTCAACTTCCATGAAGGTATG
This sequence comes from Gymnothorax javanicus, assembly GCA_029692085.1. NCBI lineage: Eukaryota > Metazoa > Chordata > Actinopteri > Anguilliformes > Muraenidae > Gymnothorax > Gymnothorax javanicus. The sequence goes on along the minus strand of CM056194.1, from coordinate 28,018,605 downwards.
ATCATCAATATAATCCGCCATAATCCACTAACATTTATACATTCATACCTTCCTTTATTAAGCGCTCACTGCTACTAAGAATTACAACACACTGCATAGTATTTGGTCAGATTTATATGTACAGGCACCACACTACATAAACAGGAATTACTACCGAAATGAATTTCAATAACTGCATTATCATAGAATTGCTGCACTTAAAGAAGTAAAGCATGCAGACACACAGCTATATCACCACAGTTATAATGTTAATTAAACAAAGAGGATCAGCAGTAAACATGTCGCAGAAGATTTGCTCATTTTGGCAGCTCTCATCCAAGTATCACATTTGAATGGCTGCAAATTCAAACCATAAACTTAAGTTATGGGGCTGGAAATGGGGCCGATTCCTTCACTGTCTTTTCCATTTCTCCTCTAAGCACTAGAAAACAGCCCGGGCCCAGAGGAGATACTTCACTCTCCTCTCATCTACATGCCTGGTCAACATGTCAGCTCAGGTCAAGCAGCCCAAATGCGTATTCCATCTCAATGGTCTCCACTGGGCTTCAACTGTCCTTGAAGAACTCTTACCACTCGCTCGAAAGTAGTCCATCTGGGCAGCTTTCCCAGAGAACAAACACAACTATTATTATGGAGGATTTAATAAGCAAATTTTGAAAAAAGAAAGAACAGGGATGAGACGAAACAGGCCACAGGTTACATGCTTCTAGATACAGCCACTTGAAATGGTGTTGCACGAGGGACAAATGTTTTAGAGGGGCTTAGCTTCTAAAAAGCTAAACTTCCTGGCCACTGTTGAGAGAAAAGTAAATGGGCTTTGTCTCTAACTCACTCATCTTGTTTCTTATTTCACATGCTCTGGTTAAGATGCAATGTCTTCATAAATCAGTACAAGCTAACCTAAAACCAACCATGGGTAATTGGAGAAAGCCACAGTCAAAAGGTATCTTAAGTGCAAGTTGATAGCCTAGGCAGAGCATTCAGACCCTGGATCACAAATACTGCAGAGTGCTGCTGTGAGCGGGTTTTCAAATGCATTGTAACAGCAATCAAGAGAATGGTGTTTTATGTTTCTTAACTTTGAACAGTAAGTATAAATGAGCAAAAATAGTCAAAGGTACTATGAAACTTCCCTCTGACCGATTAAATGAGAGAACCTTTTCATAATACAAAAGTTACTAGGTGTAGGGGTTGTGCTCGGAGCACCGGTGTAGTGCAAGGAAAGAAGGAAGATGAGGACTGGACTCAGTTGCGAAGATGACTTGGTTGTGTTTAATAGGCCTTCGGCACAGCAAGAAGGCAACATACGATGCAATACAAACTAATAAGGAATCGCGGTTCCTGAATAACACTATTAGTAATACAGACTGGCTTTGGCTACAGTAAAAATGAAGTACTAAAATAGGAAAAAGAAAAAGAAAGTGAGGTTCCTGATAATAAAGTTAAAGTGCTAATACAAACAGCACTAAGTTTAAGAGATAGAAAATATACATACTAAAACGCAGCAGATAAGTCTATACAAGACTAGAGGTCAAACACAGGCATGTGGCTTACGAGACTTCACCGGGGCTGAGAGCAAAGCTTGGTCTTTATATAGCACAACACTGCCACACAGTGGAAATGAACAACAGCTGCATGCAATGATTGTGGGGCTGAGAATGCAGTCCAGGTGTTAATAAACCGGTGAATTAGAGGGCTGGAGGCGTGGCCTTACACTTGGAGTGAGCTGTACACAGCTATGTGGTAATTTTTCTCTTTACTTCCCCTTTGAGTTTTTTAGTCATAATCAATATCTCTCATCAATAATCTTTCTCAAATTCTTTCAGATGAGTGCATGAATGAATGACTCACATGGGTGACCATCACCCCATCCATGTTCACACACAAATCATGCAGCCATGGAGGGGGGGGGTTCTAGTATGTAACTAGATTAGAAAAACACATGCGACTGAATTCCAAGTTTGGTTTTAAAAAAGTAATCTATAAGCCTGCCCTCTGCTCCCAAAACCTTCTTCTGTAAAGAACCTCTTATACAGTTCCCTGGTGCCAGCAAATCATCAGGAAGAGACATCCCTTTTCAAAGGGACCGTCACAAGCCATTCATCCCCCCAAATCTCTACCTGCATCCTGCACACCATGTTTTCATTAGGGACACCGATTTATGGACTTGTCTCCACACCAGCCCTCCAGCTCCCTCCCCACATGCAGAGACCTACTTCGCGTAGTCATGGAAACCTAAGCCATAGAGTTCAAGGTTAAAATATTCCCTGAGCAAATACAGCATCAGATCGCTGCGTACAGCTGTCGGGTTTTTATTGACTCAGAAAAGATCTGCAAAAGGTCAGAGGCAAGTATTTAATGGTGCCAGTGCTCTGAGATCAAGACATTGATTTCTATTTCCCGGGGATTTTTCAGATGTTTGGAGATACCGCGCGTCAATTACTAACCTTTGGAGAGTGGCAACGATATAAAGAGTACATGCCAAGGCTGAATAACATTTTCTACCTGTCCTATAACCCCGCCCCCCAACAAGACAGTGACTAACAACACGCTTGTCTCCTGATGATATGACATAAATGAACACAGGATTGAAAACAGTAATTGATTATCTGGCTCTCAGGACTAAACGTCAATTACGAAACACATGGGAAATTCTTTTTTTCATGAAAACCCATTATGTAGGAATTGGAATTTTTGCAAAATTGCATTTCCGACAGCGTCTGAGTGCAACACCGCTGTTGTAAATACAAGTCGAGCCTTGACCCACCCGACCCCCACCTTTTATGTAAAGTGGTACACGTGCATTTGTTGACAAGCTGAAGGATTTGGAATCCGAAAATATGGTCGACATCAAAAGCCAAATAACCATGTCGACTGACAAAGAGTAATATTACAGATTTTACACAAATATAGCTTTGCATAGTTTTAATTTATGCTGACAAAAGAGATAAACACTTATATACAGTGAATGTGGAATGTAATTGAATAAATTATGGTTGAGGGATGATTGCGCATAGAACAGTGTTATTCACTGTCTTACTTAGCGAGAGATTGTAAAACACTGACCCAACTTTTTAAACTTATTTATTTCCATGCTAGCTTAAGAAGGTACTGAGGTTATACATATCTTTTGGCATCTAGAAAAACTGCAAAGCTCTGAGACAAGTACCACACTGACAAAGTTACAGCCTACATCACAATCATTCATAAATAACAATGGCAAAGATATACACTGCTGTTGGACTGTACTTGTCATATATGACAAACCCTTCGGATTCCCACCTGTATTACCTTCGCTAAGTATCCATAAAATCTATAAGATTTTTTATTTTTATTGATGAAATTATAAATGGAGTTTGACAATCTCTTTAAGAAATTAAAGCTGATAAAAGCTTTCTATAGAAGTATGTAAACAGAAAAACCCCTCAGCCTCATCCAGGACAGAAAAAATTGTCACAATCGTGCCGATGTTACGCAAAGGCATGTTAAGATCCTCCATTTTGCTCCGCTCTGTGAAGATCTTGACCAAAATCATCAATTTCTTATCCATATTCTAATCATTCCAGTCATCAATCACAAGGGAGAAGGGCAACATCCACTAATAGGCAATGCTATGCAGCCTCAGGAGCCAAGCTCTTCTTGATAATCTGTGTTGTGTTTGTACATTTGCAACTGATACTTTTGGTGATTATGCGGTGCGAACCAGGTTCTATACAGTGTATGGTCTGTACGCATGTTTAGCAGTAGTTATCCACTATAGCCAACGGCTAATTATTGTGCTACAAAAACATGCATCCAGTTGTTTGTTTACCGTGGTGTGAGTTTATGTGCCGTTTCATCATTCGTCAAAATGAATAGCCTCCAATGATTAACATTTTGAACAAAGTTCTTTTCTCATAAAAATATCTGTATAACTTTATTGGTAAGTCTGTAAGCTGTGTAAATGGAAGAAAATCCATATAATTTATGGGCATTCCATATTAGTTGACATCTATGGCTTATTTTCTAGTTAGCTGTGACACTGATAGCTATACTGCTAACACCAGACTGTAAGACAGGAATGCTGGGGGGTGCTAACGGACATAGAACAGCTCGTCGACTAAATTAAACTTAGTTTGTACAAAATGTGGATTCCCTTGGCATAAAGTGATGTAAACTTGGGTGGCAATCTAGCCAACATATTCAGCTATACACGCACCAACACAAGAGCACTTATCGGTAAGCCTACTGATTTCGGAGGTTTAGCTACTGATAAAACCTCAATAAAAATGGGCTGACTTGGCTCATGATCAAACATAAGATTCGATAACTTTGCAAACACAGCCAAACATCAAGCAAGTGCGACAACACAAAATATAGCAAGCCAATTAATATTACTAATAGCTAAGATGGCAGCTGACCATCTGTCTTCCAGCTTTTCATTTTGCAAAGTTCTGACTAAAAGTCCCAGATTTACAGTTGTTTGACCTTTTACTTAGTCACCCTCCTTTTTCCATCTTCTTTGTTCTTTTCACCTCTGCCATCTTGTCCAGACCAATGCTGGACTGACTTCATCTTATAGCTAGCTGAAGACCCATAGCTGGTGGCATGGCGTAGCTGGTGCCGTAAACCGTTGCACACTTTTCGCAGGTAATCATACCTGATCAGCCAAAATTTTTGTGCAAGAAAAGGCATTCAGGGCATGATGTTGGAATGAGAATGCATCACTTTGTCATGATAAGTCATTGTATTTTAATGTAAAACAGTTGCATAATGTTACTTTACATGGCATGAGCTTAAAACAGAAGGACTGAAGTAAGGGAGATGGGTATTTATCTGACCCAGTATTTCAAATTTATTTTCTTTTTAAATAATAAATTGAATGCAATGAATTATTGATCTTTTTCTTGCAAATAACTTCATTTCAAAAGCAGTTTGGGGAGCAATGCAGGCCAATAAGCACAGTTTGATTAAAAAATGCATACAAATGAGACCAAAAGCTGCAGAATTCTTACATCCCATGATAATTTCATGAAATATCAGGGCAGAATAGCACCAGAAAGGAAAACAACAAGGTAAATACATATATAAATAGTATGCTTTGAAAAAAAGTGAAACTTTGCAAAGAAAACGGGAAAATACAGTGACATAAATTTTAAGAGCCACAATATGCCTGAGATAATACTGTACAATCCCCGTCAAAAAATAAGTTGCACACTCAAATATTTAGTTGAAACTCTCGTAGCCTTGATTACAGTGCCAATTAGTTGTGTCATTGTTTTGGCAACCATATGCAACATTTATTTTCAGGACTTTGAGGTGGCCAATTCATGAGTTAAAATGATTCCTCATCCTTGTTTTTCTCATTCCTTGTTTTCTTTGTTTGATGCAGGCCAAAATTTGCCCCTTCTGAAACACTGTAAAATCTTTTCCACCACCAAAGGATACGTCTTCTGACATTTTTTTTTTTTGGAAATGAGAAACTATGCTCTTCATGAGTTAGGGTCGAAATAATTACTGCCAGCTGAAACACATTAAGCATAGCAATCATGATCCAATCATAGAATTTGTTGATTTAAATCCAAACAGTGACTTTTTTTGGACAGGCAGTGTATATGGGTGATGGGGAGAGTGTGATTTCTTGGTGCAGATCACTTCTTGTTGAAAAACATTACGTACAGCTCAAAGTTATTCATGATTGAACCTCAAGTAATCATTAACTTAATTTATAAAATAATCCACGATTATCCATGAGTATTCACACAGATTACCCACATACTGCAGAACATTACATGCATCAGGGTGATATATAGCTGTACATAGACCACGTTAGGCTTTATAATTCTTCAGGGAAAATTGCCAGCAAGCTAGCTGCTGTAGGTACAAGGCTGGAACTCAAGTTATAATCTATTTTATGGTATTTATAAATTCAACAGGGTCACTTGCAATTGGCCATAAGAAGTCCCATGGAGGGAGGGGTTTCAGTTGCCAGAGTATCCCTGTTCATTGATCGATAAAGACTTCAGTAGTACATCAGTCATGGTGATCTGCCCTCATCGGTGGGCACAGTATTTATTGGCTAGTAGACTGCAGTGCACAAGATAAGACTGACAGCTTTTTTCACAAGTTGATCATGTTATGGCGGTCCCTACCGTCTTTACCTGGCTAAATTTATGGGCTGATTCTGATGAGATTAAATTTTGCATACTCCAAACTGGCTAGAACTGAGAAGTTAACTAAAAAATGATACTGCAATATAATAAAAAAAAATATATCTCAAATACTCTATCTAAATTACTTTTTGAGGAAGCACAGCTGTCATTGCAGGACAGAAGTGTTTCAGAGAAGCAGAGCAGTGGTTCTCAAACTTTTTTTTTTCTTTACCACACAACAGCAGAGGGACGTCACATAGAGTACACTCCAATGAATACCACATGTCCAATATATATTATGTGCAGTGCAGCTCTAAAGTAGGAACCCATCAAAGAGGAGTACAACTGACCTCATGAAAAAAAAATGTAACCTCTCTCAACCACACAACCCTGTTTCAGGTATCAACTTCACTGTCTTTGGCGGACATGCTAATCTAATGCTGTTGTGGTGTAGCAGTTAATCTGGATTCCATTTAATCTAGACTGGGGCTGCCCTGAACTATGGTATGTGGAGCTGAATGAGGTGAACTCAAATCCATGCTGTAACCCTGAAGTGTAATTTCATGGTAGCAATTATGTACTGCAGGCACAGTAGAGTTTTTTTATTTTTTTTATTGAACGAGATAAAGTAAAAACTTTCAAATTGTTTATATTCACAGTTATTGGTGTACTGCATTAGGGATGTAATAATACTGAAGCTGAAAAAACATTTGATTTTAAAGTTACAACTTTAAAGCTGCTAAAAGAAGAAATGGAAAATGTGAACAGCCAGACGTGGAATGTCACATTTCCCACGAAAGATGAAAAGGAACATTGAGGATCAGTACATTTGTACATCCATTATCTGAACTGCTTCTTCCTCACTAGGGTCGCGGAGGAGCGGGAGCCTATCCCTGCTGAATATGGGCGAAAGGCAGGGGCAAACCCTGAAAAAATCACCAGTCCATCACAGGGCGAAAACAACATTCACTCACACTCATACCTACAGGCAATGTTGAGTCCCCAGTTAGCAGGAGATACATGTCTACAAACTGTGGGAGGAAAGCACAGTTCCAAGAGGAAACCCATAAGTTCGCTGAGAATATGCAAACTCCTAAAAGAAATGCCTGAGGCCAGATTCGAACCCACAACCTTCTCGCGGAAAGGCAACCATGCCACTTACTGCAACACCAATAATTCAATTAGGAAACCTTTTTCTCATTGTGTTATTCATCAAACACAGTATAAATAGTATAAACTACATGTACCCCAACAAACTTACTTATGGAGTATTTTTCATTTAGATCACTGCACAGGTGCGGTGGTGGGCGATAACAGAAATTAAATCCACACTCGTTTGTAGCAGTGAAGATCCACACATCACTCAAATTAGTTTGTCAGCCAAAGTAAAACAAGTGCATAAATAGTAAACTCAAAATACACCCATGTTCAGACACATTTTCAGTAAAAACAATTAAGTGTTATCTTTAGTTCTACGGCTGCAAAAAGTGAAGTCCCATGTTATGTATGTAATCTGGAAAGTATGGTGGGAGGCAATTAAGTATAATAAATTAACAGACTTGATGCATAAAATACACTTGAGTTCAACAGAATTAATTGCACGAAGGCTCAATTAACTTGAATGTGTTAGAAGTCTCCAGTTTTTATTTTCACATATTTATCGAAAAAATTAAACAAAACCAGATAAACGGACATTATACTGTTTAGCGTTTCTTTTTTAGCAACGGAAAATCCATCTGAAAGTAACACTGTAGCATAATCAATTTTAGGCCACATTCTGCCAGTCCATTTCAGCGGTGTATTCCACTGCTTTTAACTGATTGAGGCCACAAACTCTGCTCATGTTTCCATGGTATAGCAAATGATAACAGATGATACTTAAATTGAGGGGTATTCACGGTTAAGTGTAGAAATAACCATAATAATGTAAAAACTAAGAAATAAACATACGCAACATGATTTTAACCTCATAAAATGTAGTATTTTGATAAAAATTTACATGGTTGCCATGGAAACGGCACTTTAATGACAAAATCTGAAAATATTTTGTGGCATTGATATTTCAATAACCAATGGTCAGATTTTACTCAAATTAGTCTCATATGAAAGGTTTAAGATAGTTCTATGAAATGACATAGGATTGTTCTGTTTGGAACATTTATGAATATTTAATGAGCTCTGTTATGTAACCATAACGAAAATCGCTATCATCACATTGCTTCATTTTCAAAATTAACCCCCTAGGGATGCACCTATCTAAAAAATCCTATGTCATTTCAACAGATACAACCTCAGTCCAAATTTCAAGTCAATCAGATGAATAGTAATGATTTTATGAATGCCACAAGGTTGAAAATCAGTCAAAATTGTGATTTTCGGTAATTTGCATAAGTCACAAGTAACAATTGAAGCAGAGGAAAAACATACATTCTTAGTGTTACTGGCATCTCACTGCATTCCTTTATTTATTTTATGTGAAAATCAAAAATATTGAAATTTTCAAAAAAAATTGAAATTTTTACCCTGAAGACCCCTTAACCATAACTTGGAAAGAATCCGCAAAGATCCATGCTCTGGCCACCATCATAGACAGTATTATAAAGATGGACGACGCATGTCCATTTCCTAGCGCTGCACAAAAATGGAGCCATAACACTGCCACCTTGCATATTTGGAGCCAAAGGCTGCGCAGTAGTGATCATGGGGTTGACACCCACCCTACTCGTAATCGCATCCCCTGAACATCTTATATAGCCCAAATGGCTCCCACTGTTTGCGGTAAATGGTCTGTGATGTACACAACCAACAGACCGGTTCTACTGTGACGCTTGTTAAAGGGTTTGATAGATCAGATCTTTTCCAAGTACAGTTGGATGATGCTAAAATACACTTGCTGCTGTCCATGTTTTAGCAGTTTGTTGCTTAGCCGATGTCTGGGACTAGCTATGGACATCCTCTATGGACATGTAGCTAGCTAGCTTCATCACACAAACCTACTTGAAAACGACGAGCTAATTAACCTTTGAAAATAAGGTAAATAGAGTCTGTGGGTGCATAGACTCCCCACTATCATCGGTTATAATGTTAGTTCTAACTGGCTAGCTACCTGGCTAGGGGTCACCCTTCTGAGTCTCAATTTACCAACATTAGTTAGGTAGCTAGCGATCAGTTTTTTGGGTCACTTACGCTAGCAAAGAAAATTCATTGTAGAAAGCCCTTTGCTCTGAACATAAGATTGCTGCAAACAGCACCCACATTAAACTATGTTCAAAGTAAAGAGCTTTTTGCCACCGATTTCCGTTATTGTCGACAGTGACCTACTATAAAATGTTGCAAAACTTGCCAGGTTGCAATACCTTTCTACAGTACTAGCATCGCTGCAAACAGTACATTACGCTATGTTCAGAGCAAAGACCTTTAACAATCAATTTTCGTCAGACTTGCAAATCACCGTGGGTTAGGCTTATATTTTGTTGTACAGGGACCTAGCAACTTATGCATGTGTAATATTAACATTATATCTCTTCTCAATGGTCACACTCCAGTTCTGTATGATTCCCAGAAGTAAATCATGAGGCGACGAGTTCTCTAAGAGAAGCTGTCGACCAAACCTGTCAATCATGACTTTACACCCCTTTTTTATTGCATCAAACAACTAAATAAAACATAACATCACAAAGCAAGAACATTTTGGACATATATCAGCATGGTTAGAACTACTTAAAGTGACAGAGACCATCTTCGAAAAAAAACCTATAAGACACATATTTTAATATTTCAGTGGGGCCAATGTCCCATCCACTAACATGGAGGAGGTAGGCTTATAACTTGCACTGCAGCCACCCAATACATGGGGATCAGGACCTTTTGGCCTCACATTTGGGTAGCTGTTAGGTAGTCCATTTTTACATACAGTCAATGGCCATGACCAACGCACAGAGCAAATTAGAATTTGATCGGATTAGCTGTTCTCCTTGACATTTCTGGAAACCAATAGTATAGGCTACCTACTGAGGCTCAGACAGAGGGACGAAAACCTAACCAGGGTCTCATCGTATCCCCGACTGACTCTTTTGAGGTCAGCGGCATAAAAATGCACATGTGCGTCTTTACCCATTGGGAGTGATGGGACCTTTACTCGAAAAGAATGCACAAAGAAGTTTTGGACGAGAGGCATTTACAAGGTGGACATTAGAAAGGGGAATAACTCTAAGTAAAAACTTGAGTTCTCAAAAACACTCTTGCACCTTCACCCACATACAATTATACAACTTTAATTGGGAAACAATCCATAAATAACTCAAGGACGAGCTGCATTTACAAGAAAACTTAATAAACGGATGGACAGACAGACTAACAGAGAGTGCCCTATTATGATATGATGATGGGCATATAAAAAATTGATTGAACACAAGCCAATGGCTTCAGCAAGTAACAGAACAAAGAGTTCCCACACTGGTCCAAAAGATATTATCTTAATACGACCGTAAAATGGTAACTTAGTTTATAAGCTGCAAGAACATGCAGCTACGAGGTCAGTTTACCAGGGTAGCTCATCTGGAGGACAGCAAATAAGGCAATTAAATTTTTCATCTGATCAATGAATAAATAGAAATATATGTAGTTCCAGTACCAACCACTAACTGACTTGGTTACGATATTAATGCTATAAATTCTATGTCAAACAAGGTCTTTACACTCTCCAGCAGTTCAGACTATTCTGCAATGCATATAGATACGAGTGATTGATAAACCAATGAGCCAAAATATTAAAACCACTCTCAGACACAACAAATAATGTTGATTATCTCATAACAATGGCATATGTTCAGGTCGGCAGTCAGATCTTAGATGGTAAGCAAACAATCGGTTCTCATATTCAACATGTTGGATGTGGGACAAAATGAGAACTGAAAGACGTTGACACAGGCCAAATTGTTATGGCCTGACTGTAAGTGCATCTCTGAGGGGGAAAAATTTCTGGGGTGCTCCCAGTCAGCAGATCTGAGTAACTACTGACAGTGGTTCAAGGAGGGTCAAACCATGAACTAGCGACAGGGTTTCGGTCTCACAAGGCTCATTGATGCACCTGGGCTATGTTGGCTGTTCCGTCTGCTCGAAACTGACAGAGGCAACTGTGGCACAATTTGCTGAGAATTTCAGTGATATTTCCATGAGGAATGTGTCACAACACACAGTGCATCATACACTGTATGATGTATACTGCACTTTCATCTTGCAGACTAGTCAATGTGCCCACTCTTACCCTGGTCCACCTCTAAAAATGCCACCAATAGGCACCTGAGCCAAAGAACTGGACCTTGGAGCAGTTAAAGGAGGTCCCTTGGTTCACTGAGTACCATTTTCTTTCACATCACATGCTTTGGCTGAATATGTGTGCATTATTTACCTGGGAAGAGATGGCAACAGGATGCATAGTGGGACAAACTGGTGGATGGAGTGTGATACTCTGGGAAATGTTCAAAGAGTAAACCCTGAGTTTGGGAATTCAAGTAACATCAGTTTGTTGAAGCCATTCTGTCAGCTCAAGGGGGACTTTCACAGTTAGGCAGGTAGTGTGAATTGTGGCTGACGACTGAAATATTGGATGCCATAATTTAAACTCACACTTCCTTTTCTTGATTACATATACATTGATCAGCCGCTTTGTAACTTTACAATACAAAGTGGTAAATACTTGACTACCCATACTTTTTTTTAAATATGTTGCAAGAATCAAAAATTAAAGAACTATTTAATTTGAAAAATCTATTAAATTAACGTGGTGACACATCAAACTAAACAGACCGGTCGGCTGCGACCGGATGGGTGTAGTCCCCGAAAGCCCGCTTCTCCCCTTTTTTGTGCATAATTCGGCCAATACTGTCGCCATGGCAACCAAAATCAATAGGTGTCATAAGTGAAGTATACCTCAGGTCCATACCAAATATCAAGGGTTTGGAGCGCAATGGTTATATGTCCATTTTAGACGTTTCAAGAAAAATTGGTTTTTAAGTTTCCAAGTGTTCTATTAAATCAGGTATTTCCTATAAGTTTTTTTTTTTTTTACCAGTCACTCTTTTGCCGCATGGTTCAGAAGTATATTGAACACCGAAGTTTTCAGAGGAGTGTAAACGCAACATCATGGTCAAAATTGCCAAAAATGGACATGTCACCTCAGTGCTCCAACAATTCTAGCACATGATGTGACATAACACAATGGTGATTGTTTGAACGTAAGTTCGTTTGCAATGGAAGACAGACTATTCTGTATTAAAATTCATGTTTATTCATCAAAATGTCAATGTTTAATTCATTTAAGCAGATTTTGTTGGACATATCACAAAATGAAAACGTGAATTCTGATTAAAAATGAATGCAGATGGACATAAAGTTATTGTCCTCCAAGGATTAGCTGATAGAAAGCTGTGACAGGGGGTAAAAATCTCAAAACCACAAAATTTGAACATATAACCATTGTGCTCCAAACCCTCGATCTGAAAGTAATCGGTCAAAAATTGCAGCCTGTACAGCGTCCACAAGGAAATCTCTATGTTTTGCCAATAATTTCCGTATTATTTGGCCAACACTGTCGCCATGGCAACCAAAATCAATAGGTGTCATAAGTGAAGTATAATACATGTCCATACCAAATATGAAAGTAATCGGTCAAAAATTGCAGCCTGTACTACATCCACAAGGAAGTGTCTATGTTTTGCCACTAATTTGCATATTATGTGGCCAATACTGTTGCCATGGCAACCAAAATCTATAGGTTTCATAAGTTAAGTGCAGCACATGTCCTTGCCAATATGAAAGTAATCGGTCAAAAATTGCAGCCAGTAATGCATCCACAAAAATCTCTCTGTTTTACGACTAATTTGCATATTATTCAGCCAATACTGTCGCCATGGCAACCTAAATTGCTAGGTGTCATTAGTGTAGTAAACACATGTCCATACCAAATATGAAAGTAATCGGTCTAAAATTGCAGCCTTTACTGCCTCCACAATGAAATCTCTATGTTTTACGACTGATTTGCATATTATTCAGATAATAATGTTGCCATGGCAACAAAAATCGCTAGGTCTAAAAAGTAAAGTACAACACCTGTCCATACCAAATATGAAAGTAACCGGTCAAAAATTACAGCCTGTGGAGCGTCCACAAGGAAGTTTCTATGGTAGCGGATGAGGCGGCCGAGATGACGCGTGAATCCATAGTCGCCGTACAATAATGTGCTGTTGTGCTGTTTCCTATGTAATATAAGGTAAAGATAATTTGCTAATTACTCTGCTGTGCAATGGCAAAACACCGCAACATCACTTTTGGTCGAAAATGAGTTATTGTCATTTTGGGGGTATATTGAAGACCTCCTTTATCATGTGGATGAATATTTTGAGTCAATTTGATTGTTTTTATGAAAAAATCAAGGTCTGTGTCAACCGTAACTCCGAAAATCCCATGAGAAACCATGACAGAATGCCGCAACCGCAGTTACGGTGCTTAGCCTTTGTTTCAGGACGCTGACGTTGAGTTAAGGTATTCTGTCTTTGTTTAGCCGCGCATCAAAGCGATGTTACTGTACGCCCCTTAAGTTACGGTACTCTGCCTTTTTTTTATCGCCCACCAAAGTTTGCCGCGCTTGAGTTACAGTCTATGTATTGTCACCAAAATCCACACACATACACACATTACACCTGAATCAAAGTATACTACCACTAAACAAGACTTTGTCGAGTGGTTTTACATATTATGTTTAAGAATGGCAAACCGCTCTCGAGGAAAACTGATGGTGGAGATGGCATTCAAACGAAGACTTAGTTTTTTTGAGGATTTGTACATTACTTTTTTTTTTTTTTTTAACGGGACTTTTACTTTTATTCTACTACATTTAAAACATAAAAAGTATACTTTTACTTCGTTACTTTGACAATGGCCACTTCGTTACTTGTTACAAATTAAAATATGAATGTAATTTACCATTTAAGGATTATCTGGATTTGGCATGTTCGAGAAGAACAACGGTGCTCGGTATCTTTGTGCAGATGTGTCCGCCAGCAGACATAGTTCTGCAAATTTATGCACGCAGTTACAATATACGATCACTAGATGGCACACCCGGATCAGTTATTGAATATTCACAAGCAAGCCAAGCTTAAACACGGTTTAAAATATGGACGAGTTCACTCCCATCCCTGTTTTTCAGGAGTTGCCTGAATTTAACTCCTCAGCTAAGCCTGATGTGCAAACTGCTCAGTATACAGTGCCTGTCAAAAGTTTGGACATACCCACATTTCTCTTACAATACATGTTAAAAAGGCACTCTTTATTTTGCAAAAAAAAAAAAAAAAAAAGATCTAATTCTTAAATCCATCCACCTAACCAGCATTTTGTTGTCATATTTGCGAAGCATACTCACTTTTTGTTTTTTTACTAGAGCAGTTATATGGCTATAATATGTTTGCTGCTGAGCGTTCGTCTAAGTTGCCATTTTGCCCAATTAATTCCAAAACAGCTTGTCTTTAATTTGGCTATTGGAAAATGTAAGGAGCTTGTTTGTCTGCTTACTTTGCAAAATATGGCTTCTTTCAGAATTCTAAAATTTTGGACACTATTCAAACAAGAATAAAATTTCTGACTGTTCACCTCTTCCCAGATTCAATTTGAGATCATATAGAGAAGTTAAGCCATTTACATTTCTCTAAAAACAGAGTGCTGTGACATTAGCGAAGTGTGTCCAAACTTTTGACTGGTACTGTACTTGGCCTTTGTATCTATCCAGCAGTTCAAAAAAATTATCTCTTGCTACAGAAACAATTGTTGTCCTCTGTAGCAACCACTTCAGCTACAGTGAGCCAATGGTATCTCAATTAGTAGTTCAGAGAAATCAGTTTTTTGAAGCAAAAATTCGACATGGTATTGATCCTATGTCATTCTACTATTAATTCTCGTCAATTAGGGCGTGTTCACATTGACATTTTTTTTCTCAGGTGCGAGTGGATGTCTCACATTATATTCCTATGATACAGAGTGTTTTTGAAAAAAAATCCTGAGCGCTTTTAAAAACACTGCCGCCAGCGTTTTTTTTTTTTTACTGCTCCGGGTGCTTTTCAAGTTGAGAAAACTTCTACTCTCCAAGAAAAAGCACCCTACGTCAAGCGCTTTTTTTGACAGCTGACCAATGACCGAGAACTTGCGTCACTATGGAAACTCTGTTTCAAATTGACTCTTGTCCAGTCTGAAATACGCACTGAACCGTGCATTATCAAACCATAGCTCTTGGACTAAACTATGAAATGCACCGTACTGCTGCCGTCCCCAGTTAATATCATGCACCCATAAACGAGAAGGTTCGTTGTTATCCTCGTCGGCATCTAAAGCCAAAACAAGGGCTAATTTTCTCATCCTTGACATTGTAACTAGTTGACACTGATACAAGTAGCCTAGGCTAACCTCTTTCATATTGCAACTGTTAATAACGTACTTGTGCTCTAGAATGAACTGTTGTCATGGGGATTAAAAAAAACGCCCGGCGCTGTTTTTAGGACAAAAACCCACAGTCAGGTTTTTTTATTTTAAAAAAACTGCTCTGGTCAACTTTTTTTTTTAATTAAAAAAATGTCAATGTGAACACACCCTTATAGTGGTTTTTTTAAACCGCCAGTAAACTCGAAGAAAAAGAAGAATAAGTATATATAGCAGAGACTGCTTGTTTGTTTTTTGAATACTTTCAATCACCTGAAAGTTTATTAAAGAAAACAAGGAGAGGACAATGCGTGGTTGTTTTGCTTCTTTCTAAGCGTACTGTGAAAAATACTCTGTACTTGTACCTGCATTTTTGACACTTAAGTATACTTTTTTGCAAAATACTTTTGGTACTTAAGTACATTAAATGTGCGCTACTTTAAGACTTTTATTCAAAATTTTCTTATGGGTGACTTCAACTTTTACCAAAGTAACTTTCAGTTATGGTACTTCTAAATTACTTAGTTATTTTTTTCAAGTACTTTATACACCTCTGCTAATTCTTTTTGAGGAGTGTTAAATACATCCATGAATTTTAATACATATTTAAGCTTTGTATTTAATTATTAAGCTTTGTATTTAACAATTAAATTGTTATTCTAATAGTTAAAAATAATTTCCTGTATTTCTTCATACTGTATAATGCAAAGTAACTTATCTGCTGGCATTCTGTTTCTGGTGCCACACACCAAACTGGATTCAAATTCTTTATCATGAAGATATGATGTAATGTCACCACAGCTCTGTATAGCAACAATTAAATGTGTCTAATTCATTCTTCATCATGCAAAAAAGATGTCATGATGGTTAGACCTTAGGTAAGTGCTCTTATAATGGTCTTGTGTTCAGAAAACAGCAACCAAATATTGAATTTATGCAAGTTACTGCCTTTTGCCTTTGCACGACTCCTTAATAAACATGATAGAAAGGCAGAGTACAGTAACTGACAAATAAGGGTCAAAGGTCAGACTTGAGCACAATAATTTTTGTATACACACTTTTCTTCATTATAACAACTACTTGCCAGATTTTGAGTATCCTACCTACAATACTTTTGTCTGGACAAAGCAGAAACTTTAAAGTAATTTTTCTCAGTTTCACACTCTGGTGAGTTAAGGTCTTTTGCCTTTGTAGGGCAGTACTGCTTTCTGTTATGATTTTATTTAACAAATTGTCCCAACTTTTTATGATTTGGGGTAGTATATCAGGCAGTTAAATGGCATATGTACAGTGGACTCTAAAATTACTGGCACCCCTAACTGGAAATGCACAAACAGTACAATAATTATAAAAAAATATATATTTATAGAGAAACTCAAAATAAAAAGATGTGAGAAATACTTCCTGATATTAATCTTCCAATGGCACAAACCAAAATCATTTACTGATTTAGTTAAAAATCCATTTCCTCCAAATCAAGGTTTCACAGTTAATGACACCCTTAAAGATTATTGTAAATAACATCTACCAAAAGTCAACCAGGTATTTCATTCCACTTATTTCAGTTTTATCTAAGTGTTAAGGAAACATATTGAGCCATTACATCACTTCCTGCTTCACTAGGGTATAAAAATGAAGTAACACTCATGCAACCGAGCTATTGAGTTTCAGGAGAGTGGTTTTGGTTAACAGTTGTTAAGCTTGGCAGGAGAATTTATCATTTTATATTTGATTGCATTGTTCTAACATCACCTGTACAACAAACTGAAGCATTACTTAGCGTTATTCAACTTAATTTTTCCTCTTAAATTGCCTGTTGTATTCCGATAGGTTAGATTTTTTAGGCACAGTGAGGAGATGGGCACTGTGGGGGTAAAGTGTTCTTGCCCAAGAACACACAGCGAGGGCCATGGTAAGGACTTGAACTCAGGTCTTCTCAATCCCAAATCAGCTCTGCCCCGTCCCCTATATATATATATATATATATATATATATATGTGTGTGTGTGTGTGTGTGTGTGTGTGTGTGCGCGTGTATGTGTATGTGTATAATTTTTAAAAAATGCTGATGACAGTACACGGGACACCTAAAAATTTGTGGACAACCTGATTTGTTGCCTAGGTTGTCCATTTTTCCCTGATTTCTAACACTGCAGAGACTTAGTGAAACACACATAAAAATCATTCCTTGCATTACAATGAATTCTATACTCGAAAATAACGTTTATGACCTTCTCAGCATCAAACCTTTTATTTTCCTTTTTTTCAAACCCTATGCACTTTCAAAAAAACATTAGCTTGACACAAAGAGTAAGTGAGGAAATCATCTTCCAGCTTATTCAACATTGCTTCCAAGGTCCATTAAAAACAAACAGTTGGACAATAAGCCCTCTGGGAGAGTTATATTGCAGCCAACTCAAGATCATTCTCTGAGGGTCAATTTCATGTTCCCAAGAATTTACTTTATAATTCTAAATAATGGCTTTGAGAATTTCTTCAGTAAAATGTTGCAGTTTGATTTTTTTGAGTGAGGACTGGGCTCCCGTGGTTTCAAAATTCAATTCTGCAAAAACTACACTGACCTTTATTGATGTTAATCATCGCGTAAAAATGGTCACCAAGCTGCATTGGGTATGACATAGTTTTATGGACATGATATACATGATACCGGGCAAAAAAAAAATCCTGGCAAATTCTGTAAAAAGCGACAGAAACAAGCTTACATTATGTGCAAATGGTTAAATGGTGTATAAAGTCTGCATTTAACATGTCTGTGTGCATTTTAATTGTGACAAGCATGATCTGTCAAGCCTATCAGTAAGTCAGAGAGGTGGATGGGAGTGGGGGTTAGGTGGGATATGACTCAACTCCCCACCCCTCCCTCCTTCCCCAGGGGAGTGGGAATGTAATCTAACTAAGCCCTGGGCTTCCATTTCTCCTTCAGTGGAGTAGGCTGGATTCATTAAACTCCTGGCTGTTATCCAGCTCTTTTAATGCAAGGAGAGGTTTTTTTTATTGCATGTCTGTAGAAAATAAATCAAAATGTGTGAATAATATATCTCTGCAAAGACCACTGGCAGGCAAAGGCAAAAAAGGAGGAGAGAGAAATAAGTGAATTATAGTTGTCTTCATCCATACATTACATTTTCTCTACCAGATGTCCTGAGTATAAAATTCTGAATGCATTAAACAAGCATGCATTCATTCCCATTTGTAGACTGTAAAATATCTGTCGAAACAAATAATTATGAAAGTATTGATAAACATCTACATCTATTCCAAATGTAATACCATGAAAAATCTCTACTCCATAATGATAATGCATAGGAATACTAGTTCAATGATGTTAGGACGAAGATGACCCTCAGTTTATGCCTCATACAGCTTGAAAACCCTTACCTGGCAATGAAGGACTTGGGCAATGGAATATCTGCTGTGCTGTCTCCCTTCTGACATCTTTGAATGGCAGAATATTTTGTTCCCTGTATATCCCAAAGCTCTCCAAGCTCCGCCTTCTTCCACGTATGCTGGATTCCTCTGCTCGAGATGACTGCATCGCCCCAAACAACTCTGGCGACAAATCGTGGTTGGACCGAAGTCTTTCAGGGTGTTGGTGAGAGCAGGCACCACTGAGGTCACCCATCACTTCGCCAAGCTCTCGCATATGCTTATGCTGCAGTGAGTCAGACAGAGACAATGCAGAAAGGGTGCCCATTTCAAAAATACTCCTTGAGCTTCTTGACAACGTGTCTGTGCATTGCTGATTCCGCTGCTTGTCGTTCACTTTCGTTAGAGAGGTTTCTTTGTCTGATATCTCCTGCCGCTCACTAAGAAGGCTTAGGATGCCAGGTTTTTTCCCCCCACTGAAAAGCCCACCCAAGCCTTCCCTCTGGGAATTAGAGAGCTGATCCTCCTTGTGTTTGTGCTTGTGTTTGTGTTTGCGTTTGTGGAGCCGAACGCTTGGCAAACTGCTGGTGCCACCTTTGAGAGATACTAACGTGGGTTCAGTCTTATCCATTCTCGCTGACGGTGTCTGGTGGGATCCATGTTTGGTTTTGTGTTTGGCAGCCACAGCAGACAGCTTCACATGCGCACCAGAATGGAATTGGGATGGCGGAACTGCTGGCCTCATGAACGGAGAACTCGCTGACCCAACGCTATGGGACAAGTACACAGGGGCTGGATACTGACCATAATACCCCAAGTTCATCATACTGGTGGCAATAGGCATTGATGTATAAGGCATTGCGTAGGGTGCATAGTAATTGCCGCTGGGAATCGGGTAGCCAAACCCTTGAATAAAAGGCATTTTCGTCATTGGCTCATTGGATTTGGCTGGCCTGCCGCGTCTCCTCTTAGACTTAATTTCCGAATTCCTCCGAAGATAGTGCAGAGGGTCATAAGGAATATACGACATAGGATAGTAGGGGTCAAAGTTGATCCGGAAGATGCTTGGATATGAATTCTCACGATAAAAGTTGTAGCTGCGATGAGAAATTCGGAAGACCTGGAACTTTCCAATAAGCTCCTCAAGGTCGGCCAAAAACTGAATGTCATCCCGGCTCTGAAGACCCTTACGCTTTCTACGATGCTTCTGTTTCTTCAAGCTCTCCTGGGCAAGGAAATTCTCCACAGCCACTGTAGTGACATGCTTTGAGCAATGACCTCTCATGGCTTTATTGTTAGCCTCTAAGGCGGCAACTTCAGAAGCCTCAAGGCTGCAGAAGTCAAAAGAGTACCTCCTACGAGATGCTGAGCCTTTCTCAGCTTGATCAGATGTGCTGTTGTTGTCTGTGCCGATCCCACTGTCACTGGGGATTGTTTCTTCACTGTGGGATTCACTGACAGGGGACAATGTGACCTCTTTGAGAGAAGCCACCTCAGAGAGATGAGATGGCGAGTTGGCCATGAGCCGTGGAGGAGACAGCTTCCAGTTCAGGCTTTGTAATCTGTTGGGAGCCTTTGTAGGCAACGCGCTAATCGGTTGCAGATTTGGCATGGTTTTCAGGTCTGAAAGGGTGGCATCTGCTGTGGCAGGGCATAGTATCCCACAAGCTCCAGCAGCTTGGACAGAGAGTGGCTGCATAGCCCTAGGAGAAGGCATTCCTGCTGTACTTGGTGGATTAGAAGGCACTATGAGGTTCTCAAACTGGCTAGAAACAGGCACAGGGTGCTTATCACTGGTTTTGTGCTCATCTTGCTGGACCTTCATATCAGCTCTTGGCTTTCTACCTCTCTTCTTGCCAATGTATATTGTTCCTCTCTTACTTACATTAATCTGTTTGCCCAGCCGGGCCTCAATTGTTGATGCCATGGTAGAAACCACATTCGACACAGGGGTCATAGACTTTAGTCCCAGATTGCTTTTAGAACAAGACAAAATTTCATTTAAGATGTTCTGCATTGTAACCAATTTCATTTTGTTGACTGTTTGAATGGTCTTCTTGTCAAGCACCCTGGAATAGTTGGTCTTTTTATTGAGTTTCAGTTGTTTGGCTGGGGGGGAACTGATTGTAGCCATTTGAACCAATTTTGCTAAATTGCGTCTCCTCTTTCTTTTCTTCGCAGTTCCAGATGACTCTCTAGCAATTGGGCTCACAGGACTGGTTGATGTTCCCTCATGAATGGTTTCAACAGTAAGCAGAGGTTGTTTTTTAGGTCGCCCGCGTTTCTTTTTCACAGGGGTAATGACAGTCAAGCTGTCAGTGTTGGCATAGAGTGGGCTGGAGGGTGTGATTGGATACGCTGAAGGAGGCTCTGAGATAGCTGAGATTGGGCCACTGCAGTCTTTTTGGTGTGAAGAGGTTTTGGACTTTAGATATGACCACCTTCCCATAAACTTTTGGTGTTTCATTGCCTCTTGCTTGCTTGGATTGACTGATGCTCTGGGCCTTCCCACTGGGTTCTTCCTTAATTTGTTTCGACAGACCCCATCCAAATCAACTGCAGTTTCTGTTAGCATTTGCTCCACCTCCGACCGTCTCTCAGCAACTGATTTTGCAACCCTTGGTTCTGATTTGCTAGGTGCTTTTGGTTCCACAAAACCTCTTTCTGTCTTTTCAGTGGCTTCAGAGGTCACTGTCTCCTCTGTTAAATCCTGCACAGGCATTTGGTCTTTAAGTGAACGTCGATACCTTGCCTTTTTCCCAGGGTTAATTTTAGATTCACCCACCAACAATGGAGGGGATCCTGATAGAATCTCACTCCCTCCCTCTGAATTCTTTGCACTATTGTCAACCTCCCCATCTGTTGGCTCTGTGACCTTCTCGGGCTCTGTCATGAGCTTCTCTTTAGCACTGTCCTGTGTTTTGGGTTCAAAGTCTATCCCTGGTTTTTTGTTCCATTGGTGATCTGAGCCATATCCAACCAGGGTTCTCCCTGAATCCTTCCGCCCATATTTTCTCTTGATGTTCCCAAAAACTTGTTCAGTAACTTGCTGCAAACACCTTTCTTTGTTCAATGAGGAGATCATGATCAGGCCACTGTCTGGCTGCATTTTCAGTGGTACAGTAGTGGTAAGAGATGGTTGAATTTGTGAACTGGTGATTTGACTTTGCATTCCAGGGGTGAAATGTGTCAGAGATGGGCTTTCCGGAACCTTTTTCAGCTGTATTTTGGTGTGGCTGCTTGTCAAATCAGGAAGTGAGCTCCTATTAATACTGACTGGCTCTTTTCTTGGTTCAGAATCCACCATGGTTCCTTGGGATGAGGACCCTTCTGCTTGAGGCTTTGTCCAATGCAACTGGTGTTTCAGGGTGCTTTTGGGTGGGTGCTTTGGTTTCATGGACTCTCCCAACATATTCATCGGATCGCCCTCATCTTGTTCATTAGGCTTGAAACACTTTTCATATGTCTGCAAAGAAAAAGTGACGTGTTAAGGAAAAAAAAAACTACCAGAGATAAATTATATAAATATTTTCAGCATATGTTTAAATGCTGAATAGTAACAGAAATGGATATACAAATACTGATTCTAACTCTAATATTAAAGCAAGAATAAATATTAACACAGATACAAACTGATGTTTCTGTCATGTGTCAGAACTTTCTATCAGAAACAGGAAGAGGCAACCGAAAAATTTCCACGAGTAGTGGCAGCATATGTCAATGATAGAAGCACTTTCTCCAAATCTTCTGTGTCAACAATTATTTATGATGAAATGATTTAAATCAGGTTCCACATTATAATGAACAGATGACATGTTCTATGATCAACTAAGCTTGAATGAAATCGGTAGTCACAATTCAAACGAACCAAAGAGCCTTTTTAACAAACAATGTTGTAGATAAGGATTCTTGTGGCCAATACTTGGGAACGTATGAACCACACCAATATTTTTTTATAATTTCTGTGAACTTTCTTCTACATAGTCTCATGATAAAAGCAATGAATAAAGTGGTTAAATTGCATCTTGAGCTCTGAGAATCAACTAGGTTAAGTTACTGGTTGCCATATGCATTGATTTGAATCAGCATTGCATTGAAATTACAACCAGTGTCTACACATCTGAAACAATAATAAAGCACTTCTGTGGTTTTCTTGTTATTAACCAAGGGTAAAAAGATTAGTATCTGATATGCAAGCATGTTTTTTAAAGCCATCCTGTTTTCAAAGCCAACAGCTACAAGCTCTCCTGAAGTCTAACCGCAATTTTGTTTTTCAACACAGGTCAACATCCATTTTACAGCTTTGCAGCTGACACTCAAGCATGAAAGCAGTTTTGAAATATTCATTTTGCCTCTGTGGTAATAGTTAAGCTTTGCAGAGGGCGTTTTCTTTATCATGTTGTTGGGTTCCCAAGGGCATTGCATACTAACTGCATGTATAAAAGAATTCACACAAATATCTTTTCCAGCAACCACATACTCACATTACTGCTCAAACCAGCGACAAGACAATTATTCACCAACAGTTTGAAATTCTGGACATATAATCCTCTGCCTCATGCCTTGTGACTTGGATAAAACAGATAAAATATTTTAATCAGAAGAGTTTATCATTTTTAAAGGAACCTGGCTTTACAAAAAAGCTGAATATTATCACTGCATAAATGCTCCAAGATACCAACATCAAACAGGGTGGTATCAATACTAATTACAATAACTATTCTTTATACTATAGATATAACAGTGAAAAGTTTATATGGACCTTCTCTTATGCTGAGTTCAAGAACAAATGCGTGAGAAAAAGGCTGCTGATCCATTAAGCGCAGACATCACCAAAAGAATTGCAAAACAAAGTGTCTTTGCTCCAGGATATCTTTTAACCAATGATGAGGGATAATAACCCTTTTGAGTTCTGGCGCCAGCCAAGACAGTGTTTTTTTCTAACAATAAGAGATGCAAACAAGTAAAAGGCAGGAACTGGAACAGATATGGCAAAAACAGTACAAGATGTGCTGACTGAATCTTTAATTTCCTCCACTGCACTGTATTAAAAACATGCAAAAAACCTTCCCATATGGTAGACATGTTCCTTTATCGTGCAATTTTGCATTATTAAATAATTATGTTCAACTGACAGAACATACCCCCCCTTCAAAAATCAACACCTGTATGTGTTCTTCCAGTCTCTTTTCCTTCCATATATTACTGCTGAAGTTTTGCTCTTACTCTCTCCATCTCTTTCCTCTCTCTAAGCTCTAATCAGCAAGTGACAACTCATTAAGCCTTTCCCAAAGAACCGGCAGCAGCAGGATATTTTATCTACATGGCACACTCAGCGCAGTCACACTTGGCATTAAAAACTCCAAGCATGCTCCTGAAGGAGTCCGGGTTGAAGGCCAAGGGAAGCATGCTAAAAGACGGAAGGAAAATGAGAGGGAGATTGGACAGCGAATGAGCAGTGTGCAAACGTGTGTCCCGGCAGTAGAACTGTTCAGTAGTCCTTCTAGTGGCTAATCCTCTCCAATATCTTTCAATCAGTGGCTTTTAATTAAAAAGGAGCACCTTTGAGGGTTGCACTGATGGGAGAGCTCCCACTGCAGGGTTTGCGCTTTTCATTTCTCCATCTGTGAGAAACTGCATCACCTTTCAGATTCTTAATCCAGTAATCCTTTGAGGAATTTGTGGTCTCTCCCAGCCAAGATGATACAGTCTCCGGTTTTGTGTGCCAAATCTTCCAGCAGCCCTTTAATTTAGCTAAATGCCATTTTATATTTCCCTTGTCTCTAATAA
The DNA here is from genome assembly GCA_029692085.1 of Gymnothorax javanicus. Lineage (NCBI taxonomy): Eukaryota > Metazoa > Chordata > Actinopteri > Anguilliformes > Muraenidae > Gymnothorax > Gymnothorax javanicus. Next base: position 27,993,830 of record CM056194.1, on the reverse strand, counting down.
CAACACAAGCACCACTGCATAACCTTCACACTGGATATATTAATTTCCTTGTTTAAAATATGTTACATCAAATTAATATGCGAGGCAGGTAGCGACACTGAATGAGTGACACCCACTGCAAAGCTCCTGCGTTTTATCACTTCTCTATCGCGGCAGCTTCGGGCAAGGTGGTCCCAAAAGGCTTAGCAGACTCAATGGTGTTTTCATAATAATCCTCGCTAAACTTCAACATGCATTTTCTCAACGGCAATAGGAGGGCTGCCTCATCTGAAAGGGCTGCAGCATCATATCTAATCAGCCAGTGATGCAATTGCTAAATTCAAATTTTGCAAAGAAGAAATGCTTACTACTAAGGCATTTATTTTAAAAAAACAGCATATCCACAAAGCGAAGCTGGATTGCTCGTGCAGCGTTTAAGTGCAGATAAATAAACAATATCAGGCAATAAGAGTAATTTAACTTCATTTTTTTCTGTGTTGATTAGATAGGAGCTGCTGTTGCTTTTCAGGACATAAAATGTCAGAAATGAAGCCATTATGAAGGGTTATGATAGAAACAAAAACCTAAATAGTAATAAAAGACAGAAGAATCCCATAATGAGGGATTGCTATTTTCCTAAAACAAAACATGGCTTTGCAAGAACCTTAGCTGGCCAAAAATGCCTCTCAAATCCTGGTGGTTGAAAGCTGTCTAAAAACTTGGATTCAGCAATCAGAATCACCCTTAACAAGAAAAAAAAAAATACAGCAAATATGTCACAGGGAAAAAGAGTGGGGAGAAGTTACAGAGCATATGGTTTTCTTAGCATCTTTTCCGCTATTCCTTTCTTCCCCACATTTTTACCTCCCAGTATAATGAGTGGCAGCTCATAGTATGCTGAGACACATGTATGCTTGGTAACTACGGGTTACCATGAGTCAGAGCTGCCAGAAATAGCCAGTGGAACATGCTGCCATCCTTCCCCCTGCCCACCCCAGCAATGTGTGTGACATGCTGCCAGTGGCCAACTGCCTTCCTCAAAGGGGCAGAACAGCGCAGAGCCACACTCAAAATTAACTGACACATAGAGATCAGAGCCACACCAGAACATCCTAAGGTCAAACATCCCTTGCTATTGTGCGCTGGAGCATGTCCGTTTGTCTAAATTATACAAGCGGACTGCTCTTGTCAAGGTTGAAAGGCAGATATTTTTCCTCTGTAATCCTACGTGCATCTCTCTCCCTGTTTATGTATTTGAGTGTGATGTACGGCAGTGGAACTTCAGTGTTCCTGCCTTGTCAAGCAATCCTGACTTTTTGAAATAAGCATAAAATATGTATTTCAATTAGTGCTAAAGGAGGGGTCCTATAAAAGAGAACTTGGGAGTAATGTTTCTCTATACATGCTGGTGTGGTGCTGAATGAAATCCAAAGATGTTTCACTAGCTCATTGTCAACTGTGCAAGACCAGTCAAATCAGTCACCAGCCAAATCTTTGAAATGAAGCTAAGTTAACAATGTAACCAAACATTGATATGCTTCCATTAGATGCAAATGGAAAACAAAATTATTGCTCTTTATTTCAACGATCCAATGTAGGCAGCACCTTGAAGATCTAAGAAAAATAATTATTTGGTGTACGCCAAATTATTTCAGTTTGACTGGAGTTCTGGTATTTGGAGTGTGAGAATGAATTTGAATGAACACAATCAATGCCACCAGATTATCCAAAACTGAAAAATGATAAATCAGATACTATAAGAAGCACAGAGAGGTTTATGAAGCACAAGACCGCACATCAGGAAACCACATTTTATGTCTTTATCCCTTTCAAATGCTCCAGGTTTCACGACATTAATCTGTCAAGGTGTTTGTTTAAAAATGAAAATGGAAAAAGATAATAAAAATAAATTCTAGCAGTGATTTATGACTCCTGTTGCAGACAACTCAGAAGGCATCAGGAACAAGAAAGGAAGAGAGAGATTTCAAAGAGGTATCTTGCATAGTTTTTCCAAAATATTCGAAAAAAAGCTGAACGGAAATTATGATGACCCCTCCCATGTAACCTCTGCACAAAAACAAATGATACAAATCAACTCACAGACCTGACACCACGCCAAAGACTGTACTCAACCCTGCACAAGATCATTATTCCCAACGAATGTGATGTAGAATTAGTCGCTTCTTTTTCGGTGTGAAGATAAAAATGTATTGTTTTCCAAGCTAAAGGTCACCATCTGCTAGAGAAAGCCATTACACTGTATCACTAGCCAATAAAAGTTATAGGTGCCCTCACTTGAAAACACGTCTGTGTCAGCTTGCACCCTGACCACCACCGGTGTTCCCTATAACCACTGCACTAATTGGTCAAATTGCAGTGTTTGTAAACCAGTCTCTGGTGACAGATTCAGAAACCTAGTGCTGAATGGGACCGCAAGATCATCTGACAACTTCTGCACCAATGAGTCCCAACGTCATGCGACCCTTAGGTGTAGACAACACAAAGCCAGATTGGATGTCTTTCACCTGATATGGAAAAGGTTTCTCTAATTACATGGGACACCATTTGATCAGTGTCAGAGCACACAAAACAAAGCAAGAAAGGTAGGTAGGTAGCAAGGAACACACAAGAGAATATAAGAAAGTCATGGGTGAAATAAAAGAAAAAAATCTAAACGAAAACTAACAGACTCTGTGAGATCAAGGGTAACAGAGCTGTCTTACAAGGGAACACGAAACAGGAATAAAATGAGATAGCTTCAGATGAACCTTAAAGAAAAGAGCATTTCTGATCAGACAGGAACAGAAGAAATACTGTTAAATATATTTGACAGCACAACTGGCAGCTAGATAACACAACTGTCATTTTGAATTAATTGAGAAAATGAGTACATTTTCACAGCAGTCTTTATTATGATGTTGACATATATGATTTACCTTGCGCAGATTTGACGGCACACTTAAATGGGCTATACCTTGAGAAGAATAAATGTTATCTCCCAGAGGGATCCAGGCTCTGTAATACATGTTTACATTGATTTATAACCATATTCTTATCATTTTGATGACGCAGGCAAGTGATCTCTTGCACAGTTACTTTTCTGAGCACAAAAGCCTTGTGGAGGAGGATTTAACCATCAATCTGTGCGGAGAAGAACCAAAACACTGCCATATGAGACAAGCCGGTCAGAGATGGCAAAGGTCCCCCTCTGAAAGACGCACACACGCATGAACGGATGGATGTACTGTCGGCCAGATGGATCCACACAGTCTAAATCAAAAGTCCCCTGACTCCCCTTCAGGTGGCAGTAGGGGGACTAAAAGGCAATTTTTAAAGACCACCGCAAGTAGTTTGGGAGGTATTTTCCAGATATGGAATTGCAGTCAAGGTCACAAGTCAAAGGTCACAAAAAATGTCCTACAGAGGTGGAGGGTCAATTTTAATACTTGCATTAGTTTCCTTGACCTGAACTTAGTAGGTTTTGACACGCTACATTAAAAAATTGGATGATTTGAAAATTGAAAGTTGAAATTTGAAAATTGAAGAAAAAGTCCAAGGTCATAGGGAAAACAGTCAAAGGTCACAGGTAAACTAAACATTCAAAAGGCATAACTAGAGGATATGGCCAACCTACTAATACCATGTCGAACTTTGGCTTAAGAAAACTTATTTTTCTTAACTACTTAATAGAGATACCACTGGCTCACTACAGCAGAAGTGGTTTCTACAAAGGACAATGATCTTTTCTGTCACAAGAGATCATTTTTTGAACTGCTGGATAGATACTATGGGCAAGTATATTGAGCAGTTTGCACATCAGGCTTAGCTGAGGAGTTTAATTCATGCAACTCCTGGGAAACAGGGATGGGGCTGAACTTGTCCATATTCTAAACCATGTTCGAGCTTGGCTTGCTAGTGAATATTCAATAAATGATCCGGCTGTGTCATCTAGTGATAGAATAGTGCAACTGCACGCATAAGTACAGCAGCTCCTGTCCGCTGGCGTCTACATCTGTGCAGAAGGGTTAAAAAAGCCGCTGTCATGTTTCTTCCTGATGTCCCTGTGCCAAAGCGATACCAACAATGGTATTGTAACTCCAACAGCAAATATTCAAAACAAATTATTTCCAAGCATTTGTCCCTTGGCTTTCGACTGCAACTTAGCACCATGCAGTTTTGAATACTAACCAGATTTCCGTGACACCACCCAAAAAATTGGTCACACAACATGCAACATAAGTCTATCTGTCAGGAACCAGGGTCCTGACTACCAATCGAAAAAGGTAGGCTATGCTGATTATTGTAGGTTAGCAATAAATGCTCTCCTTGCTAACTTTCAGCACAGGTAATGTATTGTGTTGAAAGGCGATCATCTAGCCTACATCTGATAGCGAACAAACCAAATATGATAGGAAAGGAGGAATTGAAACAATGTTATTCGGCTGCTTGAAATGGTTCATTGATTTTAGAGTTTGTACTGCAAACTCCATAATAAATACCGTGCGCTGGTGACATTGAAAGAAAGGTGATCCATCTTATCAGCTTGGGTAAACTTCACTGCCAATACTGCCACCCTAAGTCAGACCTCTAGTGTACACGCCAGACAAAGGCGTGCACCAATTCACTTTTTTGTTTGTTTTCGCTAAGGCATTTGTGTTTATTTCGTCTTAGTTAATGTCAAAATCAATTTAATTTATTTTAATTAATTTTATTGTTTTTTTTGGAAATATGTGCTCATTTTGAATTTGCTGCCAGCAACACATATCATCAATGTTGCGATGGGGGCAACAAAAGACTGGAGAAGTTGTATGATGCTTAACCTCTTAACTGTCACCTGCATTTTCTCACATTTGGCCCGGATTGGTATACCACATTTCAAATGCTCACTGCTCCCACAAACAATGGTTCTATTACACAAAATACTGCGTGTCTGTTGTTGCTGTTATGAGTATTTACATAAAATATACGGCTTAATCTTCAATTTTGGGACAAACAACTTGGATATCTTGATTGCACAGGTTCTTAGCTTTCGAACAAGACCAAATGGAATGGATAATACATGATTTGACCGTCATAACACAACTTTGATGATGAGGACTGACAAGTTTCATTGCACTCAAGTATGTGGTGTCTATGTTGAGAAATTGATTTATTGCATTTGTTATGACTGACATAGGGCAAAAAGGTGGGTAGAAATGAAATCCTGAGCATCTAAGCTTTCAAATGATATATCGTTTGCCTGGATTGGTTGAGGATTTAAGTCATAGTTTACAAATGAAGGATTCAAAATTTGTTTGAAAATTCCGTAGGGCCCTAATTAGGGCCCAGTGACAGTTAACAGTAGTGTTGTAGGGTATACCGGTACTAAATAAGTACCGCAGTACCAAAGCATTCAAAAAGATACTATACTGCGTTTGGAAAAAAACGGTACTCGTACTTATTCTTTGATGAGAATGCCTGCTTGACTCATCTCTGCTGCTGTGTGACGTTGCCGCAATTGACGCGTTGTAATATGAGCCGAGGCACACGGAAGTGGGAGACAGCGCTAAGAGCAGCGAGACTCCTAATCCCCCATAGACCTCCATTGTAAGAAATTGGTCACACGTCCTGTCTCCTAAGTGGGCGCGGTCGCAGAAGTGTTGCGTGCGTTGTATTTGCAGAATGAATGTTGACCGGGTTATCCGTCGCATCTTGTCAGAAGTGGTAGCTAAATGGGTGAGCGATTGAACGCTGGGATATATAAGTATCTATATTATATCTGCATGTTGCGTGTATATTTCCTTTAACTTTGCTACATCAGGCATTTTACAACACAGCTAACGGCCGTACTCAGCATTATGAATATGAGTTAGCTGGCCAGCAACGGCATTCGTGAATGTTATTTCTCATGCGCTTAAAAATTAGATTTTGGCTTGGTAGCGTTCACTCTTGGAGTGGTTGTTGGGTTTTGAACAGGATAATGTTTGGCCAGGTCTGTATTTTTATTATTTCAGTGGGACTCCCCAGTATAATAAAGGCTAAATTAAATAATACTCAAATTATTTAAAGCATTTTACTGTAATTGCCATAGGCTATAGCTTGAAGGGCATTACCTCAGCTAGTTTAAGCCTATGAAGCTGGTTTGTAATACGACAGTTGCTAATTTATTCCTTACCTGTCTACGTACTTTGGAAACGAAAAGATGGATAGCTTGTTCCTATTATCGAAACCTATTGCTGCACAAAGTTTGCATTTTTAACGAGGATTGCAAATGCAAGATACGCTTCACATTTAATTTGTGCGCCTTATTTTGCCGCTTTCCCCCGCTTGTTTAATATCTGATATCTATCCAGTACAAGATCATAGCGATCAAATGTATTCGTTTTCCCCTTTAAAAATGATTAAACGTCGATGACAATAATAGTATTACTGGACAAAACACAAGCATTATTTCAGTTTTAAATTTTTATTTGTGGTTTCCTGCAGTCCATACTGTATTTCTATATTGCCAGATGTGACACGAGCGCTGCTGAGAGAGACACAGGTCTCGAACAACGTTCATTTTCTCATGATCTGCTGGTCTTAAAATGTCATTGCAGCGCCAGAATATTTGGAAGATATGTGGACAGCGAAAAATAAGTCCAATATTTAATTCTGTGACAATGGGGCAAAATAATCGGTGATCTGTGCTCACGTTCACTTCTCCCCATTGGAATAAATTCATTCAAGACCCGCCACATGTCTATCTGAAGGGGCGGGGCACCCACGTGACTGATACCACAAATTACTCCTCGGTGAGGAGTCTTCCTTCCTTTTTTGTCTTTGGAGTTGGCTAGTGGTATTAGAGAGAGAATGGCAGCTGCGGCAGTGACAGAAACCCCACAACTCGTGGACAAGGAGGGCACCCGTAGTGCCATATGGAAGTATTTTGGCTTCAAGGCCAACGAGAAGGGGGAACCCAACAACACAGTCTGCAAGAGATGTTTCAAACCCTGTCTCGCCAAGGATGGCATCACTTCCAACATGGTGAAACATTTGAAAGACAGGCATCCAGACCAGTTCAAAGAGTTTAAAGACCGACGGGTGATTAGTTGATTAATTCAGTCCCCTTTTATGCTCATAAAAAATAGCCTTTAGAAAAGCCAAATATATAACGTAAGCCTACATTCTAGTGCTGAAACACAGCAGTAACTCAGGCTGTCTGAGTAACACAGGCTGTGTTAGCGCCCATGTCCACAGAAAGCATCTTTTGCGCTGGAAGCATCTATTATCCATACAAATTCTATGAAGTTCAGCAGTTTTATAAGAGTTTGTGTTAAAATAAAGAAAATGACATTTTTTGTATTTCACCTTTATTTTGAAAGGTATCGAGTAGTATCGAAAAGTATCGAAATTCATTTTGGTACCGGTGTCGAAACAAAATTTTTGGTATCGGGACAACACCAGTTAACAGGTTAAAAAAAAATACGCCTAGATGGCAGCAATGCCAACAAAGTAGTGCTGCTTGCTCAAGCCTTTGGTATTGTGTGTTACAATATAACATTTTGCATTTAACAGAATCCTGAAGCCACTTTTTCTCTCTCCCCATTATGATTAAATACTTCAATTGTTGATTAGTCGAGAGGGTCAAATTTATATCAACCTGTGTGATTTACCACTTCCCCATAACACTGTCTAAATATTTCATTCCAGTCTTATTGTTATTAGCCACAATGATTACCTCAATTTGCTCAAAGTGTCATTCATGCTGTGTATTTGTTGCTGTTTTGACTAATTAATTATGAGTAATCCCACTACATTCCCTTAACTCATCCATCCCCATGAACTGGCTGATTAACAGAATGTACGCTGTAAAGAGTTTAAAAGCCTTCATTAGCATGGGCTGGCTGCAAAACCACACAATTATTGACAGGCTTTGAAGCTGAGATAATAAAGACAGAATGCACAATCCCCCTCCGCCAGGGCCCCTTACGAATAATACTGCACCACCTTTCTTTAATCAGCCAGTTGGAACAACTTATGGAACGCAAGCTCCAAGCTTAACCACAGCTTTCTTACTGTCCCCAATGTGTGCAGCACAGCCATCCACATTCTCTAAATTACCATCAGCTGTCAAAAGGAATATTGGTTACCATACTGAGGTTAAAGCATATTAAAAGAATAATCCAATAAAAATACAAATACAGAGACAAAGTTAAGACAGCCTGCAGAGGAAACTGATCGCCAAAAGCTCTGCATTCAAAGCTGCCACAAAACAAATGGGAGACGTGTCAATTTGTCACAGCAGAGAGGATGTCCAACTTTACAGAGTCGTCCACAAATATTGGCGCCCATGGTAAATATTGGTGGAAAAGAAAATGAAAAATTGGTTGCTTTTAAATCCTTCCAATCTTTTATTCAAAGTATTTTTTTTTTAATCTAAGCTTGAATTGAAAGAAACGAAGTGAAATATTTATCTTTTCATATTTTTTTACCCCAAAAACATGTATGTATGCAACATTCATTTGTACCACAAGAAAATCTTATTTTAAAAAATGTACCTGATAGTCTCATTCTTTTATTTATTTTATTTATTTATTTTTTTGAGTTAACTTATTGATAGGAAAACTAAAAGGGTCACCCATGGCTTCCTGTTTGCTTTAGGAATAATCACGAAGTGACACAAAGGCCAATTTCCATTAGCCATCCATCACCATGGTGAGAACAAAAAAAGACTGCAATGATGTGTGGCAAAAAGTTGTTAGGTTTAAGGCAAAGACTGCTGGAAAGTGGCTACAAAAGTTTAAAATACTCATTTCAACTATTAGTGCAGTAATTAAGAAGTTTAAGGCATATGGCAATGTTATAATCAACCTGGAAGAAAACCTGTGTCTAATTTTGAACGCAAGTCCTGTGAGGAAAATGGCTGAATTGGTAATGAAAACTCCAAGGATGACATTTGGTGAACTCCAGACAATAATTGGATACCTTACTCCAAAACCGAACCAAACCACAAATTCATGAAAATTTAGTCGTCCAGTCTGCTGTATTGTAACGTAAAGTACCATGTCAACCAAACAGCACAGGTCTCAATGGCACTGATTAGCAAATAAAACTTAAAAACACCAACCCACAGAGCCCTAAACAGGCAGATACAATAATGCCAAAGAGAACCATCAGCTCCAGTCAAAATTTTTAAATGTTGAAGTGAAACAACCATTTCACTCTACATTGAGAAATAGCTTTTATGCTTCAGAAACCTTACATCTTTGTATCTGCCACATAATCCCTGTGTGCAGAAGCCAAATATGGCTGCTCATGTATTACCCTATTTAAGGTTTCATATTCAAGATTTGAGCTTCACAGAGAGTGGGACAATGACTTTAATGAGCATTTAAAATTCTGTCGTATTTCAGTTTCTTTCCTTAATTTTAGTTCAGAGTAAGGGCCACAAACACATAAAATCTTCATGAAAATTCAGCAATGAAATTATAAAACAAAAATAATGAGAATTGAAAAATGGCTGGGAGTTAAAACAATACACTTCTGGGATCATAAATTCCTTGGTCACAAGGGTACCTCATCTGACAGTGATTTTTTTTTTTTTAATTATCTGCTATTTATGAACCAAATAAGATCTCCAGGTGGCTCCCTAAGCTGACAGAGCTCTCAAAAATACGCACTGTCAAATCATAAAATAATCTTATGTTTAACACAAATCAACTTCTGACTCACGAGGTTCAACATTTAATTAATGATTTTCTAGTGGAATTTAGCATGCGTTTATCAATACAAGTGAGGATGGAAATCAATAGTCATCAGTAACCTCTCAAAACCAAAAACTTTTCTCCATGATAAAGTTCAGAGTTTTGTCCATTTTTCTACAAAGCTGCATCAGTACGTACATGTACTCATTAAAAGAACTGCTTATTTTACAGTCAGATCAATTCCAATCATCCAAGCGAAACGCAAGCTTGAATAAACACTTTTGACTCCCTATGAAGAGCAAGTATAACTCAATAACACAGTAATATCTGAAACATACATCAATTTAACAAAACAGACATTGCACTATCTGGAAAAATGGCAATCCACTATCTGGAAAAATGCTCCTCTAGACAGAAGCAAAATTGGTGCAATGAATATAGCAGGGGTTTTGCCGAAGTCGAAGCTGTTCTCATTTTAAACAAATGAAAACCATGGCATTTGATTTCATTGAATGTGATATAAATTCTAAAACATCACTACATTGAGCAAAATCCCGCCATGTACAGTATTGTTCGCAAAGGCTAACGGTTACTCGTACTAACCACTGTCGCAAACAAGCTCTGTGATCATCGTGGCTATTGTAAACTGAAAATAAAAAACAGCTAGCCAGCTAGTTAGCAAGCCATAAGAATGGCTTATTACTGCCTTCTACTCACTCAAAATGAAACAAAGCTCTCCAACATTGAAGTCCTCCTCCAAATAAACAGAGCAACAGTGGTACGTGGTAAGTGTGGTACGAGGAACCTTCCATTACTGTTCCATTCAGAATAACTCAGAATCCAACTGCCATCACGTATATGTACCCTAGGCAATTCTTGGTTGGTTTTGGAAGTCTTTTTTTCTTTGTACTCACGTCATTCAGCTGCACACAGTTGAGAGAATACAACCTAAAATGCTGTTGCGCAAGGGTATAAATACATTTCTGAGGGTCCAGTCAAAGACTTCCAATTACTGTGGAAAGATTACATTGTATGGAATTGGATAAAAATGTGTCAATCAATAGATTATTACCAGGTAATAGTACAGGTGGGCGTGAACTATAACTCTGCTTTACACAGATAAGCCTGAGCAAGCATTAGAGAAACTGGATACCAGTGAGGAACCACTGAATTTGTCGTGAGGTGAATCTGCGCGTAATTCAATGGTAGGGAATCACGCGTTTTTAATGTCTGATGACTATAACTGATAGCAGAATGGCACAGTATCAATCCAATTTTTGCTTCAGAAAACTGATTTTTTTTTCACTACTCGGTTGAGATACCTTTGGCCTATTATTGCTGAACTGGTTGCAACAAAGGTCAACAATTTTTTTCTGTCACAATAGATCATCTTTATTAACTGCTAGATAGATACAATGGGCAAGTATATTAGGCAGTTTGCACATCAGGCTTGGTTGAGGAGTTCAAGTCATACAATTCCTGGGAAACAAGGATGGGACTTAACTTGTCCATATTCTAAATCGGTAACAGGCTGTCCTTTCTCGTGAATATTAAATAACTATTTTGGGTGTGCCATCTATTGATAGAATAGTGTAACTACGTGCATTTATAGAGCAACACCATGTCCGCAAGCGTCTACACCTGCGCAGAGGGGTTAAATCTGCCATCTTTCCGAAGTTCATGACTTGTATCAGAGATAGCAATGACTGACTGTTATAGCACTGCTGGCTTCTCTGTTCTAGTTGGACTGCAAAATAGTACTGTTCAGTGCTTAACCCTTTCGCAGGCACAGCGACATTTTTGTCGTTTTAACCAACGTGTTTTATAAAGTCTTCTTTAAATTCCCCGATTGCGGGAATTCCCTTGTTAGTTACACTCATTACCATTGGCTGTCTCTCAGGTCACCCAGCACTGTATTTTTAGCCGTGAACGAGGCATGGGATTTCCTAAAAACGCTAAATACGAGACTACTTCTCGGTCAAATTGTGGGACATGTGAACATGGCATCGACGAGTACAAATAGCCGGCATTCTAGCCGTGTTTCTAAACGTAAATACAACGTGGATGAAGTTTTTGCTTTATTGAATGACTCTGACGATGAGTTTGAATATCCAGAGAGCGGGAGTGACTTGGATCCAAACGATTTTAGCGATTCTGGAGAGGATTAAAACATAAAAACATCAGTTATGGGAAACTTATTATGAGATTTGGTGTTATTTTATTGTTATTTTGAATAACAATCATATTTTGGTAAAAACCCAAAATTAATCCGTCCGTGGGGGTATGCATCTGGGCCAAAATTTGCCTGCGAAAGGGTTAAACATCTCAGTGATTAACTTAACTGAAAGTGATAGTGATCAACGTTCCCTGTCAGTAGGGCTGGGCGATATGGACTAAAAGTCATATCTCAATATTTTTTAGCTGAATGGCGATACTCGATACATTTCGATTTTTTTTTTTTTTTTTTTGCCGCGAACCGAGTTTACAGTTCTAAGGCTATTTGACCATGACTTCCAGTACGCATGCGCAGTTCTATCATTTTCAGAATTGGTTATATGTGTGCAGGACTAGGAAATGGGGTCACTTGGGATTTTTTCCATTCTGAGGTTAAGTGGGTACCTCAGTGATATCCCAGTGATAGTGATATCCCAGCACTACTGTACCGTCAATTTACAACACTTTGCTGTGCATAAATTCACCTAATTTTTTCTCAAAATGAAAAACTTGGATCACTCTTTTTGTTGGAAAATCTCAATTTTCATAAAATGACCCAAGTGACCCCTTTTCCTAGTCCTGCACACATATCGGTAGGCTTGTTACTCTCATTTCTAGGTGAACGTTGTTATTTAGCTAACTGGCTCCATTTGGTTATGGGGAGGTACTGAATGAATATTTGCGAATATAGTTCGTTTGCAAAGGAGCCATCGGTAGTCAACTACTCGGTTTTCTGTGGATTTAAAATCCGCAAAAGTTCGTTCAAACGCGAATGATTGGCGAAGTCACTGTGTAAGCTTTAAGCATAAGACCGCTGGCTATTTGCGCTTGAGCTCATCAACTATAAACTCTTGAGCATATGCTTCTCAAGCTCAGGCTAGGGCGCATGCCAGTTGCAGAATAGACACTTGCTAGGGGGAGGTGCGCAGTTCTCAACAGCTTTGTTTACTACCAAACAAATGTAATTTCTGTTTGCACCGTAGTGGTTGGAGATTCCCATTTGCTAGATCTGAGCATTGCGCTAATTCCATGACTCTGTCTCTCATTCACGTTGGAACGAACGTTCACGGATTTTAAATCAACTGAAAACCGAGTAGTTAATTAACGGTAGCTCGTTTGCAAATGAACTATATAATGATTATAATAATAATAGACTTTATTTGTAACACCCTTTTCATTCATGGAATCTCAGAGTGCTACAGCAAAAAAGAAAAAGAAAAAGACAAGATTACTAAAAAAAATAAATAACAAGACATCAACAATTATAAGCTATCTTAAAAAGATGCATTTTCAGTTTAGCTTCAAAAGCGTCCAGGCTCTGTATTTCTCTCAGCTCCACAGGGAGGCTGTTCCAAAGCTGAGGTGCAGCAGAGCAGAAGGCTCTATCTCCCATGGTTCGGAGCTTGGTGGTAGGCACATATGTATATTTACTGACCAACCCCTCTTATGCGGCGCACTCCGTCTCCATGTTGTCGCTGAGTGTAGGCGAGAGTGGAGGTGGAGGGGGAGGGGGGAGGGCTTGTGGTCACAGAGCGAGGCGAGGCGGAGCAGAAAGGTTGTGTGAGTGTGTGTGAGACATGGACACGGAGAGGGAGAGGAGAAATAGGAGTGAACTTGCGGCCCATGTATTGTCATTTTAACGCAAAATGAACTATATCGATACAAGCGATATTGTCCCGTGTTATATCTCGTTTAGAAATACATCGATATATATTAAAATACCAAGATATCGCCCAGCCCTACCTGACAGCAGACTATACTGCTTGTATCGACGTAAAGAGCATCAAAATGATGTTGATGAAAACCCCTTCCATCCGATTCCTGTCTGTGACACTCGCATTACAGTCACACTCAGCCTGGTTCCATTTAACTCAGGAATTCCCCCAAGTTTACTTCGGTTCAGCAATTCTGAGAGGCTGTGAAAACATCCAGGAAGGGCGGTAGTATTTCAATGACGAACTTGTTGATTTCCCATGAAGAAGACAGTTGTGTAACATTGTTAAAAGTGTAAGAAGATAGTCATGTTTGAAAGTTATTAAGTCTTGCCAAATTCGGTTATTCCGTTTGATCACATTTAATTTTGAAGCAAATTAATGAAATTCGTGCATCGGTAGTCTTTTCTAAAAGGCATGCCCTTTTCATTTGAGCATTGTTACTCTTTGTTTAACTTCGATTTCGAAGTGTTCGACTTCTGAAAATGCAGACATTTCAGTGGTTCACAGTTACATCAAGTGATATGTATGTTATCCCAGGCCAAGTATTTGACAATACATGGAGCGGTTTATTTTCTCTTGCTGAAACTATTAATTGGCATTAAATTTTGTTCTGCAAAGTGTTGTTATTTTTTAAAAATGTCATAGCATGGGGATGGGTTCCTTCAGCATTTTCACTTTACAATATAATTATGTAGCATGAGCCATAACGAACCAACCATTTCAAAGTAGTTTTCTAACATTTACTTTTTATTTTTTCAAAACAAATATGAGGTTTTGATGCAGATTATTAAGCTGCATCAAAGTGTGGTTTGTATTTTTACATGACCTCTTTCAAAGTTCATTCATATCTTTAAGTTACAAAGTTAAAATGGCCGATATTTCAAAATGTCTTCCGTGGGGATTGGTTCAGTCTGGCTGCCAGGTATCCAATTGGGTGTTGGGGTCAGGAAGTCTCCAAACCTTGAATCTAATACCATCTACAAGAAGTTTGGCAGCTTAGCCAGAAAAAAGCCTCTGGTGTCATCAAAAACAAACTCACGTACCTACAATTTACCAAATATTACGGTGACTTCCAAGGGGGTACGGGTGCATAGTCAGAATAAATCTCATACCCATGGTGAAGTATGGTGGTGGATCTTTGATGTAGTGGCTGTTTTTCAAAGCCCTGCACAGCCTGTTAGCATTCAATGTGTCAAGGATTCCATCAAGTGCCTACAGATATTACATGAAAACCAGACTAACTCTGCCAGAAAACGTGACCTGTGTTGTGATTGAATCCTCCAATAGGATTTGTGATCCAAATCATGCATCGAAATCAACAAAAAATCGATATCCAACCACTGAATATTTTTCCATGGCTGTCCTAGTCCTCTGACCTAAACCAAATTGAAAACCTATGGGATGACCTGAGGAGACAGTCAGATCCTTTGCCCTGCCTTCTCCAACCTCACTACACACTACAGGAGAAAACTCAGAGCTGTATTTCGGCAATGGGAGGATTCACACATTATTAAATGCAGGGGATCCAATAATTGTTACTCACATACAGTACAGTCGCCGTTAAAACCGAAGAGACGGCGTTAGTTAACGCCCAGGTACCTCGGACATTTCGCCCTTCTGACCCATTTCTAACCACAATCTACCACGCGATAACGCGGTACTTCACACTGCTGACCAATGAGCCGTATCACAGGACAATTTACCACCAGGAATAACCACATGTGGCTCTGCGGAACTGAATGTAGTACCGCGTGTAAGTTACAGAATAGAGGGCATTTTGACTGTTAGAATTACGTTTGTGTTTGCCGTTATGTATTTTAACATCTTTTTATTTTCTCTTGCAGTGAAAGTGGAAGTGAGAGCTTATGCGACCTCTGGAAAGCGTGTTGCCGATCATATCCTCTGTTTAAAAAGCCGAGCATGAACAAGAAAAAAAAATATTATGATTAATTCGACAGTGTAATATAAGCAATTGAATTCTTGAAGGAATTTTTTTTTGTATTTTAAATATATGTCTTTTTATTGCAGAAACTGTGATTCTGAGTTTGTGGGTAGACCTTCTGCGAAGTGTGCCGCAATTGATTTATTGGTTTTGAAAAGCCAACCGCAATATAAATAAACAAATTGGCAATATACAACTTAATAGCCTGTGAGCTTATGCTCACGTTATCCTCCGAAATTAGGCTATGCGTTTTCGGATCTGCAGAGATGTGAGGTTGTCTCTCGCCAAGGAGTCAATCTTCTTTCCTAAACTGTGGGGAAATGCATCGTATCGTGATAGGTTCCATAGTTGTGAATGTGATATGTCAGTTTATGGTTGGGCATTTTATAGAAAATTTCTGCCACGCGCTGAGCAGGTCATTAATTCTTTAATAGGCTACAATGAGCTTAAAGGGATTATTGGGGTGACAATGAGTAATAAATAGAGATGGCGCGAACTGAGCTGTATTGAATCAGTGCCAGCTGTATCTGCTTTTAATTCTCTGAATTCAGTTTACGAAAGAGCCATTCAGTTTTAAGTGACATTTAGTTATTGTCCTTTAGAGGTAAGATATTGAGCAGATCTTTTTTAAATTGTGTTTTCCTTATTGATTGATAAATAATAAGCTTACTAAAATAACCCGTGTAAGGTTCCGCAAATAGTTTATTTTGCTTGTTTTTTTTTTTTTAGTGCATTCAAGAGTCGTTATGGTCGAACTAAATTCATATTGTACACAATTCTTTTCTAGTTGCAAGCTTTGCGAACATTATATTTGAACATCTGAATGGTTATGACAAATCATTAAAACAAATACAGACGATGCAAAACGTTTTGTCATGAAAAATTGGTTAAAAATTGCCTATTTGCATTTTAAAACGAAACAATATATAAATCGAAAAACATTCAAGTTCTTTCCGTAGATGAATTTTACTGAGACGGGGTGCGAGTAATCTTCGATATAGGAATGGATATAAGCTACTAAATTACAGGATTGCAACAGGAAAAATAATATATTTCGGCAGTTGAGTGTAAAATAATAGTACATAAAAGCACACGTTACCTCCGAACATAAAATATTGCAGAAATGATAGGCTACCTGACAATCAAAATCCTCACCAAAAATAGCATGATATTTAATAATCAAATTGCGTATTATAACGCACTAAAGTTTTAAATAGTAGCACAGGTTGAGCAAACTGTATCGTCTAATATAAAAAGAAGGTTTGCAGAAATGACTACCGGCCACATCACCCCCGCCAAAGCAAATCAATATTTTATGTTGGCTAACGTTACTCTTGCATTCATATATGGAAATAAATCGCCAAAAAGCTGTGGCATTATCTACATGTACGGACTACTGTCAACACGACTGCCCCAACCGCCCTCGTGGCTCAGTTATGATTAAACAAACACCTGGCTAATGGGCTATCGCCCAACTACCGCGTGCGCGGTAGGCGGCGGGAGGTCTTCTTTTGTCTTTGTGCGCGTCAAGACGCCTGGCCTACCGTACAGCTAAAGACGAGATTTCCCGGTCCTACCGACAGCCTAACGCCCCCCTACTGATGGATTAACAATCTTTTCTTTGGTTTTAACGGCGACTGTACTGTATTTTAGTAAAATATTTGTCCCATGATAATCAGTGGTGTAGTGGTCACTGCAGAAAAGAGAATACTCTGCTAGGGAGATTGTTAGGTCACTAAGGAGAATCTAGGTGCACTCTCCAGTGTATTTCTACAGATTTTTGGGCGATAGGTGATTGAACTGTAAACTGACAGATAAAGACTTGGATATACTCCTATGACTGTGTATACCCTCCACTACGCCACTGACACTAATTATATTTTTATCCTTTCATCATTATACTTCCAAACAGAAGTGGTATTTTTGTTGGTATTTCGAAGTAACCACTTAACTGATAAACAAGGATATTAATTAATAGCCACATTCGTCAAAATTTACCAAGGGTGCGAATATTAGTAGAGGGCACTGTGTGCCCAGATAGTGATGTGTGAGTGGCCACACTAATGAATAATGCTGAAGGAAAAATTAAAATACTTGCATCAAATTGTCATATTGTCATATTGCCATATTGTCTCCCAGGCATGTTGGGAGGGCTCTGGTGGAGAGAATGCCTTTCCCTTCACTACATTATCTGAATACTGCCCTTGATTGTACGATGGACGCAGACATGCAGTGAATATTTTCAATGATGCTTGGCAAGCATACAGAAAGAAAAAGGAATGCCAATTCCAGCAACATAAAAACGATAAATTGACACCAATATACACAAATCAAGTGCAGTTGCATGTGACTGCGTGCTTAGGGGACAAGGAGGCACACAATAGCACACACAAAAACAGCAATTATTTTTTGTGTTTTGTGTATCACCAGCGCGTATTTCAGGACAGCAGTCGGTCGAAACCGAAGTTTTCTCATTCTCATCACGTCCTTGCTAAACAACAGCCTTGGCACTGCGGGAGCTGGGGGGGGGACAACATTTCACATTGCAAATATTAATCTGACTGCAGTCCCTGTTCTTGCCGCAGCAGTTGGTTTTTTGGCAAGGGTTCAGCTTTTTGTCTGCCTCCACAGTCTCCTGCCTCATTCCTTCTCAGAGCTCACCCTCTCTCCCAAAACTTAAATATAACACAGGGAGAGGAAGCTAAGGCAGCTACTGCTAACTGAATAACAAGAAAGCAGGAAGGCAGCCATCTTTGTTACTTGTTTACAAGAACGCCTGTGGACAGAGGAATAATGTAATTTCATTATTGGAGTGCCGCAAAGCCTCTGCGAAAAATTGACACCACTTTACTCTTTATGGATTTCATCCAGTGTAATTACAAAGGAAACGTGCATGGCCAGTACAGTGATTTTGTGCTTTTGATGAAATACTCAAAGGCAGTGAAACATTATCTAGGTTTTTTTGTGAAGTAATAAATTCCCAAATGAATCCACAAATGCTGTGGTCCCTCCATTCAAACCGCAGTGCTGCTGCTGCCTTCAAGCATTCTCTACAGAGGCCATACCCACATTTTAAACCCAGGCAAAAGAGGAACTAAGCTGGTGTAGATTTTTTTTTTGTTGATTGTGATCTCTCATTTCTTTGGCTGCTTCACTATTAATTGTGATCAGTCAGCACTACTTTGAGTTTGCATGTACTTACTGTCCACATTGCTGTTCATTACTATGAGTTTCCTGAGAATTCATCAAAATTTTACTTTCTGACCAATGTCATGTATTTGTCCCTTATGTATGCGCTTACTGCATGTTGCTTTACATAAAATTGCCAGTCCAAATAATGTAATTGAAATAAAGTAAGTACAATTATATCCTTAGACTGAAGTAGCTATCCATGCCCGTGTACCACTACTCAACAATACATTTTCTATCTGGGTCAAAATCAGCTAAGGTGTAATATGGCAATTCATTCAAACCATCACATGATTACAGGGATATTATTCCCGCTAATCAGTAAATTCCTTTTGGTGGCCTTAATTTAAATATTCAAGAGACAGGAAAGATAGTTAGAGCACCATCAATGAAGCCCTGAATGAAGGAAAAAAAATGTTAATTCAGGGGCCTCTTATTTCAGTGCTTGGCAAACGTCAAAATCCTCAGGTAGCCATGTACTTGACTGGATAGTTTTACCAATTAAGTCCAAATTGCAATAACTATTTGCTTACATTTTAAATGGGGTTCAAAGCTATTGAGCCACACAGAAACACAGCACCTATGGCTCATAATAATAATAATAATGAAAAAACTCTCCTCAAAAATTCCCCTTGCGCGTTAGTGCGTCCGTCAAACATATCAGGGTGATGTCCAAGCGTTTTTCTCCACAGTCATTAGTGACTGGTCCATAATGTATGCACGGCAGTGTTTTCATTCGAATATAGTGAAGTTGGTGAATCTTGTCTCTGCTCATCAGTGGTCAGGCTTCTTAGAATTGAAGTCCAGAAAAAAGACCACTCCAATCCGTCAAAAAAATTATGTACATAATTTATGGCGCTTAGAAGACAACGATTAGGAGGTCCTCTGACATTTGCATTTCCAGATTCACCAGCATTCAAATACCAAGCAACCAAAGTCAATAAAATGTTATTCTTTGGCAACTCATTTCATTGATGCCCAGTGCTGACACTTTTTGTGCAGAAGTTCTGACATCATTGCTTGCAAAAACAGTCATTTTCAGAAGTTTATTGATCATAATGTTTGTCTGTTCGTGTGTGGCTCATTCTTGCGTCCACAATTCTTGAGGTATCAACTTGAAATTCATACCACAAGAAGCCATATGTCCAAGGAAAAAGGGGTTAACTCTTGGAAATTCAAGGTCAAATGTCAAAGATCATCAATAAGTTCAAAACTAAATTTTGGCCGATATCTTGTTTCAGCAAAGTAATAGAGACATGGGACCATTGCCAAAATTTTCCCCTTATGAATGGCCCCTTGGAAAGTGGGCATGAAAATTGACAAAAAATATCAACTTTCTCTACTTTTCAGGGTCAAAGTTCAAGGTAAAAAAAAAAATCTATTTTTTTGTTTAAGAATCTAATTCTAATTCTTGTGGATATCATGACCATAAGGGAGCCTGCCAAATTTATCAAAATCGGAGACACCATTATGAAGCTATAGCTTTTTTCCCCCATCTCTTTTCATGGGGCAAATTTAGCCTATTTTCTTGATCGTATATCTCAACTAACACCCAGAGCAATGAGTTCTCCTGAGCCCCACTTCATGGATTTTTCTACTGATTCCTGCACTGTTATTCAAAATGGTCATCCAAAAGGCAATAATCACATTTTGGTTAATTTTTAGTGAATGAGATGAGCCATAGACATGGGACCAATGCCTAAAGCTAGTATCTCACTGAGCAGCGAATGCTTACGAATGTAGCCAATTTTGAGTTTCGTCAGAGTTCGTAAAAGGGCGCAAAGCAATTCGCTAAAAGTTTTTAGGATTGCAAACAGTTTTTCTTGTCGCAAAGAAATTTTGAGCATGTTCAAAATTTCTTTGCGAATTTATTTTCTCATAAACAGTTGCACATGCTTGTAAAAGAGTTGTAAGGGTTTGCAAACGGTTGTAACACGTGTCGCTAAAGTTCTTTTTGGTTCGCGAAGTAGTGACCACTATACAACTGAGCTACAAATGCTGACAAATGTAGATGAATATTGGGTTTTGTGAGGATACCATCAAGGTTTCTTCAAGATTGCAAAAGAGGTTGCAAACGGTTTTTAGGGTCGCAAGGAGTTCAAAAGGTCAAATTTTGACTTTTATGTTTAGGAACCAATTTTGCTCAAATTTTCAAAGATGACAGTTATTATCAAAACAATCACAGACCACAACCTCTAAATCCTTCATCACCTTTTTTAATTTCTGTAATGAGATTATTTTATCCAGTTAAGAGGACTCTTGAAACTTGTTCCAAGTCCTAAATTGGAGCACAGCAGCAAAAAGCAGTTTTTCCTAGTTCAGTTTTAACACGGGGAACCTCGAGAACCAACCAGTCCTGACACCTATCTTGGTAATGGCTAGAACACCATTTGATGAAAGATGTAAGATAATTTGGTAACCTTTGTAGGATTGCTTTGTAAATTAAATTAAGCCAAAGGCATTATTACTTAGTGAAATCTCAATCAAACCTTAAAGAATGCAGAGCAAGTATCATCCAATGGTCGATCTGTCAAATGATTGGTCCAGACAAACAAATGGATCGGTATGACAGATTAGGTCAATCTGAAATGGCCCACCTATTAGGCGCCATTTGAAATAATCATTGGCAATTTGAGTATCCACGGTCTTGTCTCATACATTCTAGTTTTTGCAAGTCATGCTCTATGAGCAATTTAATAATAGGACCGCTTTGTCATAAAGAAAATATTCATTTAGAGCATACAGGCATACATGCATTGCATACATTAGGCTTGGCGACATGGCTCTGTTCTGAGAGATCCCTGCCCATCCAAGCGTGGGACCGAAGGCAGGGAACTACTGACATCAAAAGGAAGACACATTGTTATAGAATGGTTATTTAGACGTAAGAGAACAAGATTAATGGATGTTCTGCTAGACGGGTGGAGCTGGAATGGAGGAGGGTTGTTGAGCCAGTGCAGCGAGGACCAGCTTCTCAGGATAGCAACCTTAACCAGCATATTAATGGCTAAGAAATCATGTGACAGCAGAGACCGATGACAGTCATGTGCACTCAGGTGACTCTCCAGCAGGTAGATGAAGCTCCTCTACATTAAGCAAGCTTGACTCTGTGGCCTATCAGAATTTACGTCAAAGCTCCATATTTTTCACTGGTTTAATTTGATGTACCACCAGACAAAAAAAAACCCCACCGTAATTTTAAAAGGGCTCCTTTGGGGTCATAAGGATGGAATTTTGTGCTAGAAAAGTATCAATAAATGTAAATGGTAAAGTTATATAGGGTGTTTCAAAAAGATGGACCCAATTTCAATGTAGTGTATTTCTTGATAGCAACATGGGACAATTACACAAAAAGTTACACATGGTTTAGTGGGTTATCAAGTTCTATTAACCAGGTCCATCTTTTTGAAACACCCTATATTGCATGCTTAGAAATAGTACACTGTTAAAAAGGTATTCATAACTGCATAAAATACAGACATGTCCTTACATTGGTCTCAGGGGAAGTGCAACACAGACCATAGTTCCCACCAAACTTTACCAAAACCCAACATGAAGGACAGAATATCAAAAAAGTAAAATAATAATATCTGGCATCAGTCTGCAAATATCTAAATTGTGTGTGTTGAACATCAGTAATCATGTTATGAACATTCTCATGTGAAATGTAGGGAACTACTCTAAATAGAGACTAATTCTGAATGCCATCAACAACAACAGATCTTTTTTGCCCCACAAAACCTGCTATGAAAGGCAAATGACCACGGGACAGAGAACTAAACTTCTGTGAAAACTGTCTGGAATCTTTACTTCATGAATTCTATTAAGTACCAGAAAATGAAGTCCAAAGAAACTAGCTCAAGTGAGCGTACAGACCAGGCTATCCTTCAGGCTTTTTCTTTTACTGGACCCATCAGTCGGATACAGGTGCAGATCATCCGTAATTAGGCTCTCGATCACCTCCACCTTGAAGACCCGCTCAGAGACTCCACAAAACAAGAGAACACAGCATTCTTTCAATTAATAGCAATTATGCTACTATAAACGGTGCTCAACTGATAGAGGAAAATTCCTAAATGCTGCAAGGGTGCTAAAGCATGAATACAGTTTCAGCCCTATGGCCCTTTTTCCTATTCTGTTCTACTCTAATTTCTTGTTATGTCATTGGGTGGTCACTGGTTGCCAAGGCGCTATAAAGAAGTAGAAACTCACCCTGTTTTCTTGTTAATTGTCTTATCGCATCTTATTATCTGGATTTTATTATCTTGTCATCAAATACCTAGTTTTAAAAAACTTATGATTAGCAGTAATGAAACAGGAGAGTCCTACATTGTGAAAGAATGAAGTAGGTCGCTGTGCGATTGCTGAAATTAAGAAAAATCAATGGTCCCTTCAAGGCTTAAGTCAGCAAGGGAAAAGCGCTAAATAGTAATCAGGACTTGAAAGTCATCAAGTCCAGAAGACAAACAGCACTTAGCAGCAGCTACAACAGACTATCAAAGTGCATCAGATGGCAGGGAGCTGACAATTATAGCCACCAACTCAAAGAGCTCTCAATCTTTTATGACATGCAACACACTAATAAAAAATAAACTAATTTTAGCTCAATCCCAGATAAAACAAACGGAAGAACAGATGCTGCTCAAGGATTGTCCAGTCATGCACAGTGGTGAACACAGTAAATATAACATCAATCGAACATGATTAATTATTGACAATCTTGAATACAGAAATGCATTATTAATGAAGTGAACAGATGAAGTCACTTAAGGCCCTCCTTGTGCTTTAGAATACATGGTGAAACATACAGATACTCTGTCCGTTTCCCCTAGAGCTGAGTTCCCGAACTGTGGACAAAGCTTTGCCATAGAGGCCTCACTAAGGAAAGCTGGAGGTGACCTTTTTAGCGGCAAGCCGGCTAGTTCAAGCTGATAGGTTACCAATAAGCCACACTTTCCCTGCTGACCTTCTGAGCCAGCACAGACTGTGCTTTTGTTCTACACAACTTGTGTCAGCAACTCCACGTGTGTTTGCATTGCGCAACGGCCAAAATGGGTAACAGACAGAGCTGTTTCACAAGCCAGTGGGAAAGGTGACCTTTCACCTGGAACAGGAAGCAAGAGCTCACCTCTACTGTGACCACTTGAGTCAACAACTCATTCTGCCACTTCCTTCCACAAAAAAACACAACTTAGAAAAAGTTTTTGACATGTAACTTTTTTCATGTGAGAAAAAAAATCTAACAAAAACAGGGGCAGCGGTCAAATAGTCTTTTTTGCTCAGGAAAGTTCCTATCTCCTAAAAAATGACCCAGAATTATTTCCGTCGCAGCCATAATAAGTGCGTTCGAATTCACTAATTGAAATGGAAAGGTGCTTCAATGCTTCCTAACTTATCACCTTTAGCAGAGGGTACACTGAACCATCCTTCAGGAAAAGAATAGCTAAAGCCGCCATGTAATACCGTGTTGCAACAAGATTTAGACTGAAGACCATCCATCCGGCCAATCACAAAAATAAACAAACATGACGGGCAAGAGACACATGGTCACCTTGCCAAGTGAAAGTGCATTTGGATTCTCTTATTAGCGCGGTTGTCTTCCTAAGCCATTACGAATTCCCGCTTACACCTTTCCTTTACATCATGACATTTTCCATCGAGGTTAAAGAAAAGTGGTTAGGAATCAGACAATAGGACGTAATTTTTTACTCTTCGAATGCAGCCAGGGGCTCCTGATATTAACAACTGACATATCTCCTCCCATGCATGTTGCAGGGGTCAACAGGGTATCAGTTGTCATTAGATATACTTTTGCCTCTTGCAGGCCGAGCCCTCCTGCGTCACTGTGGGGCCTGTAGAGTGGATAACAGACAGTGCACAGAGTGCAGCAGAGGAATGAGCCTGGGACAGAGGTAATTTAATAGGCAAAGTCCCCATTTAAAAATGGGCAAAAAGTTCCAAGATTCCTATTAAAAATAAGAACGCTTTCTATCAAGTGCAACAAAAAATGCACCATTGCATTTAAGTTTTGCACAAATCCAGCAAATACACACTTGTGAACTGCAGATGTTAAGCAGTCTAAGTATATAATAAAGATAAGGTGCAAACAGGAAGCTCATATGGGGACTGCTTTCCCAGCATATGTCGCGTGAGCCAAAACATCCAGTAGATTTTGGTTTCAGCAAGACCCTCCAGAATGCAGTGCAGGCCCTTGGCCAATCACGTCACTCAAGCTAGGACCCACCAGGGATGGGCATCTGTATTCCGACACACAAAGTCACGGTCCACATATGGGATGCCCAACAGAGACAACTTTCACCCTTAGAGCGCTGAAATAAATTTTCAAAAAATTACAAATTGAATTATCTTGTGCTGTTTAAAACCTATCATGTGGCAACTTGTTTAAAAGAGCTCCCCAGTGGATAGGTTTTCAACAGCTTTGAATTTGATATTTTGCATCATTGAGCGACACTATTTGCATTTAGCGCTCTAAGGGTTGAAGTAATCCTTTCTCCAAGCAGGGGCAAAGCACATGGTTATTTCTCAATGAAGATTTCCAGCAAGACATTATGAAATGAATGTGGATGTCTATGACATTGATGAAGGTGATAATACGATCGCATGCTGCTTCTCCCCCCTGAACAGCACTGGGAGGCTGTGCAGTGGGAGGACTAAGTGCTGGGGGAGGTGGTGTTTTTGGGAGGTAATGGAGAAGGGTAGCCTCTAAGCATAAAAGACCAATGTGCCACATGCCTTCCCGCCAAAACCTAACCACAGGCAAAATGAAACAAAAACAGAAACCCGGCACTTCAACACCAACTTCAAAATGGCCTATGTGTACAGAAATTATCAGCAGTTTTGGGGTCTGATAGTACCCTCAGTGTTTCACACTGATCATTGAGAAACAAACAGCCATGTTTTGAATACACTCATGTCAAAGATAATCAAAACTGTTAAAACAGAAAACCCAGTCTCTAAATATGTTAGCATACTATAAAATGGACCTGCTAAACAAATCTCCCTTACAAACACATGTACACACACTGTCCTTCAAATTGTTTTTTATATTTTTTGCAACCCTTTTGGGCAGAGTGCCCAGTGGGTAGAGCATTGGTCCCATCCCCCACCTCGCTTATAGGACTGGGCAGATGTCCAGAGGATCTTCAGCACAAAGGAGAGAGGGTCTAACGCCCCTCGCTCCACCAACGCCACCAATGCCCCCCCCCCCCCCACCCTCGCTCCCCCGCCTTTCCCTCACCCAAATCTTCTTTAATAACTGTTCCCTCCAAAAACCAAGTGATTGATATGATCCTCACACAGTTCCCTTGGCTTTGAGACGGGGCTGACCCCCCTACCCCTCCCCTTTTTCTCTGGTCCTGCCCTCGCGTACCACCGGCCCCCTGCCCCCCCCCACGTCCCCCCTGCTGCCCCTTGCCCTCTTTCTTTCTCCCTCCTTCCCTTTCTCTCTGAAGGACCACCCTCCCCTGTGGGAACCACGCTCTGCCAAACAAACCCCGCGGGACCCCCTCTGGTTCCATTGAGAGCCCGGCTCTTCTCTGATCTTTGGCGGCTTTGTGTGGCCGGCTGACAGGTCCAGAGCAAACAAACAAAATGAATACTAACACGCCTTTGTGTCCGCTCCCCGACGAGAAGCACTTAAAAGAGGGGGGTTAGCGCTGCTAGTGCTGTTGGGGGGTGGAATGGGGGGGTTAGAATGAGAAAAAGTGTAGGGGGGACAGAAAGGGAAAAGGAGAACTCTGGGCCTGATCCCCCAATCCTCTCACGCTGGCTGATCCCCCTCCCCCTTTTCACCAGCTCTCCCAGGAATAAAGACCCTCATTCACGCCCATGGAAGAAACCTCAAGGTCTGCTGCAGACTGCGAGAGTGAGTCTCAATGTGTGTGTGTGTGTGTGTGTGTGTGTGTGCGTGAGTGTGTGTTTGTTTGTGTGTGCATGTGCGTGTACATGTGCGTGTGAAGAGGGTTGCGAGGAGTCTTCCTCTCAAGGTGAGGCTGGGCTGCTACAGCGCCCTGTTAAAAGTATGCCGCCTGTCTGGCCAGTTTATTTAGAGGAGTATCAGATTAAACAGCCCCTCTTTACAAGGGACAAAAGTCAGAGTTGCACATTCTGTCTCCTTCAAATGACAATGCTGCACTTCAGAACTCAATCTCTCCACTGGGGCATCATGTACCCTAAAATAAGACATCCCAACTTCCAGGTATTCCACCCTTTTTTGGTGTGCACGGTAAAATTGCTCAGTGACACTTGAATGCATTTTTTTCAAAATTCAAATGAATCGGATTTACTCACTTTCCGAATAGTTATTAGACGGTGCTCAATTGCTGAGCAGAAAACTGTTTAAAATAACTAACACTGAAGTAAGTTCAGATCTGAATACTTCACAGATGAAAACTGCAACTCTTGGTCTTTTGAATATGAAATTAAGTTTTTAGCAACAGAAAAGGTTCAATTCAAAACTTCTGACATGGGGTGTCTGTGATTTCTATCATTCATGCTCAAAAATTGGCGTATGGTTGTACGAGCAAAAGAATGATTTCAAAGGGTACTTCACATTTTAATAATTTCAAAGGTTTTAAAATCTTAGTTGCGTGAATTTACGATTAAGTAGATGGTTTGCCATGTTGACTCTGTTTCCAAATCCAGCCCTCTTCTGTTGCGTAGCCTAAATATATGGGACCTTTGCTCGGAAATGAATGTATAAAATTTTTCTGGATTTTAAAGGACTTGGCGTTCGATAGAAATGACACAAACACAACCAGTTTGAACAAGCATCTGCCTTCAGGTAATTAGACTTTAGTTTACATAAACTGAATCAATGGCCTAGATTTCATTGTGGAGGAGATATTAGATACATTATTGGACTGAACAATAACATCACAACATCGTGCTGCAAGACATCTCAATAACGCAGTCCCCCACATTTGTCAAAAAGGGAAGGTTGTTTAGACTAATGCCATTGCCATTTCGAAAATGCACTGCATGGGAGAATGTGTGATCACAGGAAAGCCATTTCTAAAGTGGCATTTAGTAGTAATTTAAAAACTGATTGTAATGTTGCGTCCATTATTTCATCGATTAACAAATTACTGTATGCAATGTGATAACTTTCTGGCTACAAGTTGGACAATCTTCCATTATTCATCCATTCTGTGTACTCATCCAGAGGGATCTGGGAGCTTTTTTTTTTCAGATCTTGAGAAAAAATTTATTTTTGTCCACTGGCAAGAGTCTTCTTCGCTAATGAAGGCTGGTCAGACATTTCAGGAAGGAACCAATTCCAGGTTTTGATAGATACTGGGTTATTTCTGGTTGTGGAAATGCCTCAGGCCCTATAATTTTGGGAAGAAAAAGGAACACAACAAAGAGAAAGAAAAATGCTTGCCTCCCCTCAAACCATAGTTTCCGTGCAATTAACACAATCTGATTGCAGGAGTAATTCAGGAAACACCAATTGCCACCAATGGACAAGGGAGAATACATCTTAAAGGATTATCTTTTACTATATTTAGGGTAACTTCTCCCAGTATTGGCAAAGGAGCAACACTTGCACTTGTAAGCAGAATGCAGTGCTGTAGCAACATTGAAAAAATTTAAATAAAAGCATTTATAAATACCTAATAATTGCATTAAAAATGTGATGCTTTATGTACGTATATGGCTAGAAAAAGAACAGATGATTTCAAATGGCTGAGGCATTTGTGGGTGCACCCACTGTTATTTAATAGTGCTCTTGGGTTACATACAAGGACTGCAATGATTAAGTTAAGAATTCCCAAGGCCTGGTGCAATGGGTCATATCTGACAAGCTTGACATGGCACCTTCAAGAGCAGTATTTTAACATAAGTTGCTGCGTGACCTAAGCCTAACCCATACTATCAATCACAGATGATTCATAAACAGAAGAGATGGGGGCTGTGTGGCAAGAAATTTGCGCTGGCGGAACAAAGGCAGGACAAATGCCTGTTTGTTATGGTGCTGTAATTTCATTTATCACAAAACACTGGCAATTGCAAAAGGGACACTGGTAAGTAACAGCATGATGAAATTACATCCAAATGGAAAAAAAGAAACAATATCATATTCATATTTTTTTTAAGCAATACACCTTGTATGCAATCTGCCCTTCCAAACTCCAGTGGATTGGCTGGTGTTCCTTGCAAACTCTGGGCTCAAATACTTCAATATCAACACTTAACAAGAGGTTAATTGAAAACTGTAATTTCTTAATAATGCACAGGTTATTATAATTTAACAAAAGCTGATAAGAAATTCAACTCTTTGAACACTTGGGAAAAAGATCAGATCATTTACAAACCATTCTATACCTTTCTCCCATCATTAATCTGGTACAAATTTTAAAATATGGAAAGAGAGGACAAAAATTAACAGAAACACTTTAAACTCAAGTTCACGTGCAAATGTAAAATTATACAGCAGTTCAAAATAATAAAAAAAAAATACAGCTAATCAAATCCCTCCACTGAATTAACTCTGAAATTTGCACTCTGAAAACCCATACTTCAAAAATTGGAGGGCTCAAATTGAACATCATCATGATGACTGTATAGTGGAGCAGTTAAAACCCCATTTGGGAAGAGCCCCGTTTAGGGCACTATTATGTAACAAAGCAACAACTAGCAGTGCTACAAAAACATGCTGGAACTAGTGTTCCTTTAAAGGACACAACGCGAAAGCTGCTGGTCTGAGAGGCCGTGTGTTTACCGATACATGGGTTTGGCAGACTGCTTACCGCCGTTTCGCCAGCGGTTCCAGCCTTCAATCTAAACACACACTCAGGTGTCTGGGAGTAAGTGCTGGCCCTGTCCTTCCAAATACAGTTAGAGAATGACAAACCATTCCTCAATGCATAGTAGAGCACTGGGGCAGGGGGGAGAGTGTTGGGGGGTTATTAAATATTTAAGCTCAAGTGAATGTACCCATGGGCTTCTAATGTTCAGTCCCACTGACCTGCACCACAGGACAGCCCTTTGTAGGAACATCTTGTCCCTGCTCCAAATTGTATCTAGTGCCTGTTACCAAGCAGTTTATATTTAGCTTGTGACGCAAGCACAGTCAATATTAGTCTGTCACAAACAGTGGACACAGTCACTGAGGGACACAGTTGTGTTTAATAGAGGAAAAACAATGAACTTACCGAAAAGACGGTAGGGGATGTTTTACATTTTTTCATGGAAATTTCATCTAACAAAAGATTCAGATCCACTGACTTCCGTGCAAAGATCTGCTCAATAGTTATGCTAAAATTTACAGCTGTAGATGTTTCATTTCTCATTGAGGGCTAACCTTGTTTGTCTGTTGGTGGGATGACACAGTTTCACAATCACAAAAAGATTGAAGAACTGAGGATAGAAACCTCAGGAATCACTTTAACAAAGCATGACCCAGAAACAGAGTACGCCGTTCTAGAACAGTCCCATCACTGAAAGTCTCATGACACTCATTTCGCCAGATCATAATTAATCTGAACTTACAGTTATCAATTACAAAGCAGATATCATATTAGTAATTCTGAGTAACAGATAAACAAGTAAACACAAGCATATACAGCACCATGAAAAAGTATTGGCTACCTTCCTGATTTCTCATTTTTTTGCATATTTGTCACACTTAAATGTTTCAGATCATCAAACAAATTTTAATATTAGGCAAAGACAACCCGAGTAAATATTAAATGCAGTTTTTAAATGATGATTTCATTTATTAAGGGGAAAAAGCTATCCAAACCTACCTGACCCTATGTGAAAAAGTAATTGCCCCCTAAATCCTAATAACTGGTTGTGCCACCCTCGGGGACAACAACTGCAATCAAACGTTTACGATAACTGGCAATGAGTCTTTCACATTGCTGTGGAAGAATTTTAGCCCACTCTTCTTTGCAGAATTGTTTTAATTCAGGCACATTGGAGTGTTTTTGAGCATGAACAGCCTGTTTAAGGTCATGCCACTGCATCTCAAGTGAATTTAAGTCCGGACTTTGACTAGGCCACTCCAAAATCTTCATTTTGTTTTTTTAAAGCCATTCAGAGGTGGACTTGCTGTTGTGTTTCGGATCATTGTCCTGCTGCAAACCAAGTGCGCTTGAGGTCACAAACTGATGGTTGGACAGACTCCTTCAGAATTTTCCGGTAGAGAGCAGAATTCATAGTTCCATCAATTACGACAAGTCGTCCAGGTCCTGAAGCAGCAAAGCAGCCCCGGACCATCACACTACCACCGCCATGTTTGACTTGTGGTATGATGTTCTTTTTATGAAATGCTGTGTTAGTTTTACGGCAGATGTAACGGGACGCGCACCTTCCAAAAAGTTCAACTTTTGTCTCATCAGTCCACAGAATATTTTCCCAAAAGTCCTGGGGATCATCAAGATGTTTTTGGCAAGTGTGAGACCAGCCTTTGTGTTCTTTTTGGTCAGTAGTGGTTTTCGCCTTGGAACTCTCCCATGGATGCCATTTTTGCCCAGTCTCTTTCTTATGGCTGAATCATGAACACTGACTTCAACTGAGGCAAGTGAGGCCTGTAGTTCTTCAGATGTTGTTCTGGGTTTTTTTTGTGACCTCCTGGATGAGTCGTCAATGTGCTCTTGGAGTAATTTTAGTAGGCCAGCCACTCCTGGGAAGGTTCACCACTGTTCCAAGTTATCTCCATTTGTGGATAATGGCTCTCACCATGATTTGCCAGAGTCCCAAAGCCT
This sequence comes from Gymnothorax javanicus, assembly GCA_029692085.1. Lineage (NCBI taxonomy): Eukaryota > Metazoa > Chordata > Actinopteri > Anguilliformes > Muraenidae > Gymnothorax > Gymnothorax javanicus. The sequence goes on along the minus strand of CM056194.1, from coordinate 27,962,392 downwards.
TAGAAATGGCTTTGCAACCCTTTCCAGACTGATAGATGTAAATTTCTTTGTTTCTCATCTGTTCCTGAATTTCTTTAGTTTGCAGCATGACATGTTGCTTTTTGAGATCTTTAAGCCCACTTCACTTTGTCAAACAGGTTCTATTTAAGGGATTTCTTGATTCAGAAGGTCTGGCAGTAATCAAACCTGGGTGTGGCTTGTGAAATTGGACTCAAAAAGTGTGGTTAATCACAGTTAATTCATAATTTAAGAAGGGGGGGCAATTACTTTTTCACAGTGGGCCAGGTAGGTTCGGATAGCTTTTTCCCCTTAATAAATGAAATCATCATATAAAAAATGCATTTTGTATTTACTCGGGTTATCTTTGTCTTGTATTAAAATTTGTTTGATGATCTGAAACATTTAAGTTTGAAAAACATGCAAAAAATTAAGAAATCAGGAAGGAGGCAAATACTTCATCACGGCACTGCACACTTGCACATACATGCACTCACCAACAAATACACTACACTCAAACAGACAAGCACACACACAAACACACATGCACGCACAGAAATACACTACACTCAAGCACACATACACACACACACACATGCACACACACATCCTTGTACTTATATCTTTGTGAGGACATTACACTGACTTCCATTCATTCTTCCTGTGTCTCTACAGCCTTTCCCTAATCTTAACAATAAACAATGTGTGCCTAACCCAAACCTTTACCCTAACCTTAACCTATCTCTAATTCTAACCTTACCCCTAAACTTAACTAATAAGTCACAATTTGCCTTTGTAGTAGTGAGGACTGGCCAAAATGTCCTCACTTCCCAAAAAAAGACTTCACTTTGTTGGTTAAAAACTCATTCCGGTCTTCAGTATGTAGCAAGTACAAGTACACACACAAACACTACACTCAAACACATCCACAAACACACACACACACACACACACACACAAATATACACACTCACATGCTTACAAATGACTGCTTGGCAGCACTCAGGGAGAAAGAGAACCCAATTTGATGGCTGGCTTTCACCAAAACAGGAAGAATGCAAGGAATCAGGACATAATGGCTTAAGTTAATGAAAAGGATTGCTTGGCTACCATACTCAAGCGACTAAATAATGGTTCCTTTGTGCAGGGGTGGGGCTGGGGGTGAAGTTGTGTAGGGCTTTCCTCCTGGGCAGCTGGTTTATACTCCTTATCGATCTACCAGCATAGGAAGAAAACCCTGGAGACTGAGGGTTGAAAAGCACCTGAGCTTGGGAACACAGGGCAGCAGCTGTTTGGGGGGACATAGGCTCAATACAAAACAAATTATAAGACTCACTGCCATCAACCACCCAGGAGAACAAACAGCAGACTGTAAAGTCCAGTGTTTAGCTCTACCACCATGGGCATGTTTACGTTCATTTACCCTGGTTTGTATATGTGGATATTCCATACTGTGTATTCCATACATACTGTGTATGTTTTAGGATAGAAAGATATTTGTGCTTGATCCTGTACTTCAACAAACTGGATTAGGCATGCGATAATTAAATATCAGGTGAAGCTTTATTTGCGGGACATCTACAAATTCTGAGAGCGCTCGAGTCAGTTTGCGTGCAGGTGTATATTTGTGTAAGAGCGCATGCTTGCGAATCTGTGGCATTTTTCTATTAAAGCTATTAAATAGACTTGCTTTGTCATGGCCTTGTGCGTCATGTCAAGAGTTGCTGGGGGAGGTGGGTGACTCATTGGCAGCCACTGTCTAGCGGCCATTTCCGCGTTTGCTCTAGCGTAGCCCGTTTGTCAGCTGACGTGTGCAACGGCCCTGAAAGGTCAGGCCGGTGGAAGAGGAACTCTGCAGGGCGGCCCGTCCTCTCTTCCTCCCTCTGTGCCCACCGCGCCCCCCGCTCCACTGTTTAGCCAGTGCGCATGCTAACCTCTGGCTTATTGAACCACATGACTCATTCATTTCCACTGGGAAAGCAGATACACTGATTCCGCTCAGATCTAATCACTCTGCAATCCTCTTACCATAACATTATGCAACGCCAGAGGGGTGGATGCCTTTTTTGCTCAATCAATCGCATCTCTTTTTCTCAAATATCACAGCCACTAACCCTGAAACACAGTAGTTAGAAATTTCATTCATGATGCATCTTATGCAATTTCTTCAAATATTTTTTGTCAGGTTCTGCAAAAACCACCTTGCTTAAAATTCCAACATCGCAAAGCTGGGGTCCCAAGCTGGTTTATGATGGGCCAAGTTGTGTTTTGGAGACCTATAGCCTGTCACAGCTGGTCTGTTAGAGGTCTAAGCTGGTCTCTAGCTATCCAAAGCTGGTCTTGCAGGTAAAGTAAGTAAGCTGTTGGTCAAGATGGTGGACCAGCTCACTAAACAGGCTGCCCAGCTGGTTGACCAGCTTTATGCTCGTTTTAACAAGAATTCTCATCAGTGATTTTAAAAATCATATCAAATGATATAATAGATGGACCCAGTATATGCAGAAATACGTAAAATGACAGGACAAGATCTTGGTTTTTAGCCGTTAATTTGCGCAGATGCTAGCCTTAATATTGAGCATCGATCCAACAAAATATTTGAAGCATTGGTAGATCCAGTGTCTTCTCTTTTACATCTGGACTTAGTAAATCTAAATCTAAGTCTACATAAAATTTCTGCTAGATTGCTACGCGAATGTGCTGATCCAGTTGGGAGTCCCCTTTGTTTGATTTTTAATGTTTCCACTGCCACTGATTTATTTCCAGATGAACGGAAATGTTCTAAAGTAATTCCATTATTCAAACAGGGTGGATGCACTGATTTGAATAACTATCGCCCCACTTCAATCATACCAGTTGTGGCAAAAGTTTTCGTATGAATAATTTACAATCAAGTTCTCGCTTATTTGAATGACTATAACTTAATCTCAAGCCATCAGTCAGGGTTCTGATGTTTTCTTACATCTCAAAAAGGGGTTTGATACAGTAGCCCACAATATTTCATTATCAAAATTAGAAGCGTGCGGTATTAGGGGCATTGTAAACATTTGTTTCAAGTCCTATTTGACTGACCGCAATCAAAAGTGTTTGGTTAACGGTTGTATCTCCAAAAACCGTACACTGAATTGCGGCATCCTTCAGGGAACAATCCTTGGACCATTATTATTTTTGCTGTGCATCAATGATCTGCCAAACTCTTTGCCCTATTCACAGCCTCAAATGTATGCAGATGATAATCATAATAATATGTGAATAATGATTTGTCTAATATAAAGCTAGATCTTAATCAGGACCCCCGCCAATGTTAGTGAGTGGCTCAATGCAAATAAACTTGTGCTGAATAAGTACAAGACAGAATTCTTGTTGATTGGCTCAAGACAAAGACTCAAAACATTTGATGATGCCCCATCATTATTTATCAATGCAGCTTCCATACAACAAGCATCCAGTTCAAAATCTCTCTTGGACAGTTTGACGCATGTAACGTCAGGCAGCGATAGTTTCCATGTGGGTCCAGAAAAAAGGTTGAACTTTTGGAGCTGTGAAAAATGTGCATAACATGCCAAATGACCTCTTTACGTATTAGAGTGAAATTTCATGCTTAATATTCAGTTTGCACCACCCCGCATCAAAATGTAATTGTACAACGTAGTTAAAACCTGTACATTTGACAAATAACAGCAGTCTTAGCTCTTGGATCACTGAAACAGTTTCCCATCAGCCTAAGCAAATGGAAACCTTTTGCTTCAGCAGCCTTTTCCAGACAAGGCAACAGAAAAAACAACAGGCTGTGGACCTCACAGTCCATATCTTGTTTTTTTCTCTGCCTTCACCTGGGCACATGATTACAACCCCCCCACCCACCCCTCCTCTAGCACCACCACCCTTTTTCCCTCCACTCTCCATCTCACCCCCACCCCATCCCCCACCTCGGAATAGACCGGGCTGCATTCAGTGAGGTGTGGGTGAGAGGTCACAGTAAAGAAGCATTCCACACAGTCTGAAATGCGCGAGTGCAGCAGTGAAAAGAGAGAAAGAAGAAGGGGGGAGGGTTTTCTCACTCTAATCCAGCTGGGCAATTCCAGGATTTGCGAAAAGACGTGTCGAGCCGTTCCCACCCCTTCCAGACGCAGGGGGAGAAATGGGCCCTTGGCTGGAGGGATCCCACGGCAGAGCACTTGTGTGGTCAGAGAGACGGGCAGACACTAGACCCTCTCCACTGCCTTACACCCCCCCCCACCTCCCTCCATTATAGACAGGAGTGTTCACTTTGGCTTAACGCCTATATCCTTCGTGACTGCAGTGGTTCCGCCTAACGCTCTCGTGTAAGGTTGGGTTTTTGTGTCAGTGAAGTTTTACAACCTTTTCAAGATTACGGCCTCCTTACAGAATGGGTCTTTAACACATCCATACCATACACGCCTATGTAAAATGTACAATCCTTAAAATGCTGGAAAAAATAAAAGTGCCACTGCTGCTTACTGTGAACAAAATGGGTTACGGAATCAACAGAAAAAAATCTAATAAATAAGTATTTTTTACAATTATTCTGCCAAAATGCATTACTTGAAGCTACCCACAACAGTCCTAAAATGTCTGTAACTGTCCAACTAAAATGTCAACAACTGACCGGCCTAAAGAAATACTTTTAACAATGTATATCTGGCTCCATGATTTATTTTCAAGAAACAATGGCCTAAACTAGTCCATCACATGCAGTTTGCACAATGAAAAATAATCATGCCTCATACACAAAAATGCATAAATGAAAAAATTTATATTCAGAAACAATCAACAGATGTAAATCTTTGGACCGCAGGCTAACATCTACTTTAGCAAAGCATCTCAGTTGGCCAGCATGATTTAATGTCTATAGATGTGGCCAGATTACATATTGATTCGCTGCTGAGAGCGTCTGGACAGCTTCCAGCTGCTTTCAAGAGCAAACGTTCCATCCAGCCTGCAACATTCATGAAAAACAGACTGATTATGGAAGAGGATAGTAAACAAAGACAAGATTTTGGTTTGATAGTGTACTGAGCTTGAGAGCACAGGCACTGTGCCTGAAATAAAGAGGTCTTTCATTGCACTGTCTGAATTCAGTGCCTGCAGTACAGGCTATCTTTTCCATCTATTCACATTTGAACAGGCGGATGCACTTTAGAATCTCTTAGCTTTTTCTTTGCTGAATTCAGTGTGCACAAAGTCCCATGAAAATGTAGCTGCTCTGAAAAAATTATGCAGCATTCATCAGCTCATGAGCCAGCTGGTAAAGTAGATGAGTTGAAGGCCTTAACACTGTTCACATGAAATACACCTGTGTAAAATGCTATAATAGTCTGCTTCTAGAAGCCCTCTTGCAATTAATTTTGACAATGGGGTGAACTGGAAATTTACAACATAACATCCTAAAGGCAAGAGAGACAGCCACCTTGTTTGACCCATACCTTTCATTTGGGTAAGAGATCCCACCTGAAGCCATTTTCACCTGGCTTCCTTTAATCAAGATGTAAGCAGAGAGGCCTTTGTGCCTAGCACTATTAATTACTGACTTTTCAATGGCTGTTAGGAGGAAAAAGCTTAGCTGAAAAGAGATCTGGGGGTGCTGACATGGCAGTGGCCACAACAGGAGCATCTCCGGATGACAGCTGATGGACCCGATCGCATTTCACTGACAAACTCAATTGCGCTTGAAGTGAGATCTAGTGAAAGTTAATATGCTACAAAGCACCCACCCCCCACCTCCACCCCCAACCCCTCCCCTGGCACCACCAACCTAGCTGGACAAGATATCCTGGCCACACATTTGCTTCTTATTTATTTATTACTTTTCCACCACATCTTCCACTCTTCTGGAATTCCCGTCGCAGTGCTGCCTGGGGTGAAGTCTCCTGTAAATCTTCCACTGAGAGCGTGCCATTTCAGGGCAGCCAACCCCAATCCCCTCCTTTCGATTCATGCTGAGTTAATAAGACAACTAAGCTCATGGGATTCAAAATACCTTATTTAAGTATTTTACAGGATTGTTTCTTCAAAATTCTGAGGCAGTAACAGAGAACTCAATTTCTTTCAATCACCTGAAGTGATTGTGACATCACCCTTACAGTGTTCAGTAGAGAGAAACCATATACCTTAAATGATTAATCAGGCATAAGCAAAACATTACAATGACTAAATGACAGCTACAGAAGTGCAAGCATAAATATCTTGATTAACACAACTTAATCTGTATGGCTCTCATTCCTACATCTGTCGGAAACTCGCTTGTTTGCGTATTCTTTTCTAGTTTTTGTCCCACTGCTTATAAGAGAGTGTTTCAGCAGACACACATAATTCTGACCAAAAAAACACACAGGAGGCCACGCTGCCTGCTCTTGGTCCGACACTGACCAGATGAGAATCCACCACAAGCGATTGTGCGGTTACGAACAGCGGGGCCCCTGCAGACAACTGCCACAGGCAGGGAGTACAGTTGCACAAGCAGGAGGAGATTAGTAGCTTAACATGGGAACAATTAAAAAGAACTGCTGTCAGGTCAAAGGGAAACTCAACTCCTTCTAGAGTGTAGGCAGAGTTTGAGCACATATGGTGCCTTGCAGGGGCTCCAAGCTCCACTTCTAGCTTGTTAATAGAAGGCCAGCTGTGAGATTCATGGTATGAAATTATAATATACTGACTAATAAATTGGTTATGACGCTAATACTTGAAAATAAGAACTATTCAAGTATGCACCATTAGTATTCATACTGGAAGTGAAAGAAGTCAGACATTAATAATAACAGGCAGCGAGAGCTTAATCTCCAGAATGCGAGAGAGCTTCGATTAAAAAGTCAAAATAACAAAGTTTTGGTTGTTTATTACAAGCCCTTAGAAACACTTTCCCATGCCAGCTGGGAACTTGTGGTATGCTATGCCGTTTAGAGCCTGCAATTACCGTGGCAACAACACAACAGGCAGCCAAAGCCCATAGGGAGGTCAGATTTCCACTAAGACCTGAGATGCCAGGCTGGTTTCATTTTTCACATTCTATCTTAAGTTCCAGCACACAAAGCTATGTTTGCAATTGGTGGGCTTTGGGGAAGGGGAGGAGCAGAAGGAGAATGCAGGGGCACTGTTCAAATGACAAAGGTGAGAATGCTGAAAATTTAAGAGGAAACATTTCGGGATGGGCAGCATTGATGGCGTGGCTAATGAGGCTGAGGGTGACCCATGATGCTCTCTCCTCAAGCTGATCTGCAAACAAATACCGGCACACCCGCTATATTGACTACACTCGTGCTGGCTCCCAAAGAGGGAATTAATGCTGAAGTTGATTCCAAATCTGCCTCAAACCGAAAGACCCATGCATTTGCCCAGTCCACTCCCTCTCCCAGTGCCCAAGCCCCTTCTCTGAGAGAAATGCCATGCGCCGCTCAGTCAAAGGTCTTAAGTACAGAGTCCAATTCGCCACGGCCGATAAGCTTGGCGACATTAAAAGATTACAGGGTTCAAGAAGGGATCAGAAAAGATGAAGAGGGACTTAAGTCCCCCGCAGTACAAAGTGTGGGCAGCATGCTATATATGACAGCTTTAGAACTTTAAAGTCAATTACTTTACTCTCCTTCATGCAGTGGTGCAACACAACGGGTTCAGGAAAGGGACATATCAGAAGGTGTTAGCTACTTTTTACACTAGTCACAGGATTTTGATTACACAAGCAGTAGCTTAGTTCACTACAAGCTTATCACTGAGAGCAAAACTTTGACATGATCATGAGATGCATGCAGGAAGCCTGACCATGATGAGTGATGTTGTGTTTTCACCAGGACCCTGATTGATGTCCTGCTTCGCAACAAACCCAAAAAAATGCTGGGCTTTGTCACAGACTCAGAAGGGTGGGGAGCTTTGGCCTGGATCGTTGGCTATGTCAGGCCTTATCATAGTCCCCTAGTCAATTGAGGCATTATCACTGACCTGGAGTGATGTCAGTCTTTGCCACTGACCCTAAATTATATCAGTTCTTATTTCAGACCTCGAGTGATGTCAAGGTTTGCCTGAGGCTAATGAGTGATGTTAGGCTTTGTCACAAACCCTGAGTTATGTTGGGTTTTGCCTAGAAACCTGAGTGATGTTGAGCTCTGCAACAAACCCTGGGTGATGTTGCGCTTTGCCTCAGACCCTGGGTGATGTTGGTCTTTGCCTTGGACCCTGAGTAATGCTGGGATATAGCATGGACCCTGAATGATGCTGGGCTTTACCACAGACCCTAAATGATGCTGGGCTTTATCACAAACCCTGAATGAAGCTGGGCTTTAGCACAGACGCTGAATGATGCTGGGCTTCAGAGCAAATCCTGAATAATGCTGAGCTTTACCCTGAATGATCCTGGGCTTCTACACGGACCCTGAATGATGCTGCGCTTCTACATGGACCCAGAATGATGCTGGGATTTAGCATGGACCCTGCATGATGCTGGGCTTAGGCCAGTTCCCACACTCTGGCAAACATGAGAACACACACATTAAAAACAGGGTAACATGCGTTGAGAGAAATCCTTGAACAAACTTGGTAGATAATAATTTAGTTTTTTTTATTATTAAGGACATGGATTCATTGAATACCTTATAAATAGCCAAGGGGGAAAAATACACCAGCAGTTTCCAAGAGGAAACTGTAAGTACCTAAATTGAGCCCTTAAGAGCCATACTGGGCCAACCCATGTTGGGGAACTTTTGAGAAAATGGGACTCAAAGTTGCCAGCTTCCTGCGTCATTTAGAGTATCTGGGAACTAGAAACACTGCTTCTGTTAAAAACTCAAGATATGTACAGTTACGTAGTGCACTTCTTATGCAGGTTTTGGATGCCCTTCTGTTTCATTTAAAGTGAAACCTACCTCCTTCTGAAGAGGAACCATCATCTTCTGATTCATTTGGGTCAAACTCTGGGTCTCCATTATCTTCCACTTCACCATCATCATCAATCATAGCAAGCAATTCCTCATCAGTGCGATACCTAGCCGCCATGTTTACATTGAATTATGGAAAAGTTGTGGGATGGTCCACTTTGGCTAAGGCAGCGCATTGCATATTTACAGTGGCAGAGAGGACGTTTGCTTATATGAGCAATCCATGTGGGTAGATTGGGTTGGCTCATTTAGGAAATGTAGATCTCAGTTTTCTGCACATGCTGACTACCTCAACTCAATTTCACCAAAAGTGCGGGATGGCCCGGTGTGGTTCTTAGGGGCTCAATTCTCTCTGTTGAAAGGACATCAGAATGTCAGAATTTACCGATAGCAAGCCATTTCCAACACTGTTTCCACATTCCTAAAACATTCTTCTGGAGCTAAAAAAGTCACTTGACATCAGGGCAGCGTTAACTGGAACCTCGAGCAAGCTGCTTGTTCTGACACAGGTGCTGTTCTAATATAGCTCACCATCCATTCACTGTCTACTTAAGCTCTGCAGCTGATCTGTGAGCTTTGCATTCAAACATTACTAAACAGGCTAATTAGTGGCTGCCATGGGGAGGTTAAATTTCTCATTTCATACTGAAATTTAACAATGATTCGCTTCCAAAGCAATAATTCACAAGGAATGAACCTTGAATTGGAATGCCTCCTCTCTCCAAAGTGCTTGTAGTAGCAAGGACAGGGATAGTGGAAGTGTCAACAGAAGTATGATATCACTTATTGCCTTGAGCCTGCATTTCTCTGCGCAGACAAAGATCTTTTATTTAGCTTTTGCTTAACCTGTGTGTACAGGGCACTCACTTGACCTACACAGTTTAAAACTTTTTATCAAATTACACAGAAATGTCAGACTCAAGTACTATGTCCCATACATTCCGGATGAAAGAATAACGTAGAATGCATGAGGAGAAAATTACGAGGGTGATGGTATTTTTGAAAATTCCAAGGCAAAAACTACTGCTGATCAATCTAAGGCTATCATTTAAATCATTTACAAAGCAAGGATACATTCCAGTAAAAATGTTGTCATTCAGTGCAAGCAGCGTAATATTTTCAAAAGGAAATCAGAGCAGCAGTTTCTGCACACACTCTGATCATGTTTGTTTTGACAAAGAGTGGATCATGAAAAGCTTGTTCAGAATGAAAGAAAATCATTATCTTAAAAACCATGATGGAATATCTAAGATATCAAATATGGCATCAGATGCAGACTAACACACAAAATCATTTAGGAAAAAAAAGCAACAGACTAAATGCTCGGGAACAGCCGAATTAAACAAGAGTCATCAGAAAATGACATACTCCCCACAGTCTAATCTCAGAAATCCTAAAATATCAGAAGGCACCAGTCTAGGACCTGATTAATACGCACAGCAAGTTTCGTTGAAAACATACTGAACGATATCAGAGTTCTGCTCTGAAAATGAAATGTCCATGGACGGACAGAAGACCGCACTGACGAATATAATCCCCACATTATATGCCTGGGGGATAAAAATCAGATGGAATCATTTACAAACTCACAAATGTGGATAACTCTTACACAGTGGTACCACCTCTTGGCTCCAAAAGCCTGGATCACGCAGCAAATAACTGATATTTACTCTACTTCGCAATATAAATGAACATCCAGGTGGATAGCAACAAACCCCGTGTTGTTCAGAAGCTTTATCAACTGTTAATTGTAGAGCCTGAAATTGTATTAAGAAGGCTGTTCTGTAATTTCCCTGAGATTCAGAATACCCAGTTTGTTCACCTTCATTTGAGCTGGTGCCAGCCGTTTATCATTCTCATTGCTCAGTCCATTTAGCTGAGCTGCACAGTCATTGCACTGGAGGTCATCGTTTGATATGTAGCCAGCATAGGATGAGGCACAGGATACTGGATCCTTCTGCCAGAGAGGGCACTGTTATGCAAAATACAACACTGAGTCTTAGAAACTAAGCACTGCCATTACCAAGCAACCCCACTGCCAATTATGCTACCCCTTTGAAACTCCTTGACACTGTTGGCATTGGCACATTTAGGACTATTTCACAGTGGGACAGATCACTATATAAGTACTATCATCATAGACAACCTGCTAAAATATCTATTCTGGAGCAATTGATTGAACAATTACCAAAGGCAAAATTACTAATAGTAAGAATCTTGACCATTGCATTAGGCAAATATAACATCATCAAAGGATCAATGACGTATCTTGGCCCATACAAAACATGACGCTACTTGAAAGACATTAAAACACACTTTCTCCTGATTTCACATCATGTAAGGATATTCAGAAGCCAGTAGCAGGAGTGGTCTGCTATACTAGCACAAAATGTGCCCCCATAGACAACCTTTCCAGGTGACACGATTTAAGGCCAGCCCTACACAGCTGGCCACAGAGGCTGTTCACAGGCAGCACCGTCCAACCCTCAGGGCCAGTCAACATGGGGCAGATTCCAGTTCTCTCAACCCCGACCCCACTGCACAAAGCTCACAGTTGGCTCACACAGTGATCCCCCAAGGTGAAATTCTCACCTCAAGCCTGTTGGTTCAGCCTGGGTCAAAACTGACATCCTGGTTTCAAGCAAAGGTCAATCTGTCAAATCAGGGCTGTGCTCCAGATTCCGCTGAATGTGTTCATGGAAAATTACTCCGTAAGAGCACACAAAGCCTCCAAAGCTGTAACTGAAAACCAAAACGTGAGGTACATGAGTTTGGACTGGGTGTAAACTAATTCAAAGGACATCTTTGGTATGGGTTATCTGAAGATAGATAATGGTGAAAACTGTTGATCCTTGGAGTAATCATGCTTATATTATCAGTGGTCTTGAGCTGCCTATTCCCCAAAAAAAAAAAAAAAAAACCCAAACGTAACAATTTTATTTCTCACAACCATTCTCGATAGTTCTTAAAAAACCAGGACTAATGAACAAATGAATAAATAAACAAACAGTAAACAAGCTTTCTCCTTCCCAGAACTGAAATGGAGATAAAAGCCATTCCCCTGTGATTTTCCTTGAGGCTCCTGCTTAAGAGTGACACATCCAGCAGCTCCTTCCTGACCAGGCTGGGGGAGGGGGCTCAGACAGACACAGGGGGACAGCTGGTGTTTCCGTAGTGGTAAATCATACAGAAACAACCCCCAAACATCCCCCACTAAACCCGCTGCACCCCCCCCCCACCCCCCCCCACCCCCCCCCCCCCAGAACACCGGCTCACACAACAAAGGCAGAGGCAGCTTGCAGCCAGCTGAAGAGCATGAGACAATAAAAGGAGATGGCATCATTTGGGACTGAGCAAAAGCAGCCAGAAAATAGCACACAGCCCACTGAGAACTGGTAAACAGCGCAGGGATAGCCATATTTCATTGGTAAGAAGTGAGGTCCGCCATAACTCCGCTATCTGGGAAAAAATATGATTGTTATATCACCATAATCACTCTTTCACAACGAATCGACCAGGATTGAATTATTCATTTTGTATTCCATTTGCCTATAAAAATGCACATTGACAAAGGGCCTCTCCATGGAAAGTATCAAAAATGATATATCTGGCTCGATAATGGAAAGCAGATTTCACTGGGTGGAACAGTCTGGCACTTACAAGAGCACTATTATCTCAAACTTGGGAACATTCACAGGATCCTTGATATCAAAACCAAGACCTAAAATATGCAGGAAAAATTATTCTCAACAAAAAAATTCCATAATGAGAGCTGTCTGAATTCAAAAGATATGAAATGTGATTTCAAGCACACCTAACATTGCTAATCCCTCCACTATCAAAAAGATGTTGACGATCGAGGAGTAGCTCAAACTTTCTGTTGAACCACTAAAATGAACGGAAAATAAGATCTAATTCCACACACACATGCAGTCTTTCAATATCTTATAGCATTGGTAATTGTTCACGATTTAGCAATGGGTCACCGAACAATAACTTAGTACGGCAAATGGCCGGTAATAAACATTCAGCATTACGAGGAAATGTAGGGGTCACCTCTCTACTTGGCAACCATCACAGAATTAATTTTCCGGCAAATAAACTGGACTAGCACCTAATGATAACTCGCCACAGCATTAAAATGGCTTACTGGGTCTTAATAATAGTCTCCTCAAAATCAGCTCTGTGGCAGGGAGATAACTGTGCCACCAATGCCATTAGGACAAAAAAGCCCCCCCCCACCATGTTTGCATCAGGCAGGACTCTTAAGGGGGTCTTCCTTATCATTCTCCACAGATATTACAGAGGATTTTAACCATGGATCTGCCAACCAACCAGGCATAAACAGATAATCCTGAAGGAAGAACAGACTCTTATACACGCACATTCATATATCACAAATACAGGGAGCACCATAATTCATTGGACATTAACTCTTTATTTTCGTTCTATTCCCTAGCACTTTGAGTTTGAAAGTATACAATGATAATAAAGTTCAAGAGAACATTTTCAACTTTAATTTCATGGTATTTTCATCCAAATCAGATGAATTATTTCGAAATGACAACGCGTTTTGTGCATAGTACCCCCATTTTCAAGCACATCAAAAATACTGGACAGTTCAACACAATGAGGAATACTGCAATCGTTTTTTTAAATATTTGGTCACATATCCCTTCCAAACAAGGACTGTTTGCAGTTTGCGGCATACAGACATCATAAGATGTGAGGTATCTACCCTGGTGATGCTCTGCCAGGCCTGTACTGCAGCCATCTTCAGTTCCTGCTTTTTTCAGTAATGTTTTGTCTTTAGTATCCTCCTCAGCATGTAAAATGCAAGTTCAACTGAATTCAGCTCCGACGATTGACTCACCACCCAAAGAATCAAAATCACCAAAAATGTGTTACGGTGCAATTAATTATGGTGCTCACTGTGTACAAATATCCATCTCCATTGAGAAAGATATGTTCCCTCTCCACACTCAGTGACAATACTCATTGTGTCAGCACTTCCCACATCATGCTACAAGAAAGCTTACACGTGCTGCACCTTCAAGACCAGGACACTGTATTTGCATAATTCGCAATCATCATTATCCCTTGACGCCAAACCATTCAATCTAAGAGGTTATTTTTCCAAGACATATTTTGCAATGGACAAACTCTTACATCTTTTTCTGGGTAATGTCAAGTCCTGTCCTTAATTACCTACTATTGTGTGGCACACCCTATCTCCCAACCCCCACCCCCAGCAGGGCCCTCTTTTAAACAGGCTCCCCATATGCAGCTCCTCACTTGTTGGCCTTTCCTCTTTGCCACCATCTGGCCTATTAGTTCAGCCAAAATGAAAAAAAGAAGGACCCAGACACAATGAGACATGGAGGTAGCCCATCTGTTCCACGCCAGACTCCCCAATCATTATGGCACAAAGGCGCCATTTAACCCAAACGCAATCCCTCATTTATTTAACCTGTTCCTCTCCGTCAACTCCACTCCATGTGTGCTCTGACAGGCCAGTTAGGAGTGAGGAGGGTTGAAACCTACACCCGTCCAAAATAATGCCACAGGAACTCTCTTCCCACCTCCGCAAAGCTGCCCTCGGCCAAATATCCTGCTCTAGTCCCGCTGTTGTGGTTGAGAGCCAACCCATTCAAGAAGGGCGATAAGATATTGATTTGGTCACGATACACTCTGGCAATGCTATGACCTTTAACCGCTATAAATCCCCCGGCCATACAGTATACTGTGACAGAGAAAAGAGTATAATCCTGAGGGGATAATTCTTTCAGGTAGTCCACAGCTGCAATGCAGAGTCACTTAAATGATTCATTTAGGTAATCATTTCCCCACACTAATGTTTATTCATGAGTCTTTGAATGACAGGATTACAGTCTCATCTACGGAGGCAAATAATGTCAAAATTCAACATCGACGGGTTGTTCAATCAAAGCCCATTTTATCCTGCTCTGCGATGATTTGAAATGAGTCATTCAGAAGGGCAAAGAAAAAGCCATCTCCTGAAAACGATTTGATCTCCTGCCTCCAAATGCAAAAGAAATGCAATTGATACCATTTGCGAGGCCCCTGAATGCTAATGTGAATTGGCAGCCAGCATAATGTAGGCAATGCACCATTTCACTGTGCGGTCGGGCCATCTAATTACACAGGCAGGTTTGTCTGCATTCACACTTAATGATAAAGATGGTAAAATCTAGTTCAGCGTAGCGCCAAGTCAAGCGTTCACCATTCTGTTGTGGGAAATAAGAACACTGCTGCTGTGCCTCATTCAAACTCACACATATATTCCCTCATTCTCAAAAGGGCTGATACGTCCCCAGAACACCATCTCCCTCAAGAAAAGCCAGCAGAGGAAGAGCAAAAACTAAAAGGTTGTAATCTTGGATAAAAATATTGACTGGATGAATGGAGATACAGTAGCTGTGTCCAAACCCACAGAAGGGTCAGAGTTTTGATCGCACATCACATGGGAAAATGCTACATACACAGACGGCAGATAGGCACGGCCAAAACATGATGAGGGGCCCAGCATTATGATAAAGCAGTAAATAGGAAAGCGCCAAACATGCTGGGGACTCAGAAATCTTGATCGCACAGTAGATGCAAAAGGGTCCACAGGCTTGAGCGAGGAGAGAGCAGAGAGCAGCAGTCATGTTCGGCAGTTGATGTAAGCCCTATTCTCAGAGACCAGTTTCAATTACAATGTGACCCTTGAACCCCAGCAGCTTGAAACCGGGGAGATCTGAGGGGAAGATAATGTTCGCCCTTATGTACGTGTAGTAGAGTCTCCCTTATGAATCCTGATGAGAGTACTGAGACCACAACTGCTACCATGACCTCATGGAGACGCAACACTAAAACAGAAATATTATTATTATTGTTGTTGTTGTTGCTGTTTTATTTTTATATAATTATATTTGTTAATTGAAAACACCTGAAAAGCATCGACATTATAATTAAGGATTGAGAAGATGGCTCAATTTTTCTCACTCTTTGATCTTGTGGCACTAAGGGAAGCACCCCATATATCTAAAATATGACAACATACCAGATGACAATATGGAGTAACCAGTAGTGTAGAAATTAAGCACTTTGATGAAATCATCAATGTCACGCTGCAGTGTAGAAGCTGACTGATCTTGTCTGACACACATTCGTAATATGAAGACCAGCAGTACGAGGTTTACAGAGTCCTGACCTCCTCAGCTTCCTCGTGCTTGATGCATCAGGCTTGATGCATGGTGTTATGCCCTTTCCCTGTTGCGAGGAGCTAACCTCTTTTGTCCTTCTGAGCCCCATCAGACCTTCTGCCTCACTCCATGCATAGATGCTGGGACCAAATACTCAGAACACAGGGCAGTCGCAGCTTGACCACACTGCCATTCACTCCCTCAAACCTGTGCACCGGTGACATCAGGCCTCACAACCAATGACTTCCTGAAGTGAGCAGTATTTCCGTAATAGATCTTTAATTAGGCAAAAGCCTCGATTTAGAGTCACAAAATGCTCACGAAATAAAGGCAAGGAAACCATTTGTGGGCAGAGAGGGTAATACGGCAGAGTTCAAAAGCAGCATATATGGAGAAAAAAAAACAAAAAGATCAGAATTCTGCTTCTGGTTGCCAGTTCAAGCTGCAATCAATGCACAGCCAGAGACAGCAGGGTGATTGATCATCCCCAGTTGCCAAGAAACCAGGCTTTTTAAAGGGCTCGTCCCTTTGGTCACTGCTCGGCGGCAGATTTGATCTCATTCCGGCTAACAAACCATCAGCACGATTGCTTTCCTGTCATTTAATTTGCTGTTATGGTGCACAAAATGTGGGGATGCAGACCGAGGAATACTAGCAGACTAAATGGAAGGCATTGTGAGACCCAGTTAATAGCATCCAAATATATTCATTGAGGCACATTAAATGATGATGAAGTAGAGGTAATCCAACGTATCTTACAGACATTTTAATAGGAGGTCTCCAAATGATCAGCCCAACAGCAATACTGCTGAGCAAAAAAAAAGACGTTCCCTCTTTCATTGGCAATTTGCAAGTGCTTTCACTGGAAATATGATTATGCCCTTTGTGTAAATGACAACACGCACAAGTGGACATTCGACCAGGAGATTAACCGAATTTCTTTTGTGTGTGTGTGTGTGTGTGTGTGTGTGTGTGTGTGCGCACTTGTGTGTGTGTGTATTGGAGGAATTATCAATCTGAGCTCCTGTGCTCTCGCTGAAAGCTGCTGATGCTTGTGGTTCCACTCCAGTTCTGCAAGCAAGCATTTTCAGCCTAATTATATTAAATTACAGGGTCGAGCTGCGGTATCACAATCCTTTCCTTTCATTCTTTCCCAGAATCCTTCACTCTCCCTTTCCAGCCTTCATTTCCACAGAAAGAAAGAGAAGTGGGGTGGAAAACAACGTATCTGTTGTGGGAAATTGTAGGTGCTTAGCAGCTCTCTACAGACAAGATAACGTGCAAGTTAAATGGGTGTTTTATTCCAGCTCAATAATGGGTCTTGGGTTCATGTTATTTATACACAATGTTATTTATACACATATTGTACAATAGTGGTAGTCAATTAGGAGCTCTTGACAGCGGTATATCCACGCAATAGTATCTTGAGCCACACCAGGTCTAATATTTACATCATGGCTATATGAAGTCTCACATCCTACTTATACTGTATGCAAATCAGTCAAAGCCAAAGAGTATATGAGTATTTTTTTTTTAATTTCCAATCCAAAAATAACTTGTGAAAGCTCGTGGGCTGTGGTGACCTTTAGCAAAGTGGCGGAAAAGCTGATTGCTCATGTCCACATCTGACACTGTGAAATGAATATCTCACTGAACTTGCATGACAAAGGGCAACTGTGCAGTATAATGAGAAAGAAATTGGACATGCAACTCTGAAGCTGTACATTCCTTCTGAACTAGGCACTTACCCTGAACAATTCCAGAGAAAATCTCGTAATATAAATGAATTAAATGAAAAGAATGTGCTTTGTCTGTATACGGATGTCTGCCAAAACCACTGTACTTAAATCAAACAAGTATAGGGCCCCTTCGTGAAAAATCCAGGCACCCAATGCATATTTGTTGTTCTGCTCCTCATCCTTTCAAAGAAATGAAACATTCATGTCATTACATTTCATTTGCTTTTTTCCACCATTTTTTTTTCCCATCAACCCACTGTTTCCTTGACTTTCTTCACTGGGCTAAGGTAAGAAATCATACAGGTACATCTATCCATCTATTCACTTTTACGTTTAAACCTGTTTCCAAAAAAGTTGAGACGCTGTGTAAAATGTAAATAAAAACAATGCAATAACTTGCAAATAATAAACTCCACATTTAAGTGAAAATAGTACAAAGACAACATATCTGATGTCGAAACTGGGGAATTTTATTGTTTTTTAGAAACATATCTGCTCATTTTCAATTTGAAGCCAGTAACACATTTTAAAAAAAGCTGGATTAGGGGCATTTTTACCACTGAGTCGCATCATGTCTTCTTTTAGCAACACTCTTAAGTGTTTTGGAGCTGAAGAGCCCAACTGCTGTAGTTCAGAAAGCAAAATGTTATCCCATTGTTGCTTGATGCAGGATTTCGGCTGCTCAACTTTTTGCGGCCTCCTTTGTCATATTTTTCGTTTCATGATTTCACGATAAGGTTTAAATAATTTGCATTTGCATTCCATTCTTTTTTATTTACATTACACAGCATCCCAACTTTTTTGGAAACAGGGATGTAATAAATGCTTCAGGAGAGTCGGACTGCAGATGAACTGGAAGTGGAAATACAGCTGTAAGCTCGGCTTCCATGAAGTGTTCCATTGTGTTAAATGTCGGTAAAGGTTGCTGGCATCAACAAAGGCCACTTCATGCCACACCATGCACTCCCCCTCATCAGGACATAAAAAGTGGAAAAATGAATGAGCTACCTGCCAAGGTAGAGCAATCCAAATGTTACCTTTCAGGGAGAAACGTGTCTTTTGAATGTAGGCGAAGATGGCAAAGCATGGAGCAGACATTACCAAAAATGTAGGGTTCAAAATATTGCTAAGTCTCTCTCAATCGCTCTTTCTCTCTTTCGCTCACTCTATTTCTCTCTCTCTCTCTCTCTCTTTGTCACACTCTCCATCTCTCTCACTCTCTGTATTATCTATTTCACACAAATATACCTTGGTATATAAGGACTCCAAAAACTAGATGATTTGAAATGTGCTGGTCGCATCATTTCATAATCACCAATTGTTTTTGCTGAATGGATGCTTCTGATAGGAGCAAATTTTGAAATTTCTCTGAGTGAAGTTCAGAAATGCAAAACAAAGACTTCCTTCTGGGCTAGCTAAAAAAAAACGGAAGCAATCCAGTAAATTAACATTCATTGTAGGCCTGGTCAAATAGATTGTCTTGTAATCACTGGTGCCATCGTCAGTGAAACTGGGCCCAGTAGCCTTATACAGTGCTGCACTGAGCTATTATGTAGCTCTGATAAAAGGTTTTTTCATTACAGTAACAGATTCACTAAAAGGCAGACTAGATTTCAGATGCAAAGAACTAGTAAGCAATCAGATAAACCAATAGATTCACCAAGCATAGAAGATGCACATCTACATGAAACTGAAAACAAACAAAAAAAAAAATCTGAAGAAGTCTGAGCCTCTTCTAATTAAACAATGGGTATTATATTCTACCATTGACATTGCTGCATTTTTGAATTACTGAATGTACACAGAAAATGCTATTCATCGAATGGGTAAATTACTTTCACAAATGTAAACTTGGCCTGGGAGAATGTCTGTGCAATGGATGGACATCTTCATGGCTATACTTCTGCACAAAACTTCTTCACACCACAAAAGTTAGAGTAAGCTAAAACGCTGCATAGCCTCCTCCTGTTCCATTAAAAGGGAGATCTTACCTTCTTTCTAGGAGGTCCCTTCTCCTCCTCCTTGGCTCCCTTGCAGCTTTTGCCCTGCTTGGCTCCTTTCTGTTCGCTGGGCTGTTTGATGGTGATGCGGATCTCTGGAGGGCAGATGTAGTTCTCCAGGCTCTTGGGCGGCTTCTTGGCCCTTTTGGTGGTCTGGATCTTCAGCTTGAGACTTCCCTCTGAGAAGCTGGCCTCCTTAATGGAGAACTCCTGCTCTTCCAGCCCATCCCCCTGCACCCACTTCTCACTGTCCGGGTTAGAGTTGTCGTCCACATCCCTGCCTGGCCCCAGGTCGTCCTCCTCCTCAGGGTCCAATCGGTCCCCGCCCATGGAGACGCCCCGGCCTCCGACCCCTTCCATAAGATCGGCCCGATTAATGGTGCTCCCAGGGATGAAGAACTCAGCATCTCCCCCCCTGGCCCGGACCGAGCCAGCAAGTTCTCTCTGCTCCATGGTAGAGGCTTCCACAGCTTGATTCAGGGACAGGTAAAACCAAGTGCCAACTGGAAAGCAGGAATGAACCTGTCAATCAAGCACTCAGCAACCCCAGTAAATGAAGGTTCTGATGTCTCACGTTGCTATTGCTCCAGAAACCCTATAAATCCCACAAGAAGGCAAGCCTTCCAAGGTGAAACTGTGGAGGGAATGGACAAAGAAAAGAGAGAGAGTACGACATTCAGTCAAAAAAAGCAGAACTCAAATTCCATTCGACAACCACCCATTTCCCCAAGCCCCCCAAAAAAAGAAAACAACTCACACATATTTTCACTCTTCCCATGGGAAGTCCGAGTTACAGTACACTGTGCCTGAAAATGCAGGTCTGTCTGGTCTTTGTATACCCTCGCACCCAACTGCCAGGTAACTAATCATATGTGAGCGGGTTGGCAGCCATATCTGTGTTCTGAATATTTAAACTGATCTCCCTTAAGCAAAACCAAAGGTACAACAGAATAAACTGCAGATTTAAAGTGAACCCATTTCTCATGCAGCCAAGACCATTAGTCTGGAATTTTCCACAAATTCCACTGGAGCAGAGAACCAGACTCACAGCAAGAATGCAATTAGACCTCTGGCTAACTCATTCACACACTGTGGTGCTCCACCCAGCTACTGCATAACCCAAGGCACTGCTCCACCTCATTTCCACAGTGCCCTGTTTCACCTTGCCACCCTATTACCCGCGACTGTCCTCCCCAGAATCACTTCATCCCCACAACGCACTAATTCACCCAACCACCTTATTCCCACAATGCCCAGCTTGACCCAACCATTAAATTCCCCCATTGCACTGCTCCATCGAGTGATGGGACTACATTTGAATAAAAGGCCTGGAAGAGTCTGTAGCACTAATCTATTAAACTGGTTATTCGGAGAGTGGTAAAATAAACGCCCAACTGGCACTACTCTGTTAGATAACCTGAATATTGCTACATCAGCAGCACGCTCAAAACAGGCTCTTCAGTACCAAGGCAGAGTCATTTGTGTCAAATCATCCACATCGCTCATCAGTCAAATTCATCTTCAAATGCCCAAAACACACACCTGTGAGCATTAAAACAACAACAAAAAAAAATGTATCTGAAAAGCTTTCTGAAGCCAGACACTTTTCATCTCTTAAGAAGTATCAAACCCTCAATCAAGTTAAATCTATCAGTCTGTCATAAACATTTTATGAGACAAGCCCAACAGCAAGCTTTGTCAGATATCCAAGTTCATAAATGTCTACAGTATATCAACACACAATCATAGTATAATAAACAAGAAAAATCCCTGATAAACATCAGTGGCAGATAATCTCTCAGATTTATGCCTCAGACATTCTGCGCATAACTATAACATAGGAAAACCGCCAGGGAGCCAGTATGTTTAATCTGCAGAAAAGCTTTCTGACAGCCTCCACAAAGTCGAAGCCCCTTTGAGGAAATTAAATCTCTAAAATAGCAGCAAACTCAGGTGAGCCTAGTATGTATCTGCAGAAGGGAAAAATGCATTCATTTCAGGGCTCCCTTCAGTTATTAGTCTCCATTAACACACCAGACTAATCTTGAGTTTTGCTTCCTGAGTAGGCTAAAATTATGCTTGAGGGCAACAAAAAGTTTACGTACTTTAACCCTTATAAAGTGGTAATATTACCAGGAGTTACAAGCATGCATTATTGTGGGTTACATGTAGATTATTAGAGTATTCGGTATGAACCCATCACCAGACAAACGTGGCATCAGAGTCACTCTTATTAGCAAAAATCAACTGGCAGGAATAGAACATTTGTGGATTATCAAAAAAGATAACAATTTATCAATTCATTAAATAAAAAAAATAGAACTTAATTTTGATTCAAACTGTCCCTGCTTAAGTGAAAGAAATATGGGTGCAGCCATGCAAAATGGTTAAAAAGTGTGACAAAGGCACATAATTTCAGTATATGCCCCTTGGTAATCAACCTTTAGGTTTAATTAGTTCATTCAGTCCACTTTCAGGAGAAATCAAAGAAAAGATAAGAATAATGTTTGGAAAGTTGTTATTTTACTTGATACGTGATTGACTGAAATCGTCACTTACATGATACTGACAAGTTAATACCCTGAAAAATTCCACTTAGTGACAAGAGGAAACTTTTTTTATCCTTTTCAATATTGAAGCACTCCTTTTAAGGTGAAAAGGTAAAAACATTCAGAAATATCCAACTTGCACATTAAGAAAATACAGTTTACACTTATGGTACTGAGACAGTCAGGGTCATGCTTCGTTAGAAGTTTTTTTTTTTTAAGACTCCTTCTATCATACCAATATTTTTTTTTTTCTAGCATTACTCGTGATAAGTCTGCTGTGGTTTCATAATAGAGGACAAAAGCTGAGTGTCACATACGTAATGAAAATGCTGGACAGAAAAATGTCACTTACGTGATGCAAAGAAAAAACGTCATTTACGTGATGCAGCTCTTAGACACAT
Organism: Gymnothorax javanicus; assembly: GCA_029692085.1. Lineage (NCBI taxonomy): Eukaryota > Metazoa > Chordata > Actinopteri > Anguilliformes > Muraenidae > Gymnothorax > Gymnothorax javanicus. The sequence continues at coordinate 27,939,616 of CM056194.1, read as the reverse complement.
CGTTATTGGTTCGACAAAAAGGGTATTCACACTACTAGGATGTCTGATGACAAAAAACGGATGCAATAGCCACGAAACAAACAAAAAAATTGGTGCAGCATGCAGAACACCTTCTTACAGGCCCTTGGAACAAAAAAAAAAGTGAATAATCTTATAACCATCATGACGGTTGACCACTGTGAACTGTCCATCATCAGGTTCGTACAATCAGTCAAAACACTGCTGAGCAGAAGACACACTTCCCGGATGCAGCACGATCGGGATACCGCGGAAAGGTTTGATTTTATTCCCGCTCCTATTATATTAGAAGGTCACATCAAACCTTCATACGATAATCCACTGAAGATTACATATTGTGAAGGAATGTCAGTCTGAACGAACGTGATTTTTTGCAAAATTGTTGACGGAAAATCTTACCGAAGTCGCCTGGTCACCAACTAAATGCTTTTTTGCATCAACGAGCGTCAACCTTGGCTCCAATGAGCGGGTTGCATCAAAAACACGAACTTACTGCCTTGCCCGTGAAACCGGATAGCTGAAAGCAGCGGTGAACGTAAAGTGACAGTTGACGGAAAAACAACATCTAAACTTCCATCAGCTTTTATCAGTTGCCAATTGTACAGACAAGCACAGGATAAACTGAATTTATTACAATAACAACTGAATGACGTAACCTGAACTCCTCATTATTCTCTTGTGTTTAGGGCATTATGAAACAAGGTCTGGAGTTCAGTAATGTGTTTGACGGAATGCATCACAGTGACGCTAAGAATTTGTTTGAAAAAATACAAAAAGTAAACCCAACATCCCAGAAAATGGGTTAGAGTGTCTTTATGTTGATGCTGAAGATGTGATCAGTTCCTAAATACAGATTCTACAGCCTTTAGATCATTCTCAAGAAAGCTTCTAAAATACAGTACAAAAAATGTCACAAAATGAGGTCTTAAAACTCACCATTTTTCATATATTTTTTTCTTCCTATAAAAAAACCAAACAATGGAGCAACTTGAAATTATAATAGTTATGCCGCACAGTGATGTACTTTATGACAAAAATAAATAATCGCATGTATCATCACAGACTTGGTAAAAAATAATGGCTCATTTCACATTGGACTCGTGTACTCCTTTGCATGGATGGACCCATATCTGCACAAACTGGATGCTGAACGTCCAGAAAACATGGACGCCAATAATTCAGAAAAATCTTCCCACCTCTGGCGTGCACATTGCTTCAATGTGCACAAAACAGTCGCTCATCAAAATGAAGTTTCAAAAACATTAGGCACAGCAAAACAGAATGATATAACAGCAAAATACCATTCATTTTGCTCCTGCTATTTCATAAATATCAGAAACTTGTAACTTAGACCCTAGATAGTCTTGAAACCTAGCTTCAGCAATTTGACCACAGAGATCATGATTGGAGAAGGTAAAAGAAAAACTGGTAAAAAATAATTACAATACAATTACAAACTGTTAGAGCATGGCTGAAAGCGTGCCAGAGAACAGTAGCAAAGTTGGTCACCTATAAAGTTCTACGGAGACTAAGTCTATATTTTCAAGCAAACTGCCTCCTGAAAATACATTGTCAACATTAAGTTATGAGCTTACTGCTCCTAAATACACAAGGGTCTTACATAAGCTATTTGTTATGTTACCATTGACAACTCCACACTAACAGTAAACTGAATAAACTGCTAGTTGTGCATGACAGGCTTGTATGGCACTGGTCCTTCATTGCTTCACCATTTTGTCACTTCACATCTACAGCTCCTGCTACTCAATGTAACCATGGCAGGGAGCCACGTCCGGCTCTGGTGGCTCAGAAGGCTGGAGTTCATCCATGATCTCCATGGAGCACAGCAGTTGATGTGCAAGTGCAGGCGGCGGACAGTCCTCCAATCTCCGCCAAGACTCTGAGCTATAAGCCAATTGCTAATGCAGAGAGCCAAAAAGAGGCCGCAGATGCAATTGTTAACTGTTCATCTGACCCCGCCAAGCCATTAATTCAGCTGGGAGAAAACCCTCAAACTTCTGGGGTCAAGTTAGACTCACAAAACTAATACCATATGGCACACGCAAGCCGCTACCAATGTAAGTCAGCTTACTTAAAACTCCCTATAGCACAGGATATCCCCAAGCTGGAAATACTGTCATGTTACTGGTGAAGATAAAATCTCAAAATGTAGACACATAAGTAGGACAGCTACACTGATCAAGATAATCAATGTTATTCACTTCATCTGAGGGTGGTTTTAATGTTTTGGCATAGCATTGTGTTATGGATATACTGCAGATCTCCAGGAACTGTTGCACTCTATGGTAAGGCATTCCAAATCAAAGCATAGCGATAGCGGCTCTTAAAATTTGCTAGAGAAATTAGAATTACTTACAGGCACTGCACAATTCTTGATAAAATGTAAATCACAAGTTTTTAGTTTCAAATTAAAATTGCGCGATTCTCTCATGATCCTATGGGATGTTTATTTAAGCTACAAATTAACAAATTTAAATAATGGATGATATATTCAGAATGATGACCTGTATATTCAAGAACTGTTTAGCATTTGAAGCCTTCAACATGAGCCAGACCAGATAGGCCGGTAGATGGCCAGTCATTTTCTCTGTGACCCCCGCACCGAACGCGATTTGATTTGTTAATTATTTGTTATGAGGCAGGTTTGAAGTAAGTCTGTTGCACAGCCTTTTGTAAGGCATATAGGAGGAAATTATAAATGCTTCTTTTATTGCAACTCCCGCATATAATATTGCAGAATTGCTGCCATTCAGGAATGAGATTGCATAGGTGTCCGAAACGAGACAGCGATCTTTTAACGATTAACTGTTCAACCCTTTTACCCATTACAACTCCAGTGAATGAGAGACGATCTCAGACTTTCATCCAGCTGCCCTTTCAGACCCCAACTACGTCTACACCTTTAAGTGTAGCTTTTCATCACGGTTGCACCACAGCTCTCTGTTGTGCGAGAAAAACACACATTTCACAACTGCGTCTGCCTACAGACTGATTTTGCAGGGGCAGCAACGAGCCTGGGCTTAGACACATCAAACCACATATCTCAAGAAACCATGTTCTTCTGAGAAATGGGTCACCCTGTGGAGATGACACATGCTTGAATACTGAATGCTGTACGTCATCAGAAACAATGGACCAAGGACTTCTAAGCTGGAGGAATAGCGATGATTGCAATTCTTTTTCTGTCCTCCATGTTTCTGTGACTCTTTCCTGAGGGGCTCGTTTGTTAGTTCTCGAGCCTGATTTTGTGCACCAGTTGATAATAGCAAGAAAGACCCAACAGCTTGCAAAATATGCGGAAATTCATCACATAGAAGAGTTCTGGACTGATCAATTTTAAACAATTTAATACATTTAGGCAATAGCAAGACATGGTGAGATAAAATTAATTATGTCCAGGGTTTAAAAAACACTAACTGCTTTGAAGGTGGAAACCAAGCCATATCTGCTTCATATAATTAATTAGCATGCACATGCAGAGCATGATGCATTTTCAGAATTACTATACTCATTATTTGACTAAAAACAGTAATTTCCAAAACACTTGCACAGCTACTGAAACGGGAACAAAATGCTAGTGGAACAATATTTGATGTGTTTGCAAGCACTCTGCTCAACCTTAAGCCCACATACTCAACAGTGTTTACTCATGAAACCGCACAAGACTGAAAACAGTAAGACTGTGCTTTGGCCTGACATTCCAAAAGGGTCAGTATAAGAAATATGAGCATACAATGGTCTAAAAAACTACCTCAAATCTGGCTTTGCAACTTCAAAGACAAAGCACAATTCCACAGGACGACCTTTGCCCTAACTCAGGGTTGGGTAATGCAGCCATTCATGGCAGTTGGACAAGAATGTTGGATTATCCTAAAATTCTCTCCCAAGAGCAAAAACAAACACCCACATCAGTAAAACTGAAACCTACCTTGAGCTAGTGATCCTTGAAAGGAATACCCCATTGTGTAAAGCCAGGGATTAGAAGCAGCTTGTCTTGTGTTTTTAAGCAAAGATAAGTGTAAAAAGTCAATTCAGTGCTGTGAACATCCATATCCACATCATTGCTAATCTCTGCTCCCACACACATTTACACAAACAAAATGAAAGGAAGGCAAAAACAGACTTCTATCATCTAAGTAATGCGTGGAACTGAATGAAAACACATCTGCTACCAAGGCAAGTTACAGCATAAGTGTTCTCAAAATGGAACTACACAAACATTAGATGATGAGCAGGGAACCCACAGCCATCTGGGCACAGACTGCCATTTCTTATAGTCAGGTCTTTGTGGACAAAGGCATATTTTAATTTGCTAACCCAAGCAGGTGTCCCCTGAGAATCTGGCTGACCAGCGAAGGCTTCTTGTGATAATTACACTTCTATCAAGTGTGTCAAATTCAATTCACTTCCAGTTCCAAAGCCTTCAACAACCAAATTCCACCTCATTCCCCAAAGCCACACTTTATCACATTAGACTTGGAAATGACTGCAGTATTTGTAATATTTTCCATTTAAATCCTGAATCAACAACGTTTCCCCAGCATGTTTATCCATTTTGTCAGGGAAAATCCATCACCTGTTTCACAGTGAAATGTAGAGGAAGCACCCTCTCCTCAGAGGCACCGATGGCCTGAGGCTGGGTTCCTGCTGGCTCTCGTCAGTATCGTCATTGACAAACACAATCCATCAGTGACGAGGATAAAATTACTACCAGGAGTCACAGTGGCGAATGTAATTGTTTTATGACGAATAAAAATTAAATGAAAAACAGAGGCGTCACCTGGCCAGGGCATTCCAGGCTGTAGCCCCAAAGATTTTTTTTAGTCTCGAATAATTCTTCACTTTGAGCTGTTTGTCACCACGTAACTGAACGTCAGTAAAACAAGAAGACAGTGTCGTATTTTTTCATCTTCAATGAATAGAGGCGAGGAAAACCAATCAGACAGGGTTTATCACCGGAAAATATGACCAAATACTATCTTATTGGCCGACAGGTCTCTGTGAGGTTACTATGCCAAATGCTTTCTGCAGACAGTCAGTCAGTGTGCAAAAATGAATTTGCACAGATTTTGTTTTAACCTTTAAAACGGTTGAAGCTGGGGCACAAACTTCCTCTTACATTGAACCAGGAAAACAAGGTGTATGTCTTCATGTGTCCCAAGTTACGTGAACGTACTGTGAGCAGAGCATAAGTTATACAGCTAACGTACAGTGTGCCTCCCCTTGACTAACGATACCAAAGTAACCCAGTCTTGCATTAGATATAGAATTTGGTAACAAAAACCATTTTCTATATAGTACTGGTTCTTATACAATCCGTATCCACCAGACAGAATTCCAACGCAAGTTTTGGCACCTCATTTCGGTGCCCCTTAACATAGCAAAATACATGGAGCTTGGGAAGTACAACGACATGAAAATAAAAATATATTGTGGCCACAAGATAAATGCCAGGATCAGACTCCATGAAATCAGCCTGATTTTAGCCCCATCTGGAAGACGTAGGGCGTCGGGTGGGTTCAAAAACAATAAATGGTTATCGGGGGCCACAAATGATCGCTGTACGCCGTGTAGTGTGCCACAGTGGAGGACATCCTACGTCACATCTAGGATGCCTCACACTGCCTCGGCAGAAAGTCGAGCATGTTTAATTTTTTTTCTTCATCTCCCATGACAGGTTGCGTTGCTTCTGTGACGTTGACCATTAGGAGCACAGGTCACATTGCTCTGCCAGAAGAGATGATGCCACAGTGCACATATTTCCAAACATGGCCAAGAGAAAAAAGTGTGATGCTGTTATAGCAAGGTGGAGCAGTGAAACGGAGGAAAGGTTCGTTGGCTTATGGCAACAACACCCGTACCTTTTTAACATTTGCTCAAAAGACTATCATGAAAGAGGGAAAAAAGATAAATGCTGGCAAGAAGCAGTCGAGACACTTCAGCAACCCGGCGAGTACTACCATTAGCATTAAACTAGCAAATCAGTGACTATTTTTAGCTACATGCCCACAATATTCCAGTTACTGACCGAGGTACTGAAGTACTCCAGTAATGCAGTGACTCATGTAAGCAAATAAAACTACATATTGACAGCAAGTAGTTCCTGCATGGCCGGGTAAGTTGTGTATGAACTCATCACTGTAAAATACGTTAATACTAGAGCGATAGTTAGCCTGTAGATGCACAATAGATACCCTCAAAGGGAGTGTCCCTTATTAATTTTTGGATACCCATAACGGCTATATTGATAAGACTGTTCAGAAAAAGTCAAGAAGTAAAGGCTTAAGAGGGATTCCCAATACCTCTCTTGAACAAATTTCATGCTGAAAGCTTAGTGTTGCTTTCATAGTGCACAGGGTGCCCATCATTGGAGGCTGGACTGGAGTGGAGCCTACATTATACATACAATCAAATGTATAATGAAGAGGCCTGTTTGTGCACAAATATTGAGGTTTTCCCTTTTCCTTGTACATGCTAAACTTTGTCTGCTTTACAGGCTTTTCAAAGTTATATATAAAGTCCATGAGTGACTAAGAAAAAAAAGACTAAGATGAAGTGAAGAATACTTCTTTGACTTTATTTTTCAAGAGAAAGGTGAAGAATAATCTTCAAAACCTGGGGGAACCCCACCGAGGGGTAGCCCTGCCCTGTACTAAAGCTATAAAATTTTGGGGATTGATTGTGCAAACCAATACGATAGTATAACACTGAGAGAAAGCCAATTTCAACACATATAAAAAGCTTAGCTCAAGTTAGGCCCATATTTCAATATTAACACATTTTCTCTGTTTTACATTTTAATCAATGACCTAATTATAATTACTCTTGTTACTGCTGCAATCCATTTTGTCTGCCAAAGTGTAATTATTGTTATTTCAACTATCTGGCTCTCAAACTGAGCAAATTAACTCAGTTCCAGGACAACCAACGCTCGGCCATGAATGCTGTCAAGGTGTGGAGTAGACCTTCTCACAGTAAATCCTAAGGGCCAGGGACCCCTTTTAATGGACTGCCACCCTGCCTAGAACCATGTCACAGCCAGCGTCAGATTAATCAGCTGCTATGCATCACATAGAGCAATTCTGCTGCCAAGAGAGGACATGATATACAGACGGCTGAAGGCTTTGCAACCCTTGGATTATGTAGCATTCACGCTTTCAATATTTCACTAATCCTTGCACTCATAAGGCTTACGAGACTACCAATATCAGGCAGTTGTTAGACCAACCCTTCACAAGTGATCCGATCTCCACTTCATATAAATCAGTGCAAAATGAAGACGTCTGTATTTGCATTGCAATGACATGAAAGAGTGTCACTCCTGAATAAGACAAAAACTATATGTTAAAGAAAGAACAGCAATATGAATGTGTCACTGGTCCACTAAGACTGGCAATCCATGGCCAAACTCTCCCTGCCTCTAGCACCTGCTAAGCTCAGCAAGCAATTTTCTGAAATGAGCACAAATTTTCATTGCCATTTTCTTGTCTTTTCACACAGCTTTCAGGATCAGATGACACCGAAGACAGACAAAAACATGATAAAAAGCCAAGGACTTGAAAACTGTATTATGGCAAAGGCTACAGAATATCCATGCAAAATTTGGTATCTATGTGTAAGTAAAGGTACGCAAAGTAGTTTCTGAAGGTACTCAGAGAGTTAAACACGTTATAAATGACACCTGTCTGGTTTGGTGACTTCATCGTTCCAAGTACTTTCCGTGTCATGTCCTTATTGATCGGTATTGATTGGATACACACTGGCTCAGAGCACTGCTCAAAGACTTTGCCCAATTGCTCTTCTGAGTCATGACACTTTTGGCTGGAGGTCACTACGCTAGTGTAATTTTCTGCTGGTGATGTCTGACAGGTGACAGCTCAGTGACTTCATATTGACAGCTGCCAGCCCCTGACCACTAAGTTTGAGGAACTTTGCAGCCATATCTAAGCAATATCCACATGCCAGCCATCAGTGAATTTGATGCACTGCCTCAGTAGTTATTTTGACAATTTGTACTCTTAACCACAAATATGCATTGGAGAGCCAGGATTACTCACCAAGCAGTTAGCAGTTAACCACCATTAAATTTACACATAGGCTAGTACTCTGAATTTATGAATAGTCCTGGCAATGATATCATTTGACACATTGGGATTGATGCACCTCTCAAGGTCTGCTTCCTGTAGGATTCATGGATGCCATCCCATAAAAACCATCAACAGAGCCAAAATGGAAGGCACTTATTTCAGAATGATATATCCCCATTATATCTTTTATTCAGCTTTCCTCTTCCAGTTACAGTGGGCTCCAAAATTGCTGACTCCCCTGAGTGCTAATGCAGAAACCAACGGAATATACCGACATATGTGAAATACTTTACTTTATTAACCCTCTCCAGCCCAATTTATTATTTTGAGATATGAAAAATCTTTCATTCATTCACGTGGTCTTTATATTTTATAATCAGTCATCAACTGATTTATTGTTGCAAATTTGCAACATGAGCCTGGAGAGGGTTAATGTTTTGATGGAAGCAACCAAAATCATAACAATCATTTAATACAAATAAATTTCAACAAAATCAAAGTTTCATAATAACTGACACCCCTCATTTAGTGCTTTAAGTGACCACCTCTGGCAAGGATAACAGACATGGGATTACAGTCTTTTCCTGTAATTTTTGACAAGGTTACGGCACACATTCGGGGTTAGTTTGGACCATTCCTCTTTGCAGATCCTTTCAAGATCCTTCACATCCTTGGGTTTGCGTTTTTCAACTGCCCTCTTCAAATACGCCCACTGGTTTCAATTTGATTGAGGTCTGGCGAATGAGATGACTATTGCAGAACATTGATTTTGTTGGATCTTTAGGTATGCTTTGGGTCATTGTCTTGTCGGAAAGTCCACCTTCGGTTAAGTCCCATCCACCTGGCGGAGGCAACCAGATTGTCAGCCAAAATATCCTGATACTTGGTGGAGTTCATTCATTTTGACGCCACAAATGTCGATGCTGTATCCGACCAAAACGTGCAATTTTGGTCTCATCTGACCAAAGCAGCTTGTTCCAATCATAATTTAAATGACGTTTGGCAAACTCCACGTGCTTGCTTCTTTGTCTTCTGGTCAGAAAAGGCTTTCTTCTGGCAACCCAGGTTCAGAAGAGCCTGTAAGGAGATGAAATTGGTACCTGATGGTACTTCTAGAAACTTCGTCACCCCTCGATGCCAACACAGCCTGCAATTCCTTCACAAGGATTCTTGGGGATTTCGCTGCGTCTCTCAACATCCTTTTCAGTATACTGGGGGGCAAAATGCTGTTACGTCCTCTTCCCTTGGGGTTTTAAACAGTTCCATATCTTTGGAATTTTTTTTAAAATAATTGCCCTGACAGTGCTCAGTGGCATATTCAATCGTTTGTTAATCTTTTGGTAGCCATTATCAGATTTATGAAGGTCTATGACCATCTGCCTCTTTTGAATTGAGAGTTCTTTTGTTTTCTTCATGGTGTTGTATGACAAAGGGTTGTTGCACGTGTGTTACCTCATTTTTATACCCTAGTGAAACCGGAAGTGATATAATGGCTCAATATAGTTCCTTGACACTTAGATATAATTTCAATAAGTGCAGGGCTCGCAAAATTCTAAAATGAACGGAAGCCCGTCGGGCAAGCGCAAGTGAATTCCTGGTTGTCCGAAAAGTTTTCTCCTTGCCCGAGATCTCGCCGAATTCAGCCTTAGTGCCTCATTTCCACTACGTGGTACCGGCTCTACTCTACTCCGCCAGCCTTGGTGCCGGGTACTTTTCTTGGGGATCGTTTTCCATTAGAGGATAGTACTGCCTCAGTGTAGCTGGTCATCATAGCAGCGCAGCACAAAACTATTTAAAATATCTGTATGCCCCTTTTTGGATGCGGTTGATTCTTTACCACTCAGACAAACGTGCCATGCCATCGCAGCCATTTTTTGAAGTGGTGTTTTCACATATTACGTTATGGTAATCATCATGCATATGTGTGCGCTATGAGCTTCACCAACCACGTAACCAACATATCAGTTACCGATTGAAAAGGTTTTACAACTTTTGCTGTTCATTACAAACAGAGAAAAAATCATCAGTGCCGAAAATGTATAATTAGCGAGGAGAAAATAATTTATGTAGGCAGCATTTTCATGAAGGAAATTTGCACTACGATGCATATTCATCAACACCAACAAACATTCATTATGATCATGCATTCTTTCACGCCACGGAACATTCGTTTATTTCAATAGACTATAATAATATATAGCCCTACATGTAATGCACGAAATAAAACGTCGTGTTTAATGACTTCTCCCTACTCACTTTCATGCAACTTAAACAATGAAAAAAGTGGGTAGAGCCGGTACCACGTAGTAGAAATGGGGCATAAGTTACTGTTACATTTTGTCCCTTTAATGGACGTCAGTATGTTCTACATGATATTCTGATTATTGATGTGCAAGCACACTCATCAGAATATCGGTAAAACATAGGCCATTAGCCTATGTACAGACGTCCCGTTGCAAACGTCTGATGGCCAAATCAACTGTCGACATTTTACAACGGCACACAATCAAAATATTCAACAATTGTTGGAGGGTTGTGTAATTAAATCTTGTAAGTGGTTGATAGTGGTCGTGTTCTTCTTGAAAAATCATTTACAACCTTATGGCTTTCCATTTTGATTCTGTTTTGGAATGGCGTTTAAAATAAATTTTTAATTCGGTCGTTGGAGACACTGATACACGTTACGGTCTTTTGACTCTAGATGAAGGAAGAAAAAAAAACAATCATGGATGCTTCATAATCCCTTTTGACTGACAATAAGCGGCACGTATACAACTCTAAAAACAAAATCAGATATATTTTAGCGCCCGGATTGTAGCGATTTAGGTGATATATTTATGAAAGCTACATTTAACTCTTAATGAATGAATGAATGAATGAGCACCAGGTGTGCAATCGGGGGTGCGCAGTGAGTGGTTTAAACCAGCACCCATAAGTCCTCGGACTCATGTCGTGAAGTGAAATGACAACAAAGCATTTTATCTTACAGGTTGTCTTGTTTTGCTAGATATTTTGACATGGTGTGTGTTTTCTAACGAACATGAACAACTTCCGTATAATATTTATCAAGTAATCAGTCATCGAAGTGTTTATCGAAGTGTTTTACAATTCCACATTAATTCGGTCTCTGGCTCCAACGTCTCATTTTTAAAATCGTATGTTGCTCTGACAGTGGCCGATTAGCTTCCTCAAGTGCAACATCACAACATATTCTTGCTTGTGATAGTGTTGCTGGTTTTATAATGGAAAACACGCCCTCGTATATCCGTAAGATTGCTGGGTAGAGAGTTTAAATGCTCACATTCATAGTCCCACACCCGCTCGAAGTCCGCAGACACTGCCCGGTCACCCCCTCTGTCCATGTGGCCGCACTATAAAACTGAAAAAAAATTGTGGAAAGTTGTGTTAATTATCCCTCTCTTCCTCTCAAGCCTGTCGTTTCGGTTCTGAGGCGATTGAAACAAAACGCAAAGTGGGAAAGATGCGAGTCTAGAACACGGCTTTAGATGAATAACTTTAATATTAAATAAATATATTCACTTTACTGTGGGCTTTTTTAAACAAAACAACAACAACACACAAAAGCAACAACAAATGTCGATAAAAGTTTCGCTTCTCTCACTCAAACATTATATTATAACCATGTTCCGAGAAAGTGATTTTGTGAGTGACCGTTCAATGGAATAGCCGTCCGATGTGATTCCTAGCACCAGCTGCACACCTGTATGCCTTTATTCCACTGTTTGATGATTGGAAGTCAAGTCATTGCTTATGCCCGCACCAACCAAACTAGACCGCCGCGAATCAAAATCCCACTATTTGGCTACATGGCACTAGGCAACCGGTAATTGGAAAGTTGTGACAGTCACGCCTAAAATATTGTGAAATAGGCCATAGATTTTCAGCAACAAATCGGATTTTGTTTCAAATTAATTTAGTGGCCACACTGGTACAGTGAATAAAACGTTAAGATCGGAAATAAATTACTATGTGGCGTGAAATTTTCAGCCAGCCCGGTCAGGCAAGCGTTTCTTAATTTCTCCTTGTCCGACAAAATTTTTACTTGTCCCGAGCGCTCAGAACAGCGATTTCGCGAGCCCTGAAGCGGAATTTAATAATGCATTTAATTTTGGTGGAGGTTATTTACAATAATCTTTAAGGGTGTTATTAATTGTAAAAAATAAATTTGAATAAAATTGATTTTGAATTAAATCAGTAAATCATTTTGGTTGGTTCCACTTGAAAAATTATATTGTACAGTATTTTTCACATGATGTATTCAGAGTTTCTCTAAAAATACATTTTTTAGAAATTTTTAAAATATTTTTTTTGAACTGCCAGTCAGGGGTGCCTGTAATTTTGGAGCCCAATGTATGTCTGCTAAGTTCTTAATGAAGGAAAACTGAAACTGTGTACTATATGTGCAATTTGTCTATTTTTCCCACTGAGAGTTGAAAATACGGACAGCAGCTAGTGCAGATGCTCTTGCAAGAAATGAGAAGTACATTTGGTGGAAAAAAATATTCTTGGTTGGATCTCCATTTCAAATGATGATTTAGAGTAATGTGTACTCAAAGTAGTTAGAACAGAATGCATTATACAGATTTTCCCTTCCAATTAGGCATGCTTAATTAAAACTATCTTCCTGGACCCATGCCTAATGGCAACGTTGTTCAGACTATATCAATATTAGTGAAACAATTAGCAGCATTTGTTTCTAAATCGCGGCAATTTTATTTCCAGCTATTTTGGTCCTTTTAAAACATTAATGTTGAAGCTTTCCACAGACTTTACACAACTCATTAGCACGAGATGCTTTGCACATTGAATATACTGGTAATTCAGCAGCAAGTGTTTAATTTTTGAGATCTCCCAAAAATAAAGACAAAATAAAAATGAACCAAGCATGAAATACTCAGATCCCCTGCTGCGGGGTGTCTGATATCTGGCCTGGTGACAAAAAGTGGAGAGGGGACAAACAGGTGGACTGGAGGATGGACAGACGTATGAAAAGGCACATCTGCACAATACGATGAATACATATTTAAAACTTTGTTTAAAAATATTGACAGATTTAGGAGTTCTGGCCTGAAAAGAACAGAATGGCTCATATCTGGCCTGGTAACAAAATGTGGTGGAGGGACGAACAGGGGGACAGGAGGACGGACAGAAGTATGACAAGACACATCCACACAATAAGAGGTATCCCTTTAATACATTTCGTTGAGAAATATTGAACGGTTTAGGGGTTCTGTCACAGAAAAGAAGCGCAACGGACAGACGGACAGACACATGGAAGGACAACACTCAGTCCTATATTCCCATCCACTTCCTTGTGGGGAATTATACCAAGTGAGAAATTTGCCCAATAAAATCTGTTTTTAATGCCATGAATGTGGTTTATATACTGTAAGTATAATACTGGGGTCCCAGAAAGTAAGTAAAACACTCAGTACCATGTAATGTCAACATTACATATTACCTTCAGGCCTTTAGGTGATCATCTCACAGAAGGAAAATTTGTTCATTCAAAACACTCTAAATTTATCTGAGAAAGGATATTAAACAGAGACTGTGCTATGAACAAGCTTCTGCTACATGAAGTTATTGCCAAATTTTTCACAGCTGGTGACAAATCTTAAAAAAAGGAATAGCACTTTCAACAAGTAAGTACTTTAAAGCTGCAAACTGTACCTGCTTTCTTTGCAAATGCTCAGTTCAGAAACAAAGCCTCTTGAGAGCTTGAGAGGCTAGATATAACCTCTTCTACTCTTGAAGAAACATGTTCAAACAAGTAATCATATGATGAAGTTGAATTAAAAATTATGATGAAGTCATAATCAAACTACAGATTCCAAGTTACGCATCCAATTGGCAGCTGGAGTAGGCTCTAGCTCCCCCACGACCCCAGTGAGGAAAAAGCAGGATTAGGTGATGGATGGATGACTGGAAATTCAAGTATAAAACATTATGGTTCTTGTGCAGTATTAACTTTTCAAACGGAAACAAATGCAGAAGTAATCACAGAGTAAATTCAAAACTTACAGCCACCAATCCTGAGTTAAGAACACATTACTACCCTGTGCAGTTGAAAAAGGGCAATGTTCAGCTTTGTGAAGAATTAGTGGCAAAATACCATGTTAGAGTTACAAGCAAAAGCCAGTTGCAAAACTCTTATAGCAGCAGATTCAGTTCATGAAAATGTGGTTCATTTTTAAAAGCAGGCCTACAAAGACTATGTTCCCTCAGGCGCGAGGATGTAACTCTTCCTACACAGCCGACGCGGAGAGCAATGAATATATGGATCGAAAGTCTTAGCAAAACGCCAGCATTTAAAGCCACATGGTATCAACCTCCGTCTAAAGTTCAATAGCCATGAATGGCTAATGGTGACCAGAGAACCAGAAAAAGAAATAAAATGGCATGAACAATGCATCGAAGGATGAGGAAATTCTCATTCTCAACGCCCTATTCATTGGCTGTGTAGTACATTACACGTATATACCTGTAATTCCGCATTCAAAACCTCTGTCTAACATGTTACACCGGTAGACATGCCCCTCCAACTCCCGTACTTATTAAGGGTGACATACAGAAAAGCACACAGCATGCAATATAATTAGTTTAAATCCCTGGTAACTGCTTGTAAAATGTATCACAATAAAGTTATGATGTTCCCATGACATCTCAGAACAATCTCATTTGTCAAAAGCATATTGATATTGTGTTTGCAGGTTTCATTCGTCTCAGATCAAACGTGGTTTGTCCATCTGACAGATTTATGATAAACACTCACTAGCCACTTCATTAGGTGCACCTGTTCAACTGCTCGTTAACGCAAACATCTAATCAGCCAATCACAAGGCAGCAACTCAATGCAGTTAAGCATGTAGACATGGTTAAGATGTTATGATTCTAATCTGTTCTGTCATGATTCTGCCATGTTTGTTATGATTCTGCCACTCCCTGTTATGTTTATGATTATGTCTGTTAGGTTTTGCCATGTTCGGTTTCGTTTTTGTACTTTGCCATGTTTTCGTTTTTGCCATTCCCAATCCACTATTCTGTTAGATTCCGGTCCATGTCTTTGTTCATGCCCTGCATTGCACTTTGTCTCCCCTGTCTGGTCTCTTGTTAAGTTACAGCTTCTCCCCAGTCCTGCGTGTCACATGCTTAGGTGATTTCATGGTTTCTGGGTTTCAAACATTCCTTCCAATCTCGTTTGCTTCCTTCGCCTCTCTTTTCTATATTACTAACCAATACTAACAGTTTGTTGTTTTCGTTAAAGTTACTAACCCAAACTAACATTGTATATAATACTAACTTACTAACGAGCACTAGGGATTGTATAGCTGCACTCACTAATTGATTAACAAGCTCTCAGCACTCGCCCTGTTCTAGTCTCCGCCTCTTGCCTGCACTTAGTCTTTGCTGCAATTCAGCAGATCCTCTGCACCTGCTCCACTCTGTCCTACCTCTCATTATCTGCGCACATTAGAACTCCCTAACCGGAGCTGTATGTTTTGTCATAGGTTGTCTCGTGTTCCCTGTCCGCGTTTTGGCTTTTTTGCCAATTTCATGTGATTAGGTTCTCCTCATGTTCCCTCCTTTGTAATTAGTCTGATCCTCATCACCTGATCCTAATCATAGCATGTGACTTCCCTTGAGTGTATTTAAGCTGTCTTCTCACTGCAGTTCCCCGTCAGAACGTTTCCTCTTGCTTACCTGTGCTGCTATCTTTCGCCTTTGTATTCATAGTGTTAATCTTCTGACTGGACCGCCCGACTTACGATTTTGGCTCTGCTCTTTTGTACTTTTGTCTGCATCTGTTTTCAAACCTTTTTTTTTGCCCGACTACGAGTTTTGTGTTTGCTGCCCTGGTAACGGTTTGGATTTCGCCCTCTGGATTTTGGCTTTGCTTCTCTGACAAACCTGTGCCTGTGTACCGAACCTATTTTTGCCTGACCACGAGTACTGTGTTTGCTGCCCTGGTTTTTGATTCTGTTTTTGCCCTCCTGGATTGTGATTTTTTTTTTTTTTGGCTTGTGGACTCTGTACCTTTGCCTTCTGCCCTGCGGGGGTTACCCCCCTCGTTCAATAAAGCCACTTTTACTGCAATCCTGTGTTCTCGCAACTGGTTCCAGAACAAAACCTCACATAAGATGATCTGCTAAAGTTCAAACTGAGCATCTAAATGGGGGAGAAAGATGATTAGAGTGACTTTGAATGTGGCATGGTTGCCAGAAGGGCTTTTCTGAGTATTTCCACAACTGCTGATCTTCTGAGATTTTCAAGCAGAACCATCTCTAGGGTTTATAGAGAACGGTCTGAAAAAGAGAAAATATCCAGTGAGCGGAAAATCTTCGGACGAAAATGCCTTGTTGATGTCAGAGGTCAGAGGAGAATGGCCAGACTGGTTTGAGCTGATAGAAAGGCAACAGTAACTCAAATAACCACTCATTACAACTGAGGTGCGCAGAAGAGCATCTCTGAACACACATCACATTAAACCTTGAAGCAGATGGGCTACAGCAGCAGAAGACAACACTCTTGTCAGCTAAGAACAGGAAACTGAGGCTACAATTTGCCTGGGCTCATCAAAACTGGACAATGGAAGATTGGAAAAACGTTGCCTAGTCTGGTGAGTCTCGATTTCTGCTGCGCCATTCAGATGGTGGGGTCAGAATTTAGCGTAAACAACAATCCTGCCTTGTATCAAAGGTTCAGGCTGGTGCTGGTGGTGTAATGCTGTGGGGGATATTTTCTTGGTACACTTTGAGCCCCTAAGTACCAATTAAGCATCGTTAAATGCGACAGCCTACTTGAGTATTGTTGCTGACCAAGTCCATCCCTTTAAAACCACAGTGCACCCATCTTTTGATGGCCACTTCCAGCAGGATAACGCGCCACGTCACAAAGCTCAAATCATCTCAAACTGTTTTCTTGAACATGGCAATGGGTTCACTGCACTCAAATGGCCTCCACAGTCACCAGATCTCAATCCGATAGAGCACCTTTGGGATGTGGTGGAACGGGGGATTCACATCAAGGATGTGCAGCAGACAAATCTGCAGCAACTGCGTGATGCTGTCATGTCAATATGGGCCAACATCTCTGAGGAATGTGTTCAGCACCTTTTCGAATCTATGCCACTAAGAATTAAAGCATTTCTAAAGGAAAAAAGGTACTAGCAAGGTGTACCTAATGAAGTGGCCAGTAAGAAGGTACCATTCAACAGTTATGCATGGGTTCCTCAACCTCATGAGCAGCCTCCTCTTTCCTAACACACACTGCTATTCTACGTGAGGTAAACAATTTATGTAATCAGGGATCATGTTCAGTCAAGCAGACCATCAAATAGTGGGCTTACTGTGAAAGACCATGCTGAACTCAGATTTATTGTACTCTCCTGTAGCTACAGAGAAATGCTTGGACTGTTTATAATGTATAAGGGAGTTTTGTTTTAGGAGAGCTTGTTTCACTCAATGGTGACATTAAAACAACAGGCTCCATCTCTCAGAGAGCTAACTGACCTGCAAATCCTTATTCTGTCAAAATAAATTAAACAACAAAAATATAGGTTACCTGGAAAATTGCAGGAGTGCGTACCTAGGATGTTGTTGCACTATCCCCTGTAAAATTAGATGTGACTGAACAGATAAGACAAACAAATACTAGAATTCCTCAGTTCTACATCATGATTTGATCTGCTGTGAAAGGAAGATAAACGGTCCTTTCATGCATTTTTTAAACCAATTGTTCTGATGCACATTATTCTGCTGATTTTATCGTCCCTGGCATTTCTGATCCCCTTCATTTCAATTTTATTTAGCTGCAGCTTCACAATGCTGCTTTTCTGTAACCTAGAAATTCTCTGCCGCAATTTCACGGATAAGACAGCTAGACTGTATTAAATAGAATTAGATTGTACTCCCGGGCCAGTTTATGCAGACAGAGCATTAACTTGAAAGACCAGTCTTGCTAAGAAATTAGCGCTTCCCCCTGAGCACGTTTACACCCCTACCGAATCTGTGAAAGGAATCCTCGTCGTGCAGGGCCACACTGAAAAGAGAGGAAGCGCTGAATACAGTCCCTTTTAAGGCTATGAACAGAGAGGTCTGAGGGAGACTCACAAATAGCTCTGCCAAACAGTTGCACTCCCATCGTCTGCGAAAGGCAAAGAGAAAAATCACTCCGCACAAAAGCTGAAAGCTCTGTGGGGAGGAGCCCTGTTTTCCAAGCAATAGCTCAGAGGAGTGAACCGAGAACACTGATGCCATTGCCAAATTACAGCACTTCAGCGGTTATCTTTTGTGCTTCATTTCATTAGTATTTCCCCAATTAAACAGTGCACTGGGATTTGACCATCCATTAGATGAGGATGTTAACATTAGGACTGTTATGATTCCCCTATCACACTAAATTTGGAAGGAAAAACATTGCTCTGCGCATTTTGCATTAATTACGCCAAAGCGTAATCGTGGCGCAATATTTTTCAGTTACCAATATTCTAGATGGAGGACATTTTTCTCTAAATAAGGTCATTATATTCCAACATGGTATTATTCACATTTTGACAGCTCTCACTATGCGATCTTGTTACATTCAATACATCATTAGCGGGAGCAATGACACCGACTGTCAGTTCGAGGCCAAACATGGGCACTTGCAGTCACTCACTCAAACCCCTGGCTAACTGCGCCTGGCCCTGCATAATCAACCCCAAATAGTCACGTCAGCCCTGGGCTGAGAAATGCGATTAACTCCTCCGCACCACCAATCTGTCCCACAGAGCAGAAAGCTTGACAAGCCATCGGGAAGAGGCTGAATTGAGACAAGCAACTGGGAGCCCACCTTTACATGAGATGCTAAGACTTCTGGGACATGTAAAATCGAGGCAGAAACAACCCCAGGATGCACATAGCAGAGAGGGTGCACATTTGGCAAACACTGAATCAAAAAATCACACGAGTAAATCTCAATCATAGCTGCTCACTGATGCAGAATCAGGTGGGTTTTTGTCATTCATTCCCACACTTCCTCTGGAGTCACTTCAGTTCCTTTTATGTCAGCCTTGTCAGCTGTATTGACTCAATGTCAGATACGGCTGCTTTGCATCATGCACAATAGACCGCCGTCAAATGCTTGACTTGAGATATTAGCTGCAACAGTATATACAGTGGACATGGTTGTGACTGCTCCAAATTCGCTCAAAACTCACCATTCAGGTAAAAATAACAGCCAAAAACATACAAATCTTATATAATTACTTTACATTCCTGTGGCATGATGAAAGGTCTAACCATAGAAATAAAAAACAATAATGATCTATTCCATGAGCAATATAACTGAAACGTCTCATTTCCAAGGAATGATGTGCCATGCACTTACAAAAAGAGAGACCCTTATTTAATCCAAGATGAATTCATATTGCAAGCCAGATGACCCCACTTAGACACTGCTCCTTAACAAAATATATGACACTGTTTGAACTTGCTTGTTTGCTTTCCCTAGATTTCACAACAAAAGGCAGCGCAAATGTTTCCACATATTTCAAATTAGTTAACTTGTTTTGGATTTAAAATCACTAAGATCTTGGCAGCAGGAAAGGGTTTTACAAAAAAAAAAAAAAAAAAAAGAAAAGACTGTTTTTTCTCTTATTCTTGCTTTTCTAAAAGTCTTTCCAAGGAAAGGAGTAAGGCAGAGCAAGACAACAATGTCAGAGTTCACCCTAAATTACTTCCTGATACTGTTTCAAAAACAGAATCTTGTAAATCAAAAAGCAGAATAGACTCCTGGCTCGAACTGAAAGAACAATGGACTCCTTTCACTGGCCATTTCAGAAGCACAACAGAGGTAACTAATGTAAAACGTGTGGCATGGAAATAATTCTCCACTGCCAGCACTTTCCCAACGGCACAAATGAGCAACCATATGTCTTGGAATTTCTTGGAGTACTAGTATTACAAACTAGTGACATGCCATCAGAGGTACATAAATGCTTCAGTAACCTCACCTTTTAATTCATGACAACTCTGAACCTGTTATAGTTCACTTTTCCTGATAAGCAACCAAAAACTGATTAGCTTGGTGGCTAAGACTAATTGGTAAAATCATTGTGCAATCTTTTGATACCATTACTTTTCATTGCATCAGAAAGTTAGGAGGCATTCTCTTACACACATTAATGATGACATAAAACTTCTATATGTCTTTCAAAGGTTCCTAAGAATTTTCATATT
Organism: Gymnothorax javanicus; assembly: GCA_029692085.1. NCBI lineage: Eukaryota > Metazoa > Chordata > Actinopteri > Anguilliformes > Muraenidae > Gymnothorax > Gymnothorax javanicus. The sequence continues at coordinate 27,919,248 of CM056194.1, read as the reverse complement.
GAAGATATTCTCTTTAACAGAGAAAACATTCAGAGTAATTCAAGTGGCACCTTACTGAAAAAAAATACTAAAACTGGAGATGATATTCAAAGAAACGTGGATTTTTATTTTTTTCAAATAAATTGCTTTGACCATTGCTGTTCTGACAAGATAATATGTCTTACAAGTCAATTAAGCCTATGTAGTGGTGGAAAACCCAGGCTGTGTTAGAATGGTCTTTTTGGCTTAGGAAAGATCCTAATTCCTCAGAAATGACCCAGAAGTATTTAAGTGGCAGCTATGATACGTGTGGTTTGAATTCTCTAAATGTTATGGAGGGGTACTTCAATGATACCTTACTTACCTCCTTTAACATGGGGTACACTGGACCACCCTTTAGGAAAAGAAAGGAAATAATACCATTCCACAATTCCTTGCAGCAGCAAGATTTAAAGTGGCACAACATCTATCCGGCCGTTCACAAAAACAAACATGACGGACAAGTCATGTGCAGTCAGATTGTCTTAACACTGCAATAGTCTTTTCCCAAGTCCTTATGAATTCTCCTATACATCTTTTTATAACATTATGACCTTTCTGGATTGAGGTTAAGCAAACGTGGTTAGGAAATAGAAGATAGGATGTATTTTTTTTTTACTATTTAAGCACAGCCCCAGGCTCAGAAAGTAAAAACCTCTCATGAGTTTTGTTCCAGTTGCCTGGATTTGCCATTTAGCACAATTCCTCCACCAACGGATGGAAATAATCAAAGAAATCAGCCGGATGAGATGAAGGTTGGAAGAGAAATATGGCAGGACTCTTAGTTTCTGATGAGCGGAAATTCCATCTCTGCTTATGAGCAGTCTCTTTAGTCGAGTTTCCATCTCATGTCAAGTGAATTTTAAGCGAATTTTAGAAAATTCACTTAAAAGAAAATTCGAATTATCTACATTTCCACCGACTGGCTCAAAGCGAATAAACTCCATTAAAGTAGGTCAGTTTAGCCACAAGATGGCGATAGAGGGCACTTGTAACAAGTATAGAACAGCAGAAGAAGAGGTCGCAAACCAGAAGCAAAACAAACTGAAAAGAAACAACCGGAAAAGTAATAACTGGAGGAGAAACGAGACGCTGTGAAAATGTTGAGAGTTTTACGGGTGTTGCATGCAATTCAGCAAATCGTCATAGAGCTTTTCTTTCGGCTAATAATAGCAATGTTTGACACTGTCCAGAGACGAAGACAGAGATTAATTCTAATGCACGCAGCAACAGCAAGCCAGCTACATCAGAACTTGGTCGGCTAAAGCCGCTTATGCCGTTTCCATCCCACATTATGCGCATTAACTCTTTATCGCATAAGGCCAAAACCACCTCTAGCGAGCTTATAAACTTTTATGCAACATAGAGGGAGTTCATTTGCATTTTGCTGTCTCTGCTTTTTCCAATGCAAATTTTCAAAATGTGCATAAGAATAGTGAGATGGAAATATAACTTTGGTCAATATCATTTCATAACCCTTACAAGAATATGTATTGGTCTTCATTATTCAGAATAAAGATTATCTGACTGTTAATTACATGAGTAAACAGGAACAGGTTGTGATAAATCAATAGCTAAAAACTGAGGCTACTGAAGAGCTTCGATACTTCTGACGGCATGCAATTGCTGAAATCCCCGCCCACATAGCCAATGTGGGATCAACACCAGACACTAATAATCTCTCCAACACTAAGCCCCCAGTTAATCGGTAAATAGCAGGGCTGTAGATTTGAGTAAAACTAGATCTGATGTCCGAACAGAAGCTCACATCCAGAGGGAGAATAGCACTGAGATGATAGGATTAACATCCCCATGTTAAGTTTAACTGGAAGTGCAAATGATCACACCACTGCTTTGTCTCAACTCTTGCCTCAATTCCGCAACACTACAGTCAGTTGCCTATTGGTTAGCAGTAGCTTTAAAAAAAAAAAAACAAAAAACATGTAGAATACAATGTAGGCTAACACTGGCTCCACAGTTTTAAGTCAGTACCAACACACTCTTACTGCAAGAGGTGAAATTGACATTAAGGGTTGAACATACGGCATTGAAATGGGGACCATCTAAAGAGGGTGTGCCAGTCACTCGTAAGCATGAATGAGCACTTGAGTGTGGCTTCCGTTAAAACATCTGCATGGTCCAGTATGAGGCTTCAATCCCACCAGCATATGGAGAGGAGAGTATAATGGAGACTTGATTTTTAATCAGGAAATAAATGTGGCATGCTTTTTAAAACTGCAGCTTGAAACACAAAATGGCTGTCAATAACAAAGATTGCTTTCCGCCTCCTGCCTGCTGCCAAAAGGTATAGGCTACTTGCTCTGTGGTTCAGTTTTGAAAAGCTGCCAACAATTAGGTTTGTCCTTGGACATCTCTCCTCTTTCCTTTACCTCCTGTCAGGAACTGGCTGACTTCCAATGAAATCCAGCTCTGGCCAAGAACAGAGGGAAAACTAATTATGTTTTAAAATAATCAGAATTTGTGCTTTTGGAGATTTACTTTAAGTAAATCATTGCAATATACAATTCATTGGACAGTGTTTGTATAATCAAAGCTCACTTCTTCAGTCATCCATTTTCAAAAAAGAGCAAGACAAAGATGGGTAGACATATCTTAACTGTGGTTAAAAATGATTTCTGAACTATCAGCACAATGAATTTTTTTTAAATTTCATTGATTCAAAGGTGACTGAGTATTTCTTACTCTTCAAACACCAAAGATCATTACCGTATGTATTTGGGCACAGTGTAATAAAATGTATTGACTTAAATAGCTGCCTGCCGTAGCAATATATCCGGCCATTAGCAAATAATAAAAATGGTGCTGAAGAAATCATAGCGCCCCCCCCAAAAGCAGCAAAATGATTTATTCTGCAATAAAGGTCCACAGTGTCTGCAGGTATTTATGGTTTTCTTTCAATCAGCAGTCAATAGAGGCTTAAGAACAAGATGTGCTGACTAATCAGCTAATCTATGACTTAATCACATATGCTTAAACACACTGAAAACCAGTAGATTCAGTAGCACTCCATGACATTATTTGAGACCTTAATCCTAAAAAATGAATAGGCCAAGTTTAAAGCATATGAACCCAGGACGGTTGTAGTCCAGCCAGGATTGTCAGGTACTCATATGGATATTTGTGACAGTCCACAGGAAAAGGGTGTATAAGGGATTTTTTACGTTTTAGAGAAATACTGTTTTTCTATGTTTAGTACATGGTAAGGGATCATCAGATGCACTTAACTCAAATATCCCTTATACACCCTTTTCCTGTGGACTGTCACATTTAACAAAATTCTATTAGAGCAGGCACCATTGAAACTAATTGTTAGTGTATACGTCACTGGTCATTCAGCTTGATAATTCAGATTAAATTCAAAATTGAATAGACTAAAAGGTTCCAAACCACATTATTATGGAAGCGAAGATAACATCTAATCAATACAGTTCTTTGAAGGTGTGCCAAGGCAGAATTCATTAGATGATTAACTAGTGCAACTAATATTGGAAACCCAGAGTTTCACCCACCAATTATGCCCATTGTTGATCACTAAAATGCATCTCTCAAACCATAAATAGTCTACTGCTGGAACACAGTATAGGTCTAGTACAAGCATTCTTTGGTTCCAGCTCTGAGAAGGATCTAGGTCCATTTCATACCTTAGTACCTCATAGCACTGCTAGGGAACTGGCAAGTCGGCTGATAGAGGTGAGGCAGATCTGCAGCTGAAGACAGCTGGAAGTCAGAGAGAACTCATGGAGCTGTAGCCCCCCATGAATCAAGATGCAATCTGCCTTGAGTGGGATTAGGCCAACTGTCCTCCCCAAAAGTGTGCATCGTCACATTATCAGTTGACGGCTAAGCCTGAACTCGAGACAGGCCTCAGTCACCATTGGTGCTGAGAGATTTTAAGAACTACAGAGCCAGAATGCACACATTCATATGATGTATTCAAATCATGTATGAAACAAATCTCAACACCGTTTTATTGGACAAATAAACAAATAAATAAATAAATAAAACAGCACGAACATCAATGCAGTTAAAAAGCTGACAGGCCTATATAATTTTTTAAAATTAATTTATCTATTTATTTTAAAAATTAGTTAAGACGTTCAGACTAGAAGCGTTTGTGGAAACCAAACGATTACGTGTGAGATGCATATATCAGCATATTGGCACTGCAACTGTTACCACTGCTCCGTGGTTTAGCCTACTATTGTTTGCAGTGGTCCATCGTTCGTTAGTTTATAGCGGCCAACTTGACTCAGTAGATGAACCGCTGAAAATTTAGGGCAATATGATCCATGGCAACATGGGTTACTTTCCAATGACTTGCCCTACATGAGATAAGACTGGGGGAAACCCCTGGATTTGAATAAACTGATGAAACCCATCATTAAAAATCAATAGTTGAACCTCCTCTTCACGCGACATGCTGCAGTGACCACTGATGCAGCACGAAAATGCAACTGAAGGGGATTCCCTGGGAACTCACGATGACACCATTTTTACAATCGGTCCCCTTTCCCAACAAATTAAGACAAGAATCATATACATTACTGAGGCGTAAAATAAGTCATATAACCCAAGCAGCAAAGAGGTGGCCAGAAAAATTTGTGGTCTGCATGCGCGCGTGTGCGGGCATGAGAGGCAGAGAGAGAAATAAAGAAAGAGAGCGCGGGGGGAGAGTGAGAGAGAGAGAGAGGAGTTAAGACAATACAGCTTTCAGGGGCAATACAGACGAGTGTAAGCTAAACTGTGATTACAGACCATTCTCGCATAAATATGTCATTGCCATAGCGTTGACGTGAAATGCTGGCATAATACCACTCAGAAGTCGAACAATCAGTTTCGATATTTTATTCAGCCGACAACGATTTCAACCAGTAGCCATAAACCCTGCAGTCGAACAGCCCAATGACCAGAAAAGCTCAGCCTACGCAAAAATTACGCAGCTTCAACTCAAGTTAGCACTACGGGAAATCTATCACTTCGGACCAAAATGCCCGTAAACCGCTGGTTGAATGAACTGCGCTATCCCTACAGCTTCCACTTGCTGGATTTCTACATGCATTCATAGAAAAATCAAAACTCAAAAACGTCAAAATTGTTTTACATTACGTCCATGATGTTACGCCGCTTTTCAAAATCTTTTGCAACATGCACCACTAGATCTGAGGCTGTGGCAGCGAGAATGCCACTCCTCTGGACGAAACTATCAGTTTAGATACAGTCCGAACATTTTAACCTCCCGGAAAAAATTAGGAATAATGGCCCATAATTTTCAGCGTAAGATCTTATTCATATCGCTCAAAAGTCTGACAGAACTATGGTACGTTACAGAAAGTTCGCGTTGTATGTTAACATCGAAAGGCAGCCAGTAGCTGCGTAGGCTACCTGGAAAAATGACCACTCGTTTCGTTACATTTTTGTTTTCGACAACAGTACAATGCTATTCTGCAAAATTTCAAAACAAAGGAAACGGTTTGTGGCTTACCCATGTCCAATGCTGTGAAGTTCAATTGGGTTTCAAAGAAAAAGAACCGTCTTTATTATACAAAATCCAGTTGTATAGTACACTTAGACGTTTACCAGCACAAATGACATCCTCCGACAATCTGTCAAACAGAACGAGGCTCAAAAAAGAAAAAAAAAATAATAAAACGAAAATGGCGTCTACTGAAAGCGGAGTTAATAGAAATGTACAAAATAGAGGAAATATAAAAATCGATAATGTATCAAAACCAAACCAGCTGCCACTGCTTCCACTATTTTTGAACTTAAAAACAAAGATAAAAGGCGTATTTAGCTCTCTGGTGAGCTATCCAGCTTGGATGCAAAAAATATCCCTCCTGCCGTGTTGCTGGTCAATCGGAGACCTGCATTGCATAGCTTCCCTCTGAAATTCTAGTCTTGGAGCGGGGGGGCAATAAAGCTTTTTCCTTTACTGCAGGAAAAAAAAAAACAATGAAAAGAAAAACGTATCACTATCCTTGCTAGATTCAGAATTCAAACTGATCCAAAATAAAGCTACAATTCACTGGAAAAATCTTACATCGATGCTAAGATTGTGCTCTTCAGTAATTTTCTGAGCTACGCTCTATCAGAGTTCAGAATATTTGCTTCTCGCTCGATCTTGGCTTGTCCTGCAGCAGTTTCTGATAATGATCTCTCTCAGACACATGCACAGAACACAGTAACGAGCGCAGGCAGCAAAGGGTGCTCAGTATCGCCTCTACCTGTCAGAAGTGGAGTAGAACCACGTCACCTCAATACTGGCAGCTGTATCCCGCTTTCCAAATGTCCTGAAACTGGAGTCGGAAACAAGCCCAACCGAATGTCACTGGGAAATTCTGTTAAATGTAACCATGATGTTGAGAAAGACAGCAATCAAAGTCCAGTGAACGCGCAAATTCGCCGGTCCGTTAAAGTAAGACGCTATATAGGCTGAGCTCGTTGTAAGAACAAAGTTATTTTTCATGAAGAGCAATTGCTGCCATTTATCTAGATAGCTACTCATTCACCTCAACTGTACTGTCAATTTTAATCAATAATTATAATATTATTATTATTATTATTACTGTTGTTGTTGTTATTATTATTATTGTTATTATTTCACTCCATACGCTATTTATAATATTACACTATTCACCATTTGTATACTAGTAATAGTGCATAGACCTTATATATTACACAGATTTAACTTGAAAGAGTGAGTCTCTGAGGAGGGGGGGATATAACAGCACCCTCTGCTGGAGGAGTCACATTCTGGCATAATTGATGCTGTTTGCCATCTGTCACCGTGGTTTCTGAATGTGAAATTAATATTCCTCATTTCACGACCTGCTGCTCTTATTCATTAAATTATTGCAATGGAGACATGAGCAGGACATATAAATTTTTTTTTGTGGTGTCAAGGTGTGATGTACCAACACTTCACAGCCTCTAATCCAGGCGCTGCTATCCCCCTGCCTGATCTATCACAAGTTGCTTTTCAGAGGAGCCATTTTTCTCATAAATTTCTACCATGAAGAGTATGTTCTCACATTGTTATCATCTCTAATTGCTCTCAATAAGAGCATCGGCTGAATTAATGTTTACAGGTAATGTCATCAGAGGAAGGAAAATAAAATTTTTCATTTTTAGCATAGTTCTGATAAAAAAATTTTCACCATTAAAGAATCTTACTCGCTCCTGGAAGTCAGTGCATGATTTTTTTTCCTGAATGGCAAATAATGTAGGTTATATCAGTGGTTGATAATGTGGTGCGGCATTTACCAAAAGCAATGCATTAATGGCCAGCCCTAGTCTGTAATGAGAGGACTACGCCATGAAAGCAAGCCTCATTAAGGTAACAGTCTGGCCTCAGGGTTAGCAGTTCATAGAGATTCATCTATAAATTGGCTGCCCAGTTGTTCCTGTCTCTCCTCCAAACCAATCTCATGCCTAACCTCTCCTAATCCTCCACTTTTGAACTTCTGCAGCTTTTGTAAACTGCCCACGCTATTGCAGCTTACTTTGCAGTCAGGTGGATAAATATTAATATTGCTTCAGAAGGTGTATTGTTATTGAAAAGGGAGCCAAACCAGTTTCACACTCAAATTTTAACACCTCTGACACGTTAGACTCAAGGTTTTTTTTTTTTTCTGTTGGCAGCACCTCAGTCATTTTCCCCAGCTTGCTGACTGATTTACTGTCTGAAAGAGACATCACTTCATTATTTTCCACAAGTCCCAACCACATTTTGGCATATTAGTTGCCATAATTATTTCATTTGTTTTAGCCTAAGTAATGTGTTTCTTGGCGTATTGATTTTGAATTTGCACAGAAGCTAACTGCCATTAGCCACTGGATTGAATTATTTGTGCCAACGATGGTACTGATGTAGCCATTTTTGAATAGTCTTGATGACCAAAAGGTCATTTCATTAACATATTTTGTCAACAATAACTCAGGCAGTCACCCAAATGGCTAATGTCTTCTCATCTGGCTTTAATATGAATTATTTTCTGATTATTTTTGTTTCCTCATGAATAGAATAGTACCTAAATCATTCTTTTGATTAGTAGCTGCTGGATATGGCAAATATGTTTTGTAATGCAACCAAAAGGTCTATACAACCCTGTCAGTGTCAGTTATGGCCAATGAGTTCACGTACAATTGGAAAGTGTCCAGAGAGTCAGTCACTTAGCATTCAATTCCTCAGTTGTAAGTTCATGATGAAGCAATTCTGTGCATTTTATTTGCTCTCCTCCAGCCTAGGAGCAGTGGAGGTCAAAGATTATTCTGATAGGACCACTTTGTCAAAAAGAGAACATTTATTGAAAGTATACAGGCATATTAGCATACAAGCATACATTGGGTTTGGTGGCATGGCTGTGTTCTGAGAAATCCCTGCCCTTCCAAGCGTGGAACTGAAGGCAGGGAGCTGCTACCAACCCCCCCTCCATAGAACAGAGCCTACAGCAACAATGACCTCAAAAGGAAGAGACACTGTTTTCTGAACGGTAATTTTGTCACAAGAGAACATAATCAATGCAAGCTATAAAAGACAGGTGGAGCTGGGGTGGAGGAGGGTTGCTGAGTTAGCGCACCGAGGAGCAGCTACTCGGGAAGGCAAACTTAAATAAGCCCAACATATTACCAGCTAAGTAATCATGTGATGCGAAGTCAGATGACACCCAAATGCACTCAGGTGACTCTCCAGGAGGTAGCACCTCCTACGTTAAGCAAGCTTGACTCCATGGTCTATCAGAATTTCCGTCAAAGCTTCATTTCTGATAGGACCACTTTTTCAAAAAGAGAACATTTATTTAAAGTATACAGGCATATTAGCATACAAGCATACATTTGGTTTGGCGACATGGCTCTGTTCTGAGAGATCCCTGCCAGTCCAAACGTGGAACTGAAGGCAGGGAGCTGCTACTAACCCCCAAAAACAGAACATTGCTGGGCATAGGCTAATTTGAATGCAGAATAAATTATGAAGTGTTCAATGTGTAGTGGCAGCCCCGCGGCTGGCACGATCTCTCTTGATGCCGATACAAGAGAAATATACTATGTGAAGTGTTCCATATAGTAACAGCCCAATGGCTGACACAATTTCTCTTGAAACAAATTCAAGAGAAATCTACTAAGAGTGTACTATGAGTAGTGGCAGCCCTATGGCTGGCACAATTTCTCTTGAAGCCAATACAAGAGAAAAATACTATATGAAGTGTCCCATGTATCGTGGCAACCCGGCGGCTGGCACAATTTCTCTTGAAGCCAATACAAGAGAAATATACTATATGAAGTATATTATGTGTAGTGGCAACCCGGCGGCTGGCACGATTTGTCTTTAAGCCAATACAAGAAAAATATCCTAAGTGAAGTGTGCTTTAATGTAGTGACAGCCCGGCGGCTGGCATGATCTCTCTTGATGCCGATACAAAAGAAATATACTATGTGAAGCGGTCCATGTAGTAACAGCCCGAGGGCTGGGACAATTTCTCTTGAAACAAATTCAAGAGAAATATACTACGAGTGTACTATGTGTAGTGGCAGCCCGGCAGCTGGCACGATTTCTCTTGAAGCCAATTCAAGAGAAAAATACTATATGAAGTGTCCTATGTGTCGTGGCAACCTTGGGGCTGGCATGATTTCTCTTGAAGCCAATACAAGAGAAATATGCTATATGAAGTGTACTATGTGTAGTGGCAACCTGGCGGCTGGCATGATTTCTCCTGATGCTGGTAAAAGAGAAATATACTATATGAAGTGTGCCATGTGTAGTGACAACCTTGCAGCTAGCATGATTTTTCTTGATGCCAATACAAGAGAAATATGCAAATCCAATTCTGAAATAGCTGGGACAAAGTGTAAATTGTGAGTAAAATCAAAACGCAATGACTTTCAAATCACACCAGCCAATATTTTACTCACAATAGAACAGAGATAACATAGCAAATGTTGAAACATAGAAATTTTACAATTTTATCCACAAAATGAGCTCATTTCAAATTTGATGGCTGCTACAGGTCTCAAAAAAGTCGGGACAGGGGCCTGTTTACCATGGTGTAGCATCCCCTCTTCTTTTTAAGACAGAGTGGAGGCGTCTGGGCATTAGGGAGACAAGTTTCTTGAGTTTAGCCATTGGAATTTGATCCCATTCTTGTTTAATACAGGCTTCCAGCTGCTGGAGAGCTTTGGGTCTCCTTTGACGGACTTTTCATTTAATTTTGCGCCGAATGTTCTAAATCGGTGAAAGATCAGGACTGCTGGCAGGCCAGTTCAGCACATGGACTCTTCTACTATGAAGCCATGCTGTTGTAATAGCTGCAGTATGTGGTTTTGCATTGTTCTGCTGAAATATGCAAGGCCTTCCCTGGAATAGATGTCGTCTGAAGGGGAGCATTTTTTTTATTTTATTTTATTTTATTTGGATCCCCATTAGCTGATGTAACATACATCAACTGTTCTTCCTGGGGTCCACTCAGTACATGTAACAATAGGAATACACAATCAAAGCATAACTTAAAAACAAGAAATTTACAAACATGAATTATCCATAATTACATTACGCAAACAACATAGTTATGTACAAATAACATATGACCAATAATTAAAAGCACATAATCAGATACAGAAACCTACATACACACACACAAAAAAACAGCACAACCCATAAAAACAAACAAACAGAAAAAAAGCAGAACAAATACCACTACATAACAATAGAATAGTACCTAAATCATTCTTTTGATTAGTAGCTGCTGGATATGGCAAATATGTTTTGTAATGCAACCAAAAGGTCTATACAACCCTGTCAGTGTCAGTTATGGCCAATGAGTTCACGTACAATTGGAAAGTGTCCAGAGAGTCAGTCACTTAGCATTCAATTCCTCAGTTGTAAGTTCATGATGAAGCAATTCTGTGCATTTTATTTGCTCTCCTCCAGCCTAGGAGCAGTGGAGGTCAAAGATTATTCTGATAGGACCACTTTGTCAAAAAAGAGAACATTTATTGAAAGTATACAGGCATATTAGCATACAAGCATACATTGGGTTTGGTGGCATGGCTGTGTTCTGAGAAATCCCTGCCCTTCCAAGCGTGGAACTGAAGGCAGGGAGCTGCTACCAACCCCCCCTCCATAGAACAGAGCCTACAGCAACAATGACCTCAAAAGGAAGAGACACTGTTTTCTGAACGGTAATTTTGTCACAAGAGAACATAATCAATGCAAGCTATAAAAGACAGGTGGAGCTGGGGTGGAGGAGGGTTGCTGAGTTAGCGCACCGAGGAGCAGCTACTCGGGAAGGCAAACTTAAATAAGCCCAACATATTACCAGCTAAGTAATCATGTGATGCGAAGTCAGATGACACCCAAATGCACTCAGGTGACTCTCCAGGAGGTAGCACCTCCTACGTTAAGCAAGCTTGACTCCATGGTCTATCAGAATTTCCGTCAAAGCTTCATTTCTGATAGGACCACTTTTTCAAAAAGAGAACATTTATTTAAAGTATACAGGCATATTAGCATACAAGCATACATTTGGTTTGGCGACATGGCTCTGTTCTGAGAGATCCCTGCCAGTCCAAACGTGGAACTGAAGGCAGGGAGCTGCTACTAACCCCCAAAAACAGAACATTGCTGGGCATAGGCTAATTTGAATGCAGAATAAATTATGAAGTGTTCAATGTGTAGTGGCAGCCCCGCGGCTGGCACGATCTCTCTTGATGCCGATACAAGAGAAATATACTATGTGAAGTGTTCCATATAGTAACAGCCCAATGGCTGACACAATTTCTCTTGAAACAAATTCAAGAGAAATCTACTAAGAGTGTACTATGAGTAGTGGCAGCCCTATAGCTGGCACAATTTCTCTTGAAGCCAATACAAGAGAAAAATACTATATGAAGTGTCCCATGTATCGTGGCAACCCAGCGGCTGGCACAATTTCTCTTGAAGCCAATACAAGAGAAATATACTATATGAAGTATATTATGTGTAGTGGCAACCCGGCGGCTGGCACGATTTGTCTTTAAGCCAATACAAGAAAAATATCCTAAGTGAAGTGTGCTTTAATGTAGTGACAGCCCGGCGGCTGGCATGATCTCTCTTGATGCCGATACAAAAGAAATATACTATGTGAAGCGGTCCATGTAGTAACAGCCCGAGGGCTGGGACAATTTCTCTTGAAACAAATTCAAGAGAAATATACTACGAATGTACTATGTGTAGTGGCAGCCCGGCAGCTGGCACGATTTCTCTTGAAGCCAATTCAAGAGAAAAATACTATATGAAGTGTCCTATGTGTCGTGGCAACCTTGGGGCTGGCATGATTTCTCTTGAAGCCAATACAAGAGAAATATGCTATATGAAGTGTACTATGTGTAGTGGCAACCTGGCGGCTGGCATGATTTCTCCTGATGCTGGTAAAAGAGAAATATACTATATGAAGTGTGCCATGTGTAGTGACAACCTTGCAGCTAGCATGATTTTTCTTGATGCCAATACAAGAGAAATATGCAAATCCAATTCTGAAATAGCTGGGACAAAGTGTAAATTGTGAGTAAAATCAAAACGCAATGACTTTCAAATCACACCAGCCAATATTTTACTCACAATAGAACAGAGATAACATAGCAAATGTTGAAACATAGAAATTTTACAATTTTATCCACAAAATGAGCTCATTTCAAATTTGATGGCTGCTACAGGTCTCAAAAAAGTCGGGACAGGGGCCTGTTTACCATGGTGTAGCATCCCCTCTTCTTTTTAAGACAGAGTGGAGGCGTCTGGGCATTAGGGAGACAAGTTTCTTGAGTTTAGCCATTGGAATTTGATCCCATTCTTGTTTAATACAGGCTTCCAGCTGCTGGAGAGCTTTGGGTCTCCTTTGACTTTTCATTTAATTTTGCGCCGAATGTTCTAAATCGGTGAAAGATCAGGACTGCTGGCAGGCCAGTTCAGCACATGGACTCTTCTACTATGAAGCCATGCTGTTGTAATAGCTGCAGTATGTGGTTTTGCATTGTTCTGCTGAAATATGCAAGGCCTTCCCTGGAATAGATGTCGTCTGAAGGGGAGCATTTTTTTTATTTTATTTTATTTTATTTGGATCCCCATTAGCTGATGTAACATACATCAACTGTTCTTCCTGGGGTCCACTCAGTACATGTAACAATAGGAATACACAATCAAAGCATAACTTAAAAACAAGAAATTTACAAACATGAATTATCCATAATTACATTACGCAAACAACATAGTTATGTACAAATAACATATGACCAATAATTAAAAGCACATAATCAGATACAGAAACCTACATACACACACACAAAAAAACAGCACAACCCATAAAAACAAACAAACAGAAAAAAAGCAGAACAAATACCACTACATAACAAAGAAAGTAAGTTATTTAATAGTTCGGTACACTACAGTCTTGTGTGATCAGTCATAAGGTGTTTCTCCACCTGTTTTTTAAAACTAACCTTACTTTGGGTTTTTGAAATGTGACCAGGAAGGGAATTCCATTCTGTGATAGCTCTGTAGAGCACTGTTTGTTGTCTAAAATTTGTTTTGGCTTTTGGAATAGTATGTTTACCACTAATTGCATCTCTGGTGGGATATGAGTGAGGATTTGCGCTGAGTGTAAGTTGTCTATGCAAACAATCAGTATGTTGCTCTAAAACCTTTATACACCTTTCAGCATTCATGGTGCTTTTTAAAACATGCAAGTGTCCCACACCATATGCACTAATGCATCCCCATACCATCAGAGATGCTGGCTTTTGAACTGAATGCTGATAACAGGAGGGGTGGTCTTTCTCCTCTTTAGCCCGAAGGACAAGACGTCCATGATTTCCAACAAGAATGTCAAATTTGGACTCGTCTGTCCACAGGACACTTGGCCACTTTGCTACGGTCCATTTTAAATGAGCCCTGGCCCACAGAACATGACGGCGCTTCTGGATCATACCCAACAATGGCTTCCTTTTTGCATGATAGAGTTTTAGGCAGCATCTGTGGATGGCACGACAGACTGTGTTTACAGACAGTGGTTTCTTGAAGTATTCCTTGGCCCATTTAGTAATGTCAATGACAGAATCATGCCGGTGAGTGATGCAGTGGCGTCTGAGGGCCCGAAGATCATGGGCATCCAGTACAGGTCTTCGGCCTTGTCCCTTACGCGCACAGATTTTTCCAGTTTCTCTGAATCTTTTGATGATGTTATGCACTGTCAACAATGAGACCTTCAAAGCCTTTGCAATTTGACATTGAGGAACATTGTTTTTAAAGTATTCCACAATTTTTTTACGCAAGCCTTCACAGGTTGGAGAGCCTCTGGCCATCTTTACTTCTGAGAGACTCAGCCTCTCTAAGACATCCCATTTATAACCAATCATGTTACACTCCTGATGCCAGTCAACTTAATTACTTGCTAAATGTTCTTTCAGCTGATTCTCTAATATATTAATTGCTTTTTCAGCCCTTTTTTGCCTGTGTCCCAACTTTTTTGAGACCTGTTGCATCCAGAAAATTTGTAATAAGCTCATTTTGTGGATAAAAATGTAAATTGACTCAGTTTTAACATTTGAAATGTTATCTATGTTCTATTGTAAATAAAATATTGGCTCATGTGATCTGAAAGTCATTGCATTTTGATTTTATTCACAATTTACACTTCGTCCCAACTATTTTAGAATTGGGGTTGTACTTTATGAATGATTTAGTGAACTAGTATTTGAACTGTTAGATAAACTTTAGAGATAGGAAAATGGTGAGCTTAATTGGGCTGAATGTCGTGTCATGTTATGATGTATACTATGTGTAGTGACATCCCAGTGGCTGTTAGAATTTCAGTTGAAGCTGATTCAAGAGATATATGCTATACACTGTACTGAGACAGCCTGATGGCTGGTACAATTGTTTGAAAGAGAAATTGGAACCTTTACCATGAGTTTTGTAGTGGTGGAGAAGTTGGCATGAGTTATGCAGTGTCACTGGACGACCTGCCCATGTGAAAGGAAGATATTCTATGTGACGCGTGAGGCAGTAGTAAGTGCCAAGATGAATGTAGAGCGACTGCGTGCGAGATAACCGCCATGTTGTCATGATTTAACTTAATACAAGAAAAACCTTTTGTTTCATCAGAATTGCACATTAAAAAAAATAAATAATAAAATATTGCCACAATGCACTTCGGTAAACCCTGGCCTGAATCTCCTCAAAAGCAAGCCAATGGCAACGGCGGCAAGGGAAAACTCCCTATTTGAATCAAAATAGGAAGAAACTTTGGGAGGAACCAGGCTTAAGAGGAGTAGTCCATTCTTCTCTGACCGGCCCACGGTGTGAGTTTGTGGTTGCCATAATGCAAAACAGTCCATTTGACAAGCAGTCCAGGATTTGTAGTTCGCTGGATAGACGCCATGGACCAGACTGTTCCAATGGTGGAAACAGGGCAGCACTTGGGCAGAGGGTCAGATGGTGATGACGGAGAAGACCAGCAGCAGCATGCTCAGGGCAGGGCCCCACCACAGACATGGAGGGAACACAAAACAAGGCAATTAGTGGAGAGCAGCAGGTAAAAGCAGTGCTGGGGATATACCATGAGATAACGTTGTGTGCTCAGTAAATTTGATATAAAAATACAAATATCATGATTGCAAAATATGAAGATTATTCATGAATCTGAAAGCTGCTAAAATCCCCCAAAACTAATGATGCAGGCATAAACCAAAGACCAGAGGCTAATGACAAGGTGCCTTTAGAGCCAGAGACCATGTGGTCTTTATGGCTTTAGGGTTAACCAACTAGCACAGTTAAGGGCTATAGGACATTCTGAGCTGGCAGAAACAAACTATTTTGAATGAAATGATGGGCAGATGACCAAAGCACAAGCTAGCTGGCTGACATGGGGTAAATATTGGTGAAGTATTAGCAGCATGTCGCCGCACCATGGCACTGCTGAGCGTGCGCAAGATCAGCCAAATCTTGAGGACATGAGTTTGATGTTGTCAAGCAATCCAAGGCTTACTTGCAAAGCAAGTGATAACTTGCACAACAATCATAACTCTACCCAAACTAGGGTGCTAGTGTGTGTAAAATGATGCAAAGACATTACTGCCAAATTATGGGGAAAACACAGAGCTTTGGCAATTAGAAAGGTAATGCAAATATGATAGCAATTCATTTACAAACAAGGTTGAGTATGACCTGCTTGATAACAGAAATTCCAGTGCCAACTCGAATAGCTACTCCGAGTCCTGATCATTCCACAGCATTAGGTAGAGTTCTTGGTTGGAACTACATCCACTAATTTTTTTTATTTTTTTAAACAATTGTTGAACACTCCGGTTGCTAGCATTTGTTGTGTTTTTGTCATGAGGAATATGCGATGCAATTTGCAAACTGTTGCCTTAACTGGACTCTGCTACCAATGGCAGCAGCTGCTAGGGATAGACAGATGACCAACTTAGGAGTAGTTGCGGCATGACTACTGGAAACGAGTAGAATTCAAGCAGCATAACAACAATTGATTTAAACATTCATGGCGATCACAATTTGGTCCAGTCATTTAACAGCAGTAAGGCAACCATCATCTGAATAATGCTTAATCCATTTCCTGTCATGGTTTAGGCGTGCGTTTGTTTGTTGGACCTTTCTTTGTTCTATCGTCCGGCACGATATTGGATTTCTTTTCCATCGAATTACTCAGGCCGCTTATTCAATCTGATTCACCGGTCCTGAGTTCAGTGGAGACTCTCGCTAGGGAGATGGTGTCGGTGTTTGATCAAAATGTGTGCGGGCCAGATGCGGCCATGCGTCTAATGCATCTTACGCAGGGTTCCGAGAGCGTTGCTGAGTTTTCTATAGCCTTTCGCTCTCTAGCTACAGAGACGGGCTGGCCAGAGGCGCCTCTAATGACTGTTTTTGTTCATGCCTTGGCGGAGGAGGTGAAGGACGCTCTGGCTACATTAGAACCCTGTACTTCTCTGGATTCGTCGGTTCGCACTGCTGTGCGAATTGAGAATCGAATTCGTGAACACAACAGAGAAAAACGTACTGCTTTAGCTCTCGCTGACAACGGGGCTCATCTTCCTCGTAGTATGCTTATAGCTCCTATTCCACCCACTGAAAGCTCCACTCCTGGGGAACATATGCAGGTCGATGGCTCATATGTGAGCCGGGCTCGTAAGTCCATTCGTAAACCAATTATCTGCTATAACTGCTACAAACCGGGACATATTCGCCCACACTGCCCTGATCTTAAGGGAAACGGGAAGTCCCTCCAGCTGTATGAGGGGCGTTAGAGGGCCAGACCCAAACTCCCCTCCGAACCTTGATTCCTGTAGAATTAACTGCGGGTAGACAGATAATTCCTGTGGAGGTTTCTTTGGACTCAGGGGCCGTGGATTGTTTTATGGAAGCGGAGTGGGCTGAGAGGCATTCTATTCCTATACGCCCTCTGCAGCACTCACGCACTGTTAAATCTTTGGACAGTCGCCCACTAGGTTCTGGAATTATAACTGATGTCTCTGAAGCACTAACCATGTTCATTCCCTTCGGTTGCCATTCTGAGGAGGTCCGATTTTTTATTATTTGTTCCCCTGTTTTTCCTGTTGTGTGAGGGCACTCGTGGTTACGGAAACATAAGCCTCTCATCCGTTGGGGTAGTCAGACTAGCCCTATTGTCCAGTGGGGCGCTAATTGTAGATCCCACTGTAGGGAGAGTTTGACACATAGTTCCGGGCATCAACCTGGCGGGGAGGCAGATGCCGCAAGTGATTCTGCTGAGTTCGTCTAATACAGCCCTCCTAGTCGGGAAGAGGAGGTGGACGAGGGGTTGGAGTGGGATCCTCAATTTGACTGGCAGCAGCCAGAGGATGATTGTGATTTGGAGGATCTCTTTGACTGTGATTCGGTCATGGATATAGCAGGTCCCGAACAAGTGGAAAGTTTGGGGGCCGCTTTGAATTTTGATCTGCCTCCTAACATTCCTAGTGATTATGCTGATTTCGTCGAGGTTTTTAGCAAACAACGAGCCTCGACTATTACCTCCTCATCGCCTGTACGATTGCGAAATCAATCTCCACCCTGGCACCACTCCCCCTAGGGGTTTGCTATACTCGCTGTCAGGGCCTGAGCGTAAGGCCATGCGAGAATATATTCAGGAGGCACTTGCTCGTGGTTTTATTCGGCCATCTACATCTCCTGCCGGAGTGGGGTTTTTTTGTGGGAAAAAAAAGACGGCGGTCTGAGACCCTGTATTGATTATAGGGGTTTGAATAAGATCACCATTAAAAACCGATACGCCCTTCCGTTGATGAATTTCGCATTTAAACGTCTGCAGGAGGCATCATTTTTTACCAAGCTAGATCTCCGAAATGCTTATAACTTAGTTCGCATTCGGGAGGGGGACGAATGGAAAACGGCATTTAATACCCTTGACGGGCACTGGGAATATTTGGTCATGCCGTTCGGATTGGTTAACGCCCCCTCGGTGTTTCAAGCACTCGTTAATGACGTCCTCCGAGAGATGTTGGAGAAATTCGTCTTTGTTTATCTTGACGACATTCTGATTTTTTCTTCAACGATCTCAGAGCATAAACAACACATCAGACGTGTGCTTGAGGCCCTCCTTAATGCCAAGCTTTTTCTCAAGGCTGAGAAATGTGTTTTTCACGCCAAGTCTGTCTCATTTCTTGGTTTCATTGTGTCGGAGGGGTCGGTCCATATGGACCCTGTTAAGGTGGCAGCGGTCAGGAATTAGCCTGCCCCTAAAAATGTTCAGGAGGTGCAACAGTTTTTGGGGTTTATCTGTAATTTTAGCGCAGTAGCTGCCCCCATTATTACGCTCACCAAGAAGAATTCCTCCTCGCTGTTTGATTGGTCCCCAGCAGCTGAGGCTGCTTTTCAGGAGTTAAAGAAACGTTTTAGCTCAGAGCCCATTCTTGTTTTGCCTGATCCCTCCCTCCCGTTCGTTGTGGAGTTAGATGCCTCTGAAGTCGGGGTGGGTGCCATTTTGTCCCAGCGCCTCCTTCGAGACAATAAGCTACACCCGTGCGCCTACTTCTCCCGGTCATTGTTGGCGGCCAAACGGAATTACAGTATTGGTGACCGAGAGTTGCTAGCCGTTAAGCTGGCGTTAGAGGAATGGCGCCATTGGTTGGAAGGGGCTGAGCATCCGTTTGTGGTTTGGAGGGATCATAAAAATCTCCAATACATTCAACAGACTAAGCGACGTAATTCCCGGCATGCGCGGTGGTCGTTATTTTTTAATCGCTGTAACTTTACGTTAACCTACCGCCCGGGGTCTAAAAACACCAAGCCTGATGCCTAGTCGCGGATTTACGACCGCTCTGGTCACGACCCTATGCCGGAACCGGTTATCCTGACTGATCAGATTGTGGCTCCCGTTCAGTGGGACATTGAGTCTGATGTGCGGGGGGCCTTAAGGTCCGATCCCGGTCCTGGTGGGGAACCACCTGGTTGTTTGTTTGTGCCGCCTTCAGTATGCGCCCAGGTTCTCCAGTGAGGGCACTCTTCCCATCTGGCCGGTCATCCGGGGGTTCATCAGACTAAACAGTTCTTGTCCCTATGTTTTTGGTGGCCCAGCATGATAGAGGATATCCAGGAGTTTGTAGCAGCGTTCGGCGTCTGCGCTAGAAATAAGACTTCCCACCTCCCTCCCTCTGGTTTGTTGCGGCCGTTGCCCGTCCCTAAGCACCCGTGGAGCCATATCGCTCTCGATTTTATTACGGGTTTGCCTAATTCTGAGGGCAACACTGTCATTTTGGTTGTGGTTGACCGTTTCTCTAAGGCTGCCCATTTTGTCGCCCTGCCGAAGTTGCTTTCGGTGCGGGAGACGGCCATTCTTGTTGTGGACCATGTTTTCCACCTGCATGGTCTCCCGCAAGATGTGGTTTCGGACAGGGGCCCTCAATTCATGGCTAAGTTCTGGCGGGCCTTTTGCAGTCTGTTGGGGGTCCACTGTGAGCCTTTCTTCTGGCTTTCATCCAGAAACTAATGGTCAGGCAGAGCGGACCAACCAGTCTCTGGAGAATACCCTTTGATGTTTGGCGGCTGATAATCCATCGTCATGGAGTCGTTTTTTAGCTTGGGCTGAATATTCCCATAATTCTCTGGACAACTCCTCCACAGGCCTCTCACCATTTCAGGCTCAGTTGGGCTATGAACCCCCCCTTTTTCCTGAGACTGAAAAGGATTCTGAAGTCCCCTTTGTCAATTATTTTATTCGATGCTGTCGCTCTGTCTGGTCCAGGGTCCGGTCCTCTTTGTTGCGATCTAGGCAGAGACAGAAGACCGCTGCCAATAGAAGGCGCCGGTTGGCCCCATCTTATCAGGTTGGCCAAAGACTTTGGCTTTCTACTCAGGACCTTCCCTTAAAGGTGGAGTCACGAAAGTTGGCTCCTCGCTTCATTGGCCCTTTCAAAATAGTGCGGAGGATCAATCCTGTTACTGTCAGGTTAAAACTCCCTAAGTCCTTGCGTATTCTTCCCTCGTTTCATGTCTCAAGGCTAAAACCAGTTAGCACTAGTGTCCTGGCTCTGGTTGACAAGCCTCCGCTGCCGCCACGGATAATTGAGGGGGGCCCGGTTTATACTGTGCATAGCATTTTGGCCGAGAGGCATGTGGGTCGCGGACTCCAATTTTTGGTGGACTGGGAGGGGTATGGGCCTGAGGAGCGGTGCTGGGTCCCTTCTCAGGATATCCTCGATCCCAGCCTCATCTCTGAGTTCCGTGCACGGGGTTCTCGGGGAACTTCTGGTGCCATCCCTTAGAGGGGGGGGGTCCTGTCATGGTTTAGACGTGCATTTGTTTGTTGGACCTTTCTTTGTTCTATCATCCGGGACAATATCGGATTTCTTTTCCATCGAAATCCTGGCCCAGCTGGCTGATTGAGCTGGGGTTTTCCAGACTCTATATATATGGCCAGGGGTTCGCCATGCCTATCACTAGAGTGTCTGTTTGTTTCTAGCACTTCAGCCGGAGAAAATCTCTAGTCAGATTTCCTAGCGATTTGTGATATTCCATTTATTGTTCGGAATTGCTTCTTTTAGAAATTTTCTCTCTTCTCTCTTGTTGTTTATTCTCTCTCGCATTGCTTCCGTTTACCGGACATTTATTCGTCCTTGGAAGCGCAAGCTTTTACCGGAGGTGTGTACCTCTTTTGTGTTTGTCTCTTATCTGGGCTGCTCTCAGTTCTTTCTCTCACTGGTCACGGCACCTGGCATCCTATCACCGCCCATGACATTTTCAGCCACGGCTATTCAAATGATGGAATTATGAAAATTAACATGAACAATTTCCTGTGCCAAACATACCGTTGCTGAAAGCATTAATGAGAAACCAACAACTTTAAAAGAACATAAGTGAGAAATTGCATTTTTTTAAAAATAAATATACAACCCCAATTCCGAAATAGTTGGGACAAAGTGTAAATTGTGAATAGAATCAAAATGCAATGACTTTCAGATCACATGAGCCAATATTTACAATAGAACATAACATTTCAAATGTTGAAACTGAGACATTTTACATTTTCATCCACAAAATGAGCTTATTTCAAATTTTCTGGCAGCAACAGGTCTCAGAAAAGTTGGGACACAGGCAAAAAAGGGCTGAAAAAGCAATTAATATATAAGAGAATCAGCTGAAAGAACATTTAACAAGTAATTAAGTTAACTGGCATCAGGTGTGTAACATAATTATCTATAAAAGGGATGTCTTAGAGAGGCTGAGTCTCTCAGAAGTAAAGATGGCCAGAGGCTCTCCAACCTGTGAAGGCTTGCGCAAAAAAATTGTGGAGTACTTTAAAAACAATGTTCCTCAACGTCAAATTGCAAAGGCTTTGAAGGTCTCATCATCGACAGTGCATTACATCATCAAAAGATTCAGAGAAACTGGAAAAATCTCTGTGCCTAAGGGACAAGGCCGAAGACCTGTACTGGATGCCCGTCATCTTCGGGCCCTCAGACACCACCGCATCACTCACCGGCATGATTCTGTCATTGACATTACTAAATGGGCCAAGGAATACTTCAAGTAACCACTGTTCGTAAACACAGTCCCCCGTGCCATCCACAGATGCCACCTAAAACTCTATCATGCAAAAAGAAAGCCATTGTTGAGTATGATCTAGAGGCGCGGCCGTGTTCTGTGGGCCAAGGCTCATTTAAAATGGACTGTAGCAACGTGGCAAAGTGCCCTGTGGTCAGACGAGTCCAAATTTGACATTCTTGTTGGAAATCATGGGCGTCGTGTCCTCCGAGCTAAAGAGGAGAAAGACCACTCCTCTTAAACAGTGTTCAGTTCAAAAGCCAGCACCTCTGATGGTGTGGAGATTCATTAGTG